>JAENPR010000240.1:0-600000 GCA_018135685.1 Themeda triandra | reverse complement strand
TTTCTTGGAAATAAAATGGGTGTGTTTCCTATCCTATGTCTGACCAGCACTACTTCTTTTGTTCTGAATTTGTAGGCTGTCATGAAACTGTATGTGGCTCTGGACAAATGTGAGGATATTCTAAGCAGGCAACGCTTTCTATGCAACAATCAACTTACAGAGGCAGATGTCCGCTTGTTTACAACTCTTATAAGATTCGATGAGGTATGAATTTTTTTCTTCATAGAAGAAAAGGAAAAATATATGTAAAATCTGTCATGTTCGAAAGTACATTTGACCTGATTACTGCATTAAACTAATGAGCATGGAATTGTCCTATTATAAAATCTGTCCATTATAACCTGCAGTACTCCTGAAGATTTGATTTATTCAAAACTAGGTTCTTGCTGAGGTCATAGCTTCATATCTTCCAAAGATTTTCATCCAGAAGAGATGTTTTATTGAAATCATTAGTACTACATCTTGTTGAGTTCAGTCTGTAGGTGTACCCAATGTGTCTTCAGTAGTTCTATTCTCCTTAAACCTCCCTTAACAAGAGACAAGAGAAGTTATATCCAAATATCAGAAATATGGGATGACTAATAGAGCAATTTACATGAGAGAATCCCCACCTGCAATATGTATATTGCATTCATGGCCCTGCCAGCCCTGCGAGACTGAGATTACATAGTTTTGAGCCAACAGGCTAGATAAATAAAGAAAAGGGCTTAGGATTTATCTTATATTCTCAACGAGAGTCAGATTACTGAATGAGTAAGATGCAGAGTCTGACTACTTAGTGTCAGCCAATTGCAAAAACCATATACAGATAAGGCTCTAACAATTCTCAGACCATATCAAGATGGACATGTAAACTACAAGGGGACACTTTCTATGCAGATGAACAATGCCGTGGAGTTCCATGTTGATTTGAAATTGAAACTTTTGGTCTGTAATTTACAAATATTTCATTTTGGTTTGTTTTCATTAGAAGTTATGATTATTTTTTTATCTACAGGTTTACTCAGTTTACTTCAAATGCAACAAGAAGCTTATACGGGAATATCCAAATCTGTTCAATTACACCAAGGACATCTATCAAATTCCTGGCATTAGCAGCACGGTTCACATGGAGCACATACGACAGAGCTACTATGGAGGCCACTCGCCCATAAATCCATACGGGATCATCCCTATAGGCCCAAACATCGATTATAATGCTCCACATGACAGAGAGAAGTTCAAGGCCTAGAAGATTTCCTTTGGTGACTCATGTATATCATGTTTATTGTTGTAATATTTGGGATCTGTTCTTGTGCTTGGTCATTGCTAGTTTCCATGTGGTAGATGTGGCAACTGTGTACTGATAATAATACTAGGATGTGTATAGAAAGTTTCTTGTGCAATAAATAACTAAAAGGTTCTTGTGTAATAAATAACAACCTCTTGATGCCAAGAGTTTACTATTTTGGATAAATTTCACACAGTACTCTTGTGTGGAGGGGCCATATATTTGTTCTCACTTACATTCATCTTTTTTTTCTGAAGAACCGCAAGAATTTGCAGTATTTATATTAATAAATCAGGAGACCTGTATTCACCTTTTAAATTTAATGGAACAGATTACAGTTTTAAGCGTAATTTTGACCAAATTAAAACTTTCTGTTTTCATTATTTAATAAACTTCAAAACAACCCTGGTGAGTTTCGACTCATCTTGCTCGCCATCATGAGAAATTGGCAGAGTGCGTGTAGCTTGACAGACTCAACACGCATTGCTGTGCATTAGATCAGCCATTCATACATTTTGCATGTGAGTTCTAATTCTGAGATGTTTCAGGATATGTGGCAACCATCTGACATTAAAGTTCTGATGTAAAAAATGGCTGGAAAGGATGGTGAGTTGCAATGCCACACCCATAAATTGAGATGAATTTCGTTCAGTCGTCTGTCCAGTGGCCTTTGTGGTTAAAAGATGTTCCCATCTTGCAGCCATGCCTGCCGTTGCCTTCATATTTACTACATTCTACGTGGGTGTTAAGGAGATTGCTCTGTATCCCTTTTCATGAGCATCTTTGTATGAGTCACAGAAATGACTCTAGCTTTGTATGTTGCTTTAAATGTTTTAATATGCATTTAGATCTTATCAAGAAACGATGATTGCTCACTATTCAATTCTATTAATCATTTGTGCCCCTTTGGCTGATAGTTAGTGAAATTATTGCAGCTTATGTTCCACATACGTGATACTCGCAGGTGCCAGGGCTCTGATTTGATGGAGCTGACACCAGTTTTGACTCGCATGCAGACGGTTTGATGTAGGACACGCTCAAGGCTACTAGCTTTTCTTTTTCTGTTTTGGTTTTGTTCTGTACACATTTAGCTGAGCATGAGTTGATTGTGATTTTGTTGTATGATAGAGAAGTAAGGAGCTTACTGATTTGCCTACTGAATCGACATGTTGAGTTGTAACCATGATTTCTGTTTGAATCCAAAATGAATTTGATTGTTAAATCTTATAAAATTGAATGTGGAGAGGTAGAAACAATTGTTAAATGAATTTGTTGATATATGATAGTGACATTATTTGCACCAAGCTGGAAGCGTGTCCCAATACAACTGCAAGTCTGCAACAACACATCACCTGTTGAAACAGTATAAGTCATCTAGTCTGTATTAGACTCGCAATTTTTTTTTTCGATCACACCGCTGGCGCGTTTTTCATTAAACAGAGAAATAGAGTGCCACACAAAAAGGATTTGTAGGTAATCCATGGATTACCAAAGGGATTCTCAACACAAACAAAAGCAGGAAACATGAGGGGTGGGGGACCGTCCACCTAACAAACCCAACAACTGAGCCTAATACAACTGATATCTCAACCGGTAGCCAACAGTGATCGGAGCCATAGATGAAACCAAGAGATGACAAAGCATCCGTCGAAACCACCCTCGACAACAAAGCATCCTCCGAAAAGACGACAACCTCGGTGGCAAAGCATCCACCAGAACCACCGTGGCGGCAAAGCATCCGCTGGGAATCCGAACGCTCCCCCGAGTCACTAAGGCCATTGACCTTAGGACCACGGGCAAGGAGGGCTTACCTGAAGATACACCGACGACAAAGTATTCACCCAAGCAACGAAGAACCCCTCGACGGCAAAGCATCCGCCGGAAACACCTCGGTGGCAAAGTAACCGCCGGAAACGACCGTGACTACGGCTACAACAAACACTAGCTTGGCAAACCCTGGTGAAGAGAAAGATGAAGAGCGATTAGGTGCTGCAAGACGACCAAAGCGACCCAAGAGCTAAAGCGAGGTGTTGACGGTAGATAAGTATCATTTGTAATCATCAACATAGCATGAAAAAGGACCTAAAATATAATTACTAATCTATATATAGGGGTTACACTAACAAAATTCCATAAGTTTTGATGAATCTATGTTTTGCAGGGGTTAAACTGAAAAAGAACCAGAATCATCAAATATAAGTATCTCAAATCATGGAATAAAGTAAACCATTGCATAGATCTCGTCGAGACACATGAAATGGAGTCTTAATTCACCCAAATCGAAGTCCAGACGACAAAGTTACACCTTCCGAAAGATTGCAAATCGACTCCAAGAGCAGTCCGGAGTAAACCGGGCATATCTCCTTCATCCAAACTCCGTTTAGATGATCCACGTGGAAAATCAAAACTAACGAAAAGATCTATGATCCCACCAAAGATGGGCCCATTTGGGCCAAGTGAGCCGGGCGGCCGCCCAAGGATGGTGTCGGGCGCCCCACCCAGGTAGCCATTCAGGTTTCGTCTCGCGGATCCTACCTCCACCGCCTTTGAGGATCAATAATAATTGTTGATCTAAGTCAGTTTGATCCAAGAGCTATCGTACATTTGAGGGGGCTATATAAGAAAGGCCCCTGGCCTCTGAAGGAGGCATTCCAAAAAACCCTAATTTTATTATATCTCAGCCAGGATCAGAGGCAGAGGTGTCCCATGAAAGGAGATCTCTCCTCTATAGAGAATTAGGGCTAGACACTCCAATGTAGTAGATTAGATCTAGATGAGAGTAAGGGAGAGCGGAGCTGTGCTTCGGTTCTAGAGAAGTCTTCATGGATTTGGTATGTATTTGTATCTACTCTTTGCAAGACTTATGCTCTAATATATTTATCTTCTCTATTTACTTTTATGCCTATCTTGTGATTGTTAGTATATTTGTTATACATTAGCATAGGATCTCCGCTCGCATCGAGTGCTCTAATTTTCATGAGATTAGAGCGGTAATTGATAGTATAGACATGGCATCTAGACTAGAGGTTACCTGAGATTGCACCCAATCCTATGGATTGTTATGGTAGCCCTAGGGTAGTGACAACCCTGACGTCCGACATATTTCACCTCATTTGGGTTGGTGTTCGTAGGACTGTAGTCAGACCTTCCTAGCCCCCTTCTCATCCCTTTTTGTGGCTAGTGTTCTGATGTCCCGAAGTGCTATTGTGTGATCGATATATCTATACATCCCATGTTATCATAGTACCAGAGTAATAGAGAAGTATATAGGAACCTTTGATCTCTTCCGTTGTCCTCTCACTCTAGCTAGCTACTCATTTATCATAGAATTGTCATGTGTTTAGTATTATTAATATCTCCTATTATATATCATTTAGACTAGTTGGCTTACTAAGTTAGTAGATACATGATGGTGAGTTATCAGATTTTTTTAACCCTTGCTTCCCTATGGTAAAATATAAATAACGATACCTGATTTACTCCCGGTAAAATGCTACAATGGTATGTTCTGTACCCTTGCGGAATCCTTCATATTTTTACTTGCACTTAATTTATACCAACACAGGGCATCACCGTCGTCCGCCCGACCCGTCAGGCTGAGCTTGCCCGGAGCTCCATGCATCCAAGTCACCCAAAGGGATGGGCGCGCTGACGCCATCCACGCCACCATGGCGCCGATGAATCGCCGCTGACACCACCATGGTGCGAGACGACGTACATCTGGCCACACCACCCAAACTGCCACCCACCCCGTGCGGCAACCACCTCGAGTTGCCGGATCGAATAACAGGACAATTAGGGCGGCCCCGGCGAGCAGAGGTCCCGCCTGGCAAGCCCTGGCTACCCACCGATGAAAGCCAGCCGACGGGCCGAAGTGGGGAAGGGGGGGTCAAAGCACCGGGGAGGTGGCGGCTGTAGGGCACGCCCGGCCCCAGATTGGATCTGGCCGGCCACCGCCCCTCACAACGCCATAGCCGCGGCAGCGGCCGGCCTCCCGCCGCAACCGATCGGGAGGCATACCACCGCCAGGGAGCAAGCCGACCACCACCAAGCCCGGATCTAGCCACCAAAGGCATGGATCCGGCGTGCAGGAACCCAGGCCGGACCCCAACCACCGCCGCTCGCCGTCGACGGGCATCTAGGGTGGGAGGGAAGGGTGCAGCGCGGGCAGCACTATCACACGGGGGCAGCCGCGGGGCCGCCGCCGCCGCGCAGAGAAGGAGGTGCGGGGGGCGCCGGCGGCCAGGGTGCCCTTGAGTCGCCGCTCGGGGGAGGAGAAGCGGGTTGATTCCAAAAAATCAGTGAATAGCACAGACTCGCAAATTTGATTGATGGACTCAAGGTCTTCGGTCTTGGCAGCAACAGTAGTCAAGATTAGGTGAAGTACCAGTATGAGGACAATGGAGGTCAAGATTAGGTAAAATACCAGTATAAGGCTATGAGACATGTTCTTAAAACCCCATATGGCCTCATCCAGCAGCCTCCATCAGTCACAGCATCCAAACAAACACAGCTCTCACACCATCAACCAGCTGGCAGTTCCAAGCAGATCAAAAAGGCTATACAGCATCATTAGCCCCTCCTGTCTTTGGGTTAGTCTTCCTACTGATGTTATAGCCATCCTTCTTTCTGCAACTATCGTCCGAGTGAACATCCTGCCAGGTATAATGCATTTGTGTTTTGCATTGCAGATGACAGGTGTACAATCCAAGCAACCATGGGTAAAAGGGGACATGCATATACAGATATTGTTGTCCTTGCTGCTCTTGTGTTACGGAGGAATTGCCAACATCCATTGCTCGAGAGTTCATGATAGCAGCCAAGATCGTCGCTCGTCGCTCGTTGCTCCATTTCAAGCAGGGTGTCACGAGCGATCCACATGGAGCCTTGAGCAACTGGAACATGAGCTCTCACTTCTGCCAGTGGAATGGTGTCATATGCACCTTGACGCCACCATACCGCGTCGTAGAACTCTACCTCTCCAATCAAAATCTGTCAGGCCAAATCAGTTCTTCCCTTCGCAACCTTACTTTCCTTGTGGATCTTGACCTCTCTAAAAATAACTTTACTGGTCCCTTACCGCTCCTTGGCGGCCTACAACTTCTTCAGGACCTTTACTTGTACGAGAACAATTTGTCAGGAACCATTCCAGATGCACTTACTAATTGCTCCAGCTTGGAGGTTTTATATTTAACTTCAAACTCGCTAGTGGGTTCAATCACTCCAAAATTAGGCCTACTATCAAATCTACAAGGCCTCCTGCTCGTCGTCTCTCTTTCTCTCTTTCTCGGCGTCTAGGGTTTCCCTAGGCGACTCGAGCCCGTCCTTGTCCGGCGACCGGATCCCGTTCCCTCCCGTCCTCTTCCTCCCTGCACTGCATATTCACAGTCTAGGGCTCATCTGTCCCCGATCCCCACTGTCCTGAAATCGTGTTCGGCCCACAAGTCCCATCCCAGAAACCATCTGTTCCTAAAACCCTAATTTCTTGCTAGCCCTCGCACCCGGTGTCCAGAGTCTCAAATCCGGATCGCTGCGTCCAGTTCGTTCCCAGTGGGGTTGGCGTGATGGAGGCTGTGGAAGGTTTGATGGAGCGTCTGCAACTTTCATCGGAGGAGAAGCGGTCAATCAAGATCGGTTCGGGGAAGAAGGGTGGGATGGTTAGTCGCCGGCCTCAAGCGGTGGCTAAACTGTTCTCGGAGAAGAATTTGAGTGCGGAGGTCATTGAGCAATCGGTCGGGTGGATCTGGTGCCCGGCGAAGGGGGTGTCGTGTAAGGACATGAGGGATAACATCTTCCTGATCTCCTTCAACCAGGAGAGGGGCTGAGGAGAGCGGTCGATGATGGTCCCTGGACGATCTCGAAGGAGTTGCTAGCTATGGAAGAGTTTGACGGGTCCAAAGCGGTGGAGGAGTTCAAGTTTTTCTTTGTTCCGATCTGGATCCAGGTGGAGAGGCTTCCCCTTGGCATGATGAATCGTGATGCTGTGGAGGCCATTGGGACGATGTGGGGGAGTTCTTGGAAGTGGATGTGGTTAAGAATGATTCGGCGGTAGGGAGAGACTTGCGTATCAAAATCAGATTAGATGTGCGTAAGCCTTTGAGGAGAGGAGTCATGGTGGATCTGGGGGAAGAGAAGGAGGAACGCTGGTGCCCAATCAAGTATGAACACCTTCCGGAGTTTTGCTATATCTGTGGCATCATTGGCCATGTGGATAGGACCTGTTCGAAGAAGCTGGGGAAGGGAGTAGTGGCGCCATTCAACAGGGAGTTGCGCTTTGTGCCGCAGCGCAAATCCTTCAGCTACAAGAGTATGGATGGAGCAGGGAGAACTGGCGGGGTGGGGTCTTGGAGATCGGGCCGTTCAAACTCCGGTGGCAGTGGAGGCAAATCTAGGTCTGATGGGCTGTCGTGGCGCAAGGATGTAGAGAAGGGGGAACAAAGATGCTAGAGGGAAAGAAGGGGGATGGAGAGGAGGTCGATAGCCCATTGAAGAAGCCACAGGAGCCGGTGAAAGCATCGATCACCGGAATGACAAAGAAGGCTGCCGGGGTTTTGTTTGCCAAAGCTTCTCCTGCTGCTCCTGTGATCCCAACGGGGGCGGCAGCGGATGAGGGGGACGTGAACAGTGCCATGCAGGAGCATACTGTGAACACAGAGCTGGGGCGGCCCGCAAGGCGCCGGGCACTTTCAAGAGGAAGCCAAGAGATAATGTGAAGAATGTGGAGGAGGAGAAGATGGGGATGGTGGTGAAGAAGAGAAAGGGAGAGGAGGAAGAGATGGAGCTAGATGAGTATGGTGGAGGCAAGAAGGCGAGGCAGGATGATATTGAGGGGGTGGTTGTGGAGTCGGCTGAAAACTCAATTAAAGCGGGGCTGCCGGGACAGCCCTGCGATAACCAATGAAGATCGTCACTTGGAACTGCCGCGGGCTGGGGAACGCCGCGGCAGTTCGGGGCCTTCTGGAGGTCCAGAAGGAGGAGGACCCCGATGTTCTGTTCTTGTCCAAATCCAAAATGGACGAGCGTAGAATTCAAGGGTTGAGGTGGAAGCTGGGTCTTGCGAACATGGTGGTGAAGGATTGCTCAGCAACTCATGGTGGTGGCTTGGCGATTTTTTGGAGGAGGGGAATCAATCTACATGTGCAGAACATCTCCCGCTTGTACATTGATTCTGAGATAATGGAAGATGATGGCTTTGTGTGGCGTTTCACTGGATTCTTTGGTGATCCGGTGGACAAGTTGCTGTCGTGGAAAGCACTGAGAGTGCTAAATGCTTCACGACGGTGACCTTGGGTGTGTGCTGGTGACTTCAACGAGATTTTGATGAGTTGTGAGAAGGAAGGTGGGCCTCCACGTAGCCAGTGCTGCATGGATAGGTTTCGCGAGGCCCTGGAGGTGTGTGACTTGGCGGACCTAGGGTATGAAGGAGATGTGTTCACTTGGCGGAGAAATAATCAAATAAATGCTCAACATGTCCGGGAGCGACTGGATCGAGCTGTTGCAAATAAGGAATGGACGGCGAGGTTTCCATTGTATCATATAATAATTGGGGAACCCCGTCATTCAGACCACCGTCCCGTCATTATGGACACTAATCCTCCTAGGGTGGAGAGAGGAGGGAGAGGTCCTCCAGCTTTTCATTTTGAGAATAGTTGGGTGGGTGAGTTGGAGTGTGGTGTGTTGGTGGAGAATGCGTGGAAGACGGCGATGGAGGGGAGGGGAACAGGTGTAGGGGGTGCGATCCAGAGTGTGGTGTCCGAGCTAGGGGAATGGGGGAGGAACGTTCTGGGGGGTTTGGAGAAAAATGTAAAAAGAACAAGGAGAGCTTTAGAGGAGTGTAGGAGAAGGGTCATGTCGGAGGAGTCGGTGAGAAGGGAGGAGAGGTTGAAGTTTAAATTGGAGAAGCTAGAAGAGAAGAAAAATTTGTATTGGAGACAAAGAGCAAAAGCACACTGGTTGGTGAATGGGGATCGGAACACCAAGTTTTTCCACCAGTTTGCTTCTGAAAGGAAGAAGAGGAGCCGGATTAGTAGATTGGTGCGAGAGAATGGAGCTGTAGTGGAGGAAGAAGGGGCGATTAGGAATCTTATTTCTAACTTTTATAAACATTTATTCCATGCACAATCAGGGGGGACAATGCAGTAGCTGCTCGATCAGATTCCAGCCAAGGTGTCGGAGGACATGAAAACTTCGCTTCTTCGGCCTTTCACTGCCGAGGAGGTGAAGGAGGGGCTGAACGCGATCGGGGACCTCAAGGCCCCTGGCGTGGATGGAATGACATCGCTGTTCTACAAGAAGTACTGGTCCACGGTGGGAGAGGACGTGACAAGGGAAGTGTTACAATTTCTGAATGGTGGTACACTGTCGCCCGAGTGGAACAAGACGGTAATTGTCCTTATTCCCAAAGTGCCAAATCCTAAAAGTCTAAAAGATCTTAGGCCAATAAGTTTGTGCAATGTGATTTATAAAGTACCATCCAAGGTGCTTGCTGCTCGGCTCAAAGTAATTCTTCCCGAGATCATCTCGTTGAATCAAAGTGCTTTTGTTCCGGGGCGTCTCATTACAGATAATGTGCTTGTGGCCTATGAGTTGACTCACTTTCTGCAGAATAAAAGAAGTGGTAAAGATACCTATGCAGCTTTGAAACTTGATATGAGTAAAGCTTATGACAGGGTCGAATGGCCGTTTTTGAAAGGCATCATGGTGAGATTGGGGTTTGATGCTAGATGGGTTGATTTGATAATGCAGTGTGTTAGCACAGTCTCCTATAGAATAAAGGTGAATGGGGTGTTATCTGATGAGATTGTTCCCATGAGAGGGTTAAGGCAGGGGGATCCTTTATCCCCATATCTATTTCTTATTTGTGCAGAGGGTTTTTCTGGTCTGATTAATGAAGCTGAAAGAAATGGCCAGTTGGAAGGGGTGACTATATGTGAGAATGCACCGAGTATTACTCATCTTCTGTTTGCAGATGATTCTTTGCTACTCCTAAAAGTTAATGAAGGGAATGCAAGTTGTCTGCAGCATATTCTACAGCTATACGAGGAATGCTCGGGGCAGATGATCAATAAGGAGAAATCATCGATCTTGTGCAGCAAGAATTGTGATGCTGCTAGCAAGAATGATTTTATGGCTGCACTGAATTTATCCCAAGAGGCTAGGAGTGGAAAGTATTTGGGTTTACCTATTTATGTGGGCAGAGCAAGAGCACAAGTATTCTCATACTTGAAGGATAGGGTGTGGAAGAGGATTCAGGGGTGGAAAGAGAAGCTATTATCTAAAGCCGGGAAAGAAACATTGGTCAAGGCGGTACCCCAAGCAATATCGAGCTATGCCATGTCATGCTTCGATCTTACAGTCACTGTGTGATGACATAAGTTCAATGATATGCAGATTTTGGTGGGCACAGCAGGAGAATGAGAGGAAGCTTCACTGGATTTCTTGGCAAACCTTGTCGAGCCGAAAGGACAAGGGAGGATTGGGGTATAGGGATCTCCACCTATTCAATCTGGCAATGCTAGCTCGTCAGTGTTGGAGACTGATTCATTATCCAGAGTCCCTGTGCTCACAATTGTTGAGAGCAAAGTACTGGCCAGATGGTAATTTATGGGCGGTGAAGGAGATGCCGGGCATTTCATACACATGGAGGAGCCTAGTAAGAGGATTGAGGGCCATGGAAAAAGGAATAATATGGAGGATCGGTGATGGCTCCCTGGTGCGCATTTGGGAGGACCCATGGATCCCGACTGGAACGGTCAGGAGGCCGAGAACACCTCGCGGCCATACAGTGTTGTCTAGAGTATCGGAGCTCATCGATCCATACACCGGTACTTGGGATTCTGATCTGGTCAGGGAACTATTCTGGGAGGAGGATGTGGCCAACATATTGGCTATACCGGTGCATGTTGATAGAGTGGATTCAGTTGCTTGGCACTTTGATAAAAAGGGGATATTCTCGGTGAAATCGGCATATCATGTGTTGGAAGAAGAAGAGGAAGCAAAAAGGGTGAGACAGGTTGGTGAATCGTCGTCCAATGCCGGTGCTGATCGGTCTGTGATTTGGAAGAAGATCTGGCGCCTCCCTGGACCGCCAAAGCTCAAACATATCATATGGCGTATTGCTCATAATAGTCTGCCGGTGAGAATGAATATAAAAGCAAAAGGTATAGGGCTGGATCCAGGGTGCCCCGTATGCAGCAGGTTCCATGAGGATGGTGGCCATTGTTTTTTAAAATGCAAAGAAGTGCGCAGAATATGGAGGGAGATGGGGCTGGAAGCGATCAGACAGGAGTTAGCAATGCTGAGAAGTGCGAAGGAGTTTGTGCTGGCTATTCTGAACCTAAGGCATGATCTATGCATTGGTGTTTGCGTGTTGCTATGGCACTGGTGGGAGGTCCGCAACAAGATGAATGCTGGTGAATTGATGCCGTCGGGACAGAACACAATCACATCGATCATTAACACAACCAGAGAGATTTTGCAGAAGGAAGTTGATCGACCCTCGCGTCCTATGGCCACGGTCAAGGAGTGCAGCTGGTCTCCACCTATGCCAGATGTCCTGAAGATAAATGTTGATGGGGGTTTTAAGCCAAGCTCCAAAGTCGGGTCGTGGGGGTTCATCATCAGGGACCATGAGGGCTCGGTGGTGGTGGCTGGAGCAGGGAATTTGGGAACGGTGCATGATGCTCTTCTGGCCGAGACAATGGCGTGCAAGCAGGCGATCGTGACAACTACCCATTTTGGGATTTCACAGGCAATTATCGAAACGGATTCCACCTTGCTGAGGGAAGCTATCACATCGACGGGGAGTGATCAAGCTGTAGCTGGGAGCCTCTTTCAGGAGATTCGAGAGATTATAGATGATTTTCTTTTGTGCAATGTGGTTCATATTCCACGATCTTGTAATGCTTGTGCTCATACTCTAGCGTCCATGGGGTTGAGTTGGGACCCGGGTCGATACCATATTTGGACTGATCCCCTCCCAGAGTTTGTAATAAGTGCAAATACTCGCGATTTAGCTGAGTTCACATTGATTAATACAAGGCCCTAGAGTCGAGTTGAAGGATCAAAAAAAAATCTACAAGGCCTCCGTTTGGATTCAAATCAACTCGAGGGAAGAATTCCTAATGAGCTTGGCCAAGTGATGGATTTAGAAGTCTTGGACCTAGGTGACAATAAGCTTTCAGGTGAAATTCCACAAACCATATTTAGTCTATCTTATCTTCTAGTACTGGGGTTAGGTGGAAACCACTTATCAGGACAAATTCCACGGGGAATAGGGAATCTTAACTTATTTTATTTGGATTTAAGTGAAAACAATTTTAGGGGTACAATTGAAGGATTGTTTGACAACCTAACTCTGTTGGAACAACTCGACTTACATGGAAATGAACTAGATGGTCCCATACCAGCCAGCTTGGGAAACCTTCCGAACCTGAGACAGCTGTACCTTAACAATAACAATTTTCAAGGTTCTGTACCGTAGAACATTGAAAGAATTCAACAACTCGTACTGACCATACCTCTCAGGTCAACTAAATTGCAGGTTTAGACAATAATTTTGACTTGGTTTTGTAGTTCATTATTCTTGTCTAAAACACATCTTTTACTGACTGGAAGGAAGTAGTAACATAATTCTGGATACCATGCTTAAACAGTAAGTGACCTACATGTTCATTTTATCTGAGAAGCTTAAGAGGAAAACACCATATACTTTTTGACATGCTTATAGCTCTCCCTCCAGATGGATCAAAATGAGCTCACCTCACAGCCATGAAGCATTCCAACTTTCAAAGGCCAGATAGTCCAAACACGGCAAATCATTGACACAACAACTTGGCTCTCACTGTTCCAATCATCTTTTTCCTATTGACACAACAACTTGGTTCTTACTGCCCCAATCATCTTTTTCCTATATATTGACGAACATGTCAAGGCTCTTCCTTCATTTGTTGTATCAAAACTCTTTCTGCTTAATGCATTACTCGCCTCAGTGTGTTCTAGAAAAAAAACCTGTCACCTCAATGAGCTTCATCTTTCACACCACAATCTTCAACCGTATCCTAGGTAGGATTCGGATTAGTTCGGTCTGAAACTAGAAACCCAAGTGGAGCGGAAATGAAAGTGAGACGTGTTCATTTCACCAGTCACGTTGAAGCAAAGAAAACTTGTCTGTCAGAAAAGGAAGCTGAAGCAGAGTGATAAAGGAGGCAGGTAGATCATACGATACGATTCCCCGTCTCCACAACCGCCACCACAAGCTCGTCAGATGGCGCGGTCGCCTCACGACGAGGTGACCGACTCACTCATCGCCGTCAACCTTCGAGAGCTTCGTGTCCAGGGACACCTTCACCCGATTGGCCGCCGCGCCGGGAGTACCATCTCTATGATGCCTGACTTACTGACAGCCGGCGACATTATTGCAGCTGATTTTTCACGCAGATGTTTGGTTACAATCTATTTTAAGTCTCACTGTCAAAAGGCCGTCCACCACCCCATGGATGGAAGGACTCAGCTAGCGTTTACAGCTGCACCTACTTTGGATGTACGTGTGCCGTGCGCAAACTGGCAAGTTTGACGGACTCAAGGTCTTCGTAGTCAAGCCTTATCAGACAAGTATAAGGTGATAACGGCAGTTGAAATGTAAGTATGTGGTCGTGAGAATGCTGTAAAACTGTACTTAAACCCCGTATGGCCAGGTATGGCCTCATCGTTCTCCCACCATCATCCGGAGGCATAACCACGAAGATCCCACCTGGCTTTAGGTTAGTAATTAGTATATATACTCAACCGAACGTCTCTTCTCGCTTCTCTTGCCTGCAGCTCAACTCTGTCGTGTGAGTGAACATGCCATGTATATGCATATGCATATAATAATTCATTTCTGCTTTGCCTTGCAGATGATTACAGGTGTCGTATTATTGGAGCAACACTGGTGGGGTGAAGAAAGTGGACATGCATATGCATATGCATGTACTGCTGCCCTTGATACTCTTGTGTTACGGAGGAGTCGCCAGCATCCATTGCTTTAGAGTTCACGAGAGCAGCCAAGATCTCCGTGCGTTGCTCGATTTCAAGCAGGGTGTCACGATCCTGTGACACAAGTGATGTGCATGGGCGTGCCTGCGCATGCATGAAGACATCTCGTTATTAATTAGCATGCTAATTACACGACACTATCTGGAACCGCTGCACTAGGGTTTGTCCTCATGTGTGCTCTAAGTCCACTCTTGGGCACCACCATTGCTCACAGCAGTGTAGTATTTCTGCTGCACAACGATATATATATGGATATCGAGGCATGCAAAAATGTTGCATTTGGTTTATCGCATCTGTTAGAGATAATAATATGACTGACGTAGACACATCACGTCGTTCTTAGTTCAAAAAATGAGCAGGCGATTGATCAACCACATAGAACTGCAGTCCTGGCCTTGGGTTTGGGTGCAAATGATCATCATTAATTGTGACATTTGGATCGATCTGTTTAATTACAAATGATATATATTTATTTTGTTAGTAGTAGACAACATTGATATATATTCGGTATATATTTTATTTTGTTACTAGTAGACAACATTGACATTTGGTCTTAGGTATCCTAGGCCATCGATATCTCACTCTCTTATGTGAGCCATTGAAAAGATGCTAGACAATTACTATGAGATTATATATATTAGAGTATCCCTAAGATATTTTTTTTGTGAGACCCATATGTTACAAACGCAGACGCATCTGCGTGACTCCATCTCTTTGATTTCATCATTTAAAATTCCATGTTTGACTTCTTCATGTCAAAGTTGGATATATATATACACAATTAATTGAAACCAGGGCAAAAATATTTGCCACAAGGCCTATAAATACCCAGCCTTGGCTTGTCATTCTTCCCATCCCAATAGCCCACTTCACAGTTCATACTACCAACTGTGTTTTAGTGTACTCAACCCCTCAAGCCCCATGGCTCCCAAGTTCAGCGGTGATTGGAGTGCCAACCAGATCAAGATAGTGAGATCTCTCATCGCTAGTCATGACGCCAACACCAGTTACACCAGCAACAACATGAATGCTAGGCACTATGACATTGTCGATGTGCTCCAAGCAAGGTTCCCAAGGAAGGATAGGCGTCAGGTAATTGACTTGTATGTTGATATTGTGGTGGAGATGATAAATGAAATAGAAGTGAGCAGCAACCAGCTGGAACACGAGCTCCCACTTCTGCTGGTGGTACGGTGTCATGTGCACTTCGGCGCCACCATATCGCGTCTTGGCGATCAACCTCACGGCTCAAAGTCTGTCAGGCCAAATCAGCTCTTCGCTTGGCAACCTTACCTTCCTTCAACAACTTGACCTCTCTCAAAATTATCTTGTTGGCCCCTTACCTCTCCTTGGTCATCTGCAACAATTGCGGTTCCTCTACTTGAATAACAACAAATTATCTGAGATCATTCCAGATGCACTTACAAATTGCTCCAACTTGATTGCCTTAGATTTATCTTCAAACTTGCTATATCTACAAATTGCTCAAACTTGATTGCCTTACCTCTCCTTAGATTTAACTCAGTTGGAATACCTTGACTTAGATAGAAATGCATTTGAGGGCCCCATACCAGCCAACTTGGGAAATTTTCTGCGCCTGAAACGGCTGTACCTTAATGGTAACAATTTTCAAGGTTATATACCACAAGACTTTAAGCCTTCAATAATGGCTTTTGCTGCGGTACTCCGAAATGACTGTGTACTGTCCATTTATTCCGATCTCAACATCAATTACCTCCTAGGAGGTAATAGTATTTATTAAATTTTTATTTTATAAAAATAGGGTAAATAAGGATAGTTTCAAAAAAAATATTTTTTAAGATTTGGTTGATGCATGCGATTCTATAAATGATATGGAATTTTTTTTATTTTATATTTTTATACTTGGTATAGTACCGTTATTAGCTTATAATTTTGTACGTGACATGCGTACCAACGGGAGTCTGAACATCTAAAAAACATGTGTCAAACAGCCGAATATACAATTCAGTTATCACGTGTTAGAGTGACAATTCAGTTACCAATTATCGTGCCAGTCTGTTTAAAAAAATAGCGTGCCAGTCGCAAGGCCGGAGCAACGCAAGGTCGACTTTTTTTTGTACCGGTAGGTCGACGTTGAAGGTTGCGAAAATTCGCGGCATGCAAAGACGTTGAAGATCCAAAATTCATGGCATGCGCATTTGTGCAAAAATGTTGCCGCTCGATGCGCTCCACCGGAATCCCCATACTAGATTACGAGAAACGTCACGGATTTGTTTTTCCTCCCGTCATTAGCGGCATGAGGTGTTTTATTTTTGTTTTGTTAAATTTATTAATTTATTTAGTAAATTATTAAATTGAGAAAAATCAATGGTTCAGATTGATTTGAGATATTACCTCCATATAGGTAAATGGTGTACCTGAGTATTGCCCTTCAATAATACACTGACCATATATATATCCACAACAATGTACAAGGTGACTTAAATGTAAGTACCTCAGCTCAACTGAAATTGCAGTTGCTCTTGTAGTTCACTGTTGTTGTCTAAAACGCCGTCTTGTACTCACTGGAGGGAATAACAAAGCTCTGTGTACATAGCAAACTTAGCTTAATTAGCCAAGTGACCTACATGTTCATTTTTCAGACAAGCTTAAGATTTCATACAGCAACTTGGCTGGCACTGTTCCCAACGAACCTAAGTATCACCTCTCACTCTCGGTGAGCTGCATCTTTCACACAACGATCTCCGAGGAGAAATAACAACCCTATTCCAGTCGAACCTACAATCAGTTATTAGTTTGGTCTGAAACCAGAAACCAAAGTGGAGTGGACACGGACAGCGACAGAGCGCATTAAGGACTAGTGGTAATGCTAGGGTGGAGCAAAGAAAAGGAGCAGCAAACGTGTTCGTTTCACCAGTCACGCCGGAGCAAAGAAAATTGAGTTTCGTGCGTTAAGGTGATCGCTCACTAATCAATTTAGTTCACCATTATGCCCTCTTTTACTGATAGTTGGTGACATCATTGCAACTTATGCTCCACATACGTGGATGAATGCACGCGCCAGGGGTGGTTGGACCGAGCTGAAGATAATGTCTCGTTTTTCTCCAGATTGTCTCCCGTTTTGACCCACACGCTCAAGCAACTACTTTATCTTTTCTGTTTTGGTTTTGTTATGGACACATTTAGCGTATAGCATCAGCTTCTGTAAGCGTTGATTTGTGACTTTTGCTGTAGGATACAGTGGTAAGAAGCTTACTGATCTGTCTGCTGAATCGACATAATATACCCGCGATGGGTAAGCATAGCTCAATTTTTTGAATCACGAATCCACAGTGAATGTGATAGCTAGTTAAATCTACTTGAAATGAATGTGGAGAGGTAGAACCTGTGTTGGAAAGTAGCACCAAGTTGGAAGCGTGTCCCAATGCAACTGCAAGCCTGCAACAACACACCACCTGTTGAAACAGTTCAGTCATCTGGTCTGTATTAAACTAACCAATTTGATTGACGGACTCAAGGTCTTCGGAACATTGAGGTCAAGATTAGGTAAAGTACAAATATGAATATGAGGAGGTAAAGTATGAGGACGACAGAGGTCAAGATTAGGTAAAGTAGCAATACGATCGAGGCCGTGAGACCTTGTTCTTAAAACCCCGTATGGCCTCATCTGTCAGCTTCCATTACAGCATCCAAACAAACTCAGTTCTCACAGACTCAATCACCCAGGCAGCAGAGATCGACAAGCAGATCAAAAGGGGTACAAGGCATTGTTGGTCCCTCCAGGCATTAGGTTGGTTAGTGTTCCTAACTTTTCTCGAGTCTGCAACTCTATCCAGCGATTGAACACACCCGTCGGTCTTGCAGATGACAGGTGTACCATCCAAGCAACCATGGGTGAAAGTGGACATGCATATACATAGACTGCTGATTTTGTTGCTCTTGTGCTACAAAGGAGTTGCCAACATCCATTCCTCAAGAGTTCATGAGAGCAGCCAAGATCTACGCTCGTTGCTCCATTTCAAGCAGGGTATCACCAACGATCCATATGGATTCTTGAGCAACTGGAACACAAGCTCCCACTTCTGCTAGTGGAATGGTGTGACATGCACCTGGACGCCATCATACCGTGTCTCGCAACTCGACCTCTCCCGTCAGAGTTTGTCAGGCCAAATCAGCTCTTTCCTTGGCAACCTTACTTTCCTTGAGCATCTTGACCTCTCTCAAAATAACTTTGTTGGTCCCTTACCTCTCCTTGGCAACCTTACTTTGCTTGAGTATCTTGACCTCTCTCAAAATCACTTTGTTGGTCCCTTACCTCTCCTTGGCCGCTTGCAACATCTTCAGTACCTTGTCTTGTGCTACAACAATTTGTCTGGGATCATTCTAGATACGCTTACTAATTGCTCCAACTTGATCGGCTTAGATTTATCTTCAAACTTATTAGTGGGTTCAATCACTCCAAACTTTGGCTTACTAACAAATCTACAATCTCTCTTTTTGGATTCAAATCAACTCGAGGGAAGAATTCCCAATGAGCTTGGTCAATTGGTGAATTTAGAAACCTTGGGCCTAAGTTCCAATAGGATTTCAGGTGAAGTTCCCCATGCGGTCTTTAGTCTACCTTCTCTAACAAATCTATTACTTGATTACAACATGCTAGGCAAAACATTGCCACCTAACATTGGAGAACTTCTCCCCAATAGTCTCTTGCAGCTTTCGTTGTCAAATAACGCATTTGAAGGTCCCATCCCACCTTCCCTAGGCAATGCTATAGGGCTAGAATATATAGATTTATCGCACAATAAATTCACAGGGAAAATCCCCACTACTTTCGGAAAACTAGCAAGCTTGTCTGACCTACACCTGGAGTACAACCAGCTCGTAGCAAGGAACAACCAGGACTGGGCATTTCTGAGTGCATTACGAAATTGTGGATTTCTTAACAATCTCTCAATCTCTTACAATGAGCTGGAGGGACTTATACCTCAGTCGATCGGTAATCTACCGACCAACCTTCAATATCTCTGGTTGGATGGAAACAACTTGTCAGGGTACATTCCACGAGGTATAGGAAATCTTAGTGCCTTAGTTTGGTTGGATTTAGGTGAAAACTATTTTAGTGGTACAATTGAAGGATTGGTAGACAACCTAACTCAGTTGGAACACCTCGACTTACATGGAAATCAACTTGAGGGTCCTATACCAACCAGCTTGGGAAATCTTCCGCGCCTGAGACAGTTGTACCTTAATGATAACAATCTTCAAGGTTATATTCCATAAAACTTTGGAAGCCTTAACAACTCGTACACTAACCACAGTCACAACAATGTACAAGGTAACATGAATGTTACTACCTCATGTCAACTAAAGTTACAGTTTCAGAAAAGAATATTGACTTGCCTGTGTACTATTTCATCATTATTGTAGTCTAGAAAACAGATCTCAAAATTTTATCAGAAACATTCCAACATCTTGGTAGGGCGAGAGCCTGAGTACAAAGGCAGTAGGCAGAGGAGCATAGGGTTCCCCCGAGGCCGGTCCTCCAGACCTTCACCGCTTCTGCCGCAGGCTTGTCAGATGGTGAAGTCGCCGCACGACGAGGTGACTGGCTCCGGTGCCTTTGACCTGTTGCTGTCCACCTTTCGGAGCTTCTTGTCCAGCAGGGGCAGCTCTGCCAGGTTCCCTGCTGCGGCGGGAGGTACCATCTCTACGTGTCCTACTCCTGTCCCTTGGCGCGCCGGGATCTGCTGAATGACATACTGTTCTACATATATACGTGATGCTAGCAAGTGCCAGGGGTGATTTGATTCGCAAGCAGACGGCTTTGATGTAGGATACGCTCAAGGCAACTAGCTTGGACACGTTATTTAGCAGAGCATCAGGTCCTGTAAGCGTTGGTTTGTGGTTTTGCTGTAGGATAGAGAGGTAAGGAGCTTACTGATCTGCTTGCTGAATCGACATAAGTCGAGTTGTAACCTGTAACCATGGTTTCTGTCTGATAATATACCCGTGTTTGGTAAGCGTAGCTCAATTTTTTGAATTGTGAATCCAAAATGAATGCGTTTGTCAAATCAACTTTTTTTTAGGGAACTAGAGGGGCCGAAGGCCCCCTTTGTGCAGAGGTAGCTAGATTGGTACACAAACTGGTGTTGGAGAGGAGCGCTAAGCTCGGAAGCAGTCTTGAGTTGGAATCGACATTTTGCTTTGTTGTGCGGCCTGTGGTTTGTAGGCTCAAATGTCACCATATAAAGTTTTGACACCGACATTCATGTACTTTTCAGTGCAGTATACTATGTAGGCTAAAAAAAACAATACAGGTCGTCAGTGGATTCCCTCAAAAAAAAAAAAAAGGTCATCAGTGGCCACTACATCGGCTAAGTGATGTGTGCCGATCGATGTCCTCTTCATGTTGTTAAGTGCTTCCGTGAATTATGTTGAGATAGGCTAGACGTCGAGACGATGTCATGGAAGAGAAATTACGTCTGGCATCTGCTACTTTCTGTAATTTATTCTTCTATATATCCATGCATGGGCTCGAAATGGGATATACTACTCCGTACTGTATGCGTGTGCCTGTGATTTTTCACGCAGGTTTTTGGTTAAAATTCTACTAAATTGTCACTGCCAAAAGGCCCTCCACCACGCGATGAAGGAGTCCATGATTCAGCCAGCGTTTAAAGCTGTACTGCCGTGTGCAAACCGGCAACTTTGACGGACTCATGGTCTTCGCAGCAACGTTGGTCAAGCCTTTAATAAAGTCTAATTAAAGTGACAATGGCAGGTGAAGTGCAAGTATGAGGTCGAGAGAATGCTGTGAAACTCTACTTAGTCTAGTCTCAATGCTTAGTTTCACTACACAGTTTCCAATACGCCACATCAGTTGGAGCGGGATGAAACGATGAATGAAATTGACATTCACAGTGCTACGTTTCACTTCACCAATTCCAAAGCTAAGTAAAGCGTTTAATTGCAGCCGAATGCTAGGATCATATGTGCACTATGTGCTCGTGTAGCCATTTTCACAAACTGAACACGCAATTCAAACTGCAAGTTAGTCTCACGTACTACACATGCAGTTGTCACACGTAGCTCATACGATTGTTTAGAGGTAATACATAGATATCTGGAACAGCAAGATGAGTTCACACATGAACTGCAGTTTGAACTACATTGACAAAGTTAAGTTCTGATAACTGGAACAGCAAGATACTAAGAAGAATTGTCACTCGATTAAGCTAGATATAGAGATGCACCGATAGCAAAATATGCCAGATAACTAGAGACAAATTGACGATGGGCATTCAACCAACAATGCCGAGATAGCAAAAGCTGAACGCCAAGGTTCCTGGTACTGCAACTTGCTTGTGAGCACGACAGCGCCCATCTGTGGAAGCTGTTGCTGAATGCAAGTGCTGGCGGAGAAGGTGCGGTTCGCGAACGACACCTCCACGAGCCGCTTGGCAAGCTCCACCTATGGTACCTCCAGGAAGCGGAGAAAATAGGCTGGACAGAGCAATGCGTCGAACACATGGTGAGCACGGGAAAGAGAACCGGACGTGCTCGAAGACGACGTGCCTGTACTCGAAGACGAGCGCCACGAGCGCCCGTACTCGAAGACGACGGACATGGAACCGCTTGTGGGTGCCGATGATGTACAGTCCGCGCCTCGTCGCCCTGGCGACCGGCGTCGAAGTCCTGCGACCGGTTTCCCATGACTCGCCACCGCGACCCACGACGGAGGTACCGCGGCGGAGCTCGCGACCTGCTTCCTCGCCGGTTCCCGACAACGGAGCCCTCCCGACCGGCTTCCCATGGCCGTCGGAGCCGTCCCGGCGACCTCGCGCATCGAGCTCTCCCGACGCCCTCGCGACCGGCCCCCTCAGCTGCACCCGCGGCGTGCGGAGCCTGCGACCGCGGCGGCCGGCGGAGGCGTCCCGCCAGCGGCGGAGGCAGCCTGTTCGCGGCGGAGGCGGAGCCCGCGGGGATGGAGGCGCTCGCGTCGCGCGCACGGGATCAGATCGATGAAACTTTTCCCCCTCAATGCGCGTTTCACACGGTTTCGCACGGTTTCAGAGACATTGGAAACGCCGCTAGCTCGTTTCACCCAGGTGAAACCTTTTTCTTCTCTCTCTCTAAATTTCATACGACATTTTCATTTTCATTGACATGTGTCACCTATTAAATGTCATTTAAATACTTCATGAAATGCCCATTGAGACTAGCCATAAACCCCGTATGGGTATGGGTATATGGCCTCACCCAGCAGCAGCAGGGCAGCAAGCCAACCAATCAGTTCTCCCACCGTGATCCGGCAGAGAACCACGCAGATCCCTCCGCTTTAGGTTAGTACTAAGGTATATTTTTTTATGGAACACATTCTAAAGTATATTGCTACTCCCTCCGTTCTAAATTCTAAGTCGCTTTGATTTTATTTTTTATATTTATTTTGCTATGTATTTAGACATACATAAGATCTCGATGAAAAATAAAATAAATGTACTAAAAAAAGTCAAAACAACTTACAATTTAGAATGGAGAGAGTACCTAACATCTCTGGTTCTAGCTTTTTTTTCTCTCCTGTTCGTCTGGATCTCAGTCGTGAGAATCCTTTGCCTTTGCAGATGGCAGGTATCGTAGTATTATCCAAGCAACCCTGGTTGAAACTGGACATGCATATACGTGTACTGCTGCCTTTGCTCCTCGTGTGTTACGGAGGAGTTGCCAGCATCCATTGCTCGTCAGTTGACGAGAGTAGCCAACAAGATGTTCGCGCGTTGCTCCATTTCAAGCATGGTATCACCAGCGATCCAAATGGAGCCTTGAGAAACTGGAACATGAGCTCACACTTCTGCCGGTGGAATGGTGTCACGTGCTTCTCGGCACGACCATACCGTGTCTCGAAACTCGACCTCTCCTGTCAGGGTTTGTCAGGCCAAATCAGCTCTTCCCTTAGCAATCTTACTTTCCTTGAGTCTCTTGACTTCTCTCAAAATAATTTTATTGGTCCCTTACCTCTTCTTGGCCGCCTGCAACATCTTGAATACCTTTCCTTCGATGGGAACAATTTGTCTGGGATCATTCCAGATGCACTTACTAATTGCTCCAACTTGACCTACTTAGATTTATCTTCAAATTTGATAGTGGGTTCAATCACTCCGAAATTCGGCCTACTATCAAATCTAGGATATCTCAGTTTGAGTTCAAATCAACTCGAGGGAAGAATCCCTGATGAGCTTGGCCAATTGGTGAATTTAGATACCTTGGACCTAGGCAGCAATAGGCTTTCAGGTGAAGTTTCACATGCCTTGTTTAGTCTATCTTCTCTGTGTTCTCCATTTCTAGGGAATAACACGCTAGGCAAAGCATTGCCACCTAACACTTGTGAACGTCTGCCTATTCTCATTACGCTTTCGTTGGGAAACAACACACTTGAAGGTCCCATCCCAGCTTCTCTAGGCAATGCTCCATGGCTACAATTTATAGATTTAGCATATAACAAATTCACGGGACAAATTCCCACTACTTTTGGAAACCTTTTAGATTTGACAGACCTATACCTCGATCACAACCAACTCATAGCAAGGAACAACCAGGATTGGGCATTTCTAAACGCACTACAGAACTGCGGATCTCTTTATACTCTATCACTCTCTTACAATGAACTACATGGACCTATACCGCAGTCGATCGGTAACTTATCGACGTTCAGCCCTGAAACTCTTGAATTGGCTGGAAACAGCTTGTCAGGACACATTCCATGGGGCATAGGAAATCTTAGTGCCTTAATTTCATTGGATTTAAGTGAAAACAATTTCAGGGGTACGATTGAAGGATTGATCGACAACCTAACTCAGTTGGAACACCTTGACTTGCATGGAAATGCACTTGAGGGCCCCATACCAGCCAGTTTGGCAAATCTTCAGAGGTTGCGACGGTTGTACTTAAACGATAACAATTTTGAAGGTTATATACCATAGAGGTTTGGAAGCCTTGAACAATAACTAGTACAATGACCATAGCCGCAACATAACACATTATCGTACACCTTTTATATTTACTGGAATATTTTATTGTTTATAAGGTCATTCTCAATAGAGTTTCATCAAAGTTTTATGGACATTAAATATGCTGATGTGACACTATATTAATTAATGATGAAGAGAGAGATGACGAGAGTTTCATGTGAGTAGAGAGAGTTTTATAGGGATGAAACTCCTCTATACTATTTCCAAAATTTAGAGTGTTGGAAACTGAGCCATAAAACTCCCACTGAGACTAGCCTAAGTGTAATGTTACATTGATCAAATTAAAAGTTTCTATTCACAAGCATGTCTTAATTTGTCAAAAAATAAAAAGGAAATAGTAAAGGGTTGCTTGAATATGCTCGGAATAGCCCAAAGGCCCAAGGCCCAACAACTTCATCTCCATCTCCCCCGTCGGAACACCCGAAAGACCCCTGAGCGGCCGCCGGCGACGAGCCTCCGCGGAAGCCAGCGGCCATGGCGGCGAGGCGTCGTTGTATTTTGAGTGCAGCTAGAGCGCCACGTCGACCATTGCACAGGCAAACTCTCTAGCAGCCATTCCCCTCCGCTCCGCCGCCCGCACTCGATCCCCTTCCCGCCAGCGCCGCGGCCACGCCCTCCGCCGCTCTTCCAGCGCGCCCCATTGTCCTCGCCCACACCCGCTTCCGGCGGCTACGGCGCCCAGCCCAACAGCGCCGTCTGCCCCACCTGCACGGGCCACCCGGGGACGCTGCCGCTTCTCAACGAGAAGGTGGTCAAGTGCGCCGTGAGGCTGGGACGTACTCGCCCTCGGCTGCGAGGTCTCGACGACGTCCAGGTTTGATCGCAAGCAGTATTTCTACCCGGACCTTCCCAAGGGGTACCAGATTTCGCAGTTTGACGTCCCCGTTGCCAGCAAGGGTTATGTCGATCTGGACCTTCCGGTGGAGTTTGGTGGTGGGCGTAGGAAGTTTGGGGTCACAAGGGTTCACGTAGAAGAAGATGCAGGCAAGTTGCTTCATTCTGAATCCAGCAGTTGCTCTCAGGTTTGGTTTTCCTTGTCTCTGACTAATCTGCCTAATTTCTGTTAGAAATGTGTACTACTATAAGATTCTGCGATGTTCTGATCAGCTTGTCATATCCATCTGGAATAACAACTTTGGAACCCCAGCATTAGTTTTGACATTTACTGTAGTGCATTAGAAAACTTCTAGATTAGTGGATGGAACCATAGAAAAATATTAAAGATTAGATATCAGGGACCTTAAGGGGGCATTTGGATATTAGGCAAGGGAAATCCTAGCTTTGCGGCGGAAGGATTGGAATTTTGTAGGACGCAAGAAGACTTGAATTTTGGGGCAGTCTATCTAATCTTCAACGTTGGCAAAAGCAAAAGCTTTGCTTAGTTTGCCACCAAAAGAAAAGTAGCGCTGCAGTGAAAAAAAATGTCCGCCAACTGCTATTCATAATTATGGGCAAACACAAGAAATTATGTTTTGTGTAAATATGATATAGGGAACGCCATGAAGTGATACAGATAATAAACCATAAGCACTGCTCTAATATTGACAGGGAAAATCCAGAGGGAATGAAAAGAACTACACATGGTCTCAACACTTAAAGTACAGCAACTTCAGTTAGTGATCAGTGGTTGCTACTTTGGATCGCTAGGTTGACCTAAACAGGGCTGGCGTACCTTTGCTTGAAATTGTCTCGGAGCCAGACATGAGAACAGGGATAGAGGCTGCTGATTATGGTGCTGAGCTGCAAAGGATCGTTAGATACCTGGAGTGAGTAAAGGTAATATGCAAGAAGGTTCCCTTTGTTGTGACGTGAATGTTTCTGTTCGACCAGTTGGACAAACAGAATTTGGTACAAAGGTGATCCTCATATCTTTAGGACTTCCCTAAATGATTCCTATTCTGTGTTTTTGTGTTGGCAACTTTTGCTCTCAGTGTTATGATTTGATGATTGATTGGTTAACCAACTTAATACAGGCCAAATAAATAACTTTTGTTCCCAATGAGGGCTTAACCATGCTTTCAATGATGCCTTGAATTTTCAATCCATGTGGTGGCTGGGAGAAAGATCATGCTGTATGCTTATTATGTTTGATAGTATACATAATTGTGGTTGCCTATGTAGTTGTTCAGTGAAATCCATGTACCTAAATTGTTAGTGATACCCAGAAACATGCATAATTGGAGTCAATTGGTTTCTTGCGTGCTTAGTTATTCATGCCCCATTATTTAAGGGAAAATAAGCCAAATCATGTTCACTTGCTTATCCACCATTATTTTCTAGAAATGGCGTCACACTCTTATTTCAATGCCTTCAGGTGGAAATAAAGAATATGAACTCATTTTCTGCGATAAATAGGGCAATCTATGAGATCTCCCGGCAGATTCTGCTCCATATAAAGAAGGCCAAGCTGATAAAATTGTACAAGAAACCCGCCTGTGGGATGAATCTTCTCAGGTTGTTGTCACCAACTCTTACCCTTTTTTGTGCTGGCTTTTTACTGTCAAATACTAATTATTTTCTTTATCTACATCAGCAGAAAACTTTTACAATGCGAAAGGAGGAGGGACTTGCTGACTATAGATATTTTCCAGAACCTGATCTTCCTGAAGTAGTTCTCACTAGTGACTATATTAATGAAATCCGCAAGTCAATGCCGGAGCTTCCAGAAGCAAAGCGTAGGCGTTATGAGAATGTGGGACTCAGCATGCAAGATGTTCTATTCCTTGCTAATGATGGTAATGTAAGATTCCATCTTCTGTGTTGGTGTAGGTTCACATGCATGTGTGTCCTCAAAGTATTCAGAAGTTCCTCATTCATGGTCCGATCTTTAACTGGCTATACAATTGTAAAAATTCCATTTCATCAGGCTTGGTCACATATTTGCCAGGGGCCTTCTTGTACATATGGAACTGTTTTTTGCTAGGCAATGCATTCTCTCTCTGTTGTTCGCAATAACTTCAGTAATATGATGGGTCTATATCTTCCCAGATAGGTCATTTCTTTGATTTTACTCTTGAGCATGGTGCTGATGCAAAGCTGGCTGCCAACTGGATCATGGGTGACATTGCTGCTTATCTCAAAGATGAAAAAGTATCCATTGATGAAATTAAATTAACATCTCTAGAGCTTTCTGGACTGATAGCATCCATTAAGAATGGAACTATAAGTGGGAAGATCGGCAATGAGGTAATATTGCTAAACTGGGGGTTCCCCCTTTGTACTGTTTTTTGGAATTTAAGCTCTATGTTTTGGCACAGTCTATAGGGTCTACACATTTCTAGGCTTTGCACCCTGCTAGATGATAATGCCTCTCTAAATCTGTCCTTGCAGATACTGGCCGAGCTCATTGCCAAAGCCGGAACAATTAAGGCTATGATAGAAGAGAAAGATTTGGTTCAGGTAACTGTGCTCACATTTGTTACCATTTGGAGCCATAGTAGTTCAAGCATAAAAAAAAAAAAAAAAAAAAAAAGACCCCAGCCACCAGTGAAATGTTCCATGAATACACTTAATGTCCTTCAGTATTGCCAATGGCTGTTTTTTCCTTTGGGTATTCCTGTTAATGCCGATGCTCAAAAATTGGGACAATATTGACATGCCCTCTTGATTTCATCTGTGTTTGTTGTTTGTAAGTCAGTTGATGCAATTTCATTATTTATAACTTCTGGCTGGGTTGTCTGATGGAATGCCAAAAAAAAAAAAAAAAACCTTGAAATGACAGATAGCAGATCCAGCAGCAATCGAGGCAATGGTAGATAAAGTAATTGTTGATAATCCAAAGCAATTTGAGCAGTATCGAGCTGGAAAAACTAAGCTACAAGGATTTTTTGCTGGCCAGGTTACTCAATTGAACACCAACATTGTTTGTCCCTGCAGCTACGAGGTCTTATGGGTGATCATATTTGCTTTAATTGTTTCTAGGTGATGAAAGCGTCGAAGGGCAAGGCCAACCCAGTTTTGTTGAATAAAATCCTTGGAGAGAAGCTGAATGCCAATTAGTTATTTTTGCCCCACACTGAGAATCTGAAGGAGTCCATGAAGAATGCGACCTCAAATGAAGTCCCTGAACCATATTGTTGGCTTGGCAATTGTTTGGAAGCTGTAACCTTCACTCCATTGAATTGAAATTGTGATTAGTGTGAATGATGATGTAGAAGTTTTGTCCACAATACAGATATCATTGTACTAAGCTGATACCTTGAAATTATTGTGAATCATGTAGAAGTTTTGTCCACAATACAAATATCATTGTACTAAGCTGATAGTCTTCTGGGATCCATCTGAAGGTTTGTTGATGTATACCATTGAGGGTCGCAGGGATATTGCTGGGGTTGCCTCATGACTGACAGGAGATCTGCAGCTAATACAAGTATAGTAAAGTACTTGACAACGTTGTGCTATTGTGCTGATGGAAGCTCTATTTTGCCTGGAGGAAACACCAACTCTATTTGCATGTATGATGTTTGAGAACAGGTCAGCAAATCTTTCTTGGCATGATTGTATTTGTACATTGAAGCATAGTCTTATAATACCAACAACTATGAGTGTATCTTTAGTTTTGGTCTGCATTTTGAATACTCTCTAGACACTTACTGGATATTATTTACTACTATTATCTAATCAATGTTCTATCTTTCTGCTTAATTTTCGAATTTTTTACTTCTTGTCATCATGCCATGAACTGGGACTTAATTAGTTAAGTGCTTAAATGGCCAATATGTGGCAAATCCTACTTCTAGTGTTGTTAGTTCTTCTTGACAATGTCTATTATATCCAAGGAAGACCAATAAATGGGCAAGTTTCTCTTAAAATGGATGGAGGATTTATTTCCTATGTTGTACAAAAAATATGCATTTGGAAGCAACTAACCAAATATCCTCTAGCTAGTTGACATATTGCAATGCCACAATAAAAAAGAAAACATTAACAATAGATAGTTAAACCAAAATTAGGTGGTACTATGCAATGACCAAATATATGTAAAGTCAATTGTAAAATTACTAATTGAAAACAAAGATGCTTGTTCACACACTATATGAAAACGTGGAGGTTTGTTTAGAAACTCATAAGAGCAATATCATATATATAAGCACGGTTATCGGGAATTTGTGTAGATCCATTTCATGAATCTCTATAGGTTATCTCTCATCTTACTAGTCCTTGAATCTTGATTGAGCCATATGTCAAACCCAATTAGTTGACAACCCAAAATGTGCACAGTCAATGGCTTTAGCCCTTAAGGGGGTAGGGTGAATGTACGTAACACCGTAGTCTAGTGGGAGCATGTAGTACTTGACCCATGTGGCCCATGTGTGGTTATAGTTGGTGGGTTTAGTACCACTTTCGAAGTTTATAAGGTAACAATCAACTTATAATCTTTGTCAATCTCAACTAGCACATCTGGGTTAACCCTTTTACATAAAGCGATGATAAAAGTGTAACAGAGGTACTACGCCTTGTGAAAAGCGTAGAGCGTAAAAAGATTTTGGACATGGGATGTTACAGAAATAAAATGACCAACAATGATAATACATAGTTATTCATAATCATTGTGATGTTCATGATATACCAAATAAAGGACACAAGACAGACAAAATATAGTTAACACATACAAACATATGCATTAATATAGAAATAACACATTGATAGTATTTCATTGCATTGTCCTGGCAATGAAACTATTAGTAGCCCATATTAAATGGTACTAATGACACTTAACACCACAAACTATTTTCATCCAACTAGATTTTACATGCATCATTTGGATACTGAACCATAGATATAAAAACTAGTGAATATTGCCCATGTCCATCCACTAATTAGGAAGAAAGCCTCCCAGTTGAGGACCATCACTAGTCATCTGGCTCCCATCCACCTCCATCACTGGAGCTAAAGAACTTATTGTTGCTACTTGTCCGTAATCCATGAAGATACTTGGTTGACACTTGCCTGACTGGCACATGCAAGGTTGTTAAAGGCAACATGTTTTCCATCAAAGCCATTATTGTTTGTGTTGTAAGCACCACTAGCGAAGGTGAGTGTCTTCCAGCTAGAAGAGTTGTTCTGCACTAGTGGTTGTGTGTCATAAAGGCCAACATCATTGATGCTGAAGCGTTGTTTTCTGGTGGTGCACTCCTGCCTAAGAAAATACTTTTGTGCGTGGCTAGAGACCTGCACCGGTGTCCTTGTGGGTACAAAGTACTTGGAGATGTTCTTCCATTTACCACGGCCAAACACTTGTAGTCCACGAAGGAAATTCCTATAGTAAGATTCATAATTAGAAAGGAATATATGCCAGATCCATATGAAAATCAAATCTTATGGTATGAAGTCCTAAATACAACATATTTATTAATTGTACTAAACATAACCCTCAAGGTGTGATAGAAGTTTCCAAATCAATGCAAAAATGAAATACCTATGCTCGTATATAGTCCAAAACCTCACTGCATGTCTTCTTTGCTTAGGAACAACATTTGGCATGTATTGTTGTCTCTCTACAAGCTTCGCGGCCTTGATTTCATCCACTATACAACCTTGAAACATGTTCATGTTGTCAATGGGTGGAGCCAACATTGGCATCCCAAAGTTATCATTGACATGGGAATTGCTTGCCACAACATGTTGATTGTTGTGCCTCTTATTTGTGTCATTTGTGTAGGTGTTGTTGGTGGTGTGACTAGTGATGAGTGAATTCACCAAACTAATCTCAGAGGCACTCCAAACACTGTTGAAGTTGGGATCCATGAGGTGTGAGGGTTGAGTACTATACAAGAGGTTATTATCTGAACCACTATGTTTCGATGGAGTGGATGTGAAGGACAAGGCTAGGTATTTATAGGCCTTGTGGCAAATCTTTTAGTACTGGTTTCAATTGATTATACATCTAAATTTTATATTTAGTCAAACAATTATTTTAAACCATTAATATCTAGTCATGCGTATCCATATCTTAGCGATGCAATAGTTTTATACTTGTAGACCGACATGCTTCAATCGCTTAGATGAAGATTGAGATATCATTGACCAAGGACAAATGAGATCACATATCCACCGACTTATATTAATGTAATGATATTTTTAACTAACAAAAAAACTATTCCACAATACTGGTGGTTAGTTATTCATTATAGGACTAGTCACAAGAGTCTAACATAGGGCTATGTTAAGTCCCCGGGTTAAGAGCATGATAGTCTGACTAAACCCCAAGTTCAAAAGGATGAAAGAGCCTCGCCTACCAGGGGCCACCTGCCACATGGGCAACATCTTTAACATGTTGGACTCAAAAGACCAATGAGAAGATCCAAGTGGCCTAGTGCTTCCTCAGCATTGTCCTCAAGCAACAAGTAGAGATATTGGCATCGCGCCACTGCAATGCCACCTTGAGGCCATCCCATCTGACATCAATATCAGATAGGGAATGCTCATACATTTCCCAAGGAATTAGCAATGGTGATAGCTCCATTAACAACTCCCCTGACTAAGGATGAGAGGAGCCAAGCCCTAGTGTGAGCGGCAAGGTGAGCCTAACTTATGTTGATCGTCTTCGTGGACGACTAGATTGGAGAAGACTGGGACATGTGGGACACCCTCAAGACAAGGTGCCATGCTTAAGCCAAGCCATCATCCCTTAGCATTTGGGACTAGGATATGGGCGTCTCGCACTTCTGCCTGCCAACCCATTTCGGTAAGTATATGATGGTGAGATAAACCCCAACCACTAGCTTAAGGACTACTAACTCATGATGAGGGCCGAAGGGGCAGACGATGACTTCACAGTCCAATATGTCCCACTTCTCCTCGCAAGCTTAGCGAGGGCATAGCTCGACTAGTTGGAGGTCAGGTGCATCCGCCACTAAGCCAAACTCTTCTTGATCTTTTTAGGACATTTCCAACATACATATACCCAACTTAGTAACTCTTAGGATTTGCATAACAACATAAGTGAAACAAAATTCTCTATGAGTACATTCAACACTTCTCCAAGAAGTAATCGAGCTACTCAGTGTCACTAATGCCAACATCATGAATGCCTTCACCTATGACACCATGTGTGTGAGATGATGCTTGCCCATTCAATCAACCACAAGGCAGCTCAAACAACACAGGAGCTACTAGACGTCACCACCAAGTATGCCACGGGGGAGGAGGTTGTCCAAGCCAACTTTAGCGGCAATGGCAAGCCTACCACACTCTATAGAGGAGAAGGTTATGACGAAGCAAATAGGGACAACCGACACCATTACAAGAAGGAGAATGGTGGTAAGTGATGTGGGGAAGGAAATGGTGGACATAGTCGAGCAAGCCACATGACCCCGAGAAGAGGGTAAGGGCCAACTACCCAAGCATTTCAAGAGGGCACTCGAGGAAGCTTGCATGTCCCATAGAGGCTAGGTCAAGCATCAGGAAATCACAAACCAAATTCAAACTCATATCCAGCTCTGCTACTTCTTGGAGTGAACATTTATTTATTGTGATCCTACAAAGCCAAAATGGAAAACTAAGATAGAATTGTCGAGCCAAAAATAAATTGGTAATGATGTCAATTTGACGTCCTAGGGGTAGGACAGTAAAATTTGGGGGGCTTTCACCAGGCAGCCCAACTCCCCCATCGGACTAAGCATCGAGACGGTGTGACATGCATCTATTGTACCGCCTGCGCACTCCACTCCGTGATGATGGCGCCGGAATTGAGGACGGCAGCGGTGGCTTCTGGCAAGTCGTCCTTCCCTCCCTCCCTCCATCCCTCACACACACCCCCTCGCTGACTGCTCCTGCTGCTGCTCTGTGAGCTCGCCTGACATGCTCCTGCCGCTGCTATTTGTGGGCTCATTCTACTCCAGCTGGAGCTTGCAAGGTAGGTGATCCATGTCGTGACGACGGCAAAGGCTTTTGGCGAGGCCCCCATCCCCCTCCCTTGTTTAATTCTACGACCTCCATGGCTCCATAGTGGAGCACGACAGCAATGGTCTCTCGTGAGGTGGGTGGTTCCTTCATTGGATCTGGGTCCTCCTCCTTTTATGAATATGGGCTATCTTCCTCTTCCTCCCTTTGTGGATCTAGATGTGAGGACAAGCAATTTTTGCTTTTGTTTCTGTTGTTTGCATCATCACTATATGTAGTGATGTTCTACTAGTAAAAAGTCGATGTTCCGCTGTTGTGTAGTTGATGTTCTGTTAGTACAGAGCTTGATGTTCTGCTATTAAACAAGCTGATGATGTGGAAGTCAGTAGGTGATGTTTTTGCTGGTAGCATGGTGATGTTCTGCTACTAGCAATGTGATGTTTTGTTAGTAGCAAGTTGATGTTTTAGCTTTTTCACGAGTTTTTTCTTCTCTGTTTTAGCAAAACTGCCTGAGTTGTTTGTGCGTTCCTGCTTGACTTTGTTTCTGCAATATACGTTTATGCAACAAATGTTTTCCGTAGATGTTTCTTTTCTGTTTCAGCAATACTTCCTGAGTTGTTTCTACCACATATGTTTCTTTGTTTTCAGTTGATTCAATCCTTTTGTTTTAGTTCCTTTCAATTTGTTGCTTCAGTCAATTCAATCCTTTATTTCAGTTGCATCCAATTTCTTGTTCAAGTAGTTTCTTTGAATCTCATGTTCAGCTCTGTTGTGTTGAAACATGTTTTTTTAGAGTTGCGGGAGGGTTGGGGCAGTCGGAGGCCGGCGAGTTTAGGGGTGGACGAAGGCTGGTGAGGTTAGAGGCAATGCCGACCCTATGGGGTAGGACAGAAGTGCGATGGCCGAGGGCCCAAGCAGGATAGTGGCCCAAGCCGAGGTACTTTGTATGTGATTTAGATAAGTTTTGTCAGCTTTAAGTAGTGTTGTACGTGATGAGCACCCTATAGATGCACCTGATAATCAAGAAGAAGAGCAACAAGAAGAGCAACAAGAAGGATAAATATACTGCTATTTTAGTGTACATTGTTTCTCGATAATTGTCAAACATGATAAATTAGCACATATATCTCATAAGATTTTATATATGGTTCAGAGGGGTTGTAGCGACGAGTTCGCCCGAGGGTCCTCAAAATCCTAGGGCCAGCACTGGTTAGAGGTGGTTGGACACGTGCGCGTGGGGACAGTGGTGGGTCAAGCGCGAGCGGTCTATGCGGTGGGAGGGCTTGTTTTCTGTTTTGTTGGGCCGCAGCACGGGCATCCTATGCATAGGACGTCCGAGCGCTTGTTCATCCCAAAATAAATATGGCAATTTTTTTTTAAACACGTCGTGGTGAGTATTTCATTAAATAGATAGGAGTTCAAACAAAGTTTTACGAATTAGAAGAGGGCATAGTAACCGTGGTTACCACTACCCTGAACCAAAAGCAATAATTTGGTATTACATCTTGAACAATTTTGCTCCCTAACGAGGTCTAAGCTCAAGCGACAACAGTACTAAGCAACACCTACAGACTTTTATACCCAGCCGAGCACCAAATAAATATGGCAAATGAAGGATTACCGCAAACCCTTGGCTCAAAAAAAAAAAAAAGATTACTGAATAGAATAGTGACAATGCGTGTTGAATCTGCCAAGCCGCGTGCACCCCGCCAATTTTCTCATGATGCTGAGCAAGATGAGCTGACACTTCCAGTCACCTTGTTCCGCCATTGTCACTTGTGGCTAAAACCTTGGTTCAAACAACTTGGTTCACTTTTTGGCCTCCGAGGACCACAACCACCCACCAGATTGAACGATGAAAATCTTTACTCAAAAGTTTGATAATTGCAGGGAAGCCTCTCTTATGAATTTGTCACAAAATTAGCAGCAGGTTGCATAATTCCATAGCTGGTGCTCTTGCTAGGCAAGCATTGTACAAGTAGAATCTCTTCAGACTTCACAGGCGGCTTGCACATATAGTGCTCATAGTTCTCAGTGCCCTTTGCTTATGGCACTGTATTCTGTAACCCTGCCCAATATAAAGTTACTTACAAGTTTATGTTGTTAATCAATATATATTTGTTGATTGTAAAAAAAACTATGTTTTTTATTTGATTCTGAAAAAAGAAACGCACACAAAAATCAACCAGGAGCCTAGCCCACCTCCTTGAATGAACTAAAAAAACTAAATCCGACAAAACACGAAGCTTTGCCCTCCGATCACACGTACTCTCTTCTCTGTTCAATGTGTGATCACACTATAATATGGTTTGTTGAGTGTTGTTGTCCATCTTTTTTTTTTACTTCGCAAAATGCCTTTGTGCCCTCCGTGTCTCTATGTGCGGACTCCTTGCATGTCCGAAGTCCGATTCTAAAATATAACAAGTTTCGTTGTAATGCATAAAAATATTTAATAGTAAAAAATAATCATAGAATGGATGGTTGAAAAAAATAGTAATTAGAAATAATTGATCATAAATTAGTTGGTTGTTGTGATGAAACTTACCCACCAGAGATTTAAGTCCTTGACTTGGTACTGGTGCTCGCATTATTTTCAGGATTCACTAGCGCTATGCATGGTAGGTGGTCCATGTCGACAGCAAGACACCTATGGTGGCTATGTGAATATCAAGATGTGACGCATGAGTTCTTCGGTTGTGCTCATAGGAATAAGGTTTACATACGTGTGTTCATAGGATGAGTATGCGTGTGTTAGACGTCTATATTATACTACATAATTCTCAAAAGAAAAGGATTTTCTAGAAAAAAACAAGAACGGAAAAGGAAAGTAGAAAGCAAATACAAAAGCAAAAGAGTTTCGAACTTATGTACATATACCACAACCCAGAAAAGAAACAAAAACAAAAAAATATGCCAAGATAAAAAGTAAAGGTTGAGAATAATAAAATACTAGCCGGAACCCCGCGCCTTCGCGCAGGCAAAAGGGAAAATAAGGAGATGGAGGCGGAGGGGAAAAGAAAAATAGGGGAGGAAACGTCGATTTTTCGTTTTCGGGTCTATATATTGCGAACTAATAAACTAATTAAAAAAGGAGTTCATGGTACATATTATATGACTCCAAATATGTAAACATTGAGCCACATCGACCGCATTTGTCGGTTGTCCGATCGGCCGCACGGAATAATAATTTGTTGGAACATTCCTATTTTTTTGTCCTTTTTAGAAGTTGCCAACTTCACGAAGCATCCACAAAGCAAATTTTATAAATGTAGGGTCAATGTTTTAATCCGTACAAATCGTGGAAGTTTTATTTATTAATTAAAAGAGGTTGTTGTAAATGTTTCAAAATCTATTTGTTTTCGAAGTCCAATATTTTTTGTACATAGAGTGCATCGTGGAGAGGGTTTGACTATTTTTTAACATCGTGGAGAGTCTTCTAAAAAGATTCCATGATTTAGAAGGTTTGATTATTTTTGCACGAAGTAAACAAAACCAACAAATTATCTGATTTAATAAAAGGGGGGAAAAGGACACCATTTGGGCCAAATCCGGGCCAGTTTGGCCTGCGTAAAGAGGGCGCAGTGGCAGGCCCGTCCATTTACTCGCCTGGACGGCGGGCCCTATTTTTTAAAAGTTCGAGGGATATGTTGCAAGTTTCTCGGTGAGAGGATGGCGGACGGTGGGTCGTATTTTATCAAAGTTGGAGGGGGTTTTTGTGAAACACCGAGACTGTAAGTGCAATCAAGCCACTTTGTGGGTTTTGGTGTTGATGATCACCTAATTAGGGAACTAATGAGATTTATCGAGTTGACAAGCAGGAGATGCAGAAGGATGTTGGTGAACAGGTTGCAAGTACCCCTCAGATCCTTAAGGATGGCTTACCGGGCTCAGGAGGTTTAATTCGTTTTACTTTCGAATCTTGAGTTTAGGAAAAGCTATACTATTAAGGGGGATTCTAGGTTAGTTGGACAAGTGTGCAACCAAGTGCTCAAAACCTACCAAACACATCCTCATACCAAGCCAAAGAAGCCAGCCAAATTTCACATTCAGGCCGGCTCTCTTTGGTGGGCGGCAATGCCGCCCATAATGGGCGGCAGTGTCGCCCACTGTTGACCATTGCAAAACAGCCCGTATTTATACAGCAGCTTTCTCTCACAACGGTCATCTTCTTCCTCTGCGCATTCACTCCCATTCTGAACAGACCAAAGCTCTCCCTCTCTCCTCCATTGAAGCTCCCACCTTCCTCAAGCCGATCTGCAAATCCCACCAGCAAATCTTGAGGAAAAAGGCGGTAAACTTCAATCGACCAGCAGATCCACTAATCCCCAAAGTTTGAGAGCATTTGGTGCACGTTTGGCCGACGAACCCTAGGGTTTGTTACTCTTGGAGCTTGCTCCTAGACAGCTAGGCGTCGCCCTTGAGTTGCCAACCCGTGTGGCAACCTTGGGAGGTTTGTAACCTCAATCTGCGGAAAAGAAATTACCCTCTCACCTCAAGAGTTAACTCTCTTGACTTGAGATCGAGGAAGGACCAACCTTTGTGGTGACGTCCAATCCTTTTGTGGATACCTCAACAACGTGGACTTAGGCAAGCCTTTGTGGCAAGCTGAACCACGGGATAAATAGCTTGTCTCGCGTGCTTCAGTTTACTTCACTGCATTTCTTGTTGTTGAGGTTGTTTTAGGGTTGTTTCACTAGATCTTCAAGTGTACTCACTTTCTGTGGGAGCCAGTCTTCGAGCTGGACTTGTAGCTAGAATTCTACCAGTAAGTATAGCTCGGTGAGTAGTTTGTCTCAGTCAAGTTTCATCTCCAGCAGTTCATTATTTGTTGGGCGACAGTGCCGCCCAGTCTGAGCGGCAGTGCCGCCCGAGGTTCTGACCTCTGCTCGAGTTGATTTTTGACAGGCCTATTCACCCCCCTAGGTCATTTACCCTTCCAGAGATCCTACAAGTGGTATCAGAGCAAGGTTGCTTCGTAAACGCTTAACCGCATGAAGTATGGAAGAGGCCGGAGGGACGAAGACCGTTCCCAAATCATCGAGTGTCGATGTGCATACCTCAGAGGACAGCAGCGATGCATCAGTAAGAACTGCAGGTAATGCTACTGTTCATGATGGTGATAAAACTACAGATATCAGCGACACCGAAAGAAGAAGAAGGAAGAAGGAAAGAAGAGAAGCTATCAAGAAAAGAAAAGAGCTCAATGAGAAGAAGAGCAGAAAAGAAGCTAGAAGGCTTGTTCGAGAGCAAGGAGAAGAAAGAAGAAAAGCCAAAGAGCTTGCTAAAGAGAAGGAGAAGAAGAAGAAACAAGAAGAGAAAATGTCATCATCTAGTGAGCTTTCTAGCAGCTCAGATGATGGTGATGATGACATTTCATATCATGCTTCCAACAAGAGCAAGAGCAAGAGCAAGAGCAAGGATGAAAACAACAAGAAGGAGGATAGCAAGCAAAAAAGAAATACTCCGTTGTATCTTTTAATTATTCTTATTTATCTAACCATGACCGCAAGTCTTTCATCAATGTTCCCACGGGGAAGTTGCCTCATTTCGATGGGACCAACTATGCCAAGTGGAAGCATGTGATGAGGGCTTATCTTTGTTGTATTCATCCAGATCTTTGGGAGGTGGTTGAGAAAGGTTTTGAAGAGCCCAAAGATCCCAAGTCACCAACTAATGAAGAACTCATGGCTGTCCAACTTAATAGTCAAGCCACAAGCATCCTTCTAAGTGCACTTGATGGTAATGAGTACAACCGGGTGATGAATGTCAATGTGGCCAAGCAGATTTGGGATACTTTGATCCTTGCACATGAAGGTGTGGACAAAGTAAGGAAGGCCAAGATTGATCTCTTGATGGCAAAGTGTTAACGTTTCTTAGCGCAATCACCAAAGATAGATAAAAAGTCTATCCCCGGCAACGGCGCCAGAAAGCTTGTTGGTATTTCTTAGCGTAAGCAGATAAATCCGCAAGCGCACGGAGTACCGTTGTAGCTTTCACCCGGAAGTATTCAGGGTATCGTATTTTTCCACAGGGAACGGAGTGGACTAGAGAGAAGCAAGAACGTCCAGGAGAAGTAGGTAGAAGGATATTTTGTAGGGAGAAAGGGTTTTCTAAGGTCGACCAAGATCACTAGATAACTAAAGTCTCGGCTTACTAACTTACTCACTTCGAAGCAGCGGTACCTTTCCAGTTCTCGAAAAGACTGGGAAGACGTAACCGGGGTCAGGCCGCCAAAAGCTCTACGGAAACACCAACCCGAACGTGGTGGAATACACAGCCTGGTCGGAGCTGTCACCTCCGGGCTACCACAACTATCCGTGGGGTTGGGCGCAAACTCGGGTAACTCCCTAGCCCGACGCCACGTCTATGCTAGAGGCTACTACTCTAACCCGGTACCTTGGACTAGAGCACTCGGTCGAGCGGAGATCCCGTAAGCAAGAGAAGTAAGCGCTAAACTTTAATTATAAAGATCACTAGGAAATTCCGCGGATATTACTCACGAAGGAGTCGGCTCCGTAGAGGTACAGATTGGAGGAGAACCCGACAAGCTGGCTCCGCCTCCGCTCTGCGCCTCCTCTTTCTTCCTCTTTTCTCGCTTGTACAACTAGGTGAGAACACCTAGAGGGACACTACTACTACTATAAAAATATATATGTGGAAGCTCAAGAGATGGAATATATATTGTATAGCTCAAATCTGTAGTGTAGAGTGTGTTTACAATGGAGGGAGAGGCTCTCTATTTATAGTGGAAGGAAACTTGGAAGAGTGGAGATCCTCCTAGGAATATTATTTGATTCCTTCACAAATGGCAGGTGGGAACCGACCTTGGCCACCAACCGACCTGCTCACGTCGGTTTGCTGCATGCCGTGAATCCTTCCACCGCCTATGTGTTTGGGCCCTGGGCTGGATCAGCGATTCTGGATTGTGGGCGATGTGCACATGCTGGGGTCATCTGGCCTGGATCCGCGTGGCAAAGGCTATTGGCCAAAGCCATCGACTCCTCTACGTGAAGCAGTTGGAGGCCTTGAGTGCTGATCACGTCAACTAATGGGCCTTGCTGCATGAACTTCCATATTACGTGGTCCGTTATGCACGACTTAGGCTTCGGTGCCGGCACCTCTGTGCGACCAATGTGGCAGGCAGATGATCGAGCTATCCTCCTGGACGTGGTGGCTTTGGTGCTGCCGCTGTGGACGCTGGTTGCACGGCTAACAAATGCACGCTACTATTCCTTGCGTTGACAAGAGATGCTGTTGTGTATGTACGGATGTGTGTATACACAATAAATAAATATAGTATATATTTTCTTTGTTTCTTATCTTCTCATTTGTGCTTCAAAATATATTTGTAGAATATCCATCTTGATTGCTTTGACAAGTTCTTCGTAATGGTGTCCTCTAAATATTTATTTGAAGATTTCTCCATTGGCAAATATTTGAATGTCTTCCCACGTCTGCCTGTGCCCAATTTACAAATGGCCTGTATATCATAATTTAATATGTATTTTTGACATGTCCTGCAAAATAACTTAAAAACACCAAAACTCGTGGAATGCATTAGTTTATAAACCCTATCACTAAGTTTTGATGAGATTTATATAATTATTGACGGTATAAAATATGCAATATGGACCGTCAACACAAAGCTCAATTGGTTTGTGATTAATGAAGGAGAAGGGGCACAAGAGATGTTTGATAGGCTAATGGTGTTGGTTGGCAAGATTAGAGGTTTTGGTGGTAGTGAGATTGATGATCACAAGGTGGTCAAAGTTATGTTAGAAGCTTACTCACCAAGAAATGAGACAGTGGTTACTTTGATTAGAGATAAGAAGAAGTTTGAGCACTTCACTCCAAATGATGTGCTTGGACGCCTTCTCACTTTTGATATGCAAAGAGAAGAAGCAAATGAGAGGAAAAGACTTGGAGAATTGCAAACCAAACTTGATGGGCTGAAAATCAAGGAGGTAGCACTCAAGGCAAACAAGTCAAATAAGGCTACAAGCAGCAGCAAGCAAAAGGGCAGCAAGCAAGCATCTTCAAGTCAGCCCAAGGAAGACAAGCAAATTCATCAAAATCATGACTCAAGCACCTCCTCAAGTGAAGATGAAGATGATGGGGCTGATTACAAGAAGATTGATGATATGGCTTTGTTCTTGAAGGACTACCACAAGGGACTGAAAAGAAATGGCTACAAGATTGTTCAGAGAAAGTTCTCCAACAAGAAAAAGAGGACTTGTTTTGAGTGTGGCAGCACCGAGCACTTTGTTGCAAAGTGTCTAATCAAGAACAAGAAGGAAAAGAATGATGGGAAGCATGAGCACAAGAGAAGGTACAAGCAAGTGGGTGAAGCTCACATTGGACATGAATGGGACTCAACTAAAGAGTCAAGTGATGAGGATGAGAAGATAGCTACAGTTGCAATACAAGCATCATCCTCCACACCAAGACTCTTCAACAACTTGTCTGATGATGATGGTCTTTCACCTCATATTTGTCTTATGGCAAAGCATGAGAAGGTAAAAAAATCCAAGAAGCCTTCCCCTCCTCCTAGTGATGCTTCAAGTAGTGATCTAAGTGATAGCTCTAGTGAGGAAGAGTCAAGTGGTGTTAAAGAATGTGCTAAACTTTCAAAGAACCTTGATCCCAAGACAAAAATCTTTATCACCAAAACCTTAGAAGAACTAGATAGTGTCAAAGCTGAGCTAGCCGAATTAGATGAAACTCTTGAGGAAACTGAAGAGTTATACAAAGGCAGCAAGGAAGCTCTTGAGCTTAAAGATAGTGAAGTGGACTCCTTGAATAAGACCTTGCAAAAGGCTCAAAGAGAACTAGCTCTTGCAAGGAATGCAAATGTTGCTCTCAATGAAAAGTATTGTGTCTTAAGTGAAAAGCACAACAAACTTGAAGAGCAATATAGTCTTCTTTGGGAGAGCACTTCATCATATTCTAGCTCAAATGACACTACTAAGGCTTCAACCAGCAAGGGAAGTGGTAAGTGTCAAAATGATGCAAATATTTGTTCCACTAACCTTGCTAGCTTGGAAGTGTTGCAAAAGGAGAATGCTAGGCTCAATGCTTTGTTGCAAGTCAGATCCAAAAAGGGGAAGGAACCTGCTGCAAGAGGAACTGAACAAACAAAGAAGCCCAAATACATTGATGGTAGAAATCCAAGAATCAAAGATGGGCTTGGACTCACTCATGGAGGTAAAACCAATGGGAGAAAGATAATAAATGGATTTGAGTGTGTTCGTTCATGAGTAAGGGTCTAGGAGGTACGAGAGAGGTCTACACGAAAAAGTGACACAAAGCCGGCCCGAGCGGCAGACAGCCACCTTTGGGCGGCGGTGCCGGCTGGGAAGGGCGGCGTGTCGTCCCCACGAAAAGGGAAGACCATCTCCCGTTTCCCTGCTCGAACCAGCCCAAGAAGAAGGTTTCCCGTGCGCGAGAACATCCGAAGAAGAAGAAAACAGTGGATGTCAATCAAAAACGAGAAGATCAATCACCCAAGTGCAAAATCATATGATTACGCTGTGAATTCTAACTTTGTTTTACAGAAAGACAGCAAGGGCGGTGTGGTTGCCAAATTCATAGGAAATGGCAGAAATGTTTTTAGAAATGCTGTTATTTGGGTTCCCAAAGTTCTTGTTGCTTCTTTGCAAGGCCCCAAGAACTTAGGAGGGCCTAAATCTAGAAACTAATTCTGTTTTGCAGACATACTCCTCCGGCGGGTCAAGTTGGGTGCTTGATAGTGGCTGTACAAATCATATGACCGAAGCCAAGAGTATGTTCATGAGCTACTCCCCAACTACAGATCAATCTGACAATATTATCTTTGGTGACAACTCTACAGGGGGAGTAGTTGGTCTTGGTAAAGTCGCTATTTCTCATGAGCATTCACTTTCAAATGTTTTACATGTTGATGCAGTGCAGTTCAATTTGTTGTCTCGTTTCTCGGTTGTGTGAGATGGGCTACAATTGTCTCTTCACGATGTGGGTGTGGAAGTCTTTAAGAGGGAGGATTCCTCTATTGTCTTTACAGCCAACTCAAGAATAAGCTTTACTTAGTTGATTTAAACAAAAGTGAGGCTAAGCTTGAGACTGTTTAGTGGTAAAATCCAGCATGGGTTGGCTATGGCACCGCCGGCTAGCTCATGTTGGGATGAGGAACTTGGCCAAACTCCTAAAAGACAACCACATCCTAGGACTAACAAATGTTCAATTTGAGAAAGACAGGATATGCAGTGCTTGCCAAGCTGGAAAACAAGTAGGTGTACCTCACCCACCAATGAGCATCATGACCACTACTCAACCTTTGGAGTTGATACATATGGATCTCTTTGGATCGGTTGCCTACTTAAGTCTCGGAGGTAACAAATATGGTCTAGTTATTGTTGATGATTATTCCCGTTTCACTTGGGTATTTCTTGTCTATGATAAGTGTCAGGTTCAAGACAAGGTGAAGACCTTTATTAGAAGAGCACAAAGAGAATTTGGTCTCCCGGTCAAGAAAGTTAGAAGTGACAATGGGACCGAATTCAAGAATACTCAAGTTGAAGAATTTCTTGAAGAAGAGGGCATCAAGCATGAGTTTTCAACTCCATACACCCCTCAACAAAATGGTGTGGTAGAGAGAAAGAATAGGACACTCATTGATATGGCAAGGACAATGCTTGATGAGTACAAGACTTCGGACCTCTGTTGGGATGAAGCTATCAAAACCGCTTGTCATGCCATCAATCGTCTCTACCTCCACAAGAAGTACAAGAAGACATCATATGAACTTCTAACCGGTTACAAACCTAAGGTATCATATTTTAGGGTCTTTGGCTGCAAGTGTTTCATACTTAACAAGAGAGCCAAAGTTTCTAAATTTGCACCTAAGGTTGATGAAGGTGTTCTTCTTGGTTATGGATCAAATGAGCATGCTTACCGTGTCTTCAATAAGGCCATGGGCAGAATTGAAGTCACGGTAGATGTGACATTTGATGAATCTAATGGCTCTCAAGTAGAGCAAGTTGATGCAAGTGTTGTAGGCAAAGAGGATCCACCTTGTAAGGCAATCAAGGATATGGCAATTGGAGATGTGAGGCCGCAAGAAAATGTAGCCTCAGATGATGAAGATTCTCAAGCTGTTGCTGCACCAATTTCCATTGACAAACTCTGTAAGAAAGGGCAGCACACCTCTGCTGGAAAGCAGCAGGGCGACAGTGCCGCCCCTATGGGTGGCAGTGCCGCCCCCTCTACCTCAGCAGCAGTACCAGCAACTCCTACATCAGCACATCAAGGGATGAATCTAGATCCCATCTTTGAAGAAGAAGCTAATGAAGGTCCAGAAAATGATCAAGAAGATGTTGAGCATCCAAGACTTCGACAAACCATTCAAAGAGACCATCCGGTGGACAATATCCTTGGAAGTATTCGAAGAGGAGTGGTAACACGTTCACATCTTGTAAATTTTTGTGAAAATTACTCGTTTGTTTCCTCTTTAGAACCTCTTAAGGTAGATCAAGCACTCAAGGATCCGGATTGGGTGATGGCCATGCAAGAAGAGCTCAACAACTTTGAGAGAAACAAAGTTTGGACCTTAGTGGAAAGACCAAAGACCAATGTCATTGGCACAAAGTGGGTCTTCCACAACAAGCAAGATGAAAATGGAGTAGTGACAAGGAACAAGGCAAGATTGGTGGCTCAAGGTTTCACTCAAGTAGAGGGCTTGGACTTTGAAGAAACTTTTGCACCAGTGGCAAGACTTGAAGCAATTAGGATTCTTCTAGCCTTTGCTCCACATCATGATTTCAAGCTGCATCAAATGGATGTAAAGAGTGCATTTCTTAATGGCCCAATACAAGAGGAAGTCTATGTCAAGCAGCCACCGGGTTTTGAAGATCCCAAGTTTCCAAATCACGTCTACAAACTCCAAAAGGCGCTCTATGGGCTGAAACAAGCACCAAGAGCATGGTATGAATGCCTTAAGGACTTCTTGCTGAAACAAGGCTTTGATATAGGCAAAGCCGATCCTACTCTCTTTACACATAAGATTAAAAATGATATCTTTGTATGCCAAATATATGACGATGACATAATATTTGGTAGTACTAATCATGTGTATGTTGAGGAGTTTAGTAGGACTATGACGGACAGATTTGAGATGTCTATGATGGGTGAGCTAAAGTTCTTCCTTGATCAAGCAATTGAAGGAAGGAACTTTCATTAGTCAAACCAAGTACACCCAAGATATGCTAAAAAAGTTTGACATGGTGCATGCAAAGCCAATTAATACTCCCATGCCAACAAATGGACATCTTGATCTTGATACTAAAGGGAAAGCTGTGGACCTCAAGGTATATCGTTCCATGATCGGCTCTCTACTTTACTTATGTGCATCTAGGCCTGATATTATGTTTAGCGTGTGCATGTGTGCTAGATTTCAAGCCAACCCGAAAGAGAGTCATTTGATGGCTATCAAAAGAATCCTAAGATATCTAGTTCACACACCAAATCTTGGCTTATGGTATCCCAAGGGCTCCAAGTTCACTCTACTGGGCTATTCAGATTCTGATTATGCCGGTTGCACAGTAGAGAGAAAAAGCACTTCGGGGACATGTCAATTCCTTGGACGGTCCCTAGTGTCTTGGAGCTCTAAGAAGCAAAATTGTGTATCCATATCCACTGTTGAAGCTGAGTATGTTGCAGCCGGCGCTTGTTGTGCCCAACTACTTTGGATGAAGCAAACCCTACAAGATTTCGGATGTCACTTTACCAAAATCCTACTCTTGTGTGACAATGAAAGTGCCATAAAGCTTGCAAACAACCCTGTAGACCATGCAAGAACAAAACACATAGACATCCGACATCACTTCTTGAGAGACCACGAAGCCAAAGGAGATATCGAATTACGCTATGTGAGAACCGTAAAACAACTAGCCGATATCTTCACTAAGCCTTTGAGTGAGTCAAGATTTTGTGACCTTAGAGGTGAACTCAATATTTTGGATTCTAGTGACTTGGTTTGAAATATAGCATGCCTCTGTTTTGAATCACTAGCATGATAGGAAAATCTTTCAGAAAATTTCAGTTTCAAGTCTTTTAAAATGCTTTACAAATCTCTAACAAGGGGCATGACCATAGTTTGAATTGTTGTATGCTTACTGGTCATGAAACTTGGTAGAATACTTGTTAAAGTCGGAAGGAAACTGTAGGAAAAAGTTTGAGCTTATTCCCTGTTTTCTGGGCAGGGCGGCAGTGTCGTCCCTTATGGGCGGCAGTGCCGCCCACCATTATCTTTCACGGCCGCGAACGGGCCCATTTTTCTCTGACGTGTGGGGGTTTCCTCTCTCTTCCCTATCCTCCGCTGACCCGTGCCGCCACCTCTATTCTCCTCAGTTTCCCCTCCTCAAGCCCTTCCTCCTCTTCTCCTCCTCTCTCCCTCTTGGAGAAGAAGAAGATTGGCGCCCTCCACTGCCGCCATTGGTGGCCGACAGTGCCGCTCCTCCTCGGCAAGTCTTCTCCCGGCCGAGTTGGTGTGATCCCCTTGGGCAAGTGGCTTGCTTTCCTCCTCTCCTCCCTCCACGAGGTGCTCTCAAGGTGAAACCCTAACCTATCTCGATCTATGCCATGTGCTTGGTTTAGGGATGGTTTCTTGCGGCAATGATGAGATTAGATGGATTGAGATCAGTTTTAGAGGTTGGTTTGGTTTGATTCTAGGGTTCACCATTTGAAGGACTTAGGGGGAGGATGAAGCATCCTCTTTTAGGGGCTGATTTGAAGGCTCCAAGTGGATTCCAACCACTACCCTTGGTGTATTCAGTTGATGAAAAACAGAATCAAGTTGATTCACAAACTGAAATCGATTCAAAATCGCATTTTCATTCTCTAGCAATTTGAACCATGTCTAGATTTATGCACATTTATTTTTGGAGTTAGAATCTAGGATGATGGTGATGCATAGAGATAAATGAAAACATGGTTTAACCGTAGAAACTGGATTGAACTCAAAACTACGAGAAAAAATTACTTGGGCGCGGTGTCGCCCAACCGGGCGGCAGTGTCGCCCATCAATGCTGAAGCCTTTTTCAGCAAGTCTTGCAGTTCTGGTTTCAACTCAAGTTCTATAGTTAACCCTTGTTGTCATTTTCCTCTGTAACCACATCATAGCAACAGTTTCTAAATAAGCTTTATTTGCATGCATAGATGGAGCAAAGGGGCGGAAGTGTTGCTGGTGGCAGCAAGAGAAAGAAACTGGCTGAAAAGGCAAGACCAAAGAGAGGCAGAGGAAAAGAAGGATATGTTGGTCTGAAAGAAGGTGATGATGGAGGAAGCCAAGAAACAGGGTATACTATCAGATTTCCTCCACAAGAACCTGAAATACTTGGAGAGTTTGATGTTGAAATGCTGAGGAAAGAAACTAGTGAGTACTATCTGAGAAAGCCACAGCATTCCATCAACAGAAGGGTCATCAATTATGCAAATCAGACAAGGGAGATTGAGGAAGCTAGAAGGGAAAATGTCTATGAGTATGCTAGAGAGGAAGGACTTGATTACAGGTTCTGGACAGCTTTCCAAGCTGACTACTATGAGACTGCTATTTTGTCCAAGGGTGACAAAGGTAAAATATGCAAGATGCAGTACATAGATCTCACTGAGTTGCAGAGCAGGAATGATCCAGATTTTAGTTCAGCTATATCCACCTTGTACAACTTTGATTTGGCAAACATCATGGAGTTCAGCTATGACTGGAACAAGGAAATCATCTCTCAATTTCATGCAACTTATTTCTGTGATCAAGAGAAGGATGAGATGCACTGGATGACTGATGATAAACACTGGAAGATTGACTATGTGACTTTTCACAAGTTGTTGGGTCTCAGTGATGAGCATCTTGGGTATGAGAGGATTCATAGTGAGCATGTTAGGAGACTTGAGCCAATTGAAGTAAGTTTCATGTGGGAAAATTAGAATATGGCTGTTCCTAATTGGACTAGAACTCACTTGAAGAGCTATTATTACATCATGAACAACTTGTTTGCCACCACCCTCAACCCAAAGGACAATGCTACAGATGTAAATGGTTTGATCACTAATGTGTTGTCCAGGTTTCCTGATGGTGCGATGTTCAATGTCTCTAGGTGGATTTGGGATGAGCTGAGGATTGCAATTCATAATGGTAGAAGGAAGCTTCCCTATGCACCTTACATTATGTATATGATTGAGAGGGTGACAGGAATCAGTTATCCCAAGGACTCTGTGCACACTGCCTATGATATCAAGAAGAAAAAGGGAGGCAGGGCAGAAGCTGAGGAGTCTCAGTTACCACAGCAGCAGCCTCCAAATCCTGCTGAGAGAAGGAAGAAAATTGATTCTAGATGGTCTAAGATGGCAGCTTATCTGAAGGGCATGATTACTCACTGCACATACCAGTCCAAGATGGCTTATGAGGACAGGATGGAGAGGAGACAGGAGCAAAGGGCAGCTAGAGAGGTAGCAGGTCTTCCACCTCTACCACCTATTCAGTCTCCTCCTAGAGTGGACCTTCCTTACATGTCTGACACACCTTCTGAGGATGAGGAACAGAGAGACAGGAGGACTCAGCAGCCATATTGGCAACCAGAGCAGCAGTATCAGGGGCATGACTACTATGATCCATCTACCTACTTTGGCTATCCTCCTCAGTCATCTACTCAGGCTCCACAGTATCCTACTGTCAGTGCAGAGATTCCAGCCAGGGAGCAGGATCCAAATGTCCAAGCAGCTCAGTTTCGTACCTACAGCAGGAGGGCTCCGAGGGATGCTCCAAGCTCTTCCAAGCAGCCACAGAGCCATGACAGTGACAGCGAGTGACTTTTCCCTTCTTTTCTCTTCTCTTTTTGGCGGTTGATGCCAAAGGGGGAGAAAATTAGAGGGGTCAATCTTTTCGACGATGGGTATCCAGCTGTGCTTCAGTTTCAGATTGCTTCAGTTTCAGATCCGTTGAGAGTAGTTTTTAGGTTGTGTGAGGATCGTTGAAAAACCTTTTTTAAGTTGTAATAAGTTTAAGCTTTTGACTTAAGTTTCCTTCGGATTTGAACTTGTATTAGAGGTTACTTTCTAGCTTGTCATATTGTGTGGTTTTACTGCTTTAGATGCATTCTTAGAGCTGTGAAAGTTTGGCTTCTGTTTGCTTGTTTGTTGCTGGGCGGCAGTGCCGCTCTGCATGGGCGGCAGTGCCGCTCACTCCTGGTGAAGCCAAACTTGCTTATGTTTTGACTGAACTGCTAGTATTAGCTCATGTTTTCTGTTTCATGTTCAGTCACCCACAGCTGTCATGGATGTAGGGGGAGACTCACTCTCTCCTAAAATTGTGAATATTGACTTCTAAGTCAAAACGAGAATTCAAATCTCCATTCACAATTTCAGGGGGAGGCCTCTACATCCATCTCCGAAAAATCTCGCTTAATTATACTTGTTTTGTAAACAATAAATTGGTTGTCATCAATCACCAAAAAGGGGGAGATTGTAAGTGCAATCAAGCCACTTTGTGGGTTTTGGTATTGATGATCACCTAATTAGGGAACTAATGAGATTTATCGAGTTGACAAGCAGGAGATGCAGAGGGATGTTGGTGAACAGGTTGCAAGTACCCCTCAGATCCTTAAGGATGGCTTACCGGGCTCAGGAGGTTTAATTTGTTTTACTTTCGAATCTTAAGTTTAGGAAAAGCCGTACTATTAAGGGGGATTCTAGGTTAGTTGGACAAGTGTGCAACCAAGTGCTCAAAACCTACCAAACACATCCTCATACCAAGCCAAAGAAGCCAGCCAAATTTCACATTCAGGCCAGCTCTCTTTGGTGGGCGGCAGTGCCGCCCATAATGGGCAGCAGTGTCGCCCATTGTTGACCGTTGCAGAGCAGCCCGTATTTATACAGCAGCTTTCTCTCACAACAGTCATCTTCTTCCTCTGCGCATTCACTCCCATTCTGAACAGACCAAAACTCTCCCTCTCTCCTCCATTGAAGCTCCCACCTTCCTCAAGCCGATCTACAAATCCCACCAGCAAATCTTGAGGAAAAAGGCAGCAAACTTCAATCGACGAGCAGATCCACTGATCCCCAAAGTTTGAGAGCATTTGGCGCACGTTTGGCCGACGAACCCTAGGGTTTGTTACTCTTGGAGCTTGCTACTAGACGGCTAGGCGTCGCCCTTGAGTTGCCAACCTGTGTGGCAACCTTGGGAGGTTTGTAACCTCAATCTGCAGTAAAAAAAATTACCCTCTCACCTCAAGAGTTAACTCTCTTGACTTGAGATCGAGGGAAGGACCAACCTTTGTGGTGACGTCCAATCCTTTTGTGGATACCTCAACAACGTGGACTTAGGCAAGCCTTTGTGGCGAGCTGAACCACGGGATAAATAGCTTGTCTCGCGTGCTTCAGTTTACTTCACTGCATTTCTTGTTGTTGAGGTTGTTTTAGGGTTGTTTCACTAGATCTTCAAGTGTACTCACTTTCTATGGGAGCCAGTCTTCGAGCCGGACTTGTAGCTAGAATTCTACCGAGTAAGTATAGCTCGGTGAGTAGTTTGTCTCGATCAAGTTTCATCTCCAGCGGTTCATTATTTGTTGGGCGACGTGCCACCCGGTCGAGCGCGGTGCCGCCCGAGGTTCCGACCTCTGCTCGAGTTGATTTTTGACAGCCTATTCACCCCCCCCCGGCCATTTACCCTTCCGAGATCCTACACGGACTCGGCCGATCTGGGCCGTCCGTGCGGCCGATCGGACGGCCTGCAAATGCGGGCGACGTGGCTCAACCTGGTGGCTTGAAAAACTCAACAGCTATAAGGGTAGTGGTAGATGCTTGAAAAACTCAACAACTATAAGAGTAATGGTAGATAAGAGTACTTTAAAGATAAAAAATAAGGTTGGTAGAAAATGTTCGCTCTGATATAATATAGATATAGGTTTAGATATAGAAATAAATATAAATATAGATGTAGATGTAGATGTAGATGTAGATTAGTCGATATTGAGCACCAAAACTACAATAATTCATGCCCGTATAAATTTTTAAAATATCTATGTTACCCTACGGTGCTGCATAACATACCACAACAATATAGAGCACGATTTGAGTAAAAAATAAAGCTAGTTTCATAATTTTTGAGTAAATAAAATAGAATTTTCAAGAGTAAACCAGGTTTTATAATATTTTTTTGTAAATTTTAGATATTTCTTTAACAACACTTCTAGTTCGATTTACCTTCTTAAATTTTTCAATTTTGTTCGTTTTACTCTTAAGTGAACGGTTTCCAAAAATTGAGGGTTAGAAAAAATGCTAGTTTAGGAGAAAAATCAAACTATCTCAACTATCACAATAGTTTTTTATTTTGAGAAATTCACATTTAACAACTATCACAACAGTTTTTTTAGCAAATAGTTGAGGAACGTAAATTAGGCTTTTTTGTAAAAAAAAAAAAAGTTTTCTTTCTCCTTCTACTTTCTCTCTGTTTTCGGCTGCTAAAGTGCTAAGATCCAGTAGCCGCAACCGCTCTTCAGCCGATACAGCCCAGTAGCAGGGTAACGGGCCAAGGCTTAGTTGAGCCAGCGCGGCAGCCCATCCGGCCCTCCTTTTTTTTCTCTCTCTCTCTCTCTGCTCGCGCACCCCTCGTCTTCCTGGGCTGCAGCGTAGCTCCGTGAGCCCGGCTTCTTCCTTTCACGCCCGCCTCTTTCAGCCCAGCTAAACGCAACGGCAGCAGCCCACTTGTTAGCGCTTTCCAGAGCAGAACACCAGCCAGACGACCCTCCCGATGCCGCCGGCCGTTCGTTCGTCATCGGGGGCCGGGGCACGGACGCCGAGGAGAAATTCGAGCTGCCGCCATCAGGAGCCGAGCGTCGCGCTCGCATGTCGCATGCAATGCAAGCACCAAGCAGCGGCAAAACAGAGCTCGATCGGATCTGCCGCCGCGTCAGGCTAGGTTTTGCCGGTGCACGAACCTGACCGAGGTGGCTCGACCGGTCGAACCTGACGTGTGACGTCACGTGCGCAGCATCCTCAGAGCGGGGCCCGCTGGCTCGAGCACCTGCGCTGCGCCCTAGACAACGCGCAGCCGCCGCCCGAGGTTGCGTCAGCACCGCCGCGCTCTGAACTCGCCACCCGCCGTCTCGCCGTCAACCGCAGCACAGCCATTGGGTTGGCGTGGTGGTGAACTGGTGAGGATCGCCAAGAAGCGTCGCTTCTGATCTTCCTCCGTCCCTCCATTTTCTCTGGGAGTTGTTTTAAAGTTATTTGAAGGACGTGAGTTTATCGTTGGGTGATAGGTGTGACAATGCACCGAATCATTCAGGTTTAAATCCTGCTTGGGACTGAATTTGGATGTCTTTTCACTTCTTCTTAACGAAAATTTAAATATTTTAAACTTTAACTTTAAATAATTTTTTTGGTCTAGCTTAAAACATAAAAGTGATGTAAGTAGGTTCTCTACATTAACTTGATTGTTCAAGATTTAGCCCGCTGGAGACATGCTTTAATTATAATCTTATGTTCTAAATCTGTTTTCGATGAAACTTGTGCCCACGTGATCGTTGTGAAGAGTACTATATAGTTCAGTATAGGTTTATATTGTTGGATGCTTTTGTGTTGCTTTACATCTAAAAATGGTCTGCAAACAGAATCGTTGCTTCCAATAAAAGACCACTTTCTGTTTTCATTTATTCTTTTTCCAGTCTCTGAATGTTTATTTTCTAACAATCTGCTATTTTCTTATTTCAGTTGCAGGTTCTCCTACCACCAGTACAAAAAATTTCCGGTCACCTACTGATTATAGGCAAAATGTTCTATAACTTCTTTCAGTTCCACTTTTAGCTGATCGTTGACTACCTGCCGTGTTCAAAGGTTCAGAGTGATATGTAATTTACCATTGAAAAGAAGAACATTCATTTTATGATTTTTCCGTTCTATAAAATGTGACTTATTGAAATGCACATTTGTTATTTGTAAAAACGTTTTATGGCAACCCGCTTTCCTGATAAGTGCATATGCATAGAATTTATTTGATCAATCTCATCCAGCATTCTGCTCGTTACATAACTTTGGTATAAGTGCACATTTCTATAGAGCATAGAATTTATTTGATCAGTCTCATCCAGCATTCTGCTCGTTAACTTTGTTAAGTATCATTTTTTTTTTTTGAGATTACACAGTACCACGTAGACGCCCACAACACACACAGGCGTCTTGCTCGCCATTGACAGGGACGTCGCCTACAACTTAATGTGTAGCGTCGATAAATACTGAAAAATTCTAGAAAAAAGTACGAGCACAAGGATTTAAACTCTGATGGATAGCGTCCCACTAGATAGTCTACCAATCCTACCATTGGACCGCATGCCCATTCACAGTAAGTATGATCTTTATGTATTGTACTATCATGCCCTAGCTTTAAATTATTGTACGTCTAGTAACGATCTATTTGTCATTTTAGGTTGCTTGGGCCATCATTGATATATTTCATCTAGAATTATTAGATATATAACCTTACCAGACTACAACAAAGCATCTCTTTGGATTTCCAACAATATCATTAATTAAAAGAAAATTGCATTTTCTTGGATGCCTGAGGAGTGACCTACAGTTTTGTCACCCCTATTGCCATTTTATTTTTACGTGCTTACCAGGAAGGGCGGCAGATGAGAGCACAAGAGGGTGCAGGGAGAAGAAGAGTCAAGGCGAAGTAGCACTCACATATATTAGAGCCCAGTTGCACAAAGCCGGACGTCCTGTCAGCGCAACTACTGTGTTTCTGCATGCGAGCCGGCCGCGGCGGGTCGATCTTGTGCTGGTGCAGTCTACAGTGTGCCGGAGCGCCGGACCACGTTCTGGCCAGTGTGCCGGAGCCGGACCACTGGCCATCACGTGGCCATTACTAAGCAAGCGGCCATCGATCGGCGGCGCCGCCGAGAACCGATCGAGCTAGGTAGCTATAGACGCCGGTCGACGCTGCATGCCGCGGGGCAACGCCACCACCAACAACATGTTGTGCATGCAGGGCCGGCGCCACCGTCGAGCAGCCGCCCGTGGGCCCTGCAACCCCTCCCTCTCTCCTGTATGCTCCAGTGTCGTGCGCCCCTGCCCTTCAAGCCATGACCATGCGCGAACTCAGCCACGCCAGATCCCGTGGGCCTTGGGAGTTGGGAGGGAAGGGGGTGTGGCAGCTCCCAAGCCCATTCCTGTCAGCTCCTCCATAACGTCTCCCGCGCTACACGGGGTCAGTTGCGCTGGCTGGCACGCCCCTTGCCTCCTTGGCCACCCTCGGGGAAAAGCTCTCACGTTGCTTAGGCGTGAGAGGCGTTTAGCTGATCCACGAAGCAATGCTTAAACTGATCGCGCGATCGACCAGGTTGCTATTAATTTGAAACTTAGAAATTTCACGGAATAATTTAATTTAGTGTGCAATAGTAGTCCCATTTCAGGTGAAAACGCAGGGAATCAATCAAAAAGAGAAAAATGGAAAGGTGTTTTAGAACGAGACTCTTTCCCTGCTGCTGGTGATTGCCAGAATCAAGATTGAAGACTGCAGCTATGGAAGCAGGAGCAAAGAGCTTATATGTGTACTAGACGTTTGTCAGGAATGCAGAAATTTCATAGAAGTCAGTTTGTTTTTTCTAAGAAAAAATACAGGAAACAGAATTTTCTATATTTGAAATGGAATAATTCAGAAGAATCAATTTGTTTGTACAGAAGAAAATGTAGAAAACATAAAAAAAAATCCTTGTATTTGTAAGTGGCACCAAGCACAAAGTGTGCGGCTTCAGAAGACGTTCTTTATGAGCGGTTCTTGTATTTCACCCAGTGTACGTCTATCAGCTTATATCTTAAAATAAGCTGGGTTCAGATAACATTATTGCCTCCAAAAAAACACACATCTATTCTGCGAGAACAAAATATGAAAAAAAAAAAACGTGTTCCATAGCCACGGGGGGCTGCTTATGGGTTACCTGGGAGAATTATAATAGTAACCGAATTTATTTGTTTTTAAGAGAAAAAAATCCAACCAATTCTCAAGGCCATCAGGCATACACTCAGTCCATTCAGACAAGAAGCTTAGCTTAGCAACTCACAATCCTATATTAGTATTTGAGAGAACTAATAAATTCTCATCGGCAATGCAGTCCAGGAAACGATGCTGACTAACAGACAAGAGCTCGAAATCTTTTCAGCAGCGTGCCGAAGGAATTGGCACAGTGACACGGGCTGCTGGGTGGAACTTTGAACAGAGGGCGACCGATGATGCCACTGGTAACTGGCATGGCATGCGCACATGTGTCAGCAGATGGATGATAGGATGGTCAGGTGGCACCGTGGCAGAGAACTGAAGGAGGTCAGCATTTTATCTACGAAGAAAACCATAAAAACTTTGCTGTCGGACATGCTTGCCGTTGGATAGGTGCACTTATAGGAGGAAGATGGTGCTGTTAAATAACAACTAGCTTCTACAACATAAGATGGCAAAGGAAAAGTCTACAGCACCTTTGTGCAGAGTTTCTCTTTCAGTTTCAGCTTTATTGTTGAGCTTGCAAGTGATTTTCATTGCTTTAGATTGCTTATTCTCATCCTCACTGAAAGAGTTGTCATACTCGATGTACATTGCAGCCTGATTAAAGGGAAAATGGAGTTAGTACTTAGTAGTGGTCTATCTGATAAAATTAACACAGACTCGCACCTCTCACTACAGTTCCATCATTAGGACGCTCATAGCATTCCCCTTAAGGACTTCTTTTAAGATCCTTTTGCGATCTCCAATAAGGGTCATAGTCTTCCAAGCCATTTCCAAGAGATCAGCTCAAGATCTATATGCAGCATAGCCTTTGGGGGCACTCCTGCCTCATCTCCAAAAGCTGGTTTCCCTTGTTCCCCAAAGCCATCTGATCATCACAGTGGACACATATATATTAACTACATCAACAAGGGTTGCTGCCGGTTCCAAAATGAAACAAAAGAAAGGCCTACGTGCAATTTCTTGAAGACTTAGATTGTGGTCGATTCCAAAACGAATCATCAGGATTTTGTATTTGTCATCGTCGAATGAATCCTGAAATATAATAAAGGAAATATTTAGATCAGCGTTAGAGGGGAGCGTTAGAGGGGGAGAGGCTGTATCCATAAATATAGATTTTTAGAGTAGTGTACCTGTAGTAGGATTGTGAGCTTGTTGTTCCTAAATGGAACATGGGAAGCACCATTAGCAATAGATTCAATGTCTCGCTTCAAAGCAGTGTTCCTTTGGTTATTTTTGCTGTCTGGAAAAATTGGCAACATTATAGATCGCACATGTAATAAAATATTATAGGCTTTTAACAGTGCTATTCATGTTGTACGATCAGTGCCAAACTGATTATCTATTAAATACACAGAGCAACTCATTAAAAGCCATTCTCCAGAGTGCAACTGGAAGTTTGGAACATATAGATGCTAAAAATATATACACAGAGCAACTCATTGAAAGCCATTGTTCAGAGTGCAATTGGAATACACAGATGCTACAAACATACAAGAATCGGTTGCATAACACACCTGCATTTTGTCTTCAAATCTTGTTTGTCCTGCTGTTTCTATGATTTTAGATCCAGCCATGTCCACAACCATAAACCTTCCTCCCACAGATGGGACATCCAGGATAATCTATAGATGCAAGCATAGCTCGTAAAAAGCTTGGTTTAAAAAAAAAAATGAATGCTCAAAGTGCTCGTGGCTGAATGCAACAAACCATGCAATGGCTCCGCAAATTTCTCTTATTACAAAGTGTGCTCTTCACAATTCTTTGCTTTTCCACTTTAGAAACTTCTCTTGATATACTCCCAGCTTCATTTCCAGATATATAAGTACTGCCTTTTGCTTTCTTGCCAATTACTTCCAGTCTCATCTGTGCATAGATACAGAACTGTGAGGCTTCAATGATACATTGATTTACATCAATTCAAACATTTACCTTGACAATGACCAAGAACAAATGAATGACAACATTGGTAATTATGGGCATGTATCCAGGATAAAGACTGATGTTCATCAAGCTGTTTATTCATGGACAAACTATCTACAGCAATGAGGTAAAGAATTTTAATATATGAGGAACAGATCAGAAGTAGGTAAAGTATAGCACAGGAAGACAAAATTGAAGTTGTTTTTCCATTCTTGGGGGCAAAGACTAAACATAACTATTATTGTAATACAGAAATTGGTTTCAGCTAAACAACACAATATCTCAATTTCAATCAGGAAGTTTTCACCCTAAGGGCTAACGTAGCACAAATGATTGAGTCTAATGCCATTAGCAAAGCAGGCATAGAGCATGCCCCAACTCTATATGAAAATGGATATTTCTAAGAACAATGGGGGATCCAAAACATCAAGCAACAAACTGAAGCAGCAATATCAAATATTGTAAATCATACACTGCACACGATAGAAGGTAATGGCAGCACACTACCAGGGCACCTTTTTTCCTAAGTTACACTCCTAATAGCTGGCCATCAGGGATGGCTGATAGGACCAGCTCGAGAGGTGAAATCAACTTCTCCGGGCGGTCAGTCTACAAGAAGCAGTTCCTGCCGGTTCATGTTGACCAGTCAAAATCAGATCCTATCAGTACGCCCATCAGGACTTCCACCCAGGATACCTTGCGTTATTCCGGACATTTGAGGCCGACCAAAAGGACAACCAGACTGTCTTAATCTGTACCAGGACTGTCTCATAATACCACCGATATCATCCAAATTTGTGTGCAATTTATACATTCACTCACAAGTCACATTGGACATTAAATTCAATAAAACAAATGAAATTCACAGGTCAATCAAATCCAAATGGCGCTTAATGCTCAGTGTTGTAGGATAATTACTGTATTGCCCTTAGACTAACCCTAGAGGGGCTGCCATATATTGTAGCTTACATGGGCCTCATGGGCCTAATATCACACATACTCCAACACTCCCCGATCCCGAACTACCAGGCGCGGCGGAGTTTCAAGACTGGACATCTAAAAGAAAGGGCACACACACATGCCCCTCACAGCCACAACTAGCCACTGGTGATGTTGAGGCTGGAGCGGAAGTCGGTGAAGGTCGACGACGGGAGGCCCTTGGTGAAGATGTCGGCGAACTGGGAGGTGGTCGGTACATGGAGGACCCGCACCTCGCAGATGGCCACCCGATCACGAACGAAGTGAAGGTCGATCTCCACATGCTTCGTGCGCTGATGCTGAACGGGTTTGGTGGAGAGGTAGACCGCACTGACGTTGTCGCCGTAGACGAGTGTGGCCCGGCGAAGGGGGCTATGGAGCTCGGCCAGGAGCTGCCGGAGCCAGGAAGCCTCAACCACACCGTTGGCGACGGCGCGGTACTCGGACTCAGCACTGGAGTGGGAGGCCACCTACTGGCGCTTGGAGGACCAGGACACCAGGTTGCCTCCGAGGAAAACGGCGTAGCCAGAGGTGGACCGGCGAGTGTCTGGACAGCCGGCCCAGTCGGCGTCAGTGTAGACAACCAACTCTGTAGAGGAGGACCATCGGTGCAGGAGCAGGCCATAATCAGTAGTGCCGCGGAGGTACCTGAGGAGACGCTTGAGAGCGGTGAGATGAGGCTCCCGAGGATCATGCATATGAAGGCACAACTGCTGAACTCCATAGGAGATGTCAGGCCGAGTGAAGGTGAGGTACTGAAGAGCACCAGCAAGACTGCGGTATGCCGTAGGATCGATCCAGGGGGCTCTGCGCTCGACGGCTTGCTCGAGTGTCGGTACCGGAGTGGCGCAGGGGTTGCAATCTGTCATCCCGGCCGCTCAAGTATGTCCGAGTATCCGACGCCGGTGAAGAAGAAGCCCGAGTGGATGAGGCTCAACAGTGACCCCAAGAAAGTGGTGAAGCACACCCAAATCCTTCATCGCAAACTCCTGCTGGAGAGAGGTGATGATCCGGCGAAGAAGTGACTCACTGGAGGCTGTAAGGACTATGTCATCCACATAGAGTAGCAGATATGCAGTCTCGGCCCATGGTGATAGATGTACAGGGACGTGTCTGACCTGGCCTCCACAAAACCAAGGGTCAGGAGGAAAGCAGCAAACCTGTGGTTCCATGCCCGGGGAGCCTGCTTGAGGCCATATAGAGACTTGTTGAGCCGGCAGACCTAGAGACTTGTTGAGCCGGCAGACCATCTCAGAACTGGAGGAGTCCACAAACCAGTGGCCGGGCTGCCGGTACGAGACTGTCTCGGTGAGAAGACCATGCGAGAAAAGCATTCTTCACATCCAGGGTGCACCGGCCGGTGAGAGCACGGTGCGGACGAGTAGAGCTTCACCACTGGACTGAAGGCCTCATCATAGTCAACCCCAGGGCGCTGAGTGAAACCCCGGAGTACCCACCGAGCCTTGTACCTCTCAAGTGTACCATCAGCCCGGCGCTTGTGGGTCCAGATCCACTTGCCGGTGACGACGTTGGCACCTCGCGGACGGGGCACCAGATCCCAGGTCTGGTTGGCGAGGAGGGCCGCGTACTCCTCTTCCATCGCACGGCGCCAGTGAGGGTCCGCCAAGGCCTCGCGGACGGAAGAGGGTACCGGAGAGATCCCCGTCTCGCAGACAGTGGCGAAGAGGGCCTGCGGGCGGGACGCCTGCCTCGTCACCATAGGGTGAGTGTGACGAGGGTCCCGGTGAAGCAGCGGCGGGTGGTAGACCGGAGTGGTGACACGGGCACCCGACGGTCGAGGCGGCGGCGATGGTGTCCCCGGCGGGGAGGTCACCACCGGCGGTGCAGGTGACCCTGGCGAAGAGGGGGTCACCGGCGGAGGCGGCGGTGGTGGCGGCTCAGGCCGTGCACGACGGTGGTAGACGTGCACCGGCTGGGCGAAGCGAGCCGGTGGCTCCTGAGGTGGCGGCTCCAGCCTCCCACCCCCACTCGGCCCCTCCATGGTCGAGTAGGGAGCAGGGTCGGGAGAGATACTGGCCGCCGGTGAGCTGGGGCACGACTCCTGCGAGGAGCACGGTGCTGAAGTACCTGCAGGAGACAACTGGAAGAATGGCTCGACCACCGCGTCAGTGGGAAACACAGAGAAAATGTCAAGCTCCTTTGGAGTGGAAGTGGTAGGAGGGGTGGAGAAGGGGGAAACCGACTCATCAAACACCACATGGCGAGAAATGAGAACCCGACGAGAGGTGAGATCATAGCACCGGTAGCCCTTGTGATCCGGGGAGTACCCAAGGAAGACACACAAGGTGGACCGAGGAGCCAGCTTATGGGGAGCGGTGGCGGTGGTGTTCGGGTAGCACGCACACCCGAAGACCCTAAGGTGATCGTACCGAGGAGGGCTGCGAAGAGCGTGGTGTGGTGTAGGAGCTGAGCCGGACGGCGGAAGGTAGGCGGTTGAGGAGGTAGGCGGTGGTGTGCAGGCACTCAGCCCAGAAGCGAGCAGGAAGTGAGGCCTGGAGAAGAAGCGTGCGCATGGTGTCGTTGATGGTGCAAATCATGCGCTCAACCTTGCCGTTCTGAGAGGAGGTGTACGGGCAAGACATGCGCAACTGGACACCGTGAGAGAGGAAGAACGCACGCGAGGTGGAGTTATCAAACTCACGACCATTGTCACACTGGACGGCCTTGATGGTGAGGCCGAACTGTGTGGACACCCAAGCGAAGAAGTGGTGAATCGCAGGGAAAGCATCAGACTTCGCACGCAAGGGAAAAGTCCACAAGTAATGAGAAAAATCATCAACCACCACAAGATAGTATTTATAGCCAGAAATACTGAGTACAGGCGATGTCCACAAGTCGCAGTGTACAAGATCAAAACGGTGAGCCGCATGAGAAGAGGAACTAGAAAAAGGAAGACGAACATGACGGCCCAACTGGCACGCATGACACAACTGCTCATCATGAACTCGAGTACAACGAATGTCGAGCTATGACTAAGCGCATCGGGCATCACGTCCGGGGTGTCCGAGACGCCCGGTGCCAAGTAGAAGAAGTAGTGGTGGCGAGGGCGGTGACGAAGATGGCGAAGAAGCCGGAAGCGGAGAGTGTAAAGGGGCCCCGAGCCGTCACATCGGAGCAGAGGACGCCGGGTAGCCAAATCCTTCACGGAAGACCGAGAAGAGTCAAACTCCACGAACAAGAGTTGTCGGTGTAAAACGACGAATAGAAAGAAGATTGTGGACCATCTTGGGTGCAACAAGAACATCGGGAAGGCAAAAAGAGCCATGGGCACCGGCGGTGCCCCACGGGCGTGACAGGGAAGACACGAGCCATTGGCGACCATGATAGACGAAGGGTGTGAGGAAGAAGGAGGAGAGGCAGACGAAAGTATACCGGAGTCCGGGGTGGTGTGGTAGGTGGCACCCGAGTCGGCGATCCACTCCGGGCCGACAGGAGGTGTCAAGCCCAAGGTGGAGAAGGAGCGCGCCAGAGCCTCCTGACTCCAGCCCGGCCGGCCGGCGAGGCGCCGGAAGGTGTGCCCCACGGGGTCGCCGGGTGGAACGCCGGTGGAGAGAACGCCGGAGTGGCACCCGCGAACATGGCGGCCGGTGGACGAGGCTCGCCACGGGGGCTGGAAGGGCCACATGGCGATGCGCCGGACCGGGGTTGTTGTAGGAGGGCCGGGCACCGGAGGACGTGGGCTCGCGTGGAGCGCCACGGCCCGCCCCCACCACCACCACCCCCACCCCCGCCCTTGCCCTTCTTTTTCTTGCCACCCCACCATGGCCACCCCGGTACCACGCCCGCGGCCCACCCCCGCTTGGCCCGGTGGGAAGAGGGGCCAAAGGTGGGGTGTGCGGGCGGAGTGGACGGGCGGTGGAGTGGCGGCGCCGTGGAGAGGCCGAAGAACTGCGCAGCGGTAGAGAGACCCGGCGGAGCCGGATCCGCCCGGCCCCCCTAGAGTGATCTCCTCCATGAGGAGGTCGTCGCGAACCCGCGGGTAGGTAGGGAACGGCTTCGTCGAACGATCAACGACTGATGTGGGCGTAGCGGTCGGCCGACCCCGCGGAGGATCTGGAGGACGAGGGCGCGGTCCTCCACGCGCCAGCCCAGGTCGCCGAGGGAGTCCGCCATCGCCTTCATCGTGCGGCAGTACTCCCCAACTGCAAGGTCACCCTGCTCGAAGGTGCGGAAGCGCACGTCGAGCTGCAGGGCCCGGGCCTCAGCATTGCCCTGAAACTAGCCTTCGATTGCCAGCCAGGCCTGACGAGCAGAGGGGGTGTTGCGGAGCATGTCCTGGAGCTCGGAGTTGACGGTGTTGAGGATCCAGGAGAGGACAATGTTGTCGAGGCGTAGCCACGACGCAGTCTGGACCCCGGCCGGCGGCTCGGCGAGGATGTGGTCGTCCAAGGCGTAGCGGCGCGGGGTGAGGATGACCCGGTCCCTCCGACGGGCGTAGGAGGTCGACGCGGGTCAGGGACGACCCGGATGAGCCGGCCGATGTTCGACACCCCGGCTGGTAGTGGAGTTGCGCGACGAAGGGTCGGCCGGGTCGTCTTAGGTCACCACGGTGGAGGTGGTGCGGTGGCCCGTCGAACCGGAGGAGGGGCCGGGCAAGGTGCGGAGGCTGAGCGGGCGTCTCCGCCTCGGCAATCCCGGCGAGCCAAGGTGGCGGCGGCGTCCTGCTCCCGCCACGCCGGGCCCGGCGCGGCTGAGACGCTCGCCTCGCCGCGGCCGGCGCACGCGGGAGACAAGCGGCTGCGGCAAGGGTGGAGTCGGGCCGGGGGAGCGTAGTGGGTCACCGGCGGAGGCGGGGGAGGTGAAGGAGCCCGGCCGCCGCGCCACCCGCGGTGCCCTCGCCGCGAGCCACACGGGCGGGCATCGGAGGTGAGGGCGTCTTCGGCTGGTGCTCCCTGCTGGAAGTAGACGACGCCGTTGGTGGAGCGGCATCCCGAGGCCCTCCCGGAGCAGCGGCGCGGCGGCGGTGGCCGCATAGCGCGCCACGGCCGGCCGGTTGCGGGCCTGCTGCGGTGGCCTCCGAGGCGGCGGCGCATAGCGGCGGCGGCGCGCGACGCGTCGAGGCGAGTGGGGTTGGGAGGGTCCGGTATGGCCCCTCCATCCTCAACACTCGGGTCCGGCAGGGGTGGGGACGCGCCACCTCCACCTGCTCCGCCCCCATCGGAGCCGCCCGGAGCTCCCCGTCGGTGGCGAGCACCGGGCGGGGCGGGACGGGCGCCGGTGGCGGGGAGAGAGCCAAAGCCCGGCGGGTGGAGAAGAGGTGCTCCCGTGGCGGGATCGACGGGGGCCGCGGATTCGCCCGGGAGCGGCGGCGCGGCGGCATGCGCGCCCAGGGCCGCGGCGGCGGCGGATCCGCCCGATCCGCCCGCAACAGCCGCCCAGGAGGGAGAGGAGAGGGCGGGGAAGGCGTGGAAGTAGTGGGGAGGTGGAGGGGGAGGCGGCCGGCCAGCCATGGCGGCGGGCGGCGGCGCGCCGGCGGTGGAGACCCCCCTGGCGGCGCCTGGAATCGGGAGGGAGGGAGAGGAGAAACCTAGGTTGATACCATGTTGTAGGATAATTACTGTATTGCCCTTAGGCTAACCCTAGAGGGGCTGCCATATATTGTAGCTTACATGGGCCTCATGGGCCTAATATCACACATACTCCAACACTCAGTAATATTCATTGTTCCCCACACTAGGAATAACAACATGACAGCTCCTACACTGAGTTTAGAATGCAAGTTCACAACACTTCATGTTCAGCTCCTAGCTACATTGGCAGCTTGACGAAAGGAGTCTTTCTACATCATATTCCTACTTACTACGAAAAAGAAGCTCCTAGAAGCGAATAACAACATGACAGCTCCTATACTCAGTTAAGAAATAAAGTTAACAAAACACTGCATCTGCATGTTCAGCTCCTAGCTATATTGGCAGCTTGACAAAATGATTCTTTTTCACTATCTACATCATACTCCTACTAACTCTACAGAAGAAGAAGAAACATCATTTCCAGCATGGGACAATCAAGTTACCTACAAGGCTACAAGGAAGGCGTAGAGTTACAATATTCAACCTGAGTTGACTCAAAATTATCACGGGATACAAATGCATGTTGTAATATCTTATTTGCATTAGCTGTTGAGCTGAGCCCCAGCAGAGCAGGCTGTTGCTTGTATTAAATACTGAGCTGTAACCATGCCTGTCTAGTACCCTAACAGTATATGTCAGTTCAAATGTCTTAACAGAAATAAGTGAAGCTATTCTTAACAAATATAGCACAGGCCTAATTTCTCATACCAACATACTCTTTTGTTCAATACAAATTAGAGGCCCAAGCAGACTTGATGTTTACAACATCAATAATGCCCAGCATATGACACTCTTTGGGAATCAACATAATAATATGATGATAAAACATAGGCAAAGAGGCCATCATCTAGTAAGGCCAGAACTAATTTCAATAACTGAGTGAACTATTCCATTGCTAAATTATTTTCTCACTAGCCCAGTGAATAGTGCATAGGTTTTAAATAACTGAGAACTGCCCAAAAGAAATATATACACTTACTAGTTTACGAAGTCAACATGATCAACATCAAGAAAGGCATATGCAGTTAAGAAGGCACCTCAATATTTAGTTAAGAAGGCATTTATAATGTTTGCACATCATATCATATGGCAGTTCATTCATGACCCCATGATTTCACATGCAACGCAAGCTCTTACAGTCTGCAACGTATCAATTTAGACTAGTAAATCATTACAAGATGGGACGCAAAGGACATATATTTCAGGTGTCAGAATGAATGCTGAATGCCTCATCGAGTCATTGGCTTAGAAGGGAACAAGCTAAATGGCTAGCTCCACTGAATCATGGAAACATTGCGATCGATGACAGGAGAAGCATCAAGACTAGGAAAGACCAATTGAATTATTAACTAGATACAAATACTTTTGCTGATTGCAATAGGTTGTGACTATGCTATAAACATTTCTGCAGTTTATTTTCACGGTTCAGTACCTATGTACATCTATTCTTCGAAATACAGGCTACGTTCTATTGTTTGATTATCATAACACGAGCAAAATGGAAAAAAGAATCAAACCATATTCATGTAGTGCAAAAATCACTGCATGAGCAGGCTATGTTCAAACCAAATACTTCTGCACTTCAGTACGGAGTACATGGCAATGCAGAAGCCGGTGGCAAATAATCTCTTGAGATGCAGCAGTACATCAGATCAAGTAGCAGGCTAGGGGGAGGAATGAATCACCTCACACGCAGCCCGCGGTGGCGCCAGGCAAAGGGATGCTCGCTCCTGCCCCGCCATGAGGAGGACGGCGTCGGGGTCAGTGAATCTGCCCGCTCTCATCCACCACGGCGGTGTGGTCGTGCATCAGCCCGCGTCCTCCCACCCTAAGGAGAATCTGCTGGCCCGCGCCGACCGCGGAATGGGCGTAGGCGGAGGAGAGTACACGGGGGAAGCCGAAGGTTGGGAGACGCCGGAGGCGCGTGGTGCTGGCAGGCGGCGGCACCAGGCAAGGGATGCGACGGTGCGTAGGGGCGCTGCCGGCGGAGGACGCGATTGGTTCGGGCGGCGGCTCCGGCGACAGGCGAGCGGGCGCCGCCGCGCCGGGAGGGGGATTCGGAAGGAGAGGCATGGTTGTCAGCATGTGGGCCCAAGAACCTTTTTTTTTTGTTTCGGGCCTCGGCCCGGGAACTCCTGCCGGCCCAAGACCGACGGGAAACGGAATTCTGGGTTTCATCTTTGCCGTCACTGTCACCGACAGAATTCTGCGCTTGCTAGTATTCGATGTATCTGCAAACCAAACCTTAACGTTTGATATCTCAAGTTGATTCAGTTGTTCATCGATTGGACATAATATACTACAATTACCTCCCATCTCATCCCCAAACTGTTGAAGGCAACCAAGAGTCCAGGATTGTTTGGCAAACTTTTTTTTTGCAGCCTGAACAACTAAGTATGATTGGTTCTTGCATATAATGAGGCAAGTTCTAGCAGAGTTTCCATTCTCATTTAAAGATATAGCACACTATTTAATTACTTCCACCGTCTCACAAAGAGTATTAACCAAAATTGGCTAGGGTTGACCAAGTTGTAGAAAATATTAGCACGAATCACATATATAGCGATACTCTATTTAGGATGGAAGGAGTAGATGGCATGGTATTTATGAGAAAAGAGAGAAATAGAGTTTCATTAGGATTGAAACATCTCTATAACGTCTACCGGAACAATGAAACCTCTCTATTAAGATCAATCTGTTTCATTGTCACACGCTCTCTCAAATACGGAGTAATCTTCTCCTTCAGATAAGCAACAAAGATTGTGTGCAGTTGCAAGGTATTATTTCAACCGCGCGAGTTGGCGCCTCTCCCGCTCCCAACGGCTTCGACACCTGTTCTAAAAAAAAAAAAAAAAACCCGGCTTCGACACCATGCGAACACACACTGTAGATATTGTGAAACATTGTTGTGCACCATAGCACAGAGTAAATCGACTTCGTCCAACTCCATGTGAACATGAAGGAGACCGAGGAACTAGTGTTTTGGGGCTCTGACGACTCGGCTCATAAAGCGCTGATGTGGCACTTTTGGTAACTGTATATTGAAACTATCCTAAATATACTATATTCTTAGTTGCTTAAAATTCTAGGACTATATATAAAATGGAACAAAATAAATTTCAAAGTGAATTCGTATCAGGATAATTTCTTATCTTAGTATATAATAAATAGACAATATTAAATGAGAAATGCAATATTTCATTCAATTTTTAGCTACCTAACCAAAAGGAGGAAGAGGGCAATGAACAATATTCCTTCACTTAAAATGATTATAGTTTGATAAGACATTCTTTAGCTTTTCGTGCATATATATGCATGATTCTCTGTCCACGATAGATCCAAATTAATTGCCAATTGATGTGTACGGACGGCAATAGTTTGGTGATGGGCGCATTCGCCAGCATGGGAGGGATAAATGACGATGCTAATCCATTAAAACGTGCATACAGCAAGGAGAAACTACTAATCAAAACCAAAAGTAGTTAGAAGTAGTTCTAGTACTGCAAGTGCTGAGTGCATGCTGGTGGCGTGGGTTCTAGTAAACAGATGGTTTTCTCTTGTTTGACACTTTGACTTTTCCCTTGTCATATATACATGTAAGAAATATGCAAGATCATACCACTACTACGGAATCTACATTCATTGTCGGTACCATTATTGCCGGATTTCAGTGAACCGATAGTGAAGCCACTTTAGTGTTCTATGAGCGAACATTATTGGTTTATTAATGAACCACAAACTGGCAGTTTAAGTCAAAAACTAGTACTGTTGTATCGGAGAACACTGCGGTTTAAGCCACAAACAGGCAGTGTTGGTTGAGAGTACACTTCCGGCTTGTGCCAAGAACCAGCAGTGTTTGGCTAGAAAACACTGTCGGGCTCGTATAAAGAATTGACAAAATCCTCGGGAAATGATTTTCTTAAAACAAAAAAAAATAAAAGGAAACTCTGTCGGTCACCGACGGCGGAAAAAAATATATTTGCTCCGATGGCCGGTTACGCGACCGAAAAAACCCAACAGTTTGTTTCTAGAACCAAGAGTGATATTTCTAATCACTGCCAGTTGTTAAGAACCATAGTGATGTGTACCTCTTCACTGCCTGTTCAGTTGTGTGCTGATTGAAAATTCGGCAGGGAAACCGGTCACGACGTGGGGTACGGTAGTGTACGTACACGGAGTTGCATCCTGCAAGCACTGCTTTTCTGTCACTTAACTTGTTTAGGCGAGAACGGGAACGAAGGCGAGTTATTTGAATCGTCAACTTGTTTCTATTGCGTCGTACGTCTTTTGTACTAGTACAAAACATGGAACTGCAAACAAGATCAACTCTGACTTTGCCAAAGAGGACAGCATCTCTCTCTCTCTCTCTCTCTCTCTCTCTCTCTCCCCGGTAGGTAACTGTCGCGCGTTTAGGGTTGTGCACCACCTGCTCGATCGGAATTAATTAACACATGGAATCACTTGCGGGATTGAAGCCCAAACCCTAGGCCGAACTGTTTCGAGAAATGAGGGTGCAGATGCAGACCGAGGGACTTGGAGCCTTGGAGGATGGATCTGTTCGTCGGCGTCGTCGCCTGAACACGCTGCCATGCATATATATAACCCGTCTCGCTCGCATCTCGTCGCTGCCGTTGGTAGTTGCGGGAGCAGCGACGACGCCGGCTAGCCGCCGGTTATTCACCTCAGTCCGCCCCAGGCTGGCAGCGGAGTCCAGAAGATGAGGCCGAGACTTTTTTTAGCTGCCTGCGAAAAAGGGGATCGATGGGATGGTGGGCGAGAAGCCACGAGAGCACGGGTTCCCTTGGACGCGGGCCCAGCACGCATCGGACGGTCCAGCTTTAATCCAAGGGCGGGCGCACACTGTAGTGTGGCTCCACAAAGAGTGACGCTGTGGCCTTGTTGCAGTAGGGTGCCAGCGGGCTGGCATACTATGCAGCATGCATGGATGCTTCGTACTACACGGTACTAGGGTTAATTCCTGTAGCTGACTGTGATTTTCTCACAATTACTAGCTAATAGCATCTATCCTAGCTGGCTGCTATGAATGTATTGAGAAATGGCTAGCTAGCTAGGTCACACGCGTCAATCACCATGCATCATCCGTTCAAGAGGACAGCTACACAAAGATTATTACTCCCCTTTTTCGCCCATATGCACGTATCCAAATTAATTTCAAACATAATTAGCTTATTTGATAGCTGTTTGACGATTATGTTTAGTATTTATCATCAGATTCACATGCCTCACGCAGCAACCTGCTGCGGCGGGCTCCTTCTCATGATGCATGCAGTGGAAAGAGATAAGAAACACGTACTGGCACTGCCCGGCACTGTGCGCTATGGAGTACTTCTGATTTCTGAACCGCGCGTCTGATGAACCAGCTGCACCTAATAATAATAGGTCGTTTATGTCCCACTCCCACTTCGAATATTATGCAGCGTATATACGGTTTCGACTTTGCGCAGCTTAAACAGCCTCCAAATAATTTGCTAGGCAACGACAAAACTATCTTTTACTGATTATAATTCATGCTCGGGCGTAAAGACTAAAAAGATCTCTTGTTTTAGTAGTTTAAAAAGCATACATAGGCCATGCTTTTTTTCCAGTTTTAATTTTGAGTCTCGCTTATAAGCTAAGCGGGATTATCTGATAAGCCACGATTGGGAGAATCTGATGCTTTCTGAATAAGCTTAGTGTTTTGACTGTCCTGATTATTTTTGTGGAGGACGACGGGCGGAGTATGGAGGGAGGCAGTGCGCTCGAGGCGACCGGTGGGATCTCAGCTGAAGTTGAAGCCCGCTGGAGCATGCTAGCGTCTTGGAGCTCGGTGGAGGCCGTCGGCTGCCGGTAGGGAGGCGACGTCCTTCGAGAGGATAGATCTAGTTGAGGCGTTGCCTTGGAGGCGGCCACTGGTCGACTTTCGAGAGGCCAGGAGGTGGACGTTGGCTACAGGGACGGGAGATAGAGTCCTTTGGGAGGCCAGATCCAATGGAGGCTAGCGCCCTTGAGGGTGCCGCCGGCTGTAGCTGTAGGGAGGGAGGCGGCGTCCTTCAAGAGCCTAGATCCGGTGAAGGTTGGCGTCCTAGAGGAGGCCGCCAAAGGATCTGCGCCACGGGAGGCCTCAATCGAGACGAAGGGAGGAGGCGGGAGGAGGCAATGGGAAAGGAGTGACAAGGATCTAGAGGATAGCGCAGCCTCCGCATGAGGATGGGGCGAGCGCACGAGCGGGGGATGGGCCTTCGTGGGAATGCGAGTTATGATTTCCAAATCATGGGCCTGAGGACACATTTCCAGCAGCGTTGTGGGCCATGCTCCAACGCGAACACGCGGTCGCGTGGATCGGGTAGCCGCCGGACGTTTTGTTGGGCTTTTATGGCTTATTTGGCACAAACGCACCGCGGCCGCGGAAACAAACAGGGATAGCTAGAGAATATTAGAGAGAAAAAGCAAAATACTGCGAAGAAAAACAGCTTACTTTGTCTGTATACCTTGATTCCCAAAATCGATATTTCACATGATAAGGTATATACTACTGTACATATTTGTATCGGAGTTGTGGACAATAATATCAGTGATTGCTCGTATCTCGTATCGTATGGGCACTTTTCTCCACTGACATCCTGGTAGCTAGCTGCTAGGCTGATATCTAGGTTTCCCATCATATATGTCAGGAACGAACACTGTACACGCACCCACACACTGAAAAGTGAACATGTACACTCTGTGCATATGCCTGCCCATGCCCATGGACCAAATTACAAAAGCCATACCACCTGCTGCCTGTTGTGTGTAACTCCATCAGATCACACGTCATCCCAGAACCGGCTACACAACAGCTAGTGCATCATTTGGTGCTTAATTAGCATAATCGCATGGCCTGCATCGGTATATATAGTAGTATATATAAAATTAATTAAGCGTGTACGTGTGCATTTATATATGTGTCGTCCTAGCAGCTTGCTTTACTTGACCATGTTAGCTCATACGATGACGTCAAATCAGAGCTAGTGCTGCCTAAAGCTTGTCCTACGGACCCTAAATTATTAGTCCAACTTGCATGGCACTGGCAGCTTGTACGCCAATGACCCTCGTTAACTATACTTCTGGTATCAATTAATTTATTTAATTTTTACATGCATCGATCCTTTATTTGCTGCCTACTAGTGCTCCTATAATAAACTAATATTTATTAGAATACTATACAAGTAAAAATAGAAAGAATTATATGTATTATAAAATTAATTGTCATAATGGGTGTAATAATGGCAATTTGTCTGATGTGATTAATGTTACATAAAATTTTAGATATTGACAGCGGGAGAAAACTGAAAAAAAAATTAACCTAGAACAAATTTAGCGGCATGCATGCACTTGTAGTAAAAAGTATATTTTTTATCATTTCGTGTAGGGTAAAATATGTACAGTTCTTGGCCCGACAATCTTTCGAATAATCAGTCCAGCTATATTTTCCCCAGTCTTGTCGATGGGAGATGTTGCAGTTTATTGATTCCTAGGTTTTTTCACCCAAGGAGAGTAATGCTTTAGGAACCAGACATTGTACACCTATATATTTACCCGAAGCACACCTAACTTCTTTGGCGGCATATTCGCTTGCTGCAAGCATGAATTGATGTTCTAATGTTCGATGCATGGACCGTATATACGAGTACATATAGGAAGTATATAACCAATATGTACGGTGCGTATATATAGGACGCATCAAGTGTGATAGAGTCAGGTGCATATATATGAGCTTTAATTGTACCAATGCAAGATCTTGTACTGCCCAAGCTAGTACTGCCCTAGCTTCAACAAGCAAATATTTCGTTTCCCAAAAAAAAAAGAGTAACAAGCAAATATTTCACTAGAAAAGATTGATTGAATAAAGAAAAAAATAAGTAAAATAAACTTTTGGGACATACGCTGAATGCATCACACACCAAGTACGTAGCTAGTCCAAACCAAAACATATATTTAGTAGATGTGTGTCAAACCCAGCATATCGCAGTATGTTAAAAAAAAATCTCCCAGAACGTGTATAAAAAAAAGCTATTAAAAGGAAGCCAGTTCTCGCTATGATGTTCAGCAGAGTATATATGACTGTATCAATTATGCTCTACTGACACAGAAAAGAGCAAAGATGAAAAGTAGAAAGGCAAAAAAAAAAAAAATGTACCTTCGTTCGAAATATACCTTGCTTGGAGTAGTTTCCTATCAATGGATCCACACAACACGCTTCAGTAGGGAAAACATGGTGTGCACAACAAGCTAGCACCATAAGATAGTCGCAAAAAAAAAGGTAGCATAAGATAAGAAAAAAATGTGAGTTATGCACGCGCCTAGCTAGGAATAGTGAAAACCAATTTGTCTAGATAGAATAGGATTGTATATTTTGCTAGTTATTAAATGAACTTATGGTTTTAAAATAAAGGAAAACTTGGACCATAAACAGTTTAAATATAATTTTCTTTGTATCACAGCGCTTTGTTAAAGCATTTCCACACACGTACTATACACATATTAAAGAAAAAAAGAAAACCTAACTACCTTTCTTTTACTTTAAATGCATTGTTAATTGTTAGTTTTAGTTACTGCCAAAAACCAAGTAATTCGTGTAAACAAGTCTTTTAGTCCTTTATATAAACTCATTAATGAACTTTTGGTGTTCATCGTGTATTTATAAGATAACTTTTGGTTTCTTTTTTGCTAATCCTTTTTTGAGCTTTGCATAATACATTCATGTTTGGTAGTTGGATTTTATCCTATCATCTAGAGCAATGCGTTCCTTTTACCTATGGCCCTCCCCCTTCTAGCTCTCGACCCCTACCTTCCTTATCAATACAATTTATTCTCCTCTCGTCAGCACCATACCTCCATCACCAAGCTTCTAACTTCTACACATTCTCTTATTCGTAACTAATTACATTTAGTCTCACGCTTCACTGCTCTTCCATCTCTATTGTTAGTGTGTTGCCACTTGTCATCTTTAACGAGTCCCATTCTAATGGGAAATTGACTAAGCACTAGCCTACAAGCTAGCATGCTTCATCGTTTATACTCAAAATCCACTATATCTAGCTTCTATATATACCCTTATTAATTTTAATAAGACTCCCTCCCCCACTCTCCTCCTCTATTAATCCCCTCTTTCACAAATAAAAAGAAAGAAATTAAGACTGCCTAATCATACGAAAAAATTAATCAAGGCATCGGTCTACCTAATCGTGTGATAATAATCTGTTCGATCTATCGCTGTCGCCTAGTGCAATCTTTCTAGCGACGAAGGGACCAGGCACCGCCAGGTGGGACCCCATCCCCGCGCTACCGCAGCGTTGAAGAAGTGTTGACACTAGATACGCACACGAAAGAATCAAAAGAAATAATCCGCAAGCGCACGGATATCGGTGAGCACTTCACCCGGAGATAAGTCCCGAGTATCGTATTTGTTTTTATCCGCTAAGAGAAAACGTGCAATAGACTAACCCGATCTTTACTACTACCCCGGGCTGCTAGTCAAGTGAGAATTAAGCGATATAGAGAGAACTCCTTCGTCGTCTTCTTCTAACCTATGGCAAGCTTTGAGACTACTTTGTTCTAAGGGGGTACCTGAGGAAAAGACACCACAAAGGATGCTAAACCGGGCACTAAGGACCTACCTTACCTACCAACGGGAAGTGGATTACAAAGGTAATAAAGGGATTGTCACTTCCCTCACTACTACCACGGTTCCGGCCGAATAGGGAGCATCTACAAGTGAACCTAGCCTAAGCACCACGCTTATGCTAAAGAACGATTACTCTATTCCCAACGCGAAGCGAAATAAAGTAAACTTGTAAACCAAAGAACAATAATAACAACGAACTTACTAGTATTAGAAGTTGAATTGCCGAATGATTCTGAAACCAAGCCTCGGGTTAGGAGACTTGATCCCGCAGATACACTGGAGAGGAGACACCGACAGGCCGGGCTTCCTCCAAATCTACCTCCACTCTATACTCTCTCAATCTCTCTTGATACTAATACCCTATAGAGATAGATCCATTCGAGGGACCCTTCTCTATCTAACTCTCTCTCTCTGGATTGAAGTCTTGAATGAATTGGAGAATGAATTAGGGTTTTACCCAGGGGCCAGGGGCTCTGCTTATATAGCCCCCTAAGATTAACCACAGCCCTCGGATCAAACCGACCTAAATGGACGATAATTATTAATCTTCAAAGTCGGTGGAGGCAGGATCCGCGAGACTCCACCGATTGGTGGAGTTGGGGAGTCGGCCGACTCCCTTTCCCCGTCGGCCGATCGGCTACAATGCCGAGTGGGCCCCGGCTTCCGGGTTTGCCTTCGGAGTCTTCTAGATTATACAATTTTACCCGTTCGGTCTTTATCTCTATGTAAACCCGACATGTGGGCCATCTTGGTTGATTTTCAGCCGTCACCCCCGCGTAAATAGATATTCACCAAAACTCGTGGAATTCTCGGTGGTAACCCTATATCTATCAAGTATTTATGAATAGGTCCATTTGCATGCTAAGTTGACGGTTAATTTTATGAGTTAACGACCGTCAACAAACTCCCCACACTTGTCTTTTACTCGTCTCGAGGAAAAGGATGGATTACTTTAAGCATAGCCTCAAACCAAGACATCAACATTAGATTATTCCTGATCATACCTGTACTGTGGGATTCAAAAGTGTCTACCATTGAACTTTGGGGAGTTGAAAGATGGAACAGCGCGAAGTAGAGATCCGTCTTCTATCAATCCTGTCACTCGGAGTTTTTATAACATTTTTGCAACGAAAACTTAGCTTACCCTTCTCCATCATGTAGCACACTCGAATCACTCATTATATGTGGTATTTGTGGATCTCACCATTAAGTATAGAGCACTCAAATCTCTCAATGTATGTAGTATTTTTGGAACTCACTTGAGGCATGTGAAAGGGTATGCCTCCTATTCTACTAAGGCTTATGTGGAGTTTTTTAAGGTATTTCAAGGAATAGCATTTTTACCTGTGTATATTGATTAGTCAAAAACGGGAACCAAGGAGAGGGGGACCTTACTCTAGATCAAGTGTGTGCAAGTGTGTGGAATATTTGGTGGCTAAATTGATGATAATAATGCTCCTTCCCTCTCTTGCACACTCTTCTCTTGAACATTGCTTTGCTTGATCTTTTCTTGAATAGCTCTTTGAGCTTATTTGAACTTTTCCTTCTTCTGGGATTGGAATACTTTGGAGCTCATGGGCTATCTCTTTTCTCTTTCTTCTTTCTTCTTCTTTTTTTTTTTTTTTTTTTTTTTTTTTTAACAACATTATTTTTGCATAGCCCATGTCTCACTCTCGGATACAATAACTTTCTTGAACATGAAGATGATGATGAAATAATCTTCTTTCAACAAATGAATGATGATAACAATTCTTGGAGCATATAAAAATCCTAGAAAGTGTATGTATCCTTCTCCCGAGTGTAGGAGATGGATGAATGGCGGAAAGCATGTTTTTGCGTACTCCCGGTGTAGGAGTAGCGGATATATATGTGGGTGTAAGTGCACTTGATCATATGAGTAAGAGACCCTTCTCTAAGGCTCTAATACCGCCAAGACTATTCTCAACACAAATAAAAGCTTATGTGCTTTGGTCTTTCGAATTTTGTCGACGAGGCTCTATAGGCATTTATGACCACGAGAGGAGAAGTATAGCTAATCATTTTCAGATTTTCGAAAAGAAATTCTCCGAGCAACTAGACATCAAGAAATCAGGTTCTTATGGTCCATGCTATATCACTGTCCTCAACAACTTAAGTAAAATGGGGTCCCTATAGAATACGTTCCCAACAGCAACAGGGATTCCCAGGAATTATCATGGTGTGAGTCTATCTTTGGGGTCATGATTAAAATAATCTACCTTCTCAGTATATATAGCAAGTGATTTAATTCAAAGTGTTCCCCAAACGAATCGGAAAAACGTGATTGGCATAAATTTTGGAACATGGGGAAGCAAACCTGACCGTGGACGAAAGCTGGAGCCAAATGGGCCCAGCCCATGGGCGGCCGACTCCATATGTGGGTCGGCCGACTCTAGCAGGTGGCCCCTCGGGGTCCACTTCGTCGTGCGTGATCTTTTCGTCGTATGTTCTCAAATATTTTTGCTGGTTCGCTGATATCCGTTAGTTTCATCGTCGGTTGCCTCCCCCACACTAGATTCCTGTTATCTTCATTCACAACAAGGTGGAGACAAAAGAGGCAACACATATGCAATAATAAATATAACTAGAAACTTTATTTCATCTTCATTAAGGCCTGGATTACAAGTATTGAAAAGAACTAAGATCGAAACTTTAACTAAGCATTCTTGCAAACTAAAACTTTTAATCTAAACACACTAGGCCTTTCTGATGCTAAGATAAATCTCATCTAATCAATTCGCTTCTCTAGAGCGTCTAACCTCTTTTCTAACTTATCCGTCCTCTTCTCTTGCGCACGAAGTCTATCTATGAGAGTGACAATGCTACTGCTCTGGACATGTTGAGCGTTTCGCAGAGATGCTATAACGTCGCGCTGAGTTTCTAACTCCTTCTCTAAGTCTCGCAACGGTCTTGCGACGCTTCCTTGGAGCTTCCGAGGCGGCGAGCCGCTTTGGGGCTTCCTTCGGAGGGACGAACTTCACCTTGCTCGGGTGAGCACGGACTCCCTCGAAATACGAGCGCTCTCCGGTGCTATACTTAGCACGACGATCTCTCCTTGCTTGTTGGTCTTCACTCCCATAAGCATCTCATTGTGCTTAGGAGGGAGGATCTTGGTGCCTTCTCGGGAGCTTCACAATAGGACCTTTTGGTGGAGGTCCATCAAGGAGCAAAGGCTTGGGTGCGCGATGAATGGTTGAGCGTAGTAGCTATGACCGTAAGCTTGAGGCTTTGGAGGAATAGAGGCTAGGGGTTTGGGCTTAGCAAGGACGATGGCCTTGCTCTCGTGGCTCTTCTCTTGGGATGGTGTTGAGATCAATCCCGAAGCGGATCAATCTCCTATCTAAATTCTCCGGCTCGACTTCGCCATTGCCGCGTAGCAAGCTTGATGGTAGGAGGAGGTTTTTAGATGGAATGAGGTTGGCTTGAGGCTGGGCTTCTTTATATAGGGGGATGGAGAGGCATCTAAAGGGCATCAAAGGGGAATCTCCGAAGGAATAACGCGTCAACGTGATCTCAAAAACCCTAATCGGCAAAAATTCCCGAAGGAAGAGTATGGAAGGATCACGAATGCAAGAGCGACGGCAAACGGGGGAGTCCATGGGTCGGCCGACTCCCCTATGGGTCGGCCGACTCTGGCATGTGGATCCCCCTGCCAGGGCTTTTCGCAACCTAATTAACATATTTTTGTCGTTCGGAAAAATACCCTGGACCCCGAAAAACGAAAAGTAAAAAGGTCGGGCCCAACTACCTAATTGAGAAAGAAGTTCAATTCATCTATTTCACCTATTTCCTCAATGGGCTCTAAAAATATTTTAAGGCGTTGACCATTTACCTTGAATATCGTACCTTCGTTGTTGCGAAGCGTAACGGCTCCATGCGATGATGAGCTTACTACTTCGAACGGTCCTTCCCATTTGCTTCAAGCTTTCCTTGCCCGAAGAGTTTGACCCGGAATTAAAAAGTAATACCTTGTCTCCGGGTGTGAACTCCTTGATCTTGATTCTCTTGTCGTGCCATCTTTTCACTCTTTCTTTGTATATCTTGGCGTTGTGATAGGCTTTCTCTCTCCATTCTTCTAATTCGAGATTTGCATCCTCCTCTTCTCTCCCGTGCTTCTAGATCCATATTCCACTTCTTGATGGCCCAGTGAGCTTTGAATTCTAGCTCTACTTGTGGTAAGTGGCGAGTCTTTCCATAGACTAGTTGATATGGTGACATCCCAATAGGTGTCTTGTATGCTTTGTTCGATATGCCCATAGTGCATCGGGAAGCTTGTCTTTCCATGCGGTTCCCATTTCATTCACCGTCTTCGGAGAATATTCTTGATTTGCTTATTTGATGTCTCTTTGGCCACTTGTCGAGGGTGATATGGAGTAGCAACATTATGGCGTACTCCATGCTTCAATAAGTATTGCTCAAAGCGTTTGTCGATGAAATGTGATCCTCCATCACTTATGACTATCCTTGGGACTCCAAATCTTGGGAATATTATTTCTTCGAACATCTTCTTGGAGCTTGAGCTATCTCGCTTTTTGCATGGCGAGCTTCGACCCATTTGGACACATAGTCCACGCTACGAGGATGTATTCACATTTCTTCGACGGTGGAAATGGTCCCATGAAATCAACTCCCCGACATCAAAGAGCTCGATCGAAGGTTGTTGATAAGTGGCATGGCATCTCTTGAGTTTATGTTGCCATGTCTTTGACAAGGACCGCATCTCCGAATGAAATCTTTTGTGTCTTCATACATTGTTGGCCGTAAAAATCCGCATTGCCAAATCTTCGCATGTGTACGGAACACCCCATAATGGCCTCCATATGGTGATGAGTGGCATCTTTCGATGATTTTGATTCCTTCTTCGCTTGGCACACATCTTCGAGCGAGGCCATCGAGCACACTCGGAAGAGGTAGGGCTCATCCCATATGTGAGTACGACTCTCCTGGATAAGTTTCCTTTTGTTGCCTCCTGGTGGTACGTAACCCGTAACCATAAAATTAACAATATCTCGCATACCGGGGTCGATCTGTTGATTCCGTAGAGCATGTCGTCCCGGAGTGCGTCGTCGATGGGTAGTTCCCTGTGGTTTCTCAAACCGCATTCTAGACAAGTGATCGGCAACGAGTTTTCTACTCCCTTTTTATCTTTTATTTCTAGATCAAATTCTTGGAGTAATAAAATCCATCTTATCAATCGAGGTTTAGCATCTTTCTTAGTGAGCAAATATTTTAAAGCGGATGATCGGTGTAAACAATCACTTTGGCACCCACTAAGTAGGATCTAAACTTATCAATAGCAAAGACAACAGCTAGGAGCTCTTTTTCGGTGGTAGCATAATTAAGCCGAGGTCCAGTCAAAGTTTTGCTAGCGTAAGCTATTGCATGATGTTTCTTATCCTTAGTCTCTGTCCTAACACTTTGCTCCTACAAATAGTCACTTGCATCACACATAATTTCAAAAGGTAAAGTCCAATCGGGGGTTGAATGATTGGAGCGAGAGATGAGTGCTTTCTTAAGAATTTCAAATGATTGTAAGCGAGCATCATCAAAGTCAAAAGGAACATCCTTAGCCAATAAGCGGGTAAGAGGTCTAGCGATGTAAGAAAAATCTTTTATGAATCTACGATAAAAACCAAGCATGACCAAGGAAACTTCTAATTCCTTTCACATTGATAGGAGGAGGCGCTTGTTCAATAACTTCTATTTTGGCTCTATCTACCTCGATGCCACTTTCGGACACTAAGTGTCCTAGCACTATTCCTTCTCTAACCATGAAATGACACTTTTCCCAATTAAGGACTAAGTGTTTTTCCTCACATCTTTGCAAAACTCGATCTATGTTTTCAAGGCACTCATCAAAAGTTTTTCCATAAACGAAAAATCATCCATGAAAACTTCCATAATCTTTTCAATCATATCGAGAAAATATAGACATCATACATCTTTGAAAAGAAGCCGGTGCATTACATAACCCAAAAGACATCCTACGATAAGCAAAGGTTCCATAAGGGCATGTAAAGGTCGTTTTGTTTTGATCATTAGGATGGATAGGAATTTGATGATATCGAGAATATCCATCAAGGAAGCAAAAGTAAGAATGGTTGGCTAATCGCTCAAGCATCTCATCAATGAAAGGCAAAGGAAAATGATCTTTTCTTGTTGCCTTATTAAGCTTTCTATAATCTATGCACATTCGCCATCCCGTGACGGTTCTTTGTGGGATTAACTCATTCTTCTCATTTTGGACAACAAGTCATGCCTCCCTTTTTAGGCACAACTTGGACAGGGCTGACCCACTCGCTGTGTGGCACGGGGTAAATAATCCCGGCGTGCAACGGTTTTAAAACTTCTTTCTTAACAACTTCCCTCATCGCATTATTGAGCCTACGTTGGGGTTCTCGGATGGTGGAATATCGGGATCTGTGGGAATGCGATGGGTACAAAGGGCGGACTAATTCCTTTGAGGTCCTGGAGTGAGTAGCCAAAAGCTTTCTTATGTTTTTCTAGGATAGCCATTAAGCGAAAAGTCTGCTCCCCGAGTGAGAGTGTCACTTATGATGACAGGAGTGTCTGGATCATTTCCTAGAAAGGCATATCTAAGACCGGGCCGGTAAAGGTTTGAACTCAATAGGAGGCCTAGGTGGTAAGGTAAATTCATCGAACGGTTCATTCTCGGAAGGGTCGACTTCTTCTTCTATGAAGAATCTAGCTTCATCTTCTAATTACGGCTTCACTAGGAATTCTAGAGAGGCTGCTCTAAATTCCTCCAATGGATCATAATGTGGATAAGGCTCGGTCATAGTATTTAAAGAATGTGAAATGGACATTGCAAATGGAGTTTCTTGCCTAAACAAATGTTTAGTTTCCCAGTTTGTCCTTCATAAAGAAGTCTTCTAAATGGTTGTCCTATCAACAGGTGGAAATCCCCTATGTCAAAGACATAAAAGCTTAAGTGAACAGGGTTCCTTCTACCCGGAGTGGTAGGACATGTAGAATTCCTAAACAAGGAAGAATTTGTCTTGAAAGATTTCTTATGAACTTCACTTGTTGGGGTCAATGTCATGTTTCTTTGCAAATATTTTGCTAGTGTGGTAGACATGATATTTATACCCACAACCGGATTGTAGAGAGCGTCTATGCGATCATTGTTAATCATGCAATGAATGGGAAGAGAAGATGAATCCAAACGAATTATTTCGGAGGAAAGCTCGACTCTTCTAACCACTCATTGCTCATGACAGACACTAACTCTCCCGAGGTTTTTCCGTTGGAATATCCTCATCAATATTGCATGGCTTTATTGGGTGATATTTGCCTTGTGGCTTCTTCACCTTGTGATAGTTGAAGATGTTTCCAAATTCGGAAAACAGATCGGTTCAATATCTAGCATAAAATCGGGAAGTGGAATGTCTTCCTTTTCTTGCTCAAGACATGGGTTAGGCGAGGTGGATGGTGTATCGGCAAAGGTTTGTCTTCACTACTTGAGGTTCTACTTCTAGGAGGTAGTCTAATTCACCGGATAGGATTTGGTCTAGGATTGATCTTGCTTTCTCGGCGAGAGATATGCAAAAATGATCCTCCCGAAGTTGTGTCGAGCAATTTTCTACTGTCTCTACTCGACCTTTATAAAAGTGTTGTAAAAGAATGGGATCTGGTAGACTAAGGTCCGGGCGATGCTAAAAGTGTAGTAAAACGATTCCAGGATGAGGCCAAAGATTCTTCGTGTTCTTGCTTAATAGTCGAACCTTGACTCTAAGGTCGACGATTTGGGAGATGGGATAGAAATCTAGGCAAAAGTTGGAGCGTAGGGACCCCCAATCTCCTTGTTGCTTACCTACAGGCTTTATCATACCATTGTCTAGCTTTTCCCTTTAACGAGAAAGGAAATAGCTTCCAACGGAGGGTTTTGTCGGACATGCCCTCTATGCGAAGACAGTCACATGTTTGCTCAAAGTCTCTAATGTGAAGGTAAGGGTTTTCGTCTCCTTCTCCCGAAAAGGATAGGCTTTGGACCAATGCAATCAACCGCGGACTCGGCCTATAGCTAGGTGTTTGGATAGGTTGTGATGACTCATGTGGCACTAGGCCGGTCTCCGTGGGTGCGTAAAATTGAAAGATAGGAATGGAATTTGAATTATCCATAAGGATAGAAAAAGATAAAATGTACGAAAAAGTAAAGTGCAAGAAAAAGATAAAAGTATAGGTACAAGGTAGAGCAAGATTTAGGTTATCTAAGCAGACCGTCTTTCTCCCCGGCAACGGCGCCAGAAATGCTTGTTGACACTAGATACGCACACGAAAGAATCAAAAGAAATAATCCGCAAGCGCACGGATATCGGTGAGCACTTCACCCGGGAGATAAGTCCTGAGTATCGTATTTGTTTTTATCCGCTAAGAGAAAACGTGCAATAGACTAACCCGATCTTTACTACTACCCCTGGGCTGCTAGTCAAGTGAGAATTAAGCGATATAGAGAGAACTCCTTCGTCAGTCTTCTTCTAACCTATGGCAAGCTTTGAGACTACCGTTCTAAGGGGGTACCGAGGAAAAGACACCACAAAGGATGCTAAACCGGGCACTAAGGACCTACCTTACCTACCAACGGGAAGTGGATTACAAAGGTAATAAAGGGATTGTCACTTCCCTCACTACTACCACGGTTCGCCGAATAGGGAGCATCTACAAGTGAACCTAGCCTAAGCACCACGCTTATGCTAAAGAACGATTACTCTATTCCCAACGCGGCGAATAAAGTAAACTTGTAAACCAAAGAACAATAATAACAACGAACTTACTAGTATTAGAAGTTGAATTGCCGAATGATTCTCGAAACCAAGCCTCGGGTTAGGAGACTTGATCCCGCAGATACACTTGGAGAGGAGACACCGACGTGCCTAAGGCTTCCTCCAAATCTACCTCCACTCTATACTCTCTCAATCTCTCTTGATACTAATACCCTATAGAGATAGATCCATTCGAGGGACCCTTCTCTATCTAACTCTCTCTCTCTCGGATTGAAGTCTTGAATGAATTGGAGAATGAATTAGGGTTTTACCCGGGGGCCGGGGCTCGCTTATATAGCCCCCTAAGATTAACCACAGCCCTCGGATCAAACCGACCTAAATGGACGATAATTATTAATCTTCAAAGTCGGTGGAGGCAGGATCCGCGAGACTCCACCTGATTGGTGGAGTTGGGGAGTCGGCCGACTCCCCTTTCCTGGTCGGCCGACTGGCTACAATGCCAGGTGGGCCCCGCCTTCCGTGGGTTTGCCTTCGGAGTCTTCTAGATTATACAATTTTACCCGTTCGGTCTTTATCTCTATGTAAACCCGACATGTGGGCCATCTTGGTTGATTTTCACCGTCACCCCTGAAATAGATATTCACCAAAACTCGTGGAATTACATGGTGGTAACCCTATATCTATCAAGTATTTATGAATAGGTCCATTTGCATGCTAAGTTGACGGTTAATTTTATGAGTTAACGACCGTCAACAAGAAGCAACCAACGCGACACACCAAGAACACGCTCCTCACCTTCCTCCTGTGGTCCTTCCTTTTTCTCTCACAACCCCTTCTTCCCATGCCAACGGTCATTTTTTACAGGAAACTGACAATGGTCATTTTTTACTGGAAATACCAACGATCATTTTTGACTGAAAATGCCAACGGTCATATTTTTGGCCAGAACCACTGACGGTCATTGCCAGCTAAGTGACACTGGCTGGACATTGAGTAGGCACCCCAACTCAATCTTTTCTAGTGTGCTAGTTCAGCTATGCTTCTATTGATATCTTAAAGCTTAAATGTCAAGATACGTCCACACCATAAACCATCTTCTATATCTTATTATTTCCAGTAATACTCCATAACTCGCCTATTTTATCAATCCCAACTAGCTGTCAGATACATCACCAACGTTCATTGCCAGCAAATAACCTAACACTGGTGAGACATTGATTACTAAGCGCCCCACCCGGTCTTTCCTAGTAGCAATCCAGCTAACATGCCTTCCATGTTGATATCCTAAAGCTAGCAGATTCGGGTAAGTCCACACCATAAGATAACTTCTATACAATCGTGTTAATTCTAGTCAAACTCTCTAACTCGTATGCTCTTTTGTTAGACCCAACTAGCTATCAGGTTCATCGCCAACTGTTAGCGTTGGAGGATTATTAAGCGCTCCAACCCGATCTTTCCATTTGGCAATCTAGCTAATATGCCTCAGCATTGATACACTAAAGCTAGCCTATCAAAATAAGCCCATGCCATAAGCCTTAATTTCTATGATTTAATCCCCAAATTGAATTTTGGTTCTATCATGAGCTTTACAAGAATTAATTTATATCTTTCTATCGATTGCCTACTACAAAACCTTGACCAAGGGTCACATGAAAGTCGACCAACCTACATCTTTTTCTAACCGTTAGAGACATTGGATTGAGATGTAGTTCATTCACCATCACCACAATTCTGCATCCTCCAATATATTATTCTACTTGGACATGATATCAAAAAATCAATACAGAAAATGATTTTATACACTCTTAGTTAATTCCAGTAAGACTATCTACCCCCATTTGCTCTTCTGTTAATTCCTTCTAGCTGTCAGATACGTACATCGCCAACTATAATTGCTAGCTAACTTGACGCTGGTAGGACACTGATTATCAAGCGCCCCAACCCAATATTTCTTGGTGGCAGTCCAGCTAATTTGCCTCACTGTTGTGTCCTAAAGTTAGCAGATCCAGGTAAATCCATGCCATATGGCATAAGCTTTGCGACTACATTTAATTCCCAAATCAAATTTTGATTCTTTTGTGAAAGCTTTGAAAGAATTAATTGAGACTAGCTAACCATTGCCAATGGAATATTGACCAAGGGTCCTCACACGAAGCCGCACAACCCAAATCTCCATATCTATCTGTTATACCGTGCAGCCTATATCTCTGTCTATCTGTTAAAAGCCAAAAACCGTATCTCTAATATATTATTATTCTACATTCTGTGGGATTCTTTGCGCCGCTTCTACAGGGGATGTGTTGGTCAAGGGTCCTTATGCGAGCAGCGTGGCCCACATCTCCATCTATCCATTACGCCGCGCAGCCTGTATCTCCATCTATCTATTACAGCTATATATTAGATAGAGACGTAATTCAATAGTCAGCATAAAACCGTATCTCTAGTATATTATTATTCTACTCGGACGATATCTCCAAATCAATACGAAAACCGCCGTTCGGGATTCTTTGCGCCGCTTCTGATAGCTGTTAACATATATGGTGATGCATGTTGCCTAAATCTCCTTGGTACACCGTTTGTGTGCACCTAGCAAAGCTCAAAAGCAACCAAAAAAAAACAAACAAACATGTAAAGGTAGCATGACAACAACCTCCATGACCCTTGAATGCTCCAAGTTAGCCCCCACAGGGCACGGCACGGCACTTTCAATCGCTGGCCTTGGAGGACCGGGCCCACCACCCTCACCCCACCGCACCCTCTCCTCCGGTTAGCTAGGGTTACATGCTCGCGGTTAACCCACCTCTGGTTAGCGTCTAGGTTAGGGTTAGGGTTTGCCTTTTCATCATCCCGTGGTAACGTGGCGTGGTAGTAGTAGGCCGGATCATTTGTGGCTTGTGGGCTGCCGCTGCTAGGTGGGTGGACGAGTAGTATAATATTACAATAATAATAATAATTTAATAAATATATTAAATTAAATCTATCTAAATCTATAGCAATAAAGAAAAAAGATAGTGGGATGGGTGTGTCATGTGTGGGCATGGATGGACGGATGGCTTCAAGATAGGGCGGATCCGGTGTGGCGCATCGGCTTCCGCGCCGTCCCTGTGCTCGCTCCCTGTCGCTCCTTCCCTCTGCTGTGTGGCTGCGTGTGGGCCCGGAGACGTAGCTTAGGGCATCCAGCGTGTTGTTGAGGCCAGCCAGCAGCGTCGTTTTCAGGGCTGGGCCCCACACACACCCGCCGATTATAATAAAAAAGAAAAACCCTCGCCCTCTCGCCAGTCTCGGCACTCGCGTGAAATTCCCCTTTCCCCATTCGCGCACCGCACCGCAGCCCTCGGCTCCCCACCGCTCCGCTCCGCCGCCCGCCGCGCGCCGCCGCCGCCGCCCTATCCCCCACCGCTGCCGGCGCGCGCTCGCCCGATTCCGCGCCCGCCCGCGCCGGATTTCGCATCCCGGTCGCGGATCTGGTCCGTGGCGGCGGGCCGGGAGGGAAGGAGGAAGGCGAACAACCCGAGGTCCGACGGCGGCGTAGCGGGCGACGGCGCGGCGGCCATCGACGACGACCGTGTCGGGAAGGAGCTCCGTCCGGCTGCTAGCTGCTCCACCGCTAGCTTCGTCCGATCCACCTCTTCCCGCGCCCGCGCGTCCTTCCGGCACCGACCCGCCCGCCCGCCCGCCGTCCGTCGACCGTCGGCGCAGCTCCACTCCACCGCACCCGCGCCACGACAAGAGCAAAGGCACAGGTAAAAACAATCATTTTTTAACTCCTGCTGATGAGGTCAGGTCGGGTCGGCCGGGTCGGGTAGTGTTCGGTTTCAGAAAAGCTTTTTTTTTTTCTGCTCAAGGACTGGTTAGATCGTTCTCGCTGCGTACGCGGTCGGCTTTAGCTCTACTTTCGCCTTGCTAGGACCTGGTTACCTCCCACCTGCTTGTTTTGCACAGCCCAGATGCCCTTGCCGTGCCCGCATGGAAGCCGTGACCACCTATATTTCATGTCGCGGAAAATCCGGGCTTGGCTTGGATTCTTGCGGGAACCAGTGGCCAACGCTGGCAGAGTTAGCACAGCGGCCTTGCTGGCGTGGACATGCATGGAAGTTAATCGTGTTTTATCTGTCTGCCTTGTTTGGTAACTGGCGTTCGAGTTTTATTTGTGTGTATATGTAGTCTGGGAATGGATTGATTAGAGGTTGGTTGTATTCATTTCTTCCCTTTTTTGTTGCGATGTGCATATATATATATGGCTCGTTAAGCTGTCTTCTATTCCATGAACGAACTGAGATGTTTAGTCTGCGTTATGTTGGGACTTGCACAATCAAGGCTGCCTGTTACTTGTTCCTGTTGTACGTTCTTTGTTTCAGCTTACTAGCTAGTTAGCTGTCTCGTTCTGCAGTCTCGCCGAAACAAGATGTGTTGGATAAGTCATGCAGTTCTTGCTGTTTTTTTCAGGGCTGTGTGAGGTGTTTGTGGTTCAGTTCCAAGATCACAAGACTGAAGTGACAGTGTTGTGCTGCACGCTGTGCTTCTAACAAATAATGGACATGGAAGCAGCTGCTCTTGCTCGTAGTACTAGAGCAGTGGATGAACTGCGGCGTCTATCTGCACTTGCTGATCAATCTAATGACACACCAGCTGAGCGTCTCTCTACAGTTGCTGAATCTGATGACACACCGGCAGAGCAGGAGTGTGACCACCACTTCTCCATGAGGTAATCATTTTCCATACCCAGTGCAGATGTCTGCATTTTCTTCATCGACTTCATTCAATGATGCATCTCTTTCTAGCAGTGTGGCACTGTTTGGTGGGTACTGTGTGAGCATGTTTAATTAAGCATACTTATTATGTAGTCATTTGTTGTATGCAAGCACGATAAATTGGCATTATTGTGACTCAATCGATCAACGTCCAGATGAGCATGGTTTATCATCTTTCTGCCATATTATACAGTCATTTGTTGTTGGCAAGCACAATGCATGGACATTATTGTGATACAGTGATCAATGTCCATGGGTGAGCGTGGTTTATCATACTTCTGCCTATATACAGTCATTTGTTTTCTTCAAGCAAATACCAGTGTACGTTTTGGTTTGATCTGATGGGTCAGTTGATCCATTGGCTCAAACACACTATTGATGTTACTTGTTTTTAATTTTATTTTCCTTCTGTCTTGTGTAATCTTAATTTGGTATGTATGTATTATGTCTTTACTATGCATCTGATTGATTTGTTACACATGCATGTCTATCTTTATTTATCAGTTGTCCATTCATCTATTTTTCTTTGTGTGTCTGTGTGTGTGCATGGATGACCCCATATCCTTCTGATAACTATCTTTCTATGCTTTTTGTGCTCTCAATTGGAAAATGTCTGACGTTATACTTGATGATTTTAGCCATATGTTCTTCCTTTCTGTTCAATACCAGCTAAGTAGAAACGAATGAATGATGTAAATGTTTCTTTCTTTCATTCTTTCTTTATTACACATTCACAAAGTGATGACAAATGAGATTCAAGAGTAAAACTGTCTATGCACAACTTCTGATTGAGAATTGCTTTTGGATACCGATCCTTTCTTTCTATCTAGAGCAAACATTTGATGATTTGTCTCATTGATGATTGATGCTTTTGTCAGGGGTTATGTTGCTATGATGCAGAAGAAGGATCCTAAACTTTGCTCTGCTCATATTTTCCAAAATCAGCCACAATATAATGAGCACCATGATTCATCGTCCCCACTATATAATGAGCAACATGTTTCGTCGTCCCCAGTTTTAGTGTCAAAGTATCATCGATGGGATTGCTCAAAATGTCTTGACAGATTGAAAGTTTCAGGCCATAGAGCTACACCTGAAAATGTTTCTATGGAGCACGATGGATTGAATGATGGCTGCTCTATTTCTATTGTTCGGATTAGAAGACTGTTTCCTTGCACACAGCAATCATCTGATCGGTTGACCCCTTCAAAGACCGATCAAGAATGCAATTCAAATTGCAGTTCTCCTGGCAACAAAGCAATTCCAGTGGCTGAAGAAAATGTCCCAGAGGCAAATGTTCCAGTGGCACAAGGTATGGCTGAGTATGTTGAATTCTTAATAAATACTTTTTGTTGTATACAGTAAGCTAATATGGCAATATTTCCTCAGATTTACAGGCCTCTCCCAGTAATATTGATGTGTCAGCGAATGCCTTGAATGCTGCCTCGAAGGATGTCAGAAATTTACCTAATGATGTTCAAATAATATCAAGCATTGAAGAAAATGGCACACAGAATCAACCTAGTCCGAAATCTGGTGTGGCTCCAAATGAAGATGAGAGCAACATAGCTCAAGATGTTCCCAATGATGACCCCAGTGAGCCTAATGTTTGCAAACCAGTATCTGGGAACAAAGGCAAACAAATTTCTGGGGACAAAAGCAACCAGGTTTGCAACAAGGGTCCACGCCGAACATCATTAAAAAGAAATGTTGGATCTGATGCTAACAAGAAAAGGAACAGATCCACTGAACTGGCTGATTATTCAGATGTCAAATTTGTTCAGAAAAAGCGAAAAAAGATGAGGCGGTTATCAGAACTCTTTGGCACTGACCAGCAACAGGTAGGGGTTTCTGAAGATGCCCTTCAAGTGGAACATGAGCAGGTAGGGGTTTCTGCAGATACTGCTCAAGTGGACCATGAGCAAGTAGGGGTTTCTGCAGATGCCGTTCAAGTGGACCATGAAAACAGTGTTGATCCCTGTGAGGGTGGTAAAGGAAAAATGCACCTTGAGACTGGAAAAGATACCAACACTCCTAATCAAAAAGTGGACGAAATCCAGTCAAGATCTGTCAAGAACAAGGGAAAACACACTGGAGTAGACAGGGTAGACGATGGATCATCTCTTATGAACTGGCTGAAAAGCACTCATAAGAAAGTTAGAACAGAGAGAAAAGAATCTGAACAGAATAATCTTGATTCCTCTGCTGTTCCAGTTGATTTTCTACCCTCAGTTGGGGATGTGGGCCAGGAAAAGGTGACATCTACTACCAGTGCCAACCATCAGAATGGAAATGGAAAGAATGACAACCTGGGGAAAAATATGCAGAAGGTGGATGACCTGCGCCAAAATGAAACCAGGAACTTGAAGCAGAGGTTCTTCTCAAATGAAAAATCAACCATTTTGCTAAAGAGAAAGGTGCTGTCCACTTCAGTTGCCCATGACGAGAACATTGAGAACAGCACTATAAAAAGAGATATGCTCAGGTCAGAAGATATACCTCAAATGGAACCTGAAGGCTCTGTACAGAGATGTTTGACAAAGGTATGATTAAAGAAAAAAATCCCACTGAATATTTAAATGGATTATTACATTCATTTACCTGTTTTACCTACTTTTGCTGACCTGAATTGGAGACCTTCATCCAGTATAGGATTTTTAGTCCCTTTAATGTTTGTGCATTTGTGTCTATATGTCATTTTGCTCCCATGCCATCCATGCATGCTGTAGTGCATAGCACTAGATATTTTTGGCACTTTTTTTGACATTTGAGTTCACAAGTTGCACACATGCCAACTGAACTAGCTATTTGTGTGTGTAATTAGTTTGGGATGGCAAGTGAGCAAATTATCAAATCCCAAGTGACATACACTTCCATTATAAACTATTATTATGATATATTATTTTTACAATGGTGCAGCAATAGGAAATCCAAACTGAAAGTTTACTCTGCTTCTCTATAAATATTGTACCTTGATCTGGATTTGCGGATATTATAAAATGTTCACTTTTCTTTGTTACCACAGGTTTCTCTTGATAAACAGAAGATCCAGAATGTGCCTGGCCTCCGCAAGAAGAGCATACCAAAGAATAAGAAGAAAGCAAAGCAGATGCATGAGAAACAGAATGTTGTGATGGATGACATCCCTATGGACGTTGTTGAACTTCTCACGATTAAGCGGCATGAGAGACAGTTGATGACTGACAGCAATTCTTTGGAAAACTGTCATACTCAATCCAAGGTAGGTCAAGTTGATTGTACTGAATTTGCAGCCAAGGATTGTCCCAATGAGTTCAGCACTAATTTCCAGAAGTCCTCACAGGATCATGCATCATCCAGTAAAGAGGCTGCTAATATGAATCCGCAGGATATACATACTCAGAAGTCATCACAGTGTCTTGCAGCATCCAGCGCCAGCACCAAGGTTCCAAATGGTCCTCCAGAATCACAAATGCAGCAGGTTCATGCATTACCCATCGCACGGTCTTTCAATGCGTACTCTTCCAAATTACCTGTCCTTGTGGAGTGTACCCAGGAACGACAGACACAATTCCACAGGGATGAAGAAGTCACAATTGCATGTACCTCACCTATATTTTCACATCATGAACATATTACTGAAGTGCCTGCTCAGAGCTGGAGGGATAATGTGGAAAAGAAGTTAATGTGGGATTCTTTCAAGACAGCTTCAAGGAATTCACCGACAACATCATATGGTTTTCAATTTGGAAACAGACTTCAAGAAGCTGATTCAGTTCCCATTCATGCATATGGAGCTTCTAGTAACTACCAGCCAGTAATTGTTGCCGTAGATCCCTACACAAAGGAAGCAGTTGGCCTGGTTCAGCCAAGTGTTCCAAGCACCACATTGACTATGGGGTCTGGTAGGCTGTATGATCAAAGAATTCCTGGACAGTCAGGCCTTTACCCAAAAGAGCCTATGCCCGCTACACATCTTCTGAGCATGATAGACTCATCAACAGCTCCAGGCTTCAGAAACTATCAAAGAGCTGACAGGCGCCAGATGGAACTTAATCAAACACAAACTCCCGGTTCACAATTTACGCAGCATGATCAGTATAATGCATCACCGAGCACTTCATATGGCAGCCACATAATTGAAGAGGTTCCTCTGACACTGCAAGACTTATCTCGGCATCAGGTCCAGCAAAATTTGCACAGGCCTGTACGCCCTCATCCTCGAGTTGGCGTGCTTGGTTCATTGCTGCAGCAAGATATTGCAAACTGGTCTGAAAACTATGGGCCACAGTCTGGAACTGGATACAGGTTAGGTGTTTCTAAAGGGACGGCATCAGTTGATATGAACAGAAAAGGAAACTACGAGGCCTTGAACTCAGGAATGTTCTCAGCAGGATGGAATGGGCAGTTGGGTTCTGTTACCTCTGTTGCCAATCCAGAGTACCAATTGCCAAGGTATGGTACAGGTCAACCTTCTACCAGTAGCAAGGGGAAAACAGTTCATCCTCTGGATAAGCTTGTGAGGAAGGATATCTGTGTGACTAACAGAAACCCAGCTGATTTTACTGTAATCAGTGATAAGAATAAGTATATGAGAAGCATTTGAGTCAGGCAAGGAGTATTGTAGTTAGAATACATTTAGATTGCGATACATCTGACCAAGCAATCATCATTGGTAGAGGAAGGCTTTGTTGAATCTTCTGCAAGGTAAAAAGATCATCTCTCCTCTTATTTCTATTTATTAACAGAGACACTTTGGTGAAACTTGAAGAGTTTCTTACTTTAGATGGATGGTGCATGCAGGCTCTTTGTAAGACATTGGTGGATGTGCTGTTTCCTGGACGCAGAGCAGCAGAGCCAGATGCTGCTTCCAGTTTTTTGTTGCAAGTGTTCTATACATAGGCGAAGAATTGATGTTGGGTTGCCATGGAAAACCCCAAACTTATATCTTGTAGATAGGCAAATGTACAAGACAAGCATGTGAGGTTGTGGCCGTAGTAATGTGTGTGTTTTTTTTTTTTTGCCCCTTTTTTTTTTTTTTTGTACTCCTGTCCCAGAAAATTCTACAATTAATTTATCCCAAAAGAATGGCCCATATAGGTGTGAGGTGAGATCTAATGTACTCTAGGCTAGCTGGTGTATCAGCTTTACTGTACTCTATGTCATGTTGTTGAGCAATGTGTAAGCTGGTCAAATCTGTTCTGTCTCCGAGTGTTGTATAGCATCAGAGACTGCCCTGATGATGGCTTATTAAAAGAATGGCCGAATCTTAGATGAATTATGCTTCTCTGTTGAAATATTTTATTGGGTTTTGTCCCAAAGAGGCAAATGTTGGTGCTAGTTGTCGTCTGACAGTGGTGCCTGCATTTCTTCCGTTGTTGGTGTCTGAGTTGATAAAACAGACTGAATGAAGCAGCAGTTTTGTGATGGCTGCACTGGTGACTGGTGAGTGGCAGAGGATATCGGGGGATAGTTTCCCCAGGTGTTGCCGATGAGGTGACCGAGTGGCAGAGGTGTTGCAGGTTGATGTGCAGTGGCAGAGGTGTTGCAGGTTGATGTGCAGTGGCAGAGGTGTTGCAGGTTGATGTGCAGTTGCTGGTAAAGCAGAGCATGGTTCCTCTGATTCTGAAGCTAGCCTGCTACTTTCTCCGTGATCTGAATCTTGAAAACCCAGCTGGAATTCAGAAGTCATTCGAGACTTCGGAGTCCAAACTGTCAGACGCTCACGCGTTGGCAATCCCGAGTCTCCGTGGAGGGAATCATCGGAGTCTCCGCCGCTCCTGCCAAGCTCCGTATGGCACCGACATAAATACTTCATGGATGCCAATCCGGCCTATGGTGTACTGTAATGTGACTCCGTAAGCTCCGGGTTCAGGGTCAGTAAGTGGCATTTCGTGCTGGTTTATGTGCCACTTTTTCTTTTTTATTTATTTTATTTGCAATGTGTTGTCGTTGTTTGCAAAAAAATGAAACGCGTGATGGGTGCACGATTGGACAGGGTCTTAATCACCAGCGTCTTCACTAGTTGAACATTAATTTTATTACTATTCTTTATGAATGTTTATACGTCGATTTCATGGACTAGCCGCAAAAAATTGTTTTTTTTATAACATAGCCCCCCTTATAGCTGAGGCAAGCTCCGGCATTGGGAGGGGCACGAACCAATAGTGGGCTGTGGTCTGGCACTGTGGCACGTCATTGCCGGAGCCACGGTTGTAAGGAGAGCGGGGCTGGTAGGATGGAGGAGTGTCGCGATGAGAAAAGAAGTAGCATGTTAATAGTCACAAAAAAGAAGTCGCATGTTAACATGTCCCTTTTGTTTTTCAAAATAATCTTAAGTTATAAAAAGGATTAGTAATTTGCTATCAAACACTCCTAATACCAAACCTGATTATGGATGATTATTAGAGCCCTATATTGAGCCCCCTCCCCTACCTCCGACGGTCCCCTCCCCTACCTCTGGTGGAACCTCCCTCTAGCTCCCTCTTGCCCGCGCGCCCACCCATAGGCGCAGTGGCGTGTCCCTCCTTGTCAAGATCCGGCTCCTCCCTCCCTCCCTCTAGTGGACGCGGCAGCGTAAGACAACCATGGCGCATTGCTCGTGCAGGTGGAGACAGAGGGGCTGGCCACGGTGCACTCCTCTCGACGCGATTCTCTCACGGCCATGGTTGTGCCTTCCTCCAACGTGCTGGAGCGGTCGGCCGCATGTCCCTCTGCCCTGTTTTCCATCCTGCTTGCAGCATTCGTCCACTCGCCCCTACCCCTATGTGTGTGGACAGAGGATGAGGGGGAAGAAGGTTTGACTCAATGATGCATGGGTCCCTCATGTCATTGTCTACTAATATAGATCTTAGGAGGCTTTGTTTGGGAGTTGCTGATAGAATGGAAAAAAATTGTTCGCCAATAAAAGTAGGGGTGAGAGCATCTCTATCAGCCCCCCTACTTCAACCCTCATTTTATTTTTGAGGGCTGAAGAACAAAACACATACTCCAGTAGGGCCCTACTCAGGCCCTCAAATCTGAGGTCCTAAGATCCCTCCTCTGGCCCTCAATCTAGGGACTCAAGAGAGAGCCCTTACTTAGCCGTTTCTACGATTGCATCGCCTCCCCCGCTCTCGTGACGCCCCCAACGCTCTTCTTCTACCCGATCCGATGGAGAAGAAGCCTCCGATGGCCGGAGGTCCTTGCCAAAAGAAGCCTCCACGACTGCCATTGCCTCTAGAGAAGAAGCCATCGTCGACAAACCTCTTTCGCGCCTGTGCTTGCTGCCAGCGCCCCACCGCACGACCGCTCGTCTTCCCGCCGCACCCTGTGCGACTGCCTACTCTTGGCCCATGGCCGCCCGCTCGCATCCTCATCCGTCTTCGGCGCACCTCCCCACCCCTCACCCACCTGCATCTCGTCCGTCACCAGTGCAGCTTCCTACCCCTCGCCTACCTGCATCTCATTCGTCTCCGGCACGGCTTCCTACCCCTCATTACCCCTTGCCCACGACCAGAGAATAGGCCGCTACTACACGCCCGCAGCGTCCTTTTCGGTAGTGCTCCTCCAGCAAGATCTCTTTCCGATCCAATTTTTTTGCCCGAGTAAGTCTGTGACAACCAGGGCCCACATGTAACTCCCTTTTAGAATAAAATTAAGGGCCCTATGTTGAAGGCCACTGCTGGAGTGCATCTGAAAAGAAAGGATCTCAAAAGTAGGGAAAATTCTCAAATAAAAAGTAGGAGCCCTATTTTGAAGGCCATTTGTAAGGTCCTAGATGGCTAGAGGGGGGGGGGTGAATAGCCTATAAAAATTTCTACAAACTCACTAAGCAAACTTCGTTAGATACACAAACGGCGGAAAGCAAGTTATGCTTAGCCTACTAGGTGTTGCAAGCCTCCTATCCAACAATACTAGTATGTGATCACTAGCACACACAAAAACTACCACTAGTGATCAAACTAACCCACGGGATTTAATCTACACAAGAAGTGGTTCCCGGTCGACCACACAAGCAATTCTAACCCACGCGATTTTAAGCTACACAAAGAGTGGTACGCGACCAACCACACAAGCAATTCTACTTTGCAAAAATGTAAACAAAGTAATGCACAAGAGAGGAGGAGACTTGTTATACCGACGAGTTGAGTCGAGGTTGCCAATCACCAAGAGAATGAACAATCAATCACAATCGGCAACACACAATCGATGACGACCAATCACCAGGAACAAGATGAACACAATTGTTTTTGTTCACCCGGTGTTCACTTGGGCACCGCCAAGCTACGTCACCGGTTGTGTCGACCAACACCTAGATGGTTCCTCGGTGTGACCCTCAAGTCACTAGCCCCTCAAGGCTCGCCCCGCAAGGCACCGCAAGACACCACTCTCAAGTGAGGTACTCAACGACACGCGGATTCCACTAGGATGCTCTTCGTGATCCCCACGAGGTGAGCTCAAACCTCTCACAATCAACCGGAGGTGGCCAAGAACAATCACCTTCTCTTGCCAACGCCTCCAACAACCTCCAAGCCGGCTAGGAGTGGTACTCTCCAAGAGTAACAAGAAATCCACCGGCGAAACCACCCACAAGTGCCACTAGATGCCCTCAAGCAATGCAAATGCACTTTGGGATCACTCACTCTCACCAAGATTAGCAACCAAGCATGAGAGAGGAGTGGAGAGGAGAAACTTCAGCTCAAAGGATGCACAAGGGTGTTAGAAATGCCAAGAGACCTCCCCAAGGGCCGGCCAACAAGTATTTATAACCCCTATCCATGAAACTAGCCGTTACTCTGTTTCTGCGTCATTCGCGGACAGTCCGCGGTCCAAAACCCGGACAGTCCGCGGCTCAAGAATCTAGCCGTTAGATTCAAAATCGCTACAGAAAAATGTACCTCGGACAGTCCGGGCCTCAACCTCGGACAGTCCGCAGTTACCCAATAAAGCCCGTCGAAAGTAGCCACTTTCTCGGTGTAAAAGTGCCGCAAACCGCGGACAGTCCGCCCTCCAGGCCTGGACAGTCCGCCGTACAAACACCGGACCACCGAACAGATCCAGGGACACTCTGTTCGCTGCCGAACTGATCAACCGCGGACAGTCCGCCCTCCAGGCCCGGATAGTCCGCAGGTCAGAATCAGCAGCACAAGCTCCCTGCTAGAACGGCCATAACTTTTAGCTCCGAACTCCGTTTTCAATGATTTTGGACACATTGGAAAGCTTGTTCAGAGGACTATGCAACCAACATATCCTCGTGATCCCAACCATTATGGATCAAAGCAGTTTTCCAATCCAAGAACCATCAACTCTCATTTCCAACACAAGAGTTCACGGAACCTTCTCCAAGTTCTCCCCCTTTTCTCAACTCCTTTGCAAATGTGCCAACACCACCAAGTGTACATCTCTATGTGCTTATGTGTTAGTTTTTCACAATCATTTTCAAAGGATTTTCCAATTAGCTAACTAGGCCCTACATGCAATGCACTTCATGAGTTCACCTAGTGGCACCCGTGCGTCGAATAGCCGATAAGACTTCCCCTCTTAATAGTGCGGCTATCGATCCTAAACCACTCACAGCCTCTATGGTGTCTTGAGTGCAAAACAAAATGGCCCTATTGGTTATACCTTTGCCTTGAGCCCATTTTGTTGTTCCAAATGATATGAACGCTTCACACCATCATGTGACCGTCTCGATCCATCGACCTCAACTTCACTTGCCCTTCACCGTGCATCGGTCCATCGGCGCCTAGTCTTGCCCGAGCTTCACCATCGCATGGTCCTTCACTCACAAGCCCCGACTAGCCCTTCACCTTCAACACCGGTCCATGGAGCCAAGCATTGTCTTGATCTTCATTTTTGATCATATGACATGTGTCATGCTTCATATGCAATAAGCTCATCATGTGGACAACCTTTCTCTAAATCAACCACTTAGATAAACAAGGTTAGTCCTAGGTTTCATCAATTAGCCAAAACCAAACTAGGGACTTTCACCATTGCCGGAGATGCTCTGAGCACCTAAATCCAAAATAGGGCTTTGATTTGGGTGCCCCTGCTAGAGTTTCTCTTAACACATAATCCAAAACTAACCTCCCCCAACCATTACTCGTCCAAAATATTAGAGGGGCGATATGGTTATTCATTTTCATGCCGTGCCCTTCACAGAAATCTAGTATACTAGGTGGATTCCCCACGCGTTGCCGTGGGTATGAAGAAGGAACATAAATTTGTTAGAATGTTACTAACATAAGAATTGAGATGTATATATATGGTATGGTGTTGGTAATGCAGGAAATAACATATATGTATATAGATTTATTAGCATAATCGCGGTGATTGTATCTATTGTCATCTATGGTATAAAATCACATAAAGCATATATAAAATTAAATCTGGAATTCCAAATTGCACTGCCCACACGGCTGACTTGCTATGAAACCCACTCGTAAAACCACCACACGCACAACAGTAATCCATGGTCCATCTATCTCCGGTAAAAAAGAAGAAGAATCTGTTATAGCCTCATGCATGGTTCGTGCATGCATACTTTGAATGGTCGGCGCCTAGCCCATCATAGTGGTTGTTTATTAATTGCTTATGAATGGAAACATTTGGAGTTGTTCTTAATCAGTCTTGTTCAAATTATATTTAAAACAAAATGCTATTTAATGGCTCTAAAGAAGTGGATGACATGGCTTAAGGAGATGCTAGAGAAATAGTTAGTGGGCATTAGCTTTATAGGAGTTTAAAATTTAAGATTTAAGATGTGCACTCGCACTACAATACACATATTAGATTTCCTAATTTGGTGTATCTACTGTTTCAAGAAAAGCTACTTTCTTACAATCCATCTTTCTGGTACCTGGCATCACATATTTTGCGCTTTAGAAACTAAACCATTTTTTTTTTATCAAGGATGCTATATGTGAGTTATCAATTAAGTTGTTTAGCAACAAAATGTTTTCCAAAAATACAGGAAAAATCATCTAAATTCAGGGTTGGAAAAGATTATTTTTTTTCATTTAATTTGTTAGCTAGCATGCATACTTAAGGACAACTTTAAGTTCCCTAACAGAGCACATGCTCAACATTAGGTTTTATATAGAAAATTATATTTTAAAGCATCCAAAACAAAACTTAGAAGTTCTTGGTATGTGTCCATTATTTTTAGTATCCATGAAATAAATTGAGTTTGTTTTGAGTGATTTTAAATTTAATTTCAAAATAAATCTAATTTTGAGCATGCATTTTGGTAAGGAACTTTTGATTTTACTACTTGAGCACTTGTGCTAAGAGATTACATAAAAAAAATAATTTCTAAACCATGAATTTTGATTAATTTTCTTATTTTTTGGAAAACATTTTGGGGACTAAACAACTTAACATAGAACTCAAATATAGTATTTTGGAAACAATTTTTATTTCAAATCTTCAAAAGCTATGATGTTAGATATAAGCATCAAAATTCTGCTTCATTGATGAACGACTTTGAAAAATAGCTTCCTATACACTATTTTTTTTTATGTAACATACACAGTTTTAAGAAGTCAAGTTTTGTATTTTGGAAAATAATTTTTTTCCTAGTCTGACTTTACCAAAATGTTTTATGATATATGTTTCTTAAATCAATCTAATGGGATACTCAAGATATATTTTTGTTATTTATATATAACAAAATGTACGGAAAAGGTAAAATACATTCAGGATAGATCAAAAACATGAACCGAATATGCTTTATCGGGCACCTTTTCTTTTCTTCAGCATTTGTTCTTGGAGCAGTTGTTCAAGAGATATGTCACCTCATGACAGTTCTTCACCAATATTATGTATTTTTGGTTCATTCCGCGGATGCAACTTTTTGGATATTTTTCAGCACATGAAACCAAACAGTTAAGGTTTGAGGATAGGATTTGGCTACTGTATCACCGATGTATAAATATCCTTCTTGTGAAGTTTGTATTTCCCGGCCAGAAGCAACCATAACTACTTGGTTATGTTTTCCTGCAAGGATTTTGCAAGCAGCCAAAGTTAAAGAGGCCAGAATATATATTTGTAGCTCAAGAACTTGGTGCTTTCAGAACAGATTCCCATCCCAAGCATTTCAGGAATCCTGTGACTCAGCAAGCAGTTGCCTTTACCTTTTCAAATAATTATTATGCTCGGCTCTCTCTCATCCTTTTTCTGATTTAGACAGGCCGTGTGCTCCTTTTTTTTTTTTTCTGAAGCGAACTACGGATTGCTTGGACTGTCGTCTGTATCTTCAGAAAACTCCTCTATCCCTCTCTCCCTCTCTATCTTTCTCATTCTAGAAAACTTGCTGTACTTCCGTTTTAATGAAATGGAAATGGGAATGTCCCGAGTTCAAAAAAAAAAAGTTCAGAAAACAGCTCTGCTCATGCATATAGATGTTTCAAAGTAAGAAACCAGCGGATGACACTCGAGATCCGGATGGAGTCCAATCTCTCGGATCCAGCGAGCTGGTGAGGACCAAGCTCTCTCTCTCTCTCTCTCTCTCTCTCTCTCACACACACACACACACACACACACACACACACACTCACACTCAGCATCCATTGATTGCCATGAAAATGGGTCGTAAATGAGCTGTGGATCCGGTTCCTGCAGCACTTGCAGACCCTTGGGGCATCCAGCTCGTTATTCTCCGCATAGAGGCATGCATATAGTGGCCAATCACATATAGGAGACGATGTATACGTAGCGGCTGTGCTTTGACAATGGACAAGTTGGCACATGCATGCAGTGCAGGACCTAGACCCTGAGACAGGTAGATGCCAGTGCCGGATTGGCAGGACTCTCATCCATGCTTTGACAGATTTAGACGACACTGATAAGGATAAAGATTACACACCCTGCCACCTTCACCACAGCCATTTCCGAGAGCAGCTCATGATGATGAGGCAAGTGGCTCGGGAATTGCCAGAGGGGACACCCGGCCCCTATCACTCCAGGTGAGAGATACATCCATTCCAGGGATCTCAGAGTCCTTGTGATCTTCAACGCCAATGGTTGGGATGCAATCTCAGCTTGGAAAGAGAGGATTGAGACCCAGCAGCACTGTGCAGAGAGGCACGAAAGAATAGAGAATGCCCTAAAAGCTTTGATCGTAGGGCAGATCAGAACACACTTTTTGAGCATATATATGTTAGAGAAGACAGTGCACAAAATGCATATTAGTTTGCATACCTCACCAGATAGGCTTGCTACCTCTCCTCATCTCAGGTGCTTCTCACCCACTGGCAGCTTAGCTATATGTCTGGACAAGCAGATATCTTTTCTTCAGGAGCAAGGCCTAACTAGGCTAAGCACTTCACAAAGCAGGTCAGGTCAGTTGAGTTCACCAGAGAAATACGCTAGCTGTTGCCAACCACTAGGGCCTTTCCTCATGTGCCATTTCTTCGGTGACCACCACAGGGTTCCGGTGCCTTCTGTCTGGTGTGACCTAGCATTGAAGTTTTTTGGCTCCGTGTTCTTCTGCGCTGTTGAGTATACACCAAGCACGCCTAAGCGCTCTGGTGCTTCTGGCAACACAAAACCACCATAGTTTTCCAGTCAGAGTTAAGACGACCGTCAGGTCCTCCCCGATCCTTAGCTCTGGTATTCTACCAGTACCAGCTGGGGCATCATTGGAGTATTCCGATGTTCATGTTCAGAGCCCGTTTGATTTCGTTGCTTCGCTTCTTCTCACGTGGACTTCTTCTATTCGATGGCTTGGACTTCTTGCATGTCTTCTAGGTTCTTCAGCATTGCTCCATGTCTTTGCTTAAGGTGTTGATCACTTGATCTTAATGCCACTTTTGTTCAAGTTCAACCTTGCATCCATTGAACTACATACCTTATACCAAGGATTTTTCTACCGGCCGGTAACCGCGGTAACCGGTCGGTTACCGGACTTACCGGGCCGGACTGGTTCCGGTCCGGTCCGGTTCGGTAAGTCCCAAATTTAAAATTAAAATTTGAAAAAAATACCAAAAAAATTTCTAAAAATAGTTCATGATTTATAAAAGCCAATGGTGTCAAAATTATTCAAATTTGAGTTCGTTTAGTATTTATTTAGACATTTAGAAGTTTGAAAAAAAAAGAAAAAGAAAAAATACACAGTCGGCCCATTAAGGCCCGTTAAATCATGAAGGTCGAAAAATATACTAAATGCACTCAAATTTGAGTAATTTTGACATCATTGGATTCTACAAATCATGAAGTATTTTTAGGATTTTTTTAGCATTTTTTTTTAAAATAAATTTGAATTTTGAAAAAACCGCTCAAACCGAGCGGTAAACCGCTCAAACCGGCATACCGAACAACTACCGAGTTTGAATTCAAATTTGAAAACGGCCGGTTACCGGCCGGCCCGCGGTAAACCGGAGCGGTTTACCGCTACTGGAGGCCGGCGGTTCGGGCGGACCGGTCGGTAAAAAAAACCCTGCCTTATACACTAGCAAACATCACTAGTACAAATTGATGTGATGTTATCAGGGGCGGAACCAGAAAATTATACATAGTGGGTGTGGGGGAGAAAAGATCAACTTGCAAAAATTGATTGATGCTCAACTGATTAGGTTTCTCGTGGTGATCATCTAGGTTAATTTATCGACTCACATTTTCTTATTATGTATTCTAGAATTTAAAACTGTATTCTTAAATGGTAGGCGACATGCCCAATGCAGCAAAGCTCCATTGTGACTTCAAATCTAAGATCTACATGCTTAGTCTTTCGGAGGTGTTTGTAGAGTTGATTTTATTATCTGGTTGAGTGTTTTGTATGATTTTATTGTCTACTCCCTTGGTCCCATAAAAAAGTGTCGCTACGAAATTCATGTTAGTCTTAACTTTGACAGGATTGGTAGAAAATGTTAATAATATATATCTAAAATTAATTTATTATGAAAATATATTTAATGATCACTATAAATATCAATAATTTCTTATATATATATGGTCAAAGTTGAGAAGGCTTCTCGGAATGTGAGAATAACACTTTATATTAGATGAAGGAAGTAGAGATATAAAAAAGTTATTACATTCCTTCAATGTAAATAAAATTATAATATTATCTTACAAAAAAATATTTTCATATATTAGGGGGCCATGGCCCCCTTGGCTCTGCCACTAGTTGTTATACATTCACCAACACCATATACTGTCCTAGTTAGGCGTCTTTTTTCTTACACATTGCTCTTGTAAAATCATCTCTTGCTCGTCTTCTAAACATTTCAACATCATCCAGTGGCCCGTGCAAGCAACCAAAAGACAAAAAGGTCAAATAGTACAAAACATCCAACAATATAAGCACTATACTAAACTATAGTACTCTTCACAAAAATCACATGGAAGCAAGTTTTATCAAAAACTGATTTAGAGCATAAAAAGTTATGATTAAAGCTGGTCTCCGGGGCTAAATCTGAAAAACAGAAATTGTAGAGGCTTTTTAAAATAGGGTTGGCTGACAGGACATCAACCACTTTTGACTAGGTAGCTGACTTCGCGCTCAAGGTTTGATCTAGGCTGTTGATCATCAATCAGACGGTCGGGATGACCACTTCTCAGCAGGGGCATGAGATCCTTCCTTAGCGTGGGGCGGCTTCAAAGCACCTAGCAACGGCGATGACCATTTTGTCGGGATGTTCCTAGCAGCAAAAAATCACAGTGTGGTGCAAGAGTAGGGCCATAGTTGGTTCAATACCCAAAACATTTGTCAAAAAACTGCATATATGTGCATCTAAAAAGAAGAAAATAAAACCAAAATAAATATAATGTCAATTTGCTTTTATATTTTTTTTTTTGAGTAACTCAATTTGCTTTTATATGATAAGAAACATATATAGTGTCAACTGTTCAGCCCAAAACTTTGTCCACTAACGGCCCAATAAGCCTAGCGGCCGGTGGACCAACTCCCTCCACATTGCCCTACCTCAGGTGCCAGGTGGACAGGTGCTCCTTTTCCGTCCCATTTTCTTTCCCAACCTCGCCTACCAGTGAGCTACGCGCAGTGGCACCACGTACAGTTGGCCGCACGTACGTGGTTGTGTGAAGAGCCGTCGTCGAGCGCAAGCTGCATGCAGGGGCACTGTATATGTGATCCGATGCTTAGTCATGATCGTATGATCTGATGCTTATACGAGTCACTCAGACACTGACTGCATATATATGAATTACTTTTCATCTACTACTATTTTGTACGTGTCACGTTTATAGTCTTTCTCACAGAGAAATAGATGATCCAGTTACTTCTTCCTTAATCTAGTCAATCAAATTAAGCATGAGCCTATGCCCACCAGGGACAAGTGACAACAAGCAAAAGTCACTTCTATTAGCTTTAACACAGCCCAGGCGCATGTGAGAAGGCAAATCAAAAGTCATGACAAATTTACTGTTCCAACTCTACCCGTGTTTTCAGTTTTTGGTATTTGCCATGATTCATAGCTATCTCCAGAACATCTATATCTTCTATATAAACAAACCCCACTAAGGTAATTATCTCATCTCTCCTCGTGCCACATCAGCATTTTTTGTTTTTTTCAGTTACTGACCGATCCAAGCGTAAGACCAAGTCCATGGTACAATAAATTTCAAATCTAATAGTTCCGAACGTATCCAGCCACCAGCGCTTCCACTAAACTTGCTGCCCATTAAGTCCACTGAATGTCTGAATTAATGCATGCGATTCAGTCATCTCTGACCCTACCTCTTCCCCTCCCCCACGAATCGAATGGCGCATTAAGGCATGGTGAGAAACTGTCATCGCCTGCTCATCTATATAGCCACAATTGGATATGCAGCCGCATGCATCGGCAAGCGCAGAGTGGTCGAAAGAAGCATCGTGGCGGCCTCCGACTTCTCCCCTCCGTCGCCTGCGGCCACCATCAACTTCTCCCCTCCGTCGCCTGCGGCCACCATCGAGGCCAAAGCATTACACGCCAAGAGCCAGTACATCTAGAGGAACACTGCGATCTCCGCCACCGTGAGCCGCCTCGAGACATTCTGTCTGTGTCGGCGTACATGCAAGGAACAACGCGATCAAGAGGCCAGCATGCCCACGACAGGTACTCACTTAGTCTTTGAAATATATAAAGATGGACAGGACGACTACGTGAGCGACGACCATGTTCTCCCTGGGCAGCTCCGCCTCGGTCATGGCAGCGCACGCCCCTTCCATGTATTGTGTTGCCTGCATCAGCTCCTGCGCGCCGCAGTACAGCCCTGCGGCAATGAATCCCGCCACCCACTCCAGCGTCGATCGGCATGAAGCCGTCGTCGTACAGGTTCAGGCACGGACGCCCTCGCGGCCACAGCAACGCTGTTTGCTTAACCATATGGAGCATTAGCCGCGTTTTGTTTCCTAAATAGTGGATGCCACTATGCCAGCAAGAGAGACAATGTGTTTCTTATTTAGCCACGTTGTCCTGTATATTTACTAATTAGCAGCATTGTTGATTGAGGAAAAATACCAAGATCTGATGATTGACTGATGCGTGCAGGACAACCGAAAGTGATAAAAAAAAAAGAGAGTACCAAGACAATAAACAACCCTAGGAAGAAAAAAGACTAAAACCTATAAACTTTTTTGTGCTTTATTAATATTAGAACTAAGATAATTATTGCTAATTCCCACAACAATGCAAATATACATATATACATCTTCAATTTCCAAGCGATTAACATTTTAACTCTTTTAAATTCTTTCTTCATACCTGCGGCAACGCGCGGGGAATTCTTCTAGTTTTATATATTTGAAACCACCATGCTAAAAACGAGTGACAAAATTAATGGTCAAAGCTCAAAGAGAATATTGCGGTACGATTTTTTTCTACGTGGCATTCCCTTCGAAAAATTCTAGGTCCGTCCGTCACTGGCTTTTTACGTTGGCACGTTGCCAAAATATTTTGTTAGCATCCCTCCACAAATTTTAATTAAATATCCAAGCTGAAATTGATGTTTTTTTTTGAGATAAAGGTTGGATTTTATTTATATAAGAGTAAAATTACATCCAACCCCCTTGCAAGGGTACCCTTGAAAGAAAATAAAATTACATTGAAGCCCTTGGGAAATCAACCCTTTCTTCTCTATCGTCGCCGATTGGAGCCGCCGTTCAGCAGTTCGCCATCGTCTCTGACAGGGAAAACCACCGAAGATGAAGCTTGAAGCCGATTCCGACACAAACGAAGCATCAACAAGATTTAAAAGGGCCATCAGCGGCACAACCCCAGACGAGCCGTGCACCTTTATCGATGAACGCACTGGCAACCAGCCATCGGCCATAAGCTCGTCGCAGAGATCGAAATCCGTCGCCTGTCGCCTCATTGACGGATCCCAATCGTCGAACAAAGGAGAATCCATGAAGGGGAAAGACGTACACCAACCCAATCCCTTGAGCAGGTGATAAACATACCTTACGGAAACCTCTCCAGCTAAGGCATCTGTACCGACGTCGTTGCTGGAGTGATCCCCAAGGGAGTAGAACCTCACCAAATCCTCGCCGAAAACAACGTCGAGCTCGCCGTTGCCTTCAGAGAAGATAAGCAAGGGACAAAAGATCCCATACGACATGGAAGCCGTGGGAAGACAACCTAGTGTACCTAGAACTATACTAACTACTATACGGACTTCACCGGGCGTCGATCCCTTAATCCCCCCACCTCCCACGGCGCCGGAGAGGCCACCGGAAGAGAGGAGAGATCGAGATCGACGCCCGTTCCTCGAATCGCCTGTGGATTCGCCTCCTAGCACTGTAGATGGGGAACGAAGTCTCCAGCCCCTACTCTACAACTATGACCACCACTCCGGCACGGCCCATCTTCGAAGCCTGCACCGCACTGCATCCCTAGGCAGCCCAGGGCCCGCGGAGGGAGCTGAAATTGATGTTGTGCCGCCACTGCACTGCAAGCACCGGCGGCGATCCTCGCCCAGATAGGAAATGGGCCGGGTGCTGACAAGTGGGCTGCTGCTGTAGCGTTTAGCTGGGCCGAAAGAAGCGGCCGCGAAAGGAAGAAGCCGGGCCGACGGAGCTACGAAGCAGCCCAGGAAGATGAGGAGTGCACGAGCAATGAGAAAAAAAAAGGAGGGCCGAGCCGGCTGCCACGCCGCGCCGCGCTGGCTCGACTAAGCCTGGGCCCGTTAAGGTGGCCCTGCTACTGGACCTCACTTTAGCAGGCCAAAAAAAAAAAAAAGGAGAAAGAAAATATTTTTTTACCAAAAAAAGTCTAATTTAAGTTGAAATACTATTGCGATAGTTGAGATAGTTCGATTTTTCTCCCTCATCTATATTTTCTAACCCTCAATTTTTGGAAACCATTCACTGAATGTCAGAGTGAAACGAACTAAGTTGAAAAAATTTAAGAAGGTAAATTGAACTAGAAATATTGTTATAAAAAATCTAAAATTGACAAAAAATATTATAAAACCTGGTTTACTCTTGGAAATCTTTATATTTTTACTCAAATCGTACTCTATATTGTGCTATGTTATGCAGCCACCTAAGATAACATAGATACTTTAAAAATTTATACGGGCATAAATCATTGTAGTTTGGGTGATCAACAACGATTAATATATCTATATCTATATCATAGTGATTTTTTTTTGTTTCAACCTTATTTGTATTCCCAAAATACTCTTATATTTTATTATTCCTAATCTTTACTTTTCAGCTAGATGAATGTTTTTTTTTGTTTTTGTTTCTTTTTTTTTTTGTGTTGCGGTGTATGTACATTAGTTCAAAAGTCTTTTGTTTTCGTTTTCGCTTTTACTTGATGCTTTCCTTTTTCTGTTCTTATTTCTGTCTAGAAAATTTTCTTTTGAGTATTACACAACGCACAATCACTGCTATAAATATATATACGTAAACTTCATCCCTATGAGAACCTCTAAAGAACTTAGCTGAAAGACCTTGAGGCCACCACAGATGCCTCGTTGTTGACGAGGATGTCGCCTAATACTTAAAGTATAACGCCGATAAATTTTAAAATAAATCCAGAAAATTGTGAACACTAGTACCAAGTCGAGGACTTAAGGTTCAACCATCCGTTCTATTATTATATACTATCAAATAGATCATGTGTATTCCAACTAAAACTTGTGATATTTTAGAATCGGACAGATACTATTTCAAGCTAGGCACCAAAATACAGAACATGGTTTTAGAGAAGTATGAAACAAGTTTTATAATTTCTAGAGCTAAAGTAAATTTTCTATGAACTTTCAAGATCTAATCATATTTTAGGGTTTTTAATTGCATTATCTTTCCATGTAAAAATATATTACTGTTGTGATTTTTTATTAATTTTAGATATATTTTATAAATATACCTCATCCGATTTACCTCAAACTTTCTACTTAGTCCGATTTACCTCTTTTCATGTTGCTGCTCTATGTTGTCGTCACGTCTACCTCTACTGCGCGCAGGCGGTGTTCAATGCCCGCATCATCATGGACAAGTTGTTCATGGGCGTCATCTTCATGGTGGCCCTCAACGTGGCGGTGACACCTAGGGTCGTTCACTTGCCCTCATGCATCACCTTCGCCCGGCATGCCTGAGTGAGACCCATAAGTTGGCTTAGCAGACCTAGTAGCATAACATATTCCTCCAATGGCCTTGCGTGGGACCAAGATGGCTGTGAGCAACACTCTACGCTACCCACGTATATATCCGTCACAAGCCTTAGGCCCTCGGCCTCGCTGCTTCCCTCCTTGGAAGTCCATTGATGCTCCGTGCTTGGCACCTTCGCGGAAGGAATGGCCTTGTCGACGATCCTTCTGCTCCCCTTCAGCGCACCATGGAAGAAGTCGTCAAGGCGGCCATAATGTGTCACCACCGTGAGACTATGTTTGTGCGTCCCTCTTTTTATGACGTGTTAGGCCGAGCACCAACATGCATGTCCATGTGGGCCTGCTTGGACCATGTTAGCAAAAATAGGAGCCAAAACCATTTGAAGGTTAGGACTTTGATTATGGGGTTTAAAGTTGATGGGGTGAAGTATACATAGGGACAAAGGTCAAGGGGTTATGTAGACTTTCCCTATTGAATTATGATGTATGTGAAGTGCACACATTAAAAGTATTTGCACTTTTCCATTGAGATGTATTTGAAGAAACCGTAGTTCGATTGGTGTGGTAAGTATAAGCACAACAAGCACGTTGAATGAAGTTTAAAAACACTTTGCTTGCCGAGATTTTTCTTAAACCTCATATTGCTTGTTTCAACCATCTCCGGTATATAATTTCAAGTATGCTTGGCAGGATGGGAGTATGCACAAGTACACACTTATTGATATACACCACAAATAAGCATGTGTGTTGTATTTTTAAGTTGGATCTTTCTTTATATCCTTTTTCATGTATCTTATGGTTAATGTCTGAATTTGGTTTATCATTTTGCAATTAGGAACTCTCTTTTTATCGTATAATCTATATGATCGATGCTTCTATGATCTCTAATTTTATTTTCTTTTGAACGGTAGTGTGGTAATATTCCAAAAGGTCATAGCTCATCTAAAATCTTTGATGCAAATAGTTCTAGAGAGCATGACTTAATAATTCAGTGCTTAAAAGGCCAATATGTTGCAACGCCAACTTCTAGTGTTGTTAGTTCTTCCTGACAATGTCAATTCAAAGGAAGACCAATCAATGGGCAAGTTACTCTTAAAATGGATTGTAGCATTGTTCTCTATGTTGTACAAAAAACATGCACTAGGAAGCAACTAACCCAATAACCTCTAGTTGTCACATTGTAATGCCACAATACAAAAGAACGTTGAAAATAGATAGTTGAGCCAAAATTAGGTGATGCGATGGCCTTATTCCCTATAATGACCAAAATATATGTGAAGTCGATCGTAAAATTACTAGATGAAAGACAAAGATGCTTGTTCACACACTATATGAAAACATGGTGGTTTGTTTAGAAACTCATCAGAGCAATTTCATATGTAAGCTTGGTTATCAGGAATTTGTGTAGATCTTTTTTCATGAATCTCTATAGGATATCTCATCTTGCTAGTTCTTGAATCTTGATTGAGCAATATGTCAAACCCAATTGGTTCACAATCCAATCAAAATTGGCATATATCATCCAAAATTGAGCGTGTGCGACGTGATGGCTTTAGCCCTGAAGGGGTGAGGTGAATGTGACACTGTAGTCTAGTAGGAGCATATAGTAGTTGACCCAGTGGCCCATGTGTGGTTATAGTTGGTGGGTTTAATCAGTGGCGGACGCAGGAATTAAAAATTGGGTGTACATATCACAAACAAAATCAAACCATTGTACCATATGTGAAGCTAAATATCCATCAATTCAAAGCAAATATAACTAGCGCAGAGTACATTAGTACAATTAATTAAAACATACAATATTCGTGAAGTGTAAAGTTGCTGAGGGTTAGGTGTCCAGAACACTAACCTGTGGTGGCACTGAACTTGCTGTTTGAACCGTTGTCGCTTGCTCCGGCACGACAATCGTGGCATCTGCTTCAGGTTCAGGTGCATCCTCAGGCATCTCGCCCTCGGCAGTCTTCCAAAGTTCCACTCTTCCTGAAATTTGAACAAGGAAGAACGAGGAAACAAGATTCAGAACAAGAAACCGATCGATCGATGGATCGCCGATCGCGGGATTCTTCATTCATTCTTGACCTGATGAGAATTTCAAGGATTTGTACTCTGTTGACGGTCAGGTTGACCCATCTGATCTTGTTGATCTAATGGATGTGAGAATTACTGACGATATGAATGAGGCTTTGTGTAAGAATTTTTCCACGGAAGAGATTTCGACGCTCTCTTTCGGATGGGTCCTCTAAAGGCACCAGGGCTGACGGGTTCCCCGCTAGATTTTATCGGCATTGGGAGGTTCTAAGAGATGATGTGGTGGCTGCGGTTCAGCAATTTTTTGAGGATGGTAATTTACCGGAAGGGATAAATGATACAACTATTGTTCTTATTCCAAAGGGACAAAATCCGAAACAACTCAAAGATTTCAGACCAATCAGCCTTTGCAACGTCATCTACAAAATCATTTCAAAATGTCTTGTCAACCGACTCGGGCCTTTTAAGCAGATCATATCCAAAGAACAAAGTGCTTTTGTTCCTGGGCGTTTAATAACAGACAATGCATTGATTGCTTTTGAGTGTATACATGCCATTCAAAGACCTTATGGGAAGGAATTTTGTGCTTACAAGTTGGATTTATCCAAGGCGTATGATCATGTTGAGTGGGGATTTCTAAAAAGTTTAATGGAGAAGCTAGGCTTTCAAAGCAAGTGGGTGCAAAGTGGGTCATGACATGTGTTTCCACCGTTCGCTACTCTGTACGCTTCAATGGGGTGCCATCGCACTCCTTCTCCCCGACACGTGGTCTACGACAAGGTGATCCGCTTTCTCCTTATTTATTCCTTCTCGTTGCTGATGGTCTTTCCTCTCTATTGCGGCATTATGAGGGGCTTGGTCAAGTTGAAGGCATTAAGATTTGCAGACGAGCACCTAGTATTACCCATCTTCTTTTTGCGGATGATAGTCTGTTATTTTTCCGAGCAAACCAGGATCAAGCAGGGGCAGTTAAGCACATTTTGTCTATCTTTGAGAAATGTACTAGTCAGCAGATTAATCCATCCAAGTGCTCCTTGTTTATGAATGAGGATTGCGATGCTGCAGTAAGTGATCAAGTCAGACAACAGCTGGGGGTACAGAAAATTGATTTTGAAGCTAAGTATTTGGGGCTGCCAATGCCTACAGCGGGATGAAAAGAGGAGTTTTCCAACCACTAGAAGAGAGGTTCCGAAGAGAATGTGTGCATGGAAGGAGAAGGAGTTGTCGGTAGCGGGTAAGGAAATCCTTATTAAATCAGTTGCACAAGCATTGCCCAACTATGTGATGAGTGTCTTCAAACTACCATTGACCTTGTGTGATGAGTTGATGAGACACATTCGGGCTTATTGGTGGGGTTCCGAGAATGGACGCAGAAAGGTTCAATGGGTGCCATGGGAGAAGATGATTATGCCAAAAGGTTTTGGGGGCATGGGGTTCGAGAGATCTCGCATTGGTTAATCAAGCCTTGCTAGCAAGACAGGCATGGAGACCGGTATTCTATCCGAGAGTCTTTGTGCTAGAGTTTTGAAGGCCAAATATTTTCCCAATGGTAATTTACTTGACACAATTACTGCTGGTGATGCCTCCCGTCGTGCCGTGGAATTGAACATGGGCTAGCTCTACCGAAACAAGGCGTGATCTACGAGTGGGAGATGGTCGAGTATTCGCATTTGGCGTGATAATTGGCTGCCCAGAGGCCATGGTATGAAACCAGTTGGCAGTGTTCGGCACTGCAGGCTGCGCCGGGTCTCTCATTTGATTGATGCTGAAGCTAGATCCTGGGATGAGACGTTGGTAAGAAGATACTTTTACCCATGTGATGTTGAGGAGATACTGAAAATAAAAATTCCCTACAATGCCGGCCAAGACTACGTGGCTTGGAATTTTGAGAAGTCTGGATTGTTTTCTGTCAAAAGCGCGTACAGATTGGCAATGAGGATAGAGCATGGTGAAGGGGCAATTGCCACAAGCTCTACTCCACCTGATGGCAGAAAGGTATGGAAGGATCTGTGGGCTCTTAAAGTGCCTGAAAAAGTCAAGGTGTTTGCATGGAAGGTCGCCAATAATGGTATTCCTACTCAGGCTAATAAGAGCTACAGACATCTTGTAGAATATGAAACTTGTGAGATGTGTGGCTATATACGGGAGGATTGTTTCCATGCCTGTGTGCGTTGCCCACATGCTGTTGCTCTACGTCAAGCAATGAGGGAACAGTGGGTACTCCCAACCGAGGAAGATTTACATTATACAGGGCCTCAATGGTTGCTTATCCTGCTGAGCCAGTATTCAAGGGAGGTCATGGGAAATCTGGTTATGCTGCTGTGGCGTGTTTGGAGTGTACGCAATAGTGTCCTACGGGCAGGCCAGAAGATTTCAATTGAGAACTCTGTAGTATTTTTGACACGATACATGGACTCGCTATTGCAGTGCCATCAGGGTAAGTGCCAACAAGTTGATAATAAAGGGAAGAGGTGTGCTATGGTTGGGAGCAGTATGATGACTGGCAGTGCTCGGCAAGAGAAGAAGAAGAGGTGGATTCCGCCTGATCCAAGTTGGATAAAGATAAATGTTGATGGGGCTTTTTTGCTAAGTTCTGGTATAGCTGCAATTGGAGTGGTCATCAGAGATCACAAGGGCCGGGTCATGCTAGCTGCCTGGCGTTTGCTTCATTACTGTCGAGATGCTGAGGAAGCTGAAGCTACGGCATGCCTAGAAGGACTGTCTCTTGCGGCGCGATGGCCGAACGTGCCTATGACTCTGGAAACAGATTGTGCAGTGGTTGCTGAGAAACTGAAGAACACTACTCAAGATCGATCATTGAATTGGTCTACTTTCCAAGAGGCAAGGCTACGGATGGATGATCTTCGCCAGGTCGTAGTTGTCAAGATTAGTCGTGATCAAAATAATGTAGCGCATGAGCTTGCTCATTATGCGATTAGGTCAGATAGTTGCCAGGTCTTTTCTTCTTCTTTTCCTGATTTTGTCGTCTCGCTTGCTTTTAATGATACTAGTTAAATATTAATAAAGTCTTTATTTCGCAAAAAAAAAATTGAGAAGTGAAGCAATGTTGAATCGTGTACCTTTTCTTGGTTCGCTAGGCGCCGGCGCGTACGATCTTGATCGAGAGTATGTAACTCCAGGCGGCGGCGACGGCTTGACGGCTTGACGTACGGTTCCCTAATTAATCCTACGTAACTTTTGGGCTAGCAAAGTGGCAGGCCGCCGGCCCAACTTGAGAAAGCCACGGAAGATACATGGCCTTTAACACTTATACATACTACATGTATATTGCATAGGACATGTTATTTTTTTCTCAAAAATATTGGGTGTACATCTGTACACCCATGTCCACGTACTGTGTCCGCCCCTGGGTTTAATACCACCTTCGAAGTTTATGAGATAACTAAGCTTTGTTAGTCCCAACGAGCACACCGGGGTTAACCCTTTTAAATAACGCGAGAATAAAAGTGTAAGAGAGGCAGTACTACGTGTATATAGACCCGTTCCATGTGTAAAGCTTAGAGTGTGAGAAAATTTTGTACGTGGGGTGTTACAAAAATAAAATGACCAACAATGACAATACATAATTATTTATCATCATTGTAATGTTCATGATGTACCAAACAAAGGACACTACAAGACAGACAAAATATAACTAACACATATCAATAGATACAATAATATAGAAATAGCACATTGATAGTATTTCACTGCATTGTTCTAACAATGAAACTATTAGTAGCCCATACCGAATGGTACTAATGAAAGTTAACACCACAAACTATTTTCAACCAACTAGATATTACATGCATCATTGGATACTGAACCATAGATATAAAAACTAGTGGGTATTGCCCATGTCCATCCACTAATTAGGAAGAAAGCCTTCCAGTTGATGACCATTACTAGTCATCAGGCTCCCATCCACCTCCATCACTGGAGCTAAAGAAGAACTTATTGTTGTCTGCTGGTCCGTAATCCTTGTAGCTACTTGGTTGACACTTGCCTGGCTGGCACATGCAAGGCGATTAAAGGCAACATGTTTTCCATCAAAGCCATTATAGTTTGTATTGTAAGCACCATTAGCAAAGGTGAGTGCCTCCCAGCTAGAAGAGTTGTTCTGCACCAATGGCTGTGTGTCGTAGAGGCCGACATCATTTATGCTGAAGCGTTGCTTTTTGGTGGTGCACTCCTGCCTATGGAAATACTTTTGTGCATGGCTAGAGACCTGCACTGGCGTCCTTGTGGGAACAAAGTACTTGGAGATGTTCTTCCATTTACCACGGCCAAACACTCCTAGTCCACGAAGGAAATTCCTATAGTAAAATTCATAATCAGAAAAGAATAGATGTCATATCCGTATTGTAAGTATTAGTAAAATCAAATCTCATGGTATGAAGTCCCAAATACCACATGTTTATCATTTTACTAAAATTAACACTCAAGATGTGATAAAAGTTTCCAAATCAGTGCAAAAATGTAATACCTGTGCTCGTATATAGTCCAAAACCTCACTGGATGTCTCCTTTTCTTAGGAATAACATTTGGCATGTTTTGTCCCTCTACAAGCCTTGTGGCCTCGTTCTGATCCACTAGATAACCTTGCAACATGTTCATGTTGTCCATGGGTGGAGTCTCTATTGGCATCCCAAAGTTACCATTGACTTGAGCACTGCTTTCCACAACATGTTGATTGTTCTGCCTCTTATTTGTGTCATTTGTATATGTGTTGTTGGTGATCTGACTAGTGATAAGTGACTTTGCAATACTTATCTCAGAGGCACTCCACACACTGTTGAAGTTGGGATCCATGAGGTGTGTTGGTTGAGTACTATACAAGAGGTTATTGTCTAAACAACGATGTTTTGATGGACTGGATGTCAAGGACAAGGCTAGGCATTTATAGGCCTCATGGCAAATCTTTTAGTCCCGGTTTCAATTGATTGTACATATAAATTTTATATTTAGTCAAACAATTATTTTTAAACCATAAATATCTAGTCATCTATATCTGTTCTTGGTGATGCTATAATTCTATACTTGTAGACCGACATGCTTCAATTGCTCAGATGAAAGATTGAGATATCAATGGCCAAGGTCAAACGAGATCACATATCCACCGACTCATATTAATGTAATGATAATTTTAACTAATTAAAGAGAGCCAATTGCACACTACTAGTGGTCAGTTGTTCATTTTAGGACTAGTGATAAGAGTCTAACATAGGGTACGTTGAGTCCCTAGGTTAAGAGCACGATAGTCTGACTAACCCCCACTAAAAAAGATGAATGAGCTTTGCCTAGGCGATGTACAACATGGCGGGGCCACCTGCCACATGGACAATATATTTAACACGTCAGACTCAAGGACTAATGAGAAGATCTAAGTGGCTATGTGCTTCCTCATCATCTCCTCGAGCAACAAGTAGAGATATTGGCATCCCACCATCACAATGCCACCTCGAGGCCATCCCAACCAACATCAATACCATATCAGGATTGCTCACACACTTCCCAAGGAAGTAGCAGTGGTGATAGCTCCATGAACAACTTTCCTAACTAAGGATAAGAAGAGCCAAGCCATAGTGTGAGCGATGAGATGAGCCTAACTTATGCTAATCGTTTGTGGATGACTGAGAAGACTGGGACATATGGGATACCCTCGAGACAAGGTGGAATGCTCGAGCGAGGTCATCATCCCTATGCATTGGCCAATGAGAAGGAAGCCCGAGCTAGGACCACTTTAGTCCCTTGGCATACGAGTCTCATACTTCTGCCTGCCAACCCACTTTGATAAGTATGATGGGAAGATCGACCTCAACCACTAGCTCGAGGACTACAAACTTGTGATAAGGACCAAAGGGGCATACAATGACTTTTCATAGTCTAATACTTCTTGCTTCTCCTCTAAATCTTAGCACGGGCCTACGTTGGCCTACTATATGTCAGGTGCATTCACAACTGGACCAAACCCTGCTCGATCTTTGTAGGGCATTTCCATTGTACCTATAACCAACTTTGAAACTCTTGGGATTTGCAAAATAGCAGGTAGAAGTCAAGAAAAATTCTCTATGAGTACATTTAGCACTTCTCCAAGAAGCAATCGAGCTACCCAGTGTCACTGACGCCAACATCATAAATTGCTTCACTACGACACCATGTGCCTGGCGATGCTTTCCTATGCACTCAAGTGCAAGGCTCCTCAAACAACACGTGAACAGCTAGACGTTGCCACCAAGTATGCCATGGGGAAGGAGGATTTCCTGGTCAACTTTAGTGATAAAGGCAAGAGTACCACACTCTATAGTGAAGAAGGCTATGACAAAGACAACACGGCCAACTGACGCCATTACAAGAAGAATGGTGATAAGCGATGTGGAAGGAAATAGTGGCCATGGTTGAACGAGACACTGTTAACACCAGAATTTGGTCAGGAATATGACAGGTGGACCCACAGGTGGCAGAGAGAGGGATTCGGCAAATGCATGTGCGGTCGGCTAATTTCCATGTGTTCGGCAAATGGCCAAGCGGTCGGCAACTGCTTTATTTGAAGGCGGAGAAAGGAAAAAGGAAGCTGATCAAAAAGGGAAGGAGTCGTGATGGTCAAGGACTCCGATTATGGATAGAGTTAGCGTGTCTTTATCTTTCCAATTTTGTTTAGATAGTTCGTAAGTGCTTAGAACTCATGTTCTGTCCAGGGTATAAATATAAACCCTCGACCATTGTAATAAGGGTTCACAACCAAATCAATACAACCGGCTACGTGCCACCTTTCGAGTCCTTTTAGTCGTGTCGTCGAGTTCTTCGAGAGGGCCAATCGATCCGTCGACCTCCGTAAGTCCCGGCAACCTTGCTATCATGTCTAGTATCGTGCGGCGGATTTAGATTATGATGCAAGTAGTCTCATCCGTTTTGCTTAGTATCGTGCGGCGGATTTAAGCTTAATGATGGGAAGTTTTTGCTTGTGCCTTGTATCGTGCGGCGGATTAAGACATGAGTAAAGATAGTTATCGGCTCTTTTAGATTTGGCAAGATCTAATAGATTCATTAAGTTATCACGTGTTGCATGTTTTATTTAATGTTTAATTATTTGCAACACTCTTTTGCCCAATCTAGATTGATACTCTTTCGGCTTGTTGATCGTTCCTTTCATGCTTATTCAATATCGAGTAGATCAAGCTCATATAGCCGAATTAGATCGATCTAGATTGTCACGTGTTGTGGGTTCATTCACGTTAGATGTAGATAAACCTTGACAGACCGGGTACCGTGCGGCGAGATGCGGTCTTTGGGTTACTCTAGAGCTAGTCATCCGGTGGACTAGAGATCGGTTTAATCGATAGGTTCTTTTTACATGTTACTTGTTTGTTCCTTCTTCATGGACCCCGATTCGGCAATCTTGCCGATACGGTTATGCTTATACATGTAGCGAGTATTTATAGATTTGTTAGGTAATTACGTGCTTTTAGCTCTTTATTATTAGATTGTATCATGCGGTGGATTGATCTAGTAGTAAGGAGTGGTGTGAATTCATAGCGAGTGGTATCATGCGGTGGATTAGCTTGCTTAGGTTCATGCTCGACGGGTTTATGAAGGCTAGACGTGCGGCAGACTAGTTGGAGTAGCCTATGCATGTGTTATTTAGTGGATTTATATTTATAAGCTACTTATCTTTAGTTTCTAGTACTTGATGATGCTTTAAACCTAAGATATAGTTTGATATGCTTTAATAATTTAATCTTGTTCAAACATGTCTTCGTTTACACGCATTCGGCAAGTTCGTTCATTTACATCAATTATATTACTTTAGCCGAATGAACTGCAACTGCTGGGCGATAGCTTCTATAGCTATGTGTCGTCGTAAGTGGCTTCGGGGCCGTAAAGATGGAACTGTCTGGTCTCACCCAAAGACGTTCCAGCTTATGATCTTACCGTTTTATCCCTTGTCGATTTTTCAGGTCAAATCGACTGGCACGCCACCGGATTCAGACGCCCGGGCACCCGATTGAAGCTAGGCTTTCCGGCTTGCTGTGTGTGAGACACAGTGCGCCACATTTTGTGTCAACACACTTTTTGGCACGCCCGGTGGGACAACTTCTCAGTCTAGGATGGGATCGGAAATTGACAACAGTCACGTTCTAAACGTGACCATAGACGAGCTGCAGCCAGAGCAACGCCAGATAGTGGAACAGGCAATGGAGCAGTTTCAGCAGAAATGTCTGATGTCTTTTTCCAAGAACAAGAGTGGCAGAGTGATCGTCAAGCAATCACTGCCACGAGTTCTTCTCGCTGGTCAGTCTGACATTACTGACGAGGAGGAAATGCAGAGGGTAGTTGCAGCCATATACAAAGCTGTGGGAGACACTATGTTGAATCACAACACAAACTTTTCTCGGGCACCTTCCGCAAAATCATGGCTGACACTTTTGGTCCAAAGGTTGACAAGCGCTTTGAAGAAAGATTTGGAGAGCTTGTGGGCCGGTGTACTTCAACACTCGGCAATCTTCGGGAAGTCAACTGGAGGAGAAGAGATGATCGGTACAAGCAAGGATGGAGCTGTTCATGATGAAAAAGAGAAGCCTCCATGTTGCCGAGCAAAGAAACTTATGGTCAAGTAACTTTTGGTGCAACAACGGATATACCCGCATCTCGCTTACAAGATCTCCCCAAAGGCAAATAGATTGCGAAGAGTGTCTATGGAGATGGATACAATGAATTCACTGATTACGGTGCTCTCGAATGCTTTGCCGAATCCGAGGCACAGGAGTGCATCGGAATGCCTTCTAGAAGACAGGGAACAAAAGATGCAAATGATGACCTCCTAAAGCGAATGGCCGACATGATGCGAGAATCAATTCGGCCCGAAACCAAAGCATCGACGTATGCATACAAATCTCCTTTCCTGTAGTGGTACAATAGGGTAGCTCTTCCACCAAGAGTTAAGCCACCAACAGATTTGACCAAATTCTCTCGGTCGATGACACCAAGTACCATTGAACATGTCGTGGATATCGATGCAACTTGGAGAAGCCGCTGATGAAGCATGGAGGATCGAGATATTTTCCTATGTCTCTGACGAGGCCGGCTTTCACATGGTTTGCATCGCAGACGGCTAATTCCATTGGTACATGGGCGAATTAGAGCAAAAGTTCCACTCATACTTTTACACAGGAACCAATGAGAAGAAGATGGTTGATCTTTGGGCTATGAGAATGAAGACTACTGAGACACCAATGGAATATCTTCGTAGATTCAGAGAAGCGAAGAACATGTGCTATTCTCTGACTATTCCCGATGATCAACTCGCGCAATTAGTCATTGCGGGCATGCCCACATATCGTAGACAAGCTATTTGGCATGGAGTTTGAAGACCTTGGACAGCTTGCACAAAAGCCGACAGAATGAGCAATCAAGCCCAAGGGTTCGAAGAGATGCTCGTTTTCGAAGAACAAGGTGCAAACATTGACATGTATCGAGGATTTCTAGAAGAAGCATCGAATATGAAGATGAAGATGAAGTAGGCTAGCTGCAGAGTTGAGTTGGACAAAAGAACCTACTTTGGTCAGTCATCGATGGGTGAAGCGGCAAAGGGATCCTATGATTTTGATGTCGGCAAAGCGAGATAAGCTTTTTCTATTTGATCCAAGAGGGACGCGTCAACCGCCCGGTAAGGACATCCTATGTCATGTGCCCCAAGGAGTAAAGGATAAGAAGTACCGTGGGTTTCATGATACAAGTTCTCATCATATCAATGATTGCCGAGTGTTCGAGTAAAGATTCGAGAAAGCTATTCAAGATGGACACTTGAGATTTGATGGCAAGATGAAAGTAGACAAAAACCCGTTCCCTCAGAATATGGTCTCTTTCTCTATAGGCATGGTTGATGCCAGTGAGTCCAAGGAAAAGGGAAAGATGAAGGTTTTGACCTGCGAAAGAGCCAAGGAGAGTGGTGCTTTGTTGACCCTAATCGGCAAGTTACCAAAGAAGAAGTGCAACAAGTACGGTTCAGAAATAGCCGAACAGAGAAAGGTCAAACTTCAGATGCAGCTAAGGGAAATTGCCGAATACACGCTGAACCGAAGCGCAAAGTTACAGCACGACACTTGTTGAATAAGTGGCAGTGGGAAAAGAAGATGGAATATGATGAGGAACAGCAGTACATCGAAGAGGAGCACAGGTTCATGGCAGAACGTCGGAGATATGAAGCAGAAGTGCGCCAAAGAGAACAAGAAGAGTACAGGAGAGAACAAGAGCAATCTCATTGGAACTGTTCCTTCTTTAGACACTGTTGGAATGAAGGCTTGAAGTTGCCTGCCAGGAACAATTGCCCTGAATGCGGTGATCAATATTCGAGTACGTGCAATCTCGAGTCAACCGTCCCGTTCATGATAGACTTGGAATGAAAGTTCCGAGAGAACGATCGGCGCCTAAAAATAAAATGCTTTTGATGGACATCGGAGGAAAAGATTTGAGACCAAGCTTGGGTTCATAGCAATGTGCCCATAATGCGGAAGAAAGCTCATACAAAAAAGAGGTCAATGGTGTCCTCCTGGTTTGAGGAAAAGCCGAAGAGAAGAGTTCGGCGTTTGAGAAATCAAGAGCTGAAGCGAAATTAGCCGAAAAGAAACCAAGGTGGCATCCTAAGAAAAAGATGATGGACGGGGTCCTTCGGCCGATACTAACATGGTGTTCTTTATTCCATTGGAGTTCAAAGCTCCTCAAGATCAAGAAGTTCAAGATGAAGTGTACTCGAGACTTTGATGAAACTGAATGCCGAGATCGATGGCTCAACTTGTGTTGACTCGGCAAGCGTCTTTGACAAGCCGATTAAAAACCGTCATCCAAAACCATTATACCCGAAGGGATATGTCAATGGCAAGCCTTTAACCAAGATGCTTGTTGATGGAGGGGCTGCTATCAATATTATGCCCTATGCTACTTTCGAAAGCTTGGTATGACAAGTGAGGATTTGTTGCACATCGACATGATCCTTAGAGATTTTGTCTTGGCAATGCTTCGATACTCGTGGAGCAGTACATGTAGAACTGATGATTGGATCCAAGTCTTTGATCACTACTTTCTTTGTCATTGATGGCAAGGGGGCATATAGCATGCTTCTTGGAAGGGATTGGATCCATGCTAATTGCTGTGTGCCATCAACTATGCATCAAATTCTTATTCAGTGGATAGGAGATGATGTAGAGATTGTTCAAGCTGATGATTCAGTGAGTGTTGCCACTTCCGAGCCTGCTTATTGGGAGTATGATGGACTAGATTGCCTTTCGGGTAAAATATGGAAAGAAGGTCCTGTCAATGTGTTCGATAGAGATCAACAGCCGATCCAAGCGATGGGCTCGACAAGAATTTTTAATGGGCAATCCAATCGATGGCAACAAGGGCAACCGGGTCGTGGTTTTATGTCGGCCGACAAGTTAGAAGAAATCAATGTTGGTGATAGCACAAAGTCAAGGCCGATGTATATCAGTGCAGATTTAGACCCAGAATATAAATTGAAATTAATAGAATTGCTGAAGGAGTTCAAAGATTGTTTTGCTTGGGATTACACAGAGATGCCTGGATTGGATCGATCAATTGTTGAGCATAAGTTGCCTATAAAACCTGGATTTCGTCCCTTCAAACAACCTCCACGAAAAATCTATAAAGAGGAGGTATTGGCCGATGTAAAGAAAGAAGTTGAAAGATTGATTGAAGCAAACTTTATTCGGCCATGCAGGTATGCAGAGTGGATTTCAAACATAGTGCCTGTCTACAAAAAGAATGGGAAGATGAGAGTATGCATAGATTTCGTGAGATCTCAACAAAGCTACTCCCATGGATGGTTACCCAATGCCAGTTGCCGATTTGCTAGTGGATGCAAAGCAGCGGCGGATATGAAGTCATCGGCTTTATGGATGGAAATGTCAAGCTACAATCAAATTTTCATGGCGAGTTGAAGATATTGCAAAGACGCATTCGGATGTCCCGGCCACATTGGGTTATTTGAATGGATAGTAATGACATTTGGATTAAAGAATGCTGGTGCAACTTATCGAGAGCCATGAATTATATCTTTCATGAGTTGATCGGCAAAATTGTGGAAATTTACATTGATGATGTGGTAGTCAAATCCGAGAGACCATGAAGGACATTTAGCCGATTTAAGGAAGACTCGAGTGCACGAGGAAACATGGTTTAAAGATGAATCCAAGTAAGTGTGCTTTTGGAGTCTCTACCGGTGAGTTCTTGGGGTTCTTGATCCACAAAGGAGGGATAGAAGTTGGGAAAAAGAGCATGGAAGCAATAGACAAAGTTGTGCCCCCAACTAACCTTACAGTTGCAATCATTGTTGGGCAAGATCAATTTCGTGAGAAGATTCATATCCAATTTATCGAAAGAGTATTGCCTTTCTCTCCATTGTTGAAGCTCAAGAAGGATCAAAAATTTATTCTGGGTGACATACGGCAAAAGGCTTTTGATGAGATCAAGCAATATATGAAGGCACCACCGGTGTTGGTACCTCCACAACTTGAAAAGCCTTTTAAGTCATGTGGCGGCCGATGGCCTAACAATAGGATCGGCCCTTATGCAAGAGTTTGATGGAAAAGAAAGGGTAATAGCTTACCTTAGCCGAAAAACTAGATCCCGAAACAAGGTATTCGGCTATAGAAAAGCTCGTTTGTGTGTTTATTACTCATGCACCAAATTTCGGCACTATTTGTTAAATGCCGAATGTGTGGTGATTTCTAGTTTTGATGTAATTAAACACATGTTGTCAATGCCGATTTTAAATGGAAGAATCGGCAAATGGGTATTAGCACTTGTCGAGTTTAATTTAAAGTATGAGTCGGCAAAAGCAAGAAAAGGACAGGCAATTGCCGATTTTATTACTCAACATCGTGATTTATCTGTTGATTTGATTAACATTGCCCCATGGGCATTATTTTTTGATGGATCATCATGTGACAAAGGTGGTGGTGCTGGTATTCTTTTGATATCCCCACGAGGAAAGATATTTGAGTTTGCTTTTTCAATTGAATATCCTGTCACTAACAATCAAGCAGAATATGAGGCTTTGCTTAGAGGGCTTCGGTTAATAGAAGTAAAAGCCGTTCTTTGTTGAGGTGTTTGGTGACTCTGAGTTGGTGATTAATCAATTGACAGGGCAATATGAATGCAAGAACGATATATTGCGAGAATATCATGAGCAATGTCGGGGACTTTTGAAGAGCTTTTTAGTAGTGACTTTGCATCATATACCCAGAGGGCACAATGGAGAAGCAAATAGATTAGCTCAAGCTGCTTCTGGATATCGGGAAAATCATGAAGTCTATGCAGCAGAAGAGGGTGCTTTCAATGGTGATCAGATAAAAGATGATTGGAGAAGTGATATTATCAGTTATCTGAAAGACCCATCTCAAAAAGTTTCCCGAAGGCTCAGGTATAAAGCCCTTAAATTCGTACTTCTTGATGATCAGTTGTACCACAAGTCTATAGATGGAGTGTTACTCAAGTGCTTGAGTCAAGAAGAAGCTAAAAAGATTATGTTTGAAGTTCATGAAGGAGCTTGTGGTGCACATCGGTCGGCTTACCGAATGAAGTGGATAATCGAAGGACAGGGTACTTTTGGCCGACTATGTTGGAGGATTGCTTTGAATATTACAAAGGGTGTCGAGATTGTCAGATATTTGGTAATGTTCAAAGAGCACCTGCATCTGCTCTGAATCCAATAATCAAACCTTGGCCATTCAAAGGATGGGGTATAGATTTAATTGGACGAGATCAATCCTCCATCTAGCAAAGGACACAAATTTGTGTTCTTGCCGGCAACAGATTATTTCACCAAGTGGGTTGAAGCTATCCCTTTGAAAAAGGTCACATCGAAAAATATGATCGGTTTTGTCAAGGAGCATATAATTCATAGGTTTGGGATTCCACGACCATTACAACTGATCAGGGGACTCAGTTTACTTCTTCAGAGTTTTGTGACTTTGCCGAAAGCATGGGGATAAGGCTGTATAATTCTTCTCCTTATTATGCACAAGCCAACGGCCAAGCAGAGGCATCAAATAAGATCATGATCAAGATTATCCAGAAGAAGATCGATGAAAAGCCGAGGAGATGGCACTTGGTCCTTAATGAAGCATTGTGGGCTTACCGAATGGCTTGCCATGGATCCACACAAGCATCTCCATATGAGTTGGTTTATGGACATAATGCTGTGATGCCTTGGGAGTTGCAATCAGGATCAAGAAGAATTGAGTTGCAAAAGGATCTGACAGATAAAGATTATAAGGATTTAATGATGGATGAATTAGAAGATTTGCATTTGATTCGTCTTAAGGCCTTGGAGAACATTGAGAAGAATAAAATACGTGTTGCCAAGTACTACAACAAGAGAGTTAAAATTAAGCAATTTGTAGAAGGAGAATTGGTTTGGAAAACAATATTGCCGATTGGTACCAAAGACAAAACATTCGGCAAGTGGTCTCCGAATTGGGAAGGACCTTTTCGGGTTGTCGGTTGTGCACCGGCAATGCGTATATATTGAAAACGCTGTTTTTGGGAAGAACTTACTAGAGCCATCAATGGCAGATACCTTAAGAAGTTTTATCCAAGTATCGAAGTTGGATCTTAATTGTGACTATGACGTGAATATGGCATAGCCGATTGAATAAAATCGCCTTCAGAGCAAAGGAAAGAAGTTGGAGAGAAATAGCCGATATTATTGTATCGCCTCTAGTACAAAAATAGCCGATATCGTGTGCATCGTCTTCAGAACAAAAATAGCCGATACAGTTGTATTGCCTTTAGTCAGTTTTTAAAAAGTATAAGTGAACAGTTTGATCTTATCTCTCAGCTGATAGGTTTATCGGGAGAAGATAAAGAGAATTGAAGAACTACGTTACAAAACGTCAAATCATGGAATAGTGCCAAGATCTAATCGGCTAAGGTGATGTCATGCGATTCGGGAGATTTCGTTCGGAAAGAGTGTTGCGGTGAGTTCTAGCTAAGGAAAAATTTGCAAAAAGGCAAATGCGACGATGAACACCATCACATACAAGCAAGAACAAGGAAAAGACCAACATTCTTCATTAAAGTTTTTATTTACAACCCGCGCCAATCCTAATACAAGCTACTCCTCTTCTCCCAGGTGAAGAGCTTGTTGAGGACGGACTCCGGGTTGGTGGCGTTGGCCATGGCGTCGGCGTGGGCGTCGTACCCGGCCAGGGAGGCCCTCGATGTCGTCGACCTCGTGGGGAAGCCCGCCGCGGAAGCCGGTCAAGACGGAGCGTAGTCGTCCCCGGTCCAGGACGACATCCCCGCCAGGCCGAGGGAGGTGCCGAGGCGCACACCATGAAGGGCTGCCCGATCAATCTGATCAGGCACAGCCTCCAGACGATCTGCCACGGTTAGTCCCCTGGCGTTCACCTGATCGGCCACCCTCGTCGCCGCCACCTTCAGGCGGTCCAGCTCCGCGGTGAGGTCTGCAAAGGAACATAAGATAGATCAGTGAGCAGATGAATCGGGAAGAACGGAAGATCGAAAACGATTGTTGAAGAGCTAATACTGGTGATGGCCTCGCTCAGCTGGCGGCAGTTGTCCTCCAACTCCAGTGGCGATCCCAAACTTCTTGGTTTCTTCACCAAGAAGGTCCATCGCCTCGTCCCGCTCGGACGGCGGTACGCGGGCGGCGTCAGAGCGGCCGTGTCGGCGGAATCTCCTCGTCGTTCCGTCCCATAGGGACGGTACGAAGAAGAGGACCCCGACGAGGCCGAGGCGGAAGCCGGTGCCAGAGCAGGAGCAGGAGCCGGGGCTGGAGCCGGAGCCGGCGCGGGGGCAGAAGCGTCGAATGCCGCGGCTGGCGCCAGGAAACGCCATTGGCCGGTGCTGATCCTCGCCGTCCTACAGGCAAAGTGCAATCAAGATCGGCTAAAACAAAAGGAAACCGCAAACAAGATGGAGAGGTTATCTCTTACTGCAGACGGCGACCACCACGGCTGCTTCCCTCCGCTGCATCCGTCGCAGGAGCGGGAGCGGAAGCAGAAGAAGGAGTGTGGGTGCCGGCCCGGCGACCCGCCTCCGGACGTTGGCGACGTAGTCGCCGGTGTTCCGACGGCCCCGAAACGGATCGAGAAGATGAACAACCGCAAGGGGGCAGAGACTCAGATCGGGTAAAAATTATCAAAGCAGCACAACTCAAGGGATTGAAAATCTCACCGCCGGCGCCGGTTGCTGCTTCCCTCTGCCTCGTCCTGAGCAGGACGCTTGTTGCGATCACCGCCGCTCGCCATTGGTGGTGGTTGGGGTTTTTGGGGCTTGAAGGCGGAGAGGAAGTGGAAGAGATTGAAGATGATAGCAAATCGCTTGTGCTTGATGTGATGATGGTGGGAGCCGATTGGTCCTATTTATGAACGTGGGAGTCGTGGCGATGATCAAGGGAAAGCCAAGCGACGGGATAGGGTTTCCACACTTATGGGCCGATGTTGAGTTGGGCCGAGCCCATCACCGCTGACGATTCAGTTACCATACGCTCGGTCGGCTAAATAGCTGATGAGAGCTATTCGGCTAAAGTGAGCGCTTGAGGCGCGCAGGTTACATTCGGTTAAAATGCACAGAGTACGCTTGTGATTGGAAGAGCCGAATGATAACGAAAGAGAAAGAAAGAGAAAAACAAAATATTAAATCAAAAGGAATGAAATGTTGAAGAAGTATGATGCATTCGAGCATAATGTTTACAAATTTCATCCTACGTTTGAAGGTTTTACACATTCAGATAAGAACTGATGATATTCAGGGCATCAGTCTTGATTCTGTTGACCTCGTCAAGGGCTCTTTTATCTTCAACTTCAGAGCTTTGGATCTGCTGCAATCTGTTCTTGATTTGCTTGGTCTCTCTGACAACGGAGCTTATTTTGGTCTTAGCCGAATCAAGGGGTGGCAGAGTAGCAAGTTTGGCCTCATGAGATTGGATATTGGCATCCAATTGAGCCAACTGAGCCGCCAGTTTAATTCTCTCATCTCTCATACTGCAATTCTGGCTCCAAGGTATCCCAAGATTGTTTGGCTGATTTAAATTCGAGTAGAGCACCTTAACTTGCTGTTCTCGGCTGCCTTGTCGGACTCCGGGATGATCTTGTCGGATGTGTTTTTGTGTGCTCTCTTGACAACGGCAAAATGGTCATCAAGATGAGACAAAGCATTTATGGCATCCTTGAGGTCGAAGGGAGCTCTTGGCCAAGTGGCTCGCTATTTCCCTTATTTTATCGATTCTCGAGTCGGGTCAACGATATCCCTCTCCAAAAATGAAATTATGGCCTTCAGTTTAACCTGACTCTCTGATGATAATTGCCGACTGGAAGAGACTTCATCATCATCGGCAAACTCTTCGGCAATAAGAGAAAAGCTAGCCTGTTGGAGAGCAGGATCCTGATGATAGAAGGGAAATTTATTTTAGCCGAATGACTTAATTCAAAAAAAGGAATGACTGGGAAAGATTAAAGATAATACCTCTTCGGCAAAAGCCGATCAATAGCCTCCCGAGTGGCATCAAGACTTTGAGTAACGGCAGATGCTATTTCATGGATAGCGATATCGTGGCTTGTTGATATATCTTGAATAGCCGAAGGAGTTAAATTTGGTATGTCTTGAGGAAGAATTTTTTTTCTGTTACTTCTCCCGATTGATGAAGAGAGGTGCTGTTGCTATGTCTTTTGTTCATCAACCTGGTGAGAAGGAATTTCTTCTACGGCTTCTCCTTGTTCACCCGCTTGATCACCCGCTCGATGAAGAGAAGTTTCTTCTATTCTTCCTTGATTATCGAAAAATATAAGATAAGATTGGTGTGTGAACAAAAAGATGAAAATGACAAGTATGAGTACATACCAAGATTGCTAGCGAGACTCATTGGCATTTGCTTGGCCAAAAGGAGTTTCGGGGGAGTTATCCGGTTCACTACCCTATCGGGACTTTGAGGATTGGCCCGTACTGTTGAAAGAAAGTGATAAGTGCAAACACATTTGCGAGATAGAAAATAAAGGTCAAAAACATTCATACCTCGAGGGAGTGGCTTAGCTTTCTTTGATCTTGTTTTCTTGGGAATTGCGTTGTCCTTGATAGGGGAAGAAGGAGTTTTTCTTTTGAGGTCCTTCAGAGCACCTTTGTGTCATCGCTGGTATTTTGTTGAATGCTTTGTCGATTTGGAGCATCATGTCCAAGAGCAGCTATGGGGCCAGGTTGCCGGTATTGAACCTTTGGAGGACTTGGAGGAGCATTGTCCTGTTCAAGAGGATGTTTTAGAAACAGAGCAAAGACGTCAAATAACGTAGTTATAAAAGTGTACCTCATCATCGAAGAGAATGAGGGGCATTAAAACTTGGCATAGAGGATGGACTTGTGCTCGAAAATGTGAGAGTGCCATTCCCGCCACCAAAGGTTGAATGAAGGATGGGCGGCTTCAATTATCACCGGAGGATTGGGTTCATATATTGGAAGCTTGCATCCAAGATTGAAAACTTTATTGGCCTCGATTGCATTCAACAATGACTCCACGGGTCTGATTATGCTTGAAAAGTATGGCCTTGGGGGCAATTGACCAAGTCCAAGCTGCACGGCAACCATGTTTGGATTGTAAAATTCATAAGTTGAGCTTATCACCGGCCATGATGAAATTCTGGCTGGTAGAGCACGGGCTTGATGAAAGAATTGAAGATGTCCCGGAATCATCATCTATGCAGCCCAACTCATAGCTGAATCTGCAGGGGAGGGTTAAATTTTCATTCTCTCTGTAGGGGAACCAGATCATGTGGTTGAATCCCTTGTAGAAGATCTTGAAAAGATGACCCAGGTCCAAGTCAATGATGATTGAAGATGCGGCCTCTCCATATGTCGACAAGATTTGTATCTCGGGATCTTCACCTTCGTAGTTGATTGAAGGAAAGTTCGGGTTGTGAAGATCAACAGAGACAATCGATGCATATATAGTTGCAACCACATCGAAGAAGCCACCATGGTCCATTGACACGGGAGATTTCACCCCGATTCCTCATCCGAACAAAGTGATCGATGCATCATGTGATAGAATGCTCCCGGCAGATATTTGCCCAAAGGAATCAATTTGCTTGCACCAATTCTTCACCATCACTATGTGATTCGAGTGGGCTCATTGGACTTACCACGAGAAGATAAATCTGCATAACCACATGTTCATGAAAGCCCTATATTCTTTATCAGACACAGGGCCAGTTGAAGCATAAGTCTGAACATACTTGGCCCAACCTCCTCCTGATTTAACTGCCTTCTGTGAGCTAGTGCTTTTGTATTTGAAGGGATAGGTTGGTTTGGTGATATTCAGGCCAGTCATCATGAAAATGTCTGACAAAGTGACTGACATTGGGCCATGGCCGAAGATAAACGCATTGATGGCGTCAGACCAAAAATGAGAAGCAGCTATAAGGAGGGAGTCGTTTCTGGGCATTTCGGCTAAAGAAAGCTCCAAACAGTGCTGAATGTCTTGTGACTCCCGAAAATCGCTTGTTCCTGGATTGCATCCTCTACTGGTACCAATCACGCCATCCCGTGATTGAGGGAGAGGCCATGTTTTGAAAGTATTCGACCATCCGTTTGGAGGAGCAATCCTAGACTTAAAGGGGATCCTCGGGTTTCCTTTTCAATAAAATCCCTCGATTGGGGTCTCCCGCGGACCAAGAAAAAATGATCCAGGACACGCAAGATTGGAGATCAAGATCTCATTCTTCATTTCCTTTGAAGAAGAAATTGAAGCGAATGGATCAAAAAGTGCATCTACGGAAATTGATTCAAAAGAATTGCCGAATAGGTAAAGCAAGTAGGGTTACCTCTAGAAGCTCCTCTTGAGTTCCCTGTTGCCATAATGGAGCTGGTCGAAGTCTCCATCGCCATTGAAGACAAAGAACAAGTGCGGATCTCAAGTGGCGGCTGCGGGCGTCGGTGGTCTTGACCTAGATGAAAGGCGACGATCAATTTCGAAATAAAATCCTTTTATCTCGAAATTGAGGGGGCATGTGTTAACACCCCGGGAATTTGGTCGAATATGACAGGTGGACCCACGGGTGGCGGAGAGGGATTCGGCAAATGCATGTGCGGTCGGCTAATTTCCATGTGTTCGGCAAATGGCCAAGCGGTCGGCAACTGCTTTATTTGAAGGCGGAGAAAGGAAAAAGGAAGCTGATCAAAAAGGGAAGGAGTCGTGATGGTCAAGGACTCCGATTATGGATAGAGTTAGCGTGTCTTTATCTTTCCAATTTTGTTTAGATAGTTCGTAAGTGCTTAGAACTCATGTTCTCGTCCAGGGTATAAATATAAACCCTCGACCATTGTAATAAGGGTTCACAACCAAATCAATACAACCGGCTACGTGCCACCTTTCGAGTCCTTTTAGTCGTGTCGTCGAGTTCTTCGAGAGGGCCAATCGATCCGTCGACCTCCGTAAGTCCCGGCAACCTTGCTATCATGTCTAGTATCGTGCGGCGGATTTAGATTATGATGCAAGTAGTCTCATCCATTTTGCTTAGTATCGTGCGGCGGATTTAAGCTTAATGATGGGAAGTTTTTGCTTGTGCCTTGTATCGTGCGGATTAAGACATGAGTAAAGATAGTTATCGGCTCTTTTAGATTTGGCAAGATCTAATAGATTCATTAAGTTATCACGTGTTGCATGTTTTATTTAATGTTTAATTATTTGCAACACTCTTTTGCCCAATCTAGATTGATACTCTTTCGGCTTGTTGATCGTTCCTTTCATGCTTATTCAATATCGAGTAGATCAAGCTCATATAGCCGAATTAGATCGATCTAGATTGTCACGTGTTGTGGGTTCATTCACGTTAGATGTAGATAAACCTTGACAGGACCGGGTACCGTGCGGCAGATGCAGGTCTTTGGGTTACTCTAGAGCTAGTCATCCGGTGGACTAGAGATCGGTTTAATCTGATAGGTTCTTTTTACATGTTACTTGTTTGTTCCTTCTTCATGGACCCCGATTCGGCAATCTTGCCGATACGGTTATGCTTATACATGTAGCGAGTATTTATAGATTTGTTAGGTAATTACGTGCTTTTAGCTCTTTATTATTAGATTGTATCATGCGGTGGATTGATCTAGTAGTAAGGAGTGGTGTGAATTCATAGCGAGTGGTATCATGCGGTGGATTAGCTTGCTTAGGTTCATGCTCGACGGGTTTATGAAGGCTAGACGTGCGGCAGACTAGTTGGAGTAGCCTATGCATGTGTTATTTAGTGGATTTATATTTATAAGCTACTTATCTTTAGTTTCTAGTACTTGATGATGCTTTAAACCTAAGATATAGTTTGATATGCTTTAATAATTTAATCTTGTTCAAACATGTCTTCGTTTACACACATTCGGCAAGTTCGTTCTGTTTACATCAATTATATTACTTTAGCCGAATGAACTGCAATCTGTTGGCAGATAGCTTCTATAGCTATGTGTCGTCGTAAGTGGCTTCGGGTCAGTAAAGATGGAACTGTCCGTCTCACCCGGACGTTCCGGTTATGATCTTACCGTTTTATCCCTTGTCGATTTTTCGTGTCAAATCGACCGGGCACGCCACGGATTCAGACGCCCGGGCACCCGATTGAAGTTAGGCTTTCCGGCTTGCTGTGTGTGAGACACAGTGCGCCACATTTTGTGTCAACGAGACACATGACCCTAACAAAAGGGTAAGGGCCAACTACATTAGCATTTCAAGAGTGCACTCGAGGAAGCTTGGCTATTCTATAGAGGCCTAGGCAAACACATCCTCAAGGGTTGTGGGACAATGAGAATCTACATTGAAGGTGTCATAAGCATAAAGGACAAGGCCCAAAAGCCTACCTAGAAGGTCGAGGGGGGGGTCAATAATGATGGGACGGATGAAAACACTGAGTTTCTCACTGCTAAGGAGTGCCTAATGATCTTTGGTGGGGCCCATGCCTACATAGCACGATGCCAGCACCAGGTCAACAAGCAAGAGGTAAACACCATCATAAGGAAAATGAACCATGGCCCATTGAGTTTGGATTTTGATGTTTGATGATCAACACAACCAAGTTCGACTAACAACGTTTGCTACTTTTTGTGGATATAGTTCAAAGGATGCAAAGTGGGCTTGGACATAGGCGATGTGATGATCCAAATGACCAACACCTCAAGCAGTACCTTAGAAGATGTGTAGAAGACCTACAAAGATCAAGCAAAGTCCAAGACATAAGGAGAAGCCCGGACACGGAGATACAAACAAAGTCAAAGCCACTCAAAGCTAAGACGAAGAGGTAGATGAATAAGAAATCATGATCTTGGATATTCTCAAATTGACTCCACATTGGCTCAAAGCTATATAACTTTTCATTAGCTTTCAAAAAAGTCAAAGATCATCAAAATTAGAGTTCAGAGCTAAAAGTTATGCCCAAAATATGAAAGCCGAACATCCTAAAAATACAACAAAGGACACATGCGATGACTAGCGTTCGGTCACCATAGGCGTATCTGATCAGAAGCTTCCAGTCATCATATATAGAATTGGCCCCAAAGTGTATTGTGACACAGTCGAGTTTGATCCTTACCGGTGTGTCCGATGCTCACAAAAAACAAGTGTAATGGCTAGTCGACGTGGCATGACCAGAGGTGTCATTGTTCGGTGACATTGTGGCATATTGAGTCTTAAGCATTGTTTCCCACTAGAAGATACATGGAAGGGTTCTATGTGGACTAGTACATAATTCAATGATTTTGTGTAGGGATAATTTCTTCTTGGGCACACTTGTTGGAGTGTATAGTATGACCTTAAGGTACCGAAGTAGTGGGCTTGGCGGATCATTTGGTTGTACTTCGCAATGGCGGACAATTCAATTTGTATGTGATTAGCGATGTGTGTCGTATGATCTAGTTAGTTGTTGTAGTTTACCATTTGGTGGGGAATATTCATGAGTATTTAGTAGTCACAATTAGGGTCACCAAATGATATTGTTTGCCTCAATGAGGCTTTATGAAGAGTGATTGAGGGCAGTTCAAATAAATAGGAGTATGAGAATAGCTTTTAGCGTGCATCTTTGTGTTGTTAGCTCAGACGTTTGATCAAGTGAGGATCGAAGACCTTCTACTCTTGGAATATAGCTCCTAGATGGCTTGGTTGACTAGAGATGACCTTTTCCTAGTGGAGTTGATGGATGGAAGGCCAACTCCTAGAGGTGTGCTTGGTTTGAGACCCACCAATCTAGAGTGGATAATAGGTTCTCCTAGCGGGTCTTGAGCCTTGATAACTCAAGGGAGCTCAACTCTTAATGATGATCTAGCTTGGACTAGGGGTAGTTGAAACTACGACTCTAAGGGAAATACAATTATCGACTCTAAGGGAAATACAATTATCTCTTGTCTAACTCTTTCTTTCTGGTAGCATTACTTTCATTGCTTTTTTGTGTGTGCTTGAAACATTGTGCAAATCTTATGTCAGACTTGATTGTGTCTTAGTGTGATGCACTAGCTAGGTTCCTTGCAAAATCTTAAGAATCTAGGGCTACTGTGTTCTCATTGAGGATATATCTTAGTTTAGTTCCCTAATTTTACATACTTTAGTTTGTTCTTTTGTGTTGGAGCCACCGGTTCTTGCCATGGGGTGAAGTAGTTTTAATAGGTTAAGATTTATTGCTTTAATTTCTTAGTGCCTCGATTCAAACACCCCCTCTTGAGGCCGTTCGATCCGTACAACACATCTATATAGCTAGAAACCCTGGAGCTCTGAACAAGTTGATCTCCATCAAGCTCTAGCCTGCTGCCGTCATTGGATAAATCAAATCATTTGAATAGGAATTCTAATCCATATCACCCCTGTGTATCTATATATTTCTTTCTCTTTTTATCTTTTCCTATCCCTAAATATTGAAATGAGAATTTACTATTAAACTGAGAACATAGTTTATGTTCTGATAGGAACTCTAATATATATCTATGTGTATCTACATATTTATTTTCTATTTTTTAATATTTTCCTGTCCCTAAATATTAAAATAATGATTTAATATTAAACCGAGAACACAATTTCTGTTTTGAATAAGAGTTCTAATATATATCTATATGTATCTATATGCATATGCATTGAGGAGCACTCGTAGGTGCTCATGGGCGGCATCTGGAGAATATGGATATCTCCATAGTGTTCTCGGTTTAATATCAAATCCTCATTTTAATATTTAGGGATAGTAAAAGATAAATAATAGAATATATAGATACACATAGATATATATTAGGGCTCCTATTCAAAATAGAAACTATTTTCTCAGTTTAATACTAAATTCTCATTTTAAAATTTAGGGATAGAAAAAAGATGAAAATAGAAAACAAATTTCTATGCTAATGATTTATGATCGGAGATCTATTAGAATTAGGATTCCTAGATTTCTAAAATAGAAGGGTTCTAGACTAATATAAAATAGGCGGGTTTTATAGACTAATAGAGAGACAACTTCCACATTTACAGAGTTATAGTTAGGGGTGGTGGAAAAAAATAATGGGCTAGAATTTTATATCTTAATTATTAGGTATAGATATAGAAAGAAAAGTTAAAAAATTAAAAAGAAATATATAGATATGCACTAGAATTCCTAATGATTTATGATCGGAAATACCTATTATTAAGATTAGGATTCCTAACTATTTAGGGTTTCTAAAATAGGAGGGATCTAGACTTTTTTTTGTTTTCATGGCCTTGTATTAAAAAGTACACAAACTGCCAAATCACGGGATTACGCATCAATTACAAATTCAGGGAGGGGGTCATACCATATGGATGGCTAACCCGGGTCGTCCCAACTCAACGCAACTTTCGCTATCTTGTGCACAGACGAGTTAGTAGAGAGACAACTTCCACATTAAGCCTCGTTCGGTTCTACAGGATTTATTCCAGCCCATAAACAATTCCGGGCCAGGATCAAGTGGATCCGGTTCCTCCACTCATTCTATGCCCAAATTTTATTTTCCAGCTGGTTTCGTTCCGGGCCTTCATAGGTCCGGTTTGGTTCCAAGCCGAAAAGAGAAGAAAAACGAGGCCTTAACCAGGTTCTATTCCAGGCCATATTCTAACCGAACAGCCAAAACTGGCCCGACCTGACTTCGAATCGGGCCTCTCCAATCCGCCTGGATTGGGCGTATTCCAGGCCATTCTGACGGAAACGAACGAAGCCTTAATGTGTTAGTTAGGGGAGGTGGAACAAAAATGGGATGAAATTTTCCCTCTATTATTAGGTAATAGGTATAGATTATGTATGTATATAGATATAGATATAGATATAGATATAGATATAGATATAGATATAGATATAGACGCCAAATTCTTGCTAGTTCTTAAAAAAGGATAAATATAAGTGAGAACAAATATAAGACCCCTCTATACAAGAGTACACAGTGTGAATTTTATCCATGACTAGTTAACTTTTGGCACCAAGAATTAGTTATTTATTGCACAAGAAACTTTCTACAGACATCCCTGTATTATTATTACAAGTACAATTGCCACATGGAGACTAGCAATGACCCAACTGAAGAACAGATCCCGAATTAATATTACAACAATATAAACATGACATATATAGAAGTCATGGAAGGAAATTCTCTTGGCCTTGAACTTCTCTCTGTCATGTGGAGCATTATAATCGATGTTTGGGCCTACAGGGATAATCACGTATGGATTTATAGGCGAGTGACCCCTATATATAGTAGCTCTTTCGAATGCGGTCCATGTTATAACCGTGTTGCTAATGCCAGGAATTTGATAGATGTCCTTGGTGTAATCCAACAGATTTGGATATTCGCCTTCTCCAGTGTGGGAGTAATAATGCCACCCAAAAAAGTCCACAAAGCAGGAACTAGGCACCGAGTTGGAAGTGAAGCTATCTACATTTGGGGTCCATGATACAATTCTAAAATATTGCTTCTCTCTCTTCTTCTGAACTTGATTCTTTCATGTCTGCTGGTGTGTGCTACAGTAGAGATTTAATATTTGGGCATCGGTGCATGTTCATTCATCGCGCTCCTGAATTTTCAAGCATCACATGAAGATAGCACCACTGGCTTTTGGAGGCTTAGTGTGTAGAGTGGTGCCTAAATCTTATCTCCCTTCTTAGGCATCACTTCAAGCGTACACTGGAAGGCCGAGGCATCCCTATCCCAGACACGGTAAAACAACACTAGTTCAAAACCCTTGCTCAAGTTTTGACAGTTGAGTTCTTTTTGACTTTGACACTTGAGGAATACCTCAGCCAAAGCAACCGCACGAAGGACTTGTTCGAGATAGAGGACGTCCAGCTCGCCATCAGAAGCTACAAGATCGATCCATAGAGTGCTTCTGGCAGTGACAAGCCTGGGCAGTGGGCACCCAGTTCTCTTGAGCAGATCATCTCTTGGAAGGCCGCTGCGGCAGGCCAAGGAACGAGTTACCACCTACAAGGAGATGCCTCTCCACGTTAAGCTCAGGAGGTCCTAGAGAGTGGTAGGTTTTTAGGCTTCGAGTTGCAACGATTCTTTTGATGTCTTCAGCAGCTGCTGAAGTGCAGAAGATCGTGTCTAGTCTCTCGTGTGAAAATCTGGGTGTGCATTTGGCTTATCGGCGTTGGTACTGAAGGTTGCTAAGATAATTTGTTTATCCAGTTTGTGAATTTGGTTCTTTTGCAATGCATAATCGAGGGCAGAAGCTGTATTCCTTCAGATTCTAATGTTGATCCAGTGAAGAAATAATATTGTAAGGCACCAAGTATATGGCAATCAAACACAAGTCCAGTACATCTATATGAATAAACTTAACAGTAAACCACAGTATCCACTAAAACTAGTTCAGTTTACATTCCAGAATGTGACGACGTTTATTCGTCTAGGAACCAAAGTCGAACTTAAGCCGAGTCATTGCTCTGAACTGTATAGCTAGAAGATGCAAAGTGTTCTTTCAGTCGTGCGCGTGCGTTTGACTAATCTTATATTACTAAAAGGACTCAAAAGTCATCGTATCCACGCTGCTTTCGGCCTGCCTCTCCGATCGGCCTGCCTCCGCGTCTCCGTGACCCCCCTCCGTAATCCCGCTCCCGCACCGTAACCCCCTTCCCTGCTAATCACGGAAGCGAAATAATTCTTCTCGCCCTCGGTCTTCTCCGCAAGACCGCAACCGCCGCTCCCACCACGCCGCCCGGCTCCCAGATCTCGCCCCTCTCCTTCCTCTCTCTGGTGCAGCCGGTCGTCGCCCCTCGTGCGGCGAGTGTCGCCGGGTGTTGCGCCGGTCTTTGGTGCAGCCGGTGGTGTTCCTGCAGCGCACCCGCCCCCGCAAGCGCCCGGCCCCGCCGCCCGAGCCTGAGCCCCCCAGGGCCGCCGCCGACCCCCCGGACGCTTCCTCTGCAGTCGACGCGGCGGCGGCGCTGCTCGCCGACGCGGGCTGCACGCTCCTTGAGTCCTTGTCCCGCCGCACCAGCCCCCGCTCCTCTCCTCGCCGCACACGCTCGCGGACCGCCTCTCGCGCAAGCTCTCCGCCGCCGGCGGGGACGCCTCGTCCTCCTCCCCATCGTCCCCCGCGCGGCGCCTCCTCGAGGGCATCGCCGCCTTCGCGGCCTCCTCCCCCGCGCGGCTCCGCCAGCAGCTCCTCCCGACCGCGCCGCACGCGCCGAGCCTCGCGCGGGCGCTCCTCTCCGTCCCCGCGCTCCAGCCGGGCCTCCTCGCGCTGCTCCTCGAGAAGCTGCCCGAGCACTTCGACGACGGCGGCGCGCTCGACGGATTGCCGCTGCAGGACGACGTGGGGAGGCTCATTGTGTCGCAGTTCCGCTGGCTCGATTTCCTCGTCGAGGCCGACGCCTTTGTCGAGAAGCTCGTGGAGGTGCTCTCCGTGGCCCCGCCCCGCCTCAAGAGGGAGATCATCAGCTCGCTCCCCGAGATCATCGGTGACCAGAGCCACGCCGCCGTGGTCTCCGAGCTCGAGAAGCTCCTGCAGGAGGACTCCGAGATCGTGGTCGCTGTGCTTGATGTGCTGTCGGATCTGAACCTCAACGAGGAGTTGCAGGAGCAGGTGATGTAGGCACATTTTCTCCTCTGTTTCGTGAACTCTGTTTTGTATATGTCTGTATGATGAGGAGCAGGTGATGTGTACACATTTACCTCTCTGTTTTGTGTGTCTGTTCAATGAAGTTTGTTGTGTATGTCTATGATGTTATGATCTGATGACATGGCTCTCCTGCAGGCAGTGACTATTGCGATATCATGCATCTGAACAATTGCTCCAGAACAGATGCCTCACTTGCTCAGGTTCTTGCTTTTGTCGGCTACACCAGTCAATGCTGGGAGGATTATATTGCAGATACGTGAGCAGCTCAAGCTTGTTGGTGTTGTGGATCCACGGGCTGCACGGGATAAGAAGCTTAAAGGGAAAGCATCGGCTAGGAGCACTGATGGGGCAATACTTGATACACTGAGCTCAGGCCTACGGTTTAAGAATGTAAACTGTTTGAATCTTCAATTTATTTTGCAGCAAAATATTATAGATTGGGGAAGCCTCCCCTGGAACTTTTCGAAATCCTTTTTGCCTCTATGTTCAAGCTTCTTCTTGGCCGTGCTTTGTTGTGAATGCAGATGCTTTGTGAGGTTTTCTTGAAGGAGCTCAAGTCAGTTGACCACCCGAGGGATCACAAAGTGATTGATGTTTGGCTCATCATGCTTATCTATGCCAATGGGGGTGCTCTACAGAAGAGTGCAGAGAAACTGTTGAAGTCCAAGATCTTACAGGAGTGCATAAGAGAGACGCTGTTTGATCAATGCATTCATGAAAACACTGAACTGGTGAAGGTTAGTTCTTCATTATACTGCAATGATTGTATACATGCAGCATACATGTAAATATCCATGCTAATTTGGAGTCTAAATGCGACATGATCTAACTTGAATCAGGAACATTTTATGTCATACCTCTTAGTTAGCGATTACTTGTTGGCATGCAAGGAAGAGAAAGCTAGAGAGTTTGCGGCTTATTTATTCACAGCTCTGTTTGAAGAGTTCAATGATACATATTCCAGGCTGGAGGTACCACTTGTCTTCCGACACTTCTGGTTATTGCAATCCACAGGCTAAAAAGTTGAGAATGTCTTATATATGCTGATTGCATGATATAATCTTTGTGATTCCTGATACATTCAATTTTGTAACACTTTCAGACACTTTGGTGGTTTAAGTGCGAATACATAACAAAAGCATATGTACTCTGTGAATTAGTATCGAATGACCATGTCAAGTCCAGCATATATATGAATGATACATGAAAAAGGATGTTATTAAACTCATAGTATGTCTGCATGCTAGAGGGAATGTACTACCTATGCTATTGGTAGAAGAGCATTGGAGCTGATGATGAAGTGATATCGATAACTGATTACAGTTTAGAAACTTTGTGTCATTTGATTTCTGGTCATGAGTGACATATGTTATGTTCATATCCCACAGAAGCAGAGAATCAAGTCTTATGATATGTTCTATGTCCAGGTAGCATAACCCTGGGAGGGATCCTTTAGTTGCGATCTAATGTTGCTTTCACTGAGTGTTAGCTTTTCTTTGTTGTTCCACAATTGCCGCAGTCAGTAAAGAGACGAAGAATCAAGCATAGCCTTGGCCATAAAAAACATTGTTTACAGTGCTGAATTCACATGTCAGTAAGCACTACATTACTAACTGCTTACCAAAAAAAACCTTTTGTATTTGCTTCTCCTTGCACATCTGAGGCTTTTATAGTTCCGTTTTCATTTCCTGAAACATTTTTGCTAAGTTTTAATGGAGACAATCGGTTTGTATCGAGTGCTAAGAAAGCTCATTTCTGGGACAACTTGACGATTGACCATGTTATTTTGATTTGGTGTGGTGTGGTAAATGGGAACGAGAGAAGTTGATATGTGGTTTATAAATGACTACCGTAGCGTTAGCACGGGCACTATACTATCACAAAAGAAATAGTAATGGCCCTGAATCATCTCTGCCTCGCATCCATGACGACACCGACGCGGCAACCATGTCCTCACATCGACTCGCCGCCGGAGCTACTCTCGCCGATGCTACAGCAACGGCTGCAAGAGCGCGCGCGCCCATTAGCAAGATGGCAAGGCTCGGCGCTGCCGCCGCTGTGCACGCCCTCGCCCAACGCAGGCTCGCCGCGGTTGATGCGACAACCTCTACAGCTCTACCGCGAGACGCGAGAGGCTCGCCGCCACCGCCATGCACGCCGTCGCCCAACTGATGTCGCCCGCAGACTTTTCAGGTTTTTCTTTTCTCCCACTTATTGTTCATGATTCGACAACTTCAGCGTTGATCCGATTCGAGCGACTGACATCGGTCTCCTACGCGATCTCCGATGCACGAGATCTCATATTTGGCTGAACTGCATCTGGCCGGCGTTCCGCTAGAACGTGCTCTCGGCCACTCGGTGAGATCAGGGATCGCCAACTGCATCTGAATGAACTACCCGTGAGATCTCTATCCCCCGTACTCTTCCGTTTTAACATTCAAAAACATGGTGTTTAACTGAGTGAATTCTAACGCTAACGTAAATCAAATTACATACCACTATAATTGGAGTGGTTCAATCTTAATTTGTTGGAAATAGGATCTGATTGATAATACTGATTACAGATGGTGGGAAGCTAGACATAACGGTAACGCATAATGAGTTACATTACGTTTTATAGCCAACCAAATAAGCTAAAGTGGTTTGTCTGGATCTCCTAAATAAAAATCAGTTCTGACAAAACAAGTTTTACAAGGTATTTAAAAAAACTAATTTAAAGTTAGTCTGTTAGATTGTATTCAGGAGTTCTTTATTTGGGTGTTACAAGCCTAGAACATGTCCAAGCAGGACACTGCTTTGCAGTTTGCGTGATACACACTTCACCCATGCATGGCTAGCATTGTGAAGGTCTTTGCAGTTTGCGTGATACACACTTCACCCATGGCTAGCATTGTGAGGGTCTTTCATGTTCATGGTGCTCATGAACTGGCCATGGTCTTCCCCTGTGGCCATGCGAGCAGAACCAAGTCTGAGTGGTGACGAGTGCAGTCTACGCCTTTATATTCCCCCTGCAATCCATGGTTACCATATAATTGGTTCTGCGTTGCTGCTGATATGTTGGCATTACAAAATTTGTCAACTAATAAGCCTGGTGAAGAACTTGACTTCGTTACTGAAGTGCTAATCTCTTTTTGACCATTTAGTTAGGCAAAAAAAGAAATATAAGATTTCGGTGCATTAAGTTTGTTGGTCAACTGTTGCTTCCATTTCATTCCACAAATGCGTTAACACTTTATCTGCTCTACCTAGATTAAAATTATGACCCTTTTGCCATTGGAAATTATTTGTAACATGTGGAACCGGAAGCTGCCAATTCAGAAATCAAAAAGTGAGAAGGTTTATTTTGGTCATAGCACGAGGGACTGTTAAAATGGTTCTTCCTTTGCTTCAATTTTTTTTTGTTGTTACATACTCAGCTGGAGAAAGCAAAGAAAAAGGAGGCAGCTTTTATAGTAACATTTGCAAAACGAGAGCAGAACATTGCGGAACTGAAGGTACCCTATGAAAACCTCATTTTTGCTATGAGACAGGACATGAAAATAAGGCTAAATTGTTGGAAATTTTGTCATATGATCATGCTATTGCTACTTCACTGAAAAATGCCAAATAATGATCGTCAGTCACTTTTCCAATTAGGGAATGCAGTATTTTGTTCACATGTATTAGTAATCTATTCAATCCAAATGCTTCTTTCATGAACATGTATTAAAACGGCTTCTAATGTCGTACAATTCAGATCTTCGCCTGTCCTACAACAGCCTCGCTAATCTGCTCGATTGCCTGACGGCACAAACGCGACGGGCGCCTATGATCTTCGTCCCCATCTCTCCGTTGTCGTGAACTGTCTTTGAAGAACGAACTAACGGTGTTCCATATCTTCATCCATGTGTCGTCGAACTGCATCGTGTCTGACCCTGCTGAGATCATATGTGCATGTCATCTTTCACTAAGTTAAGACTTCTAATATTGATGTTCCAAACATCACGATTGTAATATGCATTTTAGGTAGTAGTTTAACACACGCTCAAATATGTGTTATTGTGGTATCTTGTTTTTCTGTTGCAACGCACGGGTTTTTAACTAGTATAATATAGTAATTACAGAAGGAGCACGCTCCTATACTCCTACTGCTTTTGTCCTTCCGCGGTTTCAAGTTTGAGCACTGCCGAGCGCCGGCTGCCTCCCGTTTCCTTCGTCGTTTGGCAGTTCGTGCAGCTAACACCTTCGTGTCTTGTTCCACAGTTCACACACACACACTATAGTATACTATTTTCTTGCTTCCTTGTTGACAGTGGCAATAGACACGAACACAGAGATCCATATATATTCGTTTCCCTGCCACCACCGTCGCTACTCACACTAGCTCCAAGCTAAAAGCAGCCTACAACAATGGCGGCCTCTTGGACGTCGTTCCAACGAGGCGAAAGACGAGGAAGGTGGGGGAGCCCCGAGCGCACCGTGGTGTGGACCGAACCCAAGCCCAAGCCGGCGGCGAGGAGGAAGGTGGCCGTGGTGTACTACCTCTGCCACCGCGACGGCCACCTCGACCACCCGCACTTCTTGGAGATGGAGCTGCCCCGCCGCTCCTCCAGCTCCGTTCCTGGCCTCTACCTCCGAGACTTCACGGCCCGTCTCAGCGCGCTCCGCGGCAGCGGCATGGCCGGCATGTATTCCTGGTCCGCCAAGAGGAGCTACAGGAACGGGTACGTGTGGCAGGACCTCACCGACGACGACCTCGTCCACCCCGCCCACGGCCACGACGAGTACGTCCTCAAGGGCTCCCCGCTCCTCCTCCTCCCTCAGCTACCGCCGCCACCACCGCAGCAGGAGGACAAGAGGGAAGGCCGGCACCGCAAGAACTGGAGCTCCTTCGACCTGGGCGACTGCGATAACAAGCTGGTGGCCGCCCAACAGTCTGCGGCGGCCACGCAGACCGGCGACCACCACGGCGGGCCAGAGCCAGACCGGGACGACGCCGACGCGTCGACGGAGCTGGCCATCCACGAGATCTCGCCGCCGCCGTCCTCCAGCAGCCCGGACGCCGACGCCCCGGAGAGGGAAGTCGTTGGCGTGATCGCCGGCGGGCGGATGCGGGCGTCGGCGGTGCTGATGCAGATCTTCTCCTGCGGCTCCATGACGACGACGGCGGCCGTGAAGCGGCGGGGCCACGCGCGTACCCGCTCCGACCTGGCGATGGCAAGCGCTAGTAACAGGCTAGCGGCCGTGTCCAAGGAGGCGGACGACATGTACGCGTCAGCAAGAGCTGAATGCTCGTCGGTGTCCGGTGGAGCGGGTGGCGTGGAGCGGGACTACTTCAGCGGCAGCCTCGTCGTCGAGAGCAGCAAGAAACGCGGCGGCGGCGGGGATGATGCTCTTCTTCTCAAGAGGTCGTCCTCCTGCAACGCCGCCGGCAGGTAGGTGGTGCTTTCAGTTTCAACGCGGTTCCTCCGAATTAAATTTCGATTCTTATTACGTTCGAACTGAAGCAGGGGCGCCGCCAAGCTGAAGCTGCCGGTGCCGGCGAAGGAGGTCCGTGCCGGGTGTCTTGCCTCCCGAGGAAGCCGCGCACCGAAGAAAAATACGGCGGCTCAGAGCAGGGACGACGGAGGCGAATGCAAGGGTGCGACGGCGGACGGACACGGGCCGGTGGGCCGGTAGCTCGCTACGATGAAGCGCGTGGATTTGCTTGCAGGTGGCGGGGCGGGCACGACACGGTGTCGCGCGCGGGCGCGTGGTCCAAAATGTGGATGGACGAGTCAACTCAAAGTCAGCTGAGATCTGCAATAATACTAGTAGGACTGTAGGAGTAGGTATTTGCATGACTGTAGCTTGCAACGGCACGCGCTTGTACTGTTGTTAACTGCATTATTATAGAATGGATGGAGACGACATCCAGCACCACTGTCATGCTCGCCCCCGCCGTACTGGGGTGTCGATCTGCTTTGTGATTTTTTTTTTTTGTAATTTGGCCTTTTTTCTAAACTATTTTTTTAAATAGCTCCTTGGCAAAACATTATCTGAAAATAGAGCGTTTGCTCGGCACAATAAGGCACAACGCCGAGATATGCGGAGCAGGAACCACGGTGGATACTGCGACCGTGACCAGAGTCGTCGGTGACGTGGCAGCACGCCGAGATATGCGGACTAGGAACCACGGTGGATACTGCGACCAGAGTCTTGGTGACGTGGCGTCAGTCTTGGTGACGTGACAACACCTCGGCGCGTGTCGACGCTCATATCTCGGTGTCATGCCCTATTTTGTGTTGTGCCGAACAAACGGTCTATTTTCAGACAACATTTCAACGTGGAGTTATTAAAAAAAAGGTTTTCAAAAAGAACCAAAATGCAAACATTTCACGCTTTTCCTAGTTAATTTCCTGGTTGTCAAATTGCTGTTCCTTAGATCCGATTCCCAACTTTTGTTTATACCGCTACTCTGTTTTCAACAACTCCATCCGCACACGGCCCATCTTCTCTGCTTTCGAAGTGAAATCGCGTCTCCCATCTTCTCTGCTTTCGAAGGGAAGCGCGTCTCGTTCCATGCTCGCGTTGCCTAATTAGTGATTATTTATACATAATTATAAGTGGTGTGGCTTGGGACAAACTGACATGCACATCTACTATTCGCTTTGTCCGACATGATAAACGCCGTATGTGGGGTTAGCTGTGTGTGGAAAGAAGAAAGAAAGATGTCGGTTTGACTTGCTTAGTGTACCCTCGCACGCTTTAATACAAACGACAGCGGTGCCATGTGACAGCAAACACATGTGGACGGGCCAAATAGTCGACCGTTTGACCCTTTCTCCGCTCTCGTATTGGACACCAGGATGATGGATCTTTAAATTTTACAATTGACAGTACCGAACAGTATCTTTTAACATTTTTTCTTAAATCGACTCTCTAAATCTTCATTACAGACACTCTAATAAAAATCCTTCTATTTCCCTACACTGTCGAGCAAGTGGAACCGTATAAAACGCCAACATTTTCATATAACTTTTTTGCCTTGAAGCTCACTCAAAGTCTCCAAATACTTCAGAACTAAAACCACGGTTTTTTTTCCTGCAATTTGAATCTGTGCATCCGATAAGAGAACTTGGTTTAAGGCTCACCTGGTTCAAGCAGGGATTTGCTGCCACCCCAACCTTTGCTAATGGAACTGGATGCTACCCACCAGCAGGAGACGCCACTTCACATCAGTTGACTTCAAACATCAAAATGAAAATTCAACCAGTGTCGGACATCAAGGGTTCAGACAGTTTTTTCATTATAGCAGTGCAGACATACATTGATATAGATATAGTAATATATCTCTACACATACAAATGTACATGGATGTCGAAGTAGATATTGGCTCTACCCAGAATGGTTATTGGTCTAACTAGCTGAAAACCAATATTCCCCCCCTCTAACTGTTGGTTATAATGTAAAGTCAATGGCTTCTAGCTTCTAAGCAGACAGAATAGTTGTCCGATACTACTCAATCCTTACCATTTCAAGGAAGACGCCAAGTCCAGGAGAGATTCCACCTGGCGTATCGTCTGCATCTTCTCCTGCTGTTTCAGCATATATGCAACTGATTCTGGGTCGAATCCAACTTGCTTATTCTTGTCTTGCTCAGCTTGAACCTCTTCCAGAAGCTCATCAACTTCCCTGACAAAGTCCACTCTCAGAAGAAGATCATCGTCCTGAGGTGGCAGCTCAATTCGCCCTTCATGCGACCCAAAAAAAAAAATCCAGAATGATATTATCAAAAAGTATATCCAGAATGTTCAGCACAAGTCAAAAAAAAAAAGTGGTAGCAATGTCTAAGGAGCAGTGACATGTAAGTCAACACCTAAATATTGTTGATGTCTTTTCTGTAAATTTGCTATGCTCAATTTTGACAGATCTTGTACTGAGTCTTCAAAAGATATGGGATGGTTAATTTGAATAAAATACATACATTCTCCATGTTGAACCCAGCAGGAAAGACCACACATCAAGCACGCGCTTTCTACATTTCTTTAACCACTTTTCATTGTCGCCTCCATCATGAAGATTAAGGAGTTCATTGAGCAAACTCATGGCAGGAGTTGCTTCACCCTTTAGAATCTCTGTCTGCATTGAGATTATGATTTCTGATTATCCCACCAATGAGCTAATTGGAAGAAAAGGTGGAATATCTGAATACTCAAATTTAAATGAATACAAAATCATCTAGGTACGATAAATGGCACAGCCAAGTGACTTACCTCTACCCTTATACTATATAAGAGATCAAGGCTTCTGATGGCATCCCGTTCACCCTGAAGGTACAACAGAATGTCAAATATCCAAAAAGCATAGTCCAGTCATATTATTAACTTACGAAGAAAGGAACAACTTAAATATCTTTCTAACTGAGAAATTTGGAAAGTATAAAGATCCACTGGTGAACAATAGCATGTTAGGGATTACAGGGCTGATATTGTGCATTGGACTATTATGCCGGGGGAAGGTGGGCAGCGCGGGGCGTTTGGATGGGAGAAATTTCGATATTGGACTGTGCCGTTGTGGGTGGGCCTGGCCCGACTGTGGTCGCCGGCGGCCGCTGTGCGACGGCGCTGCTCCTCTCGGCGGCGAGCCACGAGTGTGCGTGTAAAAGACGCCATGGAAACGGCAGTTGGGTTCTATTTTTTATTATTAGGAAAAGACAGTTGGGCTCTGTTAGGATTCTGCTTCGCTTCGGCCTCTGTTATTGTCATCAGGTCCATGGGCCAGCAGTGACCCAGACCAATAACGACCCGGCGATGGGACCCGTTCATGGAAGCCCACATGTTTTGCCAAATCGCGTGTCGTTCTCTAAAGACCAGTATCAGTAACTAGTTAGTAACCTATAAAATTATTATGATGTATTGTAATCCTATTTTTGTTTGTACCGTACTGCCACAGGAGAAGAGTTGCAAGCCAAAGGAGGCAATAAAACTACCCAAGGGTAGACGATGTGATTCATACCTTTCTCGGCCGTTTGGCTTAGATCAAGTGTAGTATCTGTTCTTATCAGTTTGATATCTGGTATTGTGAGGCACCGCTTCACAATGATATATTAAACTTATTTTTTGTGGGAAGGAATCACAATAGTGGCATGCCACTTGGGTTCCTTGGGCGTCGCTCAAGCTTTGCACTACAACTTGGGCTTGGCGCACCCCAACTAAATCAATTTCCAACAATTTTATGTATTTGTGTTTTGTTTATACTACGTTTCTTGTTTTGGCTACGTTCCTAACTCGGTTGTTATAAATATAAATATTTTTTAGATTTGAAGGTCAAACTATATCTTTCTAACAACAATAAATCTAATTTTGTGAAAAGATTAGATCACAACGAATTGTGTGATTTGAACTTATAAACATGTTCTTATTATCAAAGCTTTGTGGTAGATAAATTATACAAGAGAGAAAACAAGGTCCCCACAGTTAAAAAAAAACAGTTATTGATGGCTCCATCAAGTCGAATTGCGGGTTATTTTTTGAAAATGCAAATTCGCTTAGCTCGTTGGTTGGTAGTGTCACATGGTTGACCATCTAAATACATGGTCTATGGATAGCCCACTAACAGCCCATGTTTTATTTTCAGAATACTAACAGCCCATGTGGACACATTCGAAAAATCGACCTGTTAACACTATTAGTTTCTTTTATATACCATCATTACTAGTGACAAATATTTATATTTCGGCCTTCTATGGCTTGCATGAATTTCACATGAGCCATATAGTAGTTTCCTTTTTTCCGAAAAAGGGTTCATTTTTCAAATAAAAAAGTTGGAGAAAAAAAATCCAACATTAACGAAAATCTAACCACGGAGAGCTCCACCAAGGCGCCGCCACGCCGCGATTCATGCTCCCGCCGGCGAAAGACTTCTTCGCCTCCGCGGTCCCTTCCACCTCAATGCGGCCCTCGGGATTCGTATGTGTGGGGAAATGTGTCACCTTGACCGGCGGTGTAGATTAGGTCCATTTTCAATTTTCTATAGTTAGAGTTTTCATGAACATACGCGAACATACTTTAACTTGGTGGAGGTGGTAGTGCCCAGCCATGTTTGGAATAAGAGATCCTCCAAAGTCTTCGTCCACCTCATCGTTCTCTAAATCTTCTCTAAGGTGACGATGGGAGGCATGGGAGGTGGTGTAGGGGTTTGTGGCGGTTGCTGTTTCGTCGTGGCGGTGGATCGAGCTCGATCTGCTGGCGGCACGGGTCGGGATTGAGTGAGTTTGGCTTCAAGCAAGCTCCATGGCTCGACAGGAAAGTGCTATCATCGGGCCCCCGTCGCTGATCGTCGTTTTGAATCTGGATTTTAATCTTGACGGATGGGCGCTTAAAGACTTCTTCGTCAAACGCCTTGTTCTTCGCTCAAAGACTTCTTCGCCAAACGCCGAGACCCATCGATCGGCCTGCAAATGAAGACAGACACAGGCACACAGCACATGCACATGCATCATCAGAAGCTCAGAACTGAACCCGTCTTGCACAGAGCACTGTAACGTGTCGTGGTCGCAACATTGCCGAGCGTACGTTTGCGCGTATCCATGCATCAACACAGCTTGCTTGCGTACGTGCAATGGGCGCCTGTTGGTTGCCGCTCCTCCTCGCGGCGCCGCCATCGTTCTCCTCGCGCGTCAGGCCGATGATGGCGCACAGAATCGTCGGTTGGTGTCGGTGACTAATCTGCCTTGGTTGGTGTCCAGTCGGACACAGGCACAGTGCTCCACAAAAACGAGAAAAAAAAGGTGCCACAAAAACCACAGATGGGCTCTGTTCGGCATCCTCCTCCGGCGTTTCTTCTCCTTTGGTCCATGGGCCATGAACGGGCCCCCATAACGGCCCGTATGAGTTTCTTTGCATCGTACGGAGTATTTTGTAATCTAATAATAATAGCGTCAAGACTGGTAACATATACGGAGTATTTTGTAATCTAATTAGTCCTGTTTAGTTTTGCACCATACCGACACGGGAAAAGGGTTGCAACCCCCAGGAGGTAATAAAACTAGTCCACGACAAACAATACAACTCATACCTTTCTCGGCCTTTTGGCTAAGATCAAGTGTAGTATTTGTTCTTATCAGTTTGATATCTGATATTGTGATGCATCGCTTCATAATGATACATTGAACTAATTTTTTATTGGGGAGAAATCATAATAGTGGCTTGCCACTAGGATTTCTCATGTGTCTCCCAAGCTTTGCACTACAGCTTGGCGTGGCACACCCTAACCAAATCAATTATTAATATTTTATTTATTTTATGTAATAAGTTTCCGTTATATACTGTGTGTATACAAGCTTCTTGTCTGAATGGACTGAGTGATTGAGTGTATGCATGCCTGATGGCCTTGAGACTTGGTTGTTGGAACACTTTTTTTTTTCAGGAAAGATGCGCTTTGTTACAAGAACCACTCAAAAAAGTGCGTCTACAAGCCACCCACTTTGTGCTTGCTGCCACTTACAAATACGACCCTTTAGATGGCGAGCATTTTTTATGTTCTCTTCATTTCTTCTGTACAAACAAATTGATTCTTCTGAATTATTTTTTTTTCCATCTCAAATATAGAAAATATTCTGTCTGCCGTTCAGTTCAGACAAGGTGTACATGCTCAAATACAATTGTATACAAGTTGAACTATGGAAACAAAATATTGGTTGTTTTCATATGCACTTAAAACCGTAGCGTTAGTACGAGCATTATACTAGTAAGAGCAGGAACCGATTACAGCCCAACTAAGTCACACTTGAACAAAAGTAAAACTCATAGACAGCTGACTATTATGCTTCTAAATGTGTGTTAGCCCACTGAAGAAATCAATGTTGGGCCACATCTAATTAGTTGAAGCTTAAGATCCAAACAAACACTATTGCCAAGGGCAGCGGTGAAATAATACTATAATTCATCCTCAAACATAGGAGATGAACATGTTGCATCCTTCACTGATTGTCATTTAATTCCCAAACGAAGGGTGCGTGGTTTATTCCTTATTCACATGCATCAGATTGTCATACTATCGTACAGAAAATAATTGCAACGGAGATAATAAGGGACACACCAGATAGTTCCATACTTCCATTATGAAATTTGAAGCCATGCAGTTCTTCTCCCATTCCCTCTCCTTCAAATTAACTCCAATCAAAATTGTTTACCTTTTTCCTTGCTTGCATGCATCAGATTGTTCTATAAAAAAACAAAGATCAAACTGATGATGCTCACCCTCACATACCTTATTTATTTTTTCTATAACTGTGTTAAACCTTCTCACTCCAAAAATTCTGAAAATTTGTGATCATACTTTGGACTTCAATCCTCTACAACTTTGTAAACGGATGGTTTCTGATATGGACAAAAGCCATTTCAATTGGGTCAAACATCATTTTGGCTTAGCTAAAATCACCTGACCACAGATCCCCCCTTCCTCCGTGATTGCAAGTTTCGGTGCAATCAGCCACAGGCCACTGGACAATTATGCAAGGAAAATTGATTTGCAAGTACTTGGGTTAAACTTGAAAGCTTTCTACTATAAAATAGATGGTCCAGTTACCTGCAACGTGCCTGTGGAACAAGGAGACTCCGAACCTCTGCACAAGGGAGTAAGGGACCTTCATATGCTCTATGCTAGACAAACGCTACGGTAAAAACAAATGAACAATATGTTTTTTAAAAATGAAGTAAATAGTGACAAAACTAAAATTTATGTCAAAAAACATTCATGATATATCATTATCATACCAGATGACTGATCACTCTTCAAAAATTTTCCACTTTCTGAGTGAATGATGGCTGCTTTGGTAAAGCTTCAATATAACATCCATAAGTTGAACTGCATATTTCAGAATCTTCATCGGTAAGCTTTTGGATAGTTGATATTTCCTTCAGAATGAGAACCTCGGCTGAGAACACAATAGTGTCCTGCATGAGAAAACCTACATCCTGATCGAAGAGGCAGTGATCTGATTACCCGACTTACTATTATGAGCCTACAGATTAATTAGTAATTATTTTCAAAACAGCAGGCGTATTGCCATTTGGTAATGGATTACATGGGATTTAACTCAAGGAGTAATTTCGCAATCAGAAGGCATATTGCCATTTGCTAATGGATTACGAGGTCACATGGGATTTAACTGAAGGTGTCATTTCGTAATTAAACAACATATCAACATGCTAATCATGTCGCTGTAAGATGTGGAGTAATCGAATATACCAGAGAGAAAGCAGTCTCCTCATTAAACCCTGACGTCCTGCAGAAGAGCAGTATCCATCCACGTCAAAGCACGACCTTGCCGAGTGCTTCTCGGCCTTAACCTGCGCAAAGTGAAACATCAGGCGGCGGAGCATTAGAGATCGCCCCCAATGCGCAGAAGCAAAACAACAAACAGCGAGATCGTGATAGGGAAACGTACCTGGGTCGGTGAGCGTCGAGATCTTGTCCCGGTTGCCGCGACAAAGGCGGAGGCGGCGCTGAACTCCTCGTCGATCTTGGTGCTCTCCACGGCCTCCCAGTCCTACTCGTTCATGGTGATGAGTTTGGCGACCAAGAAGGCAAAGAGGAGGCCGATGGCTGCCTGGCGGCAACCTGCTCTCTCCGGCAGCACCTCGATGGGACGACGCCTTGCCGCGGATCAGAGCCGCGGATCAGAGGAGAGGCTGCGGCGAGATACGAACGAAGTTGTTTCTGGTTTTTTTTTCCGTGAATGAGGGAACACGGGGGCCGGTTTCTGCTCTCGTGGGGAATTCCCATGCATTGGTAGGGGGTGTAGTTGATTCCGTGATTGAGGGAGATCTGAGGTCAGATGAGTTTGAAATTTGAACACCTTGCGGGAGTTGGGGGTGTAAGGGACATGCTTCTTACACCTTGAGAAAAATTGCATTATAGTAGAGATTAAAATTAGTTTTGCCAAACGACGTCACACGGCACGCCCCCACAGAACGTGGCGGGCGACGTCACACGGGCCACTCCCTTCTACGACCGACGCTGTCCACCATGATGGCGCGGACGTCGATCTCCCGCTTCAGGGTGATCTGCATGTACAAGGGCGGAGCGGGCGAGGCCAACAGGCCTAACACCTCGCACTAACACCACCGGGTACCTCGCCGCCGAGTCCTTTACGTTGGGTGCGACCCGCGTGGACGACGTTGTCTTCGGGTGCGCGCGGCCTCACAGTCACAAAAGTTTCTGATACGTAGGTACGAGGAGCGCTGTATCTGGGACATGGTACATACTTTTAGAGGATTTTACATTATTGAAATAAAAAATGTTTCACATTCCCGGGACATGGAACGTGGCACCGTACCACGTTCCCGGTGACTAGCTATGCCTCGACAGCGTTCGCCACTTCGGCGGCGCGCGCGTCCGGCATGATCGGTCTCAGTGGGGCCCCTTCCCCCTGGTTTCGCATCTCGAGCGCACTTGCACCCCAACGATGACAGCTGCGGCGGTGACACCGGTCCAGAGAGCTACTTTGTCCTCTTTGGCGACGACGACACGCCACAGACCAACCCGGTACTTGCCAGCGATGACTAACCCAACGCACATCGTCGGCCTGACTGCCATACAAGTCGACGGCAAGGACCTTGGCATCCGGCGATGGACACTTGACCTCCGTAAAGATGGTTCTAGCGGTGCGGTCTTCAGCATCGCCGTCCCCGTCACGTTCCTCGCGGAGAGCGCGAGTATGAGCTTCTGAGACAGGCGCTGGTGAGTCGGATACGGCTGCCCAGTGAACGGCTCGGCGCTTGGCCTGGACGTCTACTACGCAAGCCGGTCGCTGGCCAGGGCCAAGATACCGGCCATGGCGGTCGTCTTCGATGGCAACGCCGTCATAGGATATAGGATATGGTTCAGTCGGACAAGGGCACGCACAGGCCAGTGCTCCACTGCTTAAGGAGTACTTGGATTCTGTTCGGCATCCACACGCGGCGTTTCTTCCCCTCAGGTCCATAGGCCATGAAAGCCCCGGCCCCATAAGGGCCCGTACGAGTTTCTTTGCATCCCGATTGTCCGAGCCCAGAGCCCACCCGTTGTGCAAGACTAGTATTATTTTCTATTAAGTATCCTGATGATATTAGTTTTATTTGCACCGTACCGTCACGGGAAAAGGTTTGTAACCCGTATGGAGTAATAAAACTAGCCCGGTGTAAACATTGTAACTCATACCTTTCTCTGCCTTTTGGCTAAGATCAAGTGTAGTATCTGTTCTTATCAGTTTGATATCTGATATTGTGAGGCACTGCTTCACAATGATATATTAACTTATTTTTTTATAGGGGAGGAATTTTAATAGTGGCTTGCCACTATAATTCCTTAGGTGTCGTTCAAACGTTGCACTACAGTTTGAGTTTGGCACACCCCAACCAAATCAATTCTTAATATTTTTTGTGTTTCAGATAGAGACTTTAAACTAATGGCAATGCATATATATTTTAGAATTTGAACTTTGGTATCTTTGTTAGGCAACCAGTCTACTATATTAAAAAAATAAAACTATACTACCACGACAATTATGTTGTTATATATTTTTAAATATAAATAGATCAATTTTTTGTTGTTATAAATTATATAGGAGGAGAAATTGATGGTTAGAATGTGACGGTGACGACTGCAACAAGTCAAAATGCCGATTATTAAAGTGTCCTCTGTGTGTGCATTTGTTAGTGTCATGATGGAGCATCATACTAGTTATTATGTTTCTCTGCAGCCTTAACTACAGTACTTAGAGGTACAGTCCTACAGTTCCCTGACGCCTCCAAATCCCTCCGATCGTGCATCATCGATACATCCAGGCCCTCCACCTCAGGCCCCAGGGTACCGCCCCCTGGAAGTAGAGCCTCCGATGATGGACTCGCGATGGGGAAAAAGAAACGCCTCCACCCGCCGCCGCTCCCATCGGCCGCCGATGGGCTCGCCGCCGTCGTGCCCCTCCTCATAGGTTGCCGCCCTTCCCCTGCACCCCCCGCCCCACCGCCGCCGCGCAGTCGACGCCGGTTCGCGGCCACGACGACCCGCCGCCACTAGAGGGGCCGTCCGTACGTGCGCAGCGGCCTACATCCCGACCCTCTTCTCGGCGCTTCGCGCGTGCGCGGGGCAGCGCAGCAGACGTGTGGTCGAGCTCGAGCTGGAGCTAGCAAAGCCGTCCTTGCCTCCTTCTACGGGACGTGGATGACGCCCATTCTTTTCCCTCCCTCTGTTGCGCTGCCACCGACCGAGCTCCGCGCGCCGGTCAAATTGGCCACGGCCGCTCCTCCATCGCCCTCTAGCTTTCACCCACAGGCGTCGCCACCTCCTTGCGCATCCTCTGGACTTGCTCGCGTTACTTCTAACCGCCAGAGCAAGCTGCGCCCACCATCTTCGCCGCAGCCGCCCTCTATGGCCGTCGTCGTCCCCGTTGCCGCGTCCGCTCTCCGTCCCAACCGAGTGTGCCACAGCCTTCCCTACGACGCGCCTCTCCTCCTGCGCCCTTTCCCAGGCCACCTTAGTTGCCGGAGCACCGTCGCCGGCGGACGCGCTCGACCGGAGCTGCCTGTACGCGTGGCCAGGGCGCCACCGCGGGCCTCAGGCCGTGCTGGAGGCACCAACGGGTGCGCGCGAGCCTCCTGGTGCTCCCACGGCGCTCCTCTGCCGCCGACGAGCACTCCACCACCGTAACCGCGAGCCCCGACGAGCTCCTCTGTCTGCAATTCACGTCAGGGACCTCGCGCAAGAATTTAACAAAAGCGAGGGGCCTAAGTGAGAACTCTGTGACTCATATGAATATTGCCATAAGGACCTGTTTGTAGATGTTTTGTTGAATATTAGGAAATTCATATCTGGAGTTTGGTAACTCCAATTTTATTGAACCAAATTTTGTTATGTGTATTAATTGCCTCTGCCTAGCCCGCGGCAATTGCCGCGGGGCTCTTGCTAGTTTTTTAGAAGTCATGGTGGACCATCCAGAAGTCATGCTCTTTCTTGAAGAAAAAAAATTCCATGCTTATTAGAGCCTCAACCACACAGTTACTTATGCAGCTACCCATCGACTCTGATCTTGGGATATTGTCCAGCGATCAGATATGCAGGGTACACCGTTTCCCTTCATATTGTGTGCCTCTTTGTCTGGCAGAGTCTAAGAGAGTTCCAAACTCTGCATATCAACTCGATGTACTGTTCTTTGGTTTAATAAAAGTTTCTGTTACAAAAAAAAATTATAACGGTGATACAATACGAGAAAATGGCGGCTAAAGTGAAAAACTCAAGAGGAAAACATGCCTGATGTTTGGTTGTGTCAAACAGTGTGGCCAGATGGATTACTTTGGCTTTCACTAAATGTCAACACACACAAAGTTAGCTTTGTCAATGTTATAAAAAGAAAGTTTAGCTTTGCCAAATGACGACATGTTGTGTCCATATATATGACCATCATATCTCCATGGCTATATATATAGCAATTTGTGTGTGCCTAGCCATTGTGCTGGGAGATGCAAATACAAATCCCTTCTATACTCGTGATATATAGCAATTTGTGTGCCTGGCCATTGTGCTGGGAGATGCATATACAAATCCCTTCTAGACTCGTGATAATATACACATATATATAGGCAATGAGTTAACAATAAATTCAAGGCTATAAGGTTGAGCAAGATTCATGGCTAGCCATGTGCTCCTCTCACGAGGCTGCTCTCTAGCTTGCTCCATGATCGCGTGTCTCCTCTGAATCTTCTCGCCAAGGCTGCCAGACAGACCCATCGCCCTACCAATAAATTGGTGCACATCATCAGAGAAGCTCAGACACCCAGTCTCGCACAAAGCTATCATCTGATAGCAGGGGACCGCCATCTAAACGTCTGGTCCCCCTCTCCCCCTCCCTCTGCCGCGAGCCTTCGACGGGGTGGCTGCCGCCGCCGCCCTACGCCAGGTGTTGAGGACTTCGTTGGTCTCTTCACCGACGACGAGCACCTAGGTATTCCCACCCCTTCCTCTCTTCCCGCTGTGCGAAACTGAGCACCAAAACCCTAACTCTTCCCGCTGTGCGAAACCGAGGACGGGTTGGTTGATTCCTGTTCGTAGGTATTATGTTTGGTTTGGTTTAATCCCTGTTCGTTCCCTTTACAGATCTGCAAACAGCAGTCCGTGGATTTGGGGACGTATGATTTTTTAGATACGAATCCTATGATCAAGTTTAGTTCAAATTTGAGTTCTGGAAATACAACCCTTTAGTAGAAGTATTAAATCTTCTGAAAGCTATTTATTAAAAATCAGTTCTTATATATATATTGCTTATTCTCCTTTTAACATTGCTATATAGGGATGTTCATGTAACGTCCCGCCCCTCCGAGGCCGGGCACTAACACCTGCCGCTTAACTGTGATATGACGACCCCATGACCAACACCAGTCTTTCTCGCACACTTTGTCCTCACTCGTGCGCACCCGGGAAAACATCCCCGGTCACCCATCGCCTCCAAGCCAAGCACGCTTTAACTTTGGAGTTTTTTAGGAGATGGGCTTCCTGGAAAAGAAGTTACTGTTTTGTTGATATGAGTATCCTATTAATCCTATTAAGCTCGGGCCGGGGTGTTACATTCTCACCCTTAGAAGACCGACGCCCTCGTCGGTCAACCCCCGAGCCGAGGACCGCCCCCTTTTGGCCACGTCCGTGTGTCCGGTGCGGCGCATGAGCCATGCTGAGCGACCACTCCGGATCCACACCGGCCATGCGCACCATGCTCGCCGCACCGACACACGCGCCCGTGAAACCGCAAGGGTCGCTCGATACCATCTCGTAACATCCCGCCCCTCCGAGGCCGGGCTCGCCACTGCCGCTTAACTAGGATATAGACTGACCCCACAGACCAACACCGTCTTTTCTGCACACTTTGTCCTCACTCGTGCGCACCCGGGAAGAACTTCCCGGTCGGTCACCCATCGCTCCAAGCCAAGCACGCTTAACTTTGGAGTTTTTTAGGAGATGGGCTTCCGGAAAAGAAGTTGCAACTTGTTGATATGAGTATCCTATTAATCCTATTAAGCTCTGGGCCGGGGTGTTACAGTTCATGTTTGCAATGTTGCAAGGGAAGAGGAGTTCGTGTTTGTATGTCCCACTTCTCTTATTAAATGAAAAGCTGAGTATAGGCACAAAGCTATCAGGCTAGTTTGTTGAATTTTAGGTTTGCTGTCCATTTGTTTTGGGTTCTCACACAACATTAGCTTTTGCATTTGTATTGATATTCAGTTCTTCACTGGCAGGGAACATGGCTGAGTTTAAGTGGAGGGAGATACTGCTGGAGACACCCTCAGGATTCGCCTTGTTTTCTGTTGATGAAGATGTACTCAAAGAAACTAATGATATCTGGGTGTATTTCAGGAATGTAGCTACTGCAAAACATATTATGGTTCGTCTTGATGATGTACAGTTTGCTGACAAAAGTGCTGCTTGGGATGGTGAGACAGAAGCTAGCAGGGACCTTATGGATCTAATTCGCGAATCGTGCAGGGGTAAAAAGTCTCTATTTGTTCAGAGTGCCGAACTTAAAGCCGTTATTGAGAAAAAGTTGTGGATCCAATGTTCATACGAACCTCCTGTTGTTGATGAACTCGTTTGGGGAATGAAGCATGTTCTTTGTGGATTTATAAGCTACGAAGCCAACAAAATAACTAAGGAGTATTGTCTCCCACTAAGCAAGGGATTACAACAGTTCTTACAAGATCATTTGATCAATATCAAGCCAAAATGGCTTCATAATAAATTGATATCAGAAATTGGCTTGTTGCGCTATGTGGACACAACTTTAGAGCAAGTTCCCAAGTCATTGAGGGAGTCATTTGATGAACATGTTTGTAGAATTGGTGAAAGTATTGAGGATGACTTAGAGTACGCCAGAGTCCTTGCAAAGATTCTTGTTCCTGAGTTGACACCAGAATATGATTTCTGGAAGATGTTCCCATCGGACTTAGTGCAAAAGATCAATGACGCAGAGAAACATGCAACTAACTATCGACATGAAGAGCTTACCATTCATGATAGGGAAATCATTATGGGAGCTCTTAGTCACCTATTGGCTGTTCCTAAACAAAGAAATGAGATTATGATCAGTGTCAAGCGTATGGAATCAGAAATCACATATCATTTTAGGACATTTGACTGTACAGATGAAGAATCTATAAGGGAACCTGCCAATTTGAAGGATTCAACATATAGGAGGGTACTCCTTGAGACTCCTTCTGGTTTTGCCATTTTTGATGTTTGTGAGGATGTCTTTAAACGGCCTCAGCACATATGAGCATCATTTATCAGTGAAATGGAGGCACGCGGGGTTGTCTTGGCTCTTGGTTTTGTAAAGGTTGATAACAAAAAGATTGTCCGGAATAACTGCAATGGTCCTGGCCAAGATCTGAGCAGGCTTATCCGAAAGCTACGTCCACATGAAACAAAATTGATTGTTCAAGATGATGATCTTAAATCTGTCATTGAGCAAAAACTTAAGGTCAAATGTTGCACTAAATTTCCAAATGATGATGATGGTGTTGGTGATTTGATGTGGGGCCTAAAGCATGTCCTTCATGAATTTATTCCCCAAGAAAAGGACAATTTAACTGAAGACTATTATCTACCATTGAGCAAGGGGTTGCAAAATATGTTACAATTATATGGTGTCAGTGTCTTACCAGGGCAGATGGATAGACTGTCTATATTCGTTCTTGGTTACTTGGAACATCTTGACTGGGTTTTTTCAGTTGTGCCTCTCATCTTCCGCCGGTCGTTCGACCACCGTGTTTCTTATATTGGTACATTGATTGAAGACCATGTGGACTATGCAAATGTGGTTGCACATATCCTTGTTCCCGAGTCTGAACAGAAAATTGATGTCGAGTCGCTTTCAAGTGATCTGAAAGAAAAGGTGTCTCAGCTAGCAGCAAACATAAACAAACAAGGGAGATCTATCAATGATCACGACAAACAAGTCGTACTTGCAGTCCGTGGTTACCTTTCAGATGTTCGTGAAAAGAAAGATAAATGTCTGAGTTTCTCAAACATAATGGTTCAGAAGTAGAGTTACCAATTGTTGGGGAGGCTTATGATGATGAAGTGAACTCATGGTTAGTGTCATTGACAAAGGCATCTCCGTCAGAGAAGTTAACAGTTGCAGATGTGCCCATTGTGCCTTGTCAAATGGGAGATGAAGTCCAAGGTGATATTGAGGGGACCAAGGCCCCAATGAAGGCAGCACAAGGGGCCACAAATGCATTCCCAGAAGCTGAAAATACTGGCAAAAATAAATCTGAGGACAAATCTGCACAAGCTTGTGATTCGTTTGAGGAAGTTCCTAACATTGAGGAGTGTGTGGAGCCTTCTACTGGTAAATCTGTTGGTACATATGCTGATTTGCTCAAATTCATGTGCCACTCAGAGACGCCTACAATCTCGCAAGGGGCGGACAATGCTAATCAACATCATTATCCTGTCACAGTTATCGCGGCAATGAATGTTTGTTCATCTGTAACAATGGACGACAGCATGCAGAAAGATATGTCTAGTGGCACTGGCATGCCATCCCAAGCTAAGGTATTGGACCTGGGCATTTCTGCCACAGCACATGAAGTCAACATTATTGGTAGGACAAATTTTGTTGACATGCAGAATGGAAAAGGTGGCACAAGTGGTACTTTTGATGAGACAAATGAGAGGCACATCATAGAAAACTTTGAAGAAAAGCAGCTGTGCAAAGAGGCCATTGCAGTTCCCATTCCTGATAAAACTAATGACATTTTCACTGTGGATAACTCCCGTGAAAATGAGCAGAACGAAACAGAAGCCAATTCTTGCAAGAGTGAGGTCACCGGTGGCAGTAAACGTATCACTCTGCATTACCTCTTGGACCAGGAGAACAATGATATCTTGGGCCAGAAGAACAATGATACTGATGACCACTTGGGCCAGAAGAAAAATGATACTGATGACCTCTTGGGCAAGGAAAACAATGATACTAAAAAGAAGCGAGGCATGAGGAAATGGTTCCTATCATTCAGGAGGCGATCCTCATCAAAAGATAATTTGTCAGTATCCTCGAAGGGTTCACCCAGCCGGTTTCCGTCCCACTAAATCTGAAACCGTGTCAGTATCATCGACACCTAGCCAGTTCTCTGTATCCTCATCAACCTCAACAATAGCAACATGTTCAGGTCCATAATATGCAAACGTGGAAACCGGAATTGTTGATACATATACTATCAGGTTTAGGTGGATGCCATCATCTGAATGGCTATTTTGTTTCTAGTCCGTGTGCTCATGCCAGGACCTCCTGCACAAGATTGTGTTTATTTACTTGCTAATCGTGAACTCCATTTGCTGCAACGTTCTGCTTTGGCGATGGTACTCAACGTGCTTGCTTTGTTCTTGCTACTCGACCTCTGAACTCCATGTGCTACGTAATTTAATTTAAACATGTCTTAGTAATCCCAAAAAAGAAAGCTATCATCCATCTGCCACCTGACCTCCTTCATTCAGTCCTCTGCCACCTGATCTATCATCCAATCTGTTTGTCACGCCATGGGCTGCTAAAGTGCTAACAGCGTGCGCGCGTGCCATGGCAGTCACCGGAGGCGCCGTGGAAGAGGACAAGGCGTACATCGTCGGGCGCCCTCTGTTCAAGGTTCCTCCCAGCAGCCCGTGCCGCCGCTGCTGAAAATATTTCGAGCTCGTCTGTCACTCAGCATCGTTTCCTGGAGTGCACTGCCGATGAGAATTTATTATTTCTCTCAAATAATATTAGATTGTGAGTTGCTAAGCTAAGTTTCTTGTCTGAATGGACTGAATGACTGAGTGTATGCCCGATGGCCTTGAGACTTGTCTGTCGGATTTTTTTTTAATTTTTTTTTTGTTACTTCGCCTTGACTCTTCTTCTCCCTCTGGCTCTTTCTCCCTCTCCTTCCCCCTTTTGTGCTCTCTCTCTCTCTCTCTCTCTCTCTCTCTCTCGCTCTCTTGTCTACCGTCCTTCCATGGTGATAACTGAAAGGATGGTAAGGTACTCAGGTCGGACCAATAACAATAGTTAAGCTCTGTCGTTAGGTTCCTCCTTCGGTCCTCAGGTCTACGGGCTGAGTGACCCGGACCAATAACGACCCAGCGATTGGGTCGTCCGAGGAAGCCCGCCTGTTTTGCCATGTCCCGTGTCCGGCCTTCTCTATTGTACAAACTTGTTATTATTAATTATATGACATGATGTAGTTTGCTAAAAAAAATGATATGATGTAGTACTGTAATCCTATCTTAGTTTTGTACCGCACCGCTGTTTGAGAAAAGTTGCAACCCAAAGGAGGCAATAAAACTATGCCAAGCACGGACAATGCAATTCATACCTTTCTCGCCCATTTGGCTTAGATCAAGTGTAGTATCTGATATATTAAAACTTTTTTGTTGTGGGGAAGGAATCACAGTAGTGGCGTGTCACTTGGTTCCTTAGGCGTCGCTCAAGCGTTCTTGGACGTGGCACACCCCAACCAAATCAATTCTTAACAATTTGTGTGTAACGTTCACAACATATTATGATTGTGAAAAGATCATATCACAAGTTGTATTGGAATTATTTATCGAAGTTGGTATAAATTCTGTCAATTTTTGTGGGTCACAAATTATGCAAGAGGAGAAAATAAACATAGTTTGATGTTGATGACCCCATCAAGCCGAATTGCGGGTTATGTTTTGAAAATGCCAGAGCGTGTGGGTTGGTAGTGTCATGGTGGAGCACATGGTCAATGGATAGCCCACTAACAGCCCATGTTTTCTTTTTAGAATACTACAACCGCTCCTGGGACGTTTGAAAAATCAGGTCCGATAACGCTTTATTAGATTCTTTTATTTATATACCATCATTACTAGTAAACATTTATATTTCGGCCTTGTATGGCTTGCATGAATTTCACATGTTTTTTCCAGAAAAAAAGGGTTCACTTTCAAATAAAAACTGGACAAAAAAATCCAACATTCCAAAGAGAGCCTTAGTTTGAACTTTCATAAGTGGCATACTGGCATATGCATGCTTATCATGAACAAACTTAACGGGTGTGTCTACGTGACACTCGAGTGACGGTCACTCGATTATATTATGGGGTAAGAAATCAAGTGTTTTTATCCCTTCAACACTTGATTTTTTGTGATCATTGAGTTAAGATCAAATGAAACAAAAAAATATTTAAATAATAAAAAACTATTAAACAAAGAAAATAAAAAATTAGCCAAATTATTTCTATGAAAGGCAAATTACAAAATTTCTAAGGAATTAAATAGAGCATACAAAAACTAAAACAAAAACAAAAGGCAACTAAATAAAAAAATAGCCAAATTATTTCTATAAAAGACAAACTACAAATTTTAAAGGGAAATAGAAAACATGCATAAATAAAACAAAATGCAAAAAATAGCAGATTATTTCTATGAAAGGCAAATTGAAAATTTTCATAGGAGAATCAAATAAAACATACAGAAATAAAAACAAAAGGCAAAAAATAATAATCAGATGCATGTTTAAATAATTGTGACTATTCACATGTATGAATGATTGATTCACACCATGTTAACACAGAATTTACACCCGGACAGAACCTGTAAAATATGGTCAAATGCGATGTCAAATATACTCTGAAAATGAAATATCTGAATGCAAGATATAATGTGACGTGACGATGGCCAACAGCGCCCACCGGCCGCACATAGTCCCTCTCCAGGCATGCCAAATCAACCGCAGGCACGCGACCACCCTGTCTCCGCGACCCTCATCCAACGGTCACAGTTATCGAGTGACGGAACTCGATTTTGAAAAGGAACCACCACCGAGAGAGAAAAAAATATAACGATACACTCAAATTATATACAACCTGGTAGTTTCAAAATAAAATAATGGATGAAAACAAATTTGTCAAAAAAAATAAAAAAACATAAGGCCAAAAAAGGATTTCTTCCTATGAAAGGAAAATTTGAAGATAATCAAATAAGCATAAAACAACTATACAAACAGATTAACAGATTTTTTTTCTATGAAAGGAAAATTTTAAGATTTTCAAATGTGAAGAAATACATAAATACAAACTAATTAACTAATGCAAAAATAGAAATCCAAATTTACAATTGTGATGCATGGTGTGTATTTCGAGTTTTAACTTTATTTACACACCATTTTCTCTTATTATTAATACGCACCATACCGCAGACCAAGCGCGCCTTAACCACCCCGCGGGCCTGCTGGACGCCATTGCCGCTCCTCCTCGCGCTCGCCGCCGTCGTTCTCGCGAGTCAGGACGATGTCAGTCGGCGACTAATTTGCCTTGGTTGGTGTCTTGGTGATCAGGATGGTACGTCAGTCGGACAAAGACAGGCATGGGCACAGCGCTCCACTGCTCAAGTAGTCCATATCGGACCATCACGGTCGCAAGTCGCAACGAGGAAAAAGGCGCAACAAAAAAAAAACAATAGTTGGGCTCTGATCAGCACCCTCCTACGACGTTCCTTCTCCTAAGGTCCATGGGCCATGAACGTCCCGGCCCCATAACGGCCTGTATGAGTTTCTTTGCCTCCCGATAGTCCCAGCCAACCAGTTCGGCCGAATTTCTCCAAGACCAGTACTATTTTCTGTCTTGATAATACTTCGTAATCATAATATTCATGTTTAGTTTTGCACCGTACCGCCACGAGATAAGGGTTTGTAACATGTAGAGGTAATAAAACTAGCCTAGGGTAGACAATGCAACTTATACTTTTCTCGGCCTTTTGGCTAAGATCAAGTGTAGTATCTGTTCTTATCGGTTTAATATCGATATTATGAGGCACCGCTTCATAATGATATATTGAACTTATTTTTGTGGGGGAGGAATTTGTAATAGTGGCTTGCCACTATAATTCCTTAGGTGTCGCTCAAGCGTTGCACTATAGCTTGGGCTTAGCACACCCCAACCAAATCAAATTTAAAAATTAAATATAATTAAGAACTAAAAAACAGAACTTTAAATAAATGGCCGTGCATATATATTTTAAATTTCAAACTTTGGTGTCTTTAGTAAAAAAAAAGATCGGACTACCCATACCAAAAAAAAAACAACTACAACGACAGTTATGTTTGATTTATATTTATATAATCAAAGTTTTATTCCTATAAATTATATAAGACGAGAACTTGTGACGGTGATGACTACAAAGTCAAATTGCCGGTTATGTTTTTGAAATTGTTGAGTGTCCTCTGTTTGCGCGTTTGATAGTATCATGCTGGAGCATTTCTTTTTTTGTTTTTAGAAGTCATGGTGTGGAGCATCTAGTTGCATGGATTATGGATACAATAAGAGAAAATGGTGTGGCCAGAGGGAATACTTAATTTGGTCTTTTCAGTAAATGCCGACACACACAAAGTTCGGTTTGCCAAACAACGACGTGCTGTGCCCATACATATATGACCATATCTCCATGGCTATATATATAACATTTTTGTGCCTGGCCATTGTGCTGGGAAATACAAATCGCTTCTAGACTCGTGATGATAATATACACACATAGATATATAGGCAATGAGTTAACAATAAAGGCCATGATGAGTTGAACAAGTTTCACAAAAAAAAAAAAAAAAAAAAGATGAGTTGAACAAGATTCATGGCTAGCCATGTGCTCCATCCTCTCACGCTCCAAGGATGCTCTCTATAGCTCCATGATCGTCTGCCTCCTCTGAATCATCTCGCCAGGGCTGCCAGACAGACCCATCGTCCTACAAATAAATTGGAGCGCATCGTCAGAGAAGCTCAAACAGACACTCAGTCTCGCACAAAGCATTGAGTACGTGCTAGGTTAGTTGCAACATTGCCAAGCTCGATCGTATCCATCAACTCAGCTTGCGTGCAATAATGGTCGCCGCCAGGACGCCGCTCCTCGCGCTCGCCGTCGTTCTGCTCCTTGCCGCTCACTCGACCGTCGGCGGCCACGAGCACGCGCTCGCGCGCCTGGCTGAGCGGCCGCACAAAAGCGCTGGTAAGTACGTGCTTTTGCCACCTGGCCCATCAGTGGGATGCTAACACGTGCGCGCGTGCCATGGCAGCTGCAGGCTGCAGCCGGTGCCTCCGCGGTCGGCGTCGTGGAAGAGGACAAGGCGTACATCGTTGGGCGCCCTCTCTTCAAGGTTCCACCCAGCAGCCCGTGCCGCCGTGTCAAGTCCGCACGCTGCTGAAAAGATTTCGAGCTCTTGTAGTCCGTCAGTCAGCATCGTTTCCTGGACAGCACACTGCCGATCGATAAGAATTTACCAATTCTCTCAAATAATATAGGATTGTGAGTTGCTAAGCTAAGCTTCTTGTCTGAATGGACTGAGTGACTAGGTAAGCTTCTTGTCGAGTGACTGAGTGTATGCCTGATGGCCTTGAGACTTGGTTGTTGATTTTTTAAAGAAAAAAATGGTTTCTATTATAATTCTCCTAGGTGCATAAGCAGCCCTCCGTACGTAAACTTGCTGATTGAAGTTGAGTGAGATATTGTGTTGTTCAGCTGAAACCAGTTTCTATATGTTTACAATAATAGTTACGTTGAGTCTTTTGCCCCAAGAATGGAAAAGCAGCTTCAGTTTTTGTCTTTGCTTTCATCTATTGTGCTATGCTTTACCTAATTCTTTATTTGTCTCTCAATTCCTCTGCTGTAATCTTTTGAATTTCCTGTTGCTTTGTTTCTACTAAAATTTTCAGTAGGGGTGCAAATCCCTCCTGTTTGTTAAAAAAAAAAACTGCTGATCTGTTCCTCAGATATTAAAATTCTTTACGTCGTTGCTTAATTTGCCCCGCCAAACGGATAGGAAAATACATCAAGTTGTTTGTCAGGTTATGCTAGCAACGAATATTTGTTGGTTATTTAGAAAATGTGATAAGAGATATATTGATTTAGGCATTTAGCTGTAACTCATGTTTAGTTTTTGTAGCAAGAAACACCGGCGCGGCGTTGCCGTGCCCTTTTGATTGTCCCGTATGATCCTTTCCACGTCTCGTTTCAATGGTTTGAAATGTACACGACGTTTTTTTTTAGAAGAAATGTACACGACGTTGAGCATCTCGTTTACACTCTCTGACTCATTTTTTTTTAATAAAGGATAAAATATCCGGCCTCTACATCCGTAGATGTACACCAATTATTACGTTGTTTGTGAATAAAAAGAAGGAAAAGGAGACCCAAAGTCTTAAAACAATGACTAGGACTACCGAAGACGATAAATATTCTTCCACCCTCTCGTTTGTTATTTCTAGAGCAATTATTTCTAATTTCTTGCTCAACTCCGAGAGTGCGTCCCGGTCTCCTCCTCACGCTGCAGCCGAGCCTGGAAGCGCAAATCCGTACGCTCCCCGAGAAAATAACCCGCATAACGGAATTAGTTTTTAATTTATTAAAAATAACATCATTCCGGCATCTCCGATAGCCCAACATAAAGCAGCTACCCCAACCCAAATCATATTTTTGACCTTCTTATGTTGATTACTAAGTCAATTGCCAAACATATGGCGAATAGATCTTGGTTGTCGTAGACTAGTAGCAAAGAAGATAATCCTCCAAATCATCTTAGCACAAGGGCAATCGAGGAACAAGTGTTGAATAGTCTCATTCCTATTGCAATATATGCACTTCGGCTCCCTTTCCAGCTTTTTCCTAGCAAGGTTATCCTTGGTTAGGGTAACGCCTCTTTGGAGGAACCAAAGAAAGATTTTAATTTTTAGGGGGATCTTCATCTTCCATATTTTCCTATGCTTTGAAAAGGTGGCTGTGTATCAATGAGATGGAGATACAGGGATCGCACGTAAAATAACCCAAACCGGTTAGATTCCATTTAAAATAATCCGACCCTTCCACCAAAACAACATTAGAAATTTTTGCTACTAGGCTTTGCCACTCTAGAAGTTTATTATCCACCAAAGCCCTTCTAAAAGATATATTAAGAGGGGTTGAGGTCAACACTTTTGAGACAAGTTGCGTGAGGATCTCTTACTATATTATAAAGAGATGGATAATTAACTTTTAGGGGCTTATCTCCTATCCATGTATCGTCCCAAACCTCGTATGGGTCCCATCTTTGATATTAAAGGACCCATTAGCCAACACCTCATCTTTAATACGCATGAGGCCTCTCCGTAAATGAGAGTCATTCGGTTTGGCTGCCACTTGAGTGAGTGTTTTAGATCTTAGGTATTTATTCCTTAGCATTGACGCCATAAGCCATCTCGTGTTGAGTAAATTAACCAACCATTTGGCCAAATGTACACTTGTTTTGTAAGTTCAAATCAAGGATACCTAGACCTCCTTGGTCCTTGGGTCGGCATAAGATGTTCCACTTGGCAAGTCTATATTTATGTTTATCCGAAGATCCTTGCCAGAAAAACCTTGATCTAAAATGATCCAAGTTTTTTAGGACTCCCTTAGGAATCTCAAAGAAGGACATCATGAACATGGGTAGACTCGCTTAAAACCGAATTAAGCGTAACAAGTCTCCCACCATACGAGAGATACTTTGCTTTCCAACAAGAGAGCTTTTGTTGGAACCGTTCTTCCACCTTCCTCCATTCTGAATTGAGGAGTTGTCTATGGTGCATTGGGATTCCTAAATATCGGAAGGGATAGTCCCCTATATTACATCCAAACAAAAGTGGTATAATCGGATTCCATCTCTTTGGCCGCACCATAGCAAAAAATCTCGCTCTTGTGGAAATTGATCTTAAGACTCGACATTTGTTCAAAAGCACATAGCAAAAGTTTTAGATTCTTTGCTTGCTCGGGGTCATGATCAATAAAGATGATGGTGTCATCTCGCATCGTAATATTGACAGACCATCATCTACCAAAGTGGGGAATAATTCCTCTTATTTGATCATCGTTTTTTGCTCTATTAATCATAAGAGCTAACATATCTCGCAACGATGTTAAATAAGATAGGTGACATTGGGTCACCTTGTCTTAGGCCACGTTTGGTTTGGAAGTATGGGCCAACCTCATCGTTGACTTTAATCCCCACACTTTCACCTGAGACCATACATTGTACCCATCTACAACATTTAGCTGAGAAACCTTTCATACGTAAGGTTTGTTGTAAGAAGTCCCATTTGACCTTATCATAAGCCTTTTCAAAATCAATTTTGAGAAATAATCTGACTCATGGTTCTGGGTAGCATTTTATCCAAAATAATCTGATTAATATGCTTGTACTGCATCAATTCTGTAGAAATGCAAATAAGATAGTTGTTTATGTGTCCATTTGCAACTACAATCTATAGGTTCTTTTGGTTTATCTGAATGCAGACTGATTGACAGAGATGATAAAACTGATTTTGCTGGTCACTTAAACCTTTACGCCTTTTCTTTTCCTTTTGAGCTTGCTAAGCTGCACACAAACAAAGAGGGTTATTGAGACCATTGAGAAGTGAAGTTTGATTCTGATGCAGATGATTGACAAGTGGGCCTCGTTTGTAAGTGGTGTCACTTTTGTAAAGCGGTTTTGCCACATCACCATAACAAAAACTCCACATCAGCACGTACGCCAGTGTGGCAAAACCGCTATACAAAACCATCCTAGGTTATGTGTAAAGGTGAGGAGTTAAATATCTAGTTTTATAGTTTGGGGGGGCAAAGTAGTTTGCTTGCAATAGGTGAGGGGGTTCTGCAGAATTTTTTTCAAGAAAATATACTAAAAACATGCATCACCACATATATTTATTAACTAGAGTGCGGCCCCACACTCCACACGGGCAAGAGGAGAAGAGGAAGGAAAAACAGAAAGGGGACCCGTTTGTACAGTATCAGGACCCGTTAGGAAGCATCGAACCTAAGATGAAACAGTAATTAATTCGTTAAGGAACAGTATAACCCATTTTGGAACAGTAAGAAACCCGCTAAGGAACAGTAAACCCGTTACTGGTGATGAATAATGTATCTGAGTCTTAAATGCGCGCCCGTTACTGTTCATCTAGAGGAAAATCACTGGAACAATGAAGAATCATAGATATTAGAAGTGAAACTTCTTGCAAAGAACCCCACAGAGTGGTTTTCATATTGATTTGGTGATATCATCCAATTTGAATAATAATGTATAAGAGATATGGTTTTGTGCTAACGTTATGTCTCTATCTAATGGTTTCAATGGGTAGACGGAGATGTAGGTTGCATAGATTAACGGATAGATGGAGATGTAGGTCGTGTGGCTTTGAGTAAGGACTCTAGCTTGACCAATGTTCCATAGACGACACGTAGCTAGATTTAATTTAATTAATTCTTGCAAATCTTTCACAAAAGAATAAAAATTTAATTTAGAAATATGGTTATATAGTTTTAAATGTATTTAACGATCGAATATATGAAGATGTAGGCTGGATGGTTTGAAGGATAAATGGAGATATAGGTCGTTTGGCTTTGAGTAAGGACTCTTGGTCAATGTTCCATAGGCGATGGGTAGCTAGAGCTAAGGTAATTAAGTCTAGCAAAGCTTTAACAAAAGAATCAAAAATTGATTTGAGAGTTAAATATAGTCGCATAATTTCAAATGGCTTGAATAGATAGGTGGAGATGTAGGCTGCATGGTTCGATGGATAGATGGATAGATGGAGATATAGATTGTGTGGCTATGAGTGAGGACACTTGACTATTTCTTATGAAGCTTTTACGAAAGAATCAAATTATGATTTGAGAATTAAATATAATCACATAATTTCAAATGGTTTTAACAGATTGATGGAGATGTAGGCTGCGCGATTTGACAGATAGATAGAGATCGGTCATGTGTCTATAAGAGTGAAGACTCTTGATCTATGTTCCATAGCAATGGTTAGATAGATCTCAAATTTAATTAATTCTTGCAATGCTTTCACGAGAGGACCATATTTTGATTGAGGAACTAAATATAGTCACATAATTTGAAAAAGGCTTTGATGGATAGATGGAGATTTAGGCTTCATGGTTTGACAGATAGATGGAGATATAGGTTATGTGGCTTCGAGTGAGGGCCCTTGGTTAACATTTCATAGGCAATGGTTAGCTAGATCTAACTTACTTAATTCTAGCGAAGCTTTCATGAAGTAATCAAAATTTGAATTGAGAATTAAATAGTCACATATATAATTTCAAATGGCTTCAATAGACAGATAGAGATGTAGGCTGTGTGGTTTAATGGATAGATGGAGATATAGTTTATTTGGCTAGGTATGAGTGTGGACTCTTTGTAGACGTTCCATAGATGATGGTAGCTAGATCAAACTTAATTAATTCTTATGAAGCTTTCCAAAAGAATCAAATTTTGATTCGAGAATTAAATATAGTCACATAATTTTAAATGGTTTTAATGGATAGATGGAGATGTAGGCTACGAGATTTGATGGATAGATGGGGATGTAGGTCATGTGGCTATGAGAGTGAGGACTCTTGATCAATGTTCTTATAGGCAATGGTTAGCTAGATCTAACTTAACAAATTCTTGCAAAGCTTTCATGATATACTCAAATTTGATTTGGGAATTAAATATAGTCACTGTCGACGAAATATCGGCGATAGTCCGACCAGGGGTATGCCCTGACCGGTAATGGATTGGCGGAAGGCGCACGAGATTGCGAGCAAGACGTAAACAGGGAGCAATCACACGAGGTTTACCCAGTTCAAAGCCGCAAGGATGCGTAAAACCCTAGTCCCGCTCTCTCGTTTCGATTATGATGTGGATGTATGAGTTCGTGCGTTATGCCGCATTCTCCCCTCGGCATGGGGTCCTTGCTCTCCTTATATATCGCGGAGAGCAAGGTTACAAGTCGGAACTAGCCTATCTCGGTACTAAGTTTATATACTTTACAAGTCTAAACTTTCCTATCTCGCCTAGGTCTTGTCCTCCTTGTCGGTCTTCGATATTCTTGCTCGTTTTAGGGCCGTCCGACCAGCCCGAGCCGATCGGTCTTGAAGCTTGATGGGCCGGCCTGGTGATAGCATGTCGGCCCAAACTAGGCCGTGAGGGTATATGGAGTTTATACCTCCACGCCTAGTCCCCGAGCATCATGGATCTTGAGGGAAAAAACACCGTCTTGTTTGGTTGAGTGAGAAAGGGTGGTCGGACACACGTTCGACATGTGGTCCGAGCAGGCCGAGGACCGTCTAATGCTTCCGGCCACACTTTGCTTACACTTGGTTGACGTTTTCGGTTTTGACCGAAAGATTTATGATGCTCCCGAAAAGAAAAAGAATTTTGAAAGGGGTCCCAAATGAGACGTGGGCCCTCGTTAGTATGTGATGTCCGCCATCACATGGTATCTCGTCGTGATTGGTCATTGCCTTAGCTTAGTTTTGAAACTAAACTCTTTGTAGAGAGAAAGGATCGGCCGAGTCATGCAAATGACGTGGGCCCACGTAGTCCCCGAGTTGCCGTAAGATAGTATATGTTGCAAAGCTCTAAAAGAAGGATCTAGCCCATGTCACCTCTCGTGACGTGGGCCCACGTAGTCCCCGAGCCCGGGATGAGGTGGAACACGTTATGTCGTGGTCTAAAAAAGAAAACAACTGATCATTATATCGTGCTTTATGTGTTTCCGACCACTCTTTGAGTGAGACCGAGCGAGCCAAATTTCATTTGGGCCGGTCGGTTTGAACCATGCCATGACTTTGTCATGATTAAGTTAAGGCAAACTTTGCTACTTAACTCGCCCCCAAATGGCCGTGAGACCATGGTTTTGAATCTAAACCCATGAAATAGCTTAGCTATTTGTGTGCCGAATAACCGGTATCATTGGCGAAAAATCCCAAATTTCACTGTCGGATTGTGTGTGGGTTGAATTGTTGATGCTATACCGTAACTTTGTTACAGTTGGAACGCTTCTTTCGAGTTGTTGCCGCAAAGAGAAAATTTGGTATGAGTTAATGTTTTGATGAGGTATGCTGAATCGTATTGATTTGATATAATCTATGACATAGAGTTGTATCAAGATGCGTTGTTTGAGAATGGTTTTTAGTAATCGCCTCTCCTTAGAGTTAATCAGTCCGCAGGTGTGTAGGTGACCTATAGTGAATAGCGCGTTGCCGAATCACTTAGGGCCCTGTTTCCGTTGGAAGCGACCGCTGTCATCCCTGTGTTGTATAGCGTTGGAGCTGTGAACACGTAGCGGGATTGATCGAGACAAAGGCATGCCGATTGTTTTCTCGTTGGAGGGGTGACGTACTTGGCCATTTGGTACAAAGAAAAAAGGTGTTTTTAACTTTGTGAAGAGTTTTTCGAACGTACTTTGAAGTAGTTCGTGTAAAGAAATCTTTTGTGAAAAAAGATCGGTGAAGGCATGTATGTTAGGTTAATAGAGCACTTATCTCGTATTTTGTCAGTAGGCCACCGTCTTCCCAATGTGGACTTTTGATCGTGCCTTTGTTCCCGAAAGAATGGTCATGTGGTGTGTAAGATTTTCTTATCATGCGAGAAGGCTAAGTTATGCTTGTTATAGATTTAGAAGAAAAAAAATTGCCGCAACACTAGTCTCTTTCTCATTCAAGAGCCGACTGTGCCTTAGGGATTAGATGATCCTAAACAAACAAACATGTGTTGCCGGAATGTTTGGAGCCCTTTTCCTTTGGGAGCGACCGGGATCACTCGTGTTGTATAGCGTTGAGCCGTGAACACGTAGCGAGTGGGACCGAGACAAGGCATTCCCGGTTTGCTTCGTGTTTGAGGTAAGAAATTTGTGCGAACCGGTTTTTTCAAAGTGTGGTCTTTTGAAATGGGTGAACCGAAATAAAATAGAAAATTTGTTAGAGATGTTGGGTACTTATCTTTTGTCCGTCGTGGCACGTCATGATCGCGTGTGGAGCAAAAAATATTCGCTTGTCGATGCAACCGTACATCGCAACCGACATGTCGCGTCCAACCGGCGTACGGTTTTTCGTCTTTGGTCAAGTCAATTCTTGCCGATGTGGTGGGTCCATTGTGTCGGTGTCTCAATCGCTCCACCTCCCCGACGTCGTGTGTCAGCGAGCGCACGGGGGGTTCCCGATGCGAGGGGAACGTATAAATGCACGTCGCTTGAGTGGAGCGGTTTTCGTCGCTTTGTGCTCTTGGGAAACGAGAGGGCCGCGAGGTTTTGATTACCCACGATCTCATCGGTTGCCTTCTCGAGTCCTCCGGGCTCTTCTATAAATTACGGCCTGCGCTGGGAGTTCTGTACACGCAGCGCATTCTCTATTCCTGTTCTTCTCCTCCTGCTCTCAAAACCTAGGGTTTTAGATCCTCACTTGCTCGCCGCCACCACCTGCGATGGACCGCCGTCATGGTGAGGCGGCGAGGAGGGCGGCCGAGGAGCCGCGGGATGTGCCGGAGGCTGCGGCCCCCGAGCAGGTGGCTCCGGTCGTGGAAGCCGGAGCGCGTCGTTGCCGCGCGGAGCAGGGCCGCGGGAAGAGGCGGCGGTGGCCGCCGCAGTGTCTCCACGCCGCGTTCGGGCCGAGCGGCGTTTCAGCCGAACTCCCGGCGTCGCGCTCGACCGCCGTAGGGCGGAGCCGGAGCACGTCCGGGATCTCTATTCCGAGGCCACCAAGCAACCGGGCGGGCGGAGGGCAATGTGGACCTATTCCCCGAAGGCACTCTCCTCCGCCCGGAGGAGCCGGGAGGCGGAAAAGCGCCGGGCCGCCGATTTCGACGCCGATGCTAACGCCGCCGTCAATGAGGCGGCGGACGAGAGGCCGGCCCGCAAGGTCCGTGGACACGCCGCCGGCGGCACAGAGGCCGCCGACATCGGGTCGGCGGTAAGTACCGAGTTCTCCGTTGTTCATATGCCCCGAGTTGTTCTCGTCTTGGCATTTTTAATTTTTTACTCGTTTTGCAGAGCCGACGGGAGCCGGAGCAGGCCGCGGAGGCCGCTCATGCGGCGGCGGATGCGGTGAACGCCCGGGCGGCGATGTCATCGCGCGGCTGGCGGCGATCCCCGGCCAAGTGGCCGCGGTGGCGGTTCATGGCGTTCGTCATGGTGCCTCCACCGCCTATGCTACCGTCGATGCCATCTCCGGTGTCGACGTCCGCTGTATGGAGCTGTCGGTGGCGGCGCATGACGCCATGGAGGGCGGCGCCGTCGAGTTCGCCGGGGCAGCGGAGGCCGTCGTTGCCGCGACTCTGTCGATCCGGTGGTCGGCAAGCTTTTCGGGATGACTAGATTGCTTAGATGCAATCGGTCCCCCCGTTTGTAAAATTTTTTTTATATTTTTAATGAAGGAATTGGATCTTTTGAGATGTGTCTTGTGCCGGAATCCTTCAAGATTCCTTTTATTTATCCCTTTATTTAGATCCCGTTTTATGACTTTGTCATGTTTATGCCGTAGGATTTTGTTTCAGGATTTGGAATCCTCTTGTTTGGAGAATGTTGTAACGTGTCAAATCTCGAGGATGATTTTCCTTTGAATGACAAGAAAAATTCATGTGCTCAAGTGTTTGACACGAAGAACTTGATTTCTCATTATAAAATAGTACACATTAGATTGCTTTTTTGTCATTTAGAATGACTTACAACGATGTGTACGACTGACGCTAACTTAAACCTTGAAAGGAAAATAGCCTAGAAAGGAAAAACTTGTGCCGATAAGAGAGAAGAATTCATCTCTTGTTGTTTCAATTTTCCGGCTCGCTTCACCTTCTTCCAAGTCGTGGACCATGACCGGGTCTTCTTCGGTGAGCGGTAGGTCGTCATCGTCTAGGGCTTGATCATCTCTCAAGTCGGCGTGGTCGGATATACTTATCTCGTTCGAGTAGTATTGAGATTGTCCTTTTTTGGAAAAGGTACATCTCGTAAAAGAATCTAAGGAGCTTGAGTTCTTCTTAAACCGGCTTTCTTTTTGTACTACTTCATACCACTCGCCGTTTATGAACATGCCTTCGGATGTTTTGCGCCCGGTGATCGGACGTTCGATGCGCCGAAGATTGGCCGGGTTTATTGGATTAGGGAATATGTGCTCGGTGTGCGAGAGGTATCCCGTCCTCGGAGGAGTTGGACCGGGAGCCTCCGGTTTGGTTCTCTGGTCTGCAAATTGTCCAAGAAGGGAGTGATGAAACCATTACGGTTTGTTTGAACAGATGGAACCATTCGTCTAGGAGGAGGGCTCCGAGCACGTTTGTATACAGTAGTCGTCTGTATGGGTTGGGTACAACAACGAGGCTCATCCGTGTTAGGTGAATCCCTTGTGTCGTCCCTTAATGAGCTTATGCCGAAACTGCGGCGATTCTCTCTGGTTGCTGCCATGTGTTTTTGGCGCTCTTCCCTTCGTTTTCTTTCTACGTCTTGGTGTCGGTCAGCAAGTGCCCTAGCCCTGTGTGCCGACGCCATTGTCATTGGAGGGGATTGAGTTGAACGTGCTCGTGGTCGTTCAACTCTTTGCTCTGTCGCGTTTGACGTTGCCATGGCAGCCAATATCTCTTGCCGTCGCCTTTCCCTCTGTTGTTCATCACGATGAAGGGCAGCAGCTCGGTGCGTTCTGCGAACAACCGGGCGTTAGATGTGTTGTTTTGTGGGGATCGTTCTTCCTGCGTTGCCGCAGTAGGTGCAGTTGGCGAGTTCCGACCAGTTCGTCGGATTTCCCGCTGACGTCGCCGTCGTTCGTTGCGACGGGCGTTTACGCGCTGTCTCGTTGACACGTAACTCCGACTAGGTACATCGTGTCGGGTAGTTTGTGTCGTCCGAACCGGATCGCTGTTGTTCCGTGAGGCTTGTGAAGTCCTCGTTCTTAGATCTTGGATATCGGCCAGATTCTCTCGCCGTATGTTGCTTGGCCGGGCCTCTCCGACCACCGCGTACGATGATCGGCCGTGGTCGGAGCCGCCGTGAGTTTCGCCGCCATCCGGCCGTGTATGGTTGCCACGAGGATTTGTTGAAACGAGTTGTTGTAGATTCACCGGCCGCAAACATGGCCGCTCGGAGCGCCCAAAAGTGACTCTACGATTGTTGTTCTCGCCTTCGTGTCGATGGATTAGGAATTCGTTGTTGTCGCGCGATTTGTAGATCGCGACTGACGCGTCGTCGGAGCGACTCAAAGTTGGCATGGGTTTCTGTCAACCTCATGTCTTGTTGATTTATCAAACGGAGTAGATCCGTGTTGCTGACATGCCTCCTTTGGTTAGGACCGGTCGGAGGTGTTGACGCCGTGCCGTCAACTATCGAGTGGATTGGTTGGGACTGCAATGGTGGTCACCGGATGAGTTGGATCTGGTTTGGCGCAGCCACCATTGTTGGTGCCATTGTCGGCATGATAGCCGGAGGCGTGAGAGTTGTAGTAGCAGTTGCTGAGTTGGAAGTCCAGGTGAACGTTCCGAAGTTGAAGGTGAGGCCAGCTTCGAAGGTCATGGAAGCCGGGAAGGAAACCATCTTGATCGACGTGAAATCTCGGTGCGCACCCCCTACCTGGCGCGCCACTGTCGACGAAATATCGGCGATAGTCCGACCAGGGGTATGCCCTGACCGGTAATGGATTGGCGGAAGGCGCACGAGATTGCGAGCAAGACGTAAACAGGGAGCAATCACACGAGGTATACCTGTGTTCAAAGCCGCAAGGATGCGTAAAACCCTAGTCCCGCTCTCTCGTTTCGATTATGATGTGGATGTATGAGTCCGTGCGTTATGCCGCATTCTCCCCTCGTATGGGGGTCCTTGCTCTCCTTATATATCGCGGAGAGCAAGGTTACAAGTCGGAACTAGCCTATCTAGTACTAAGTTTATATACTTTACAAGTCTAAACTTTTCTATCTCAGCTAGGTCTTGTCCTCCTTGTCGGTCTTCGATATTCTTGCCTGTTTTAGGCTGTCCGACCAGCCTGAGCCGATCGGTCTTGAAGCTTAATGGGCCGGCCTGGTGATAGCATGTCGGCCCAAACTAGGCCGTGAGGGTATATGGAGTTTATACCTCCACAGTCACATAATTTCAAATGGATTTAACGCACAGAGGGAGATGTACGCTGCACGGTTTAACGGATAGATGGAGTCATAGGTCGTGTTGTTACAAGTGAGGCCCTTGGTTAATGTTCCATTGGCGATGGGTTCTAAGTTAATTAATTCTTGCAAAGATTTCATGAAAACATCAAACTTTGATTTGGGAATTAAATATAGTCACATAATTTTAAATGGCTTTAACAGATAGATGGAGTTGTAGGCTGCGTGGTTTGATGTATAGATAGAGATGTTGGTCATGTGGATACGAGTGGGGACCCTTGTTTAAGGTTTCATAGGCATTGGGTAGCTAGATATAACTTAATTAATTCTTGCAAAAGATTTCATCAAAAATTCAAAATTTACTTTGCAAATTAAATATAGTCACAAAATGGCTTTAATGGATAGATGGAGATATATGCTACACGTTATGGCAGATAGATGGAGATATAGGTCGTGTGGCTACGAGTGAGGTCCCTTGATTAATGTTCTGTAGGAAATGGGTTGCTGCTGTAACTTAATTAATTCTTGCAAAGCTTTCTTCCTCGCTTCGTGTAAAAGGGTTAACCCAAAGGTTCTACATTTGGAATGCTAAGGATTATAAACTGGTCCTCACCGTCCTAAACTTCCAAGGTGATCCTAAACCCACCAACCACAACCATACATAAGCCACTTGGGCTACATGAGCCAACTTCACTTACTATAGGCTTCTAGCAGGCTAAGGTGTTACATAAACATTATTGTGTGCTAAACAAGAGTTACTTTTTGAATCATCACAATAAGAATTTTGCTGGTGGTAAACAAGATGAGGGTACACAAGTCATGAGAAATATGTACTAGAGTTTCCTTTATGGCTCCCATGGGGAATAGGCACAAGAATCCCTCACAAATCACCGATAAGAGCCGTAGACAATCACTACCCTCTACTCAATGATCACCGCTACTCCAAGCCATCTAGGTGGCGGCAACAACCAAGAGTAACAAGAGAACCTAGAGCCGATGAAACTACAAGTGCCACTAGATGTAGTTGCTCTAAGCAACATGTACTTGGATGCTCTCTGTTGATAAATCTTACGCAGTTACCAGAAATAGATAAATATTCTAGTTCACCGGCAATGGTGTCAGAAATGCATGTTGACACTTCTTAGCGCACACCGACTAGAGTAAGGATAAATACGACTGGTGTTTGGTAGCTATGCCTATTGCAAACCTGAACTACTACCAGAGAGAGGGTGTCACAATTCCTCCTCCGGCAACAGCCTAAGAATACTAAGCAAGCTAGATTCTAGTGACGACGTAAGATCGACCAAGGGTAACTCTGCAAGCACACAGGTACCGCTGTAGCACTTCAACCGGGTGAGTATTCTGGTATCGTTATTTGTAGTACGCTCACGGGAAGCGGATTAAGACTCTCTAGTAAATGGGCGATGGATATTCGTGGTGGTTCTACCCAATCTAAGCTATCGATGTTGATCAAAGGGTAGGTGTTGGTAAAGGATATGAGTGATAGACTAAAGGTAACTAGTAGGTAGCTAGCTAGGTGGGAGGACAACGAGTGCGTAAGGACTCCTATGTATCTAACTATACTTCTGAGTTCTAATCCTACTAATGTAACGACTTAACTAAACTAATGCCTAGACAATCTGTGTGATAGGGGAAGTCGACTGACAAGCACAAGGGTTCATCTCCTACTCGAGCGGACCTTTGGCTTATGGTCGCCCTACAGACCTAACCCTGACGCAAATAGAACCTAAAGGAGACGGAGTCCTATCACGATTCGCCGTTCCCGCTAATATACGTCGGAAAGTGAATGGATATACCAATCAGCGATAGGTGGCATCCATTATTAAGCACTGTTGGCATTTCTTAGCACGATTACCAAAAATAGACTTAGAGCCTAATCCCGATAACGGCGCCGAAACGCTAAATGGCTTTACTCGACATATTTACTAGAAACTGGTTCTAGCAACTATGCGAGTGTTGCCAAGAGATAGATCACATCCTATTAGAATAAATATCCGCAAGCGCACGGATCTATCGTTGCAGCATTTCACCCGGAAGTATTCAGGGTATCATTATTTATAATTTCCCAAAGGAAGGCATGGGGTAGTTAAGTAATCTAGCATGGGTATGAATACAATATCTAGCATGAGGAGAAACCGACCAATGTGCTATACAGGTGTAAGCATACGGTAGTTTGGATAGTGGATACACACTTAGAGCAACCTCAAAGGAATAAAGGTAAAATAAAGAATAAAGAATAATCTACGCGGAGCAGGCAGGTCCTATATAGTCAATGCTAGAATAGCTAATCCCACATGTTATACAAGTCAAGACTCGACCATGAACTAGGAATATGGGGAGACCGCGGCAACTGGTCTGCCAGTCGATGGCAGCATTTACGAACTCCTACTCAACATGCGAACGTGGGGGATTACAAGGGACGGACAGGGCTGTCACCACCTGCCGCCTACCACCTCAACCGTGGCATGCCGACATATCCGAAGGTTCCCTCGCACCCGGGCACCATGCCCGCATACTAAGAAGCTACCGACATCCCCAGGACTCCCACCCTACGGATAGACGAGCTAGGACATAGGCAAACCCGAAGGCACATCGAACCGCTATTCCTCTCCTACAATCTAATCTAAACAAGTAAAACATATGAACGATGAAGAACAATGTAGAACACGATGAACAACTGTGGAGGTATAAACTCCATATACCCTCACGGCCTAGTTTGGGCTGACATGCTATCACCAGGCCGGCCCATCAAGCTTCAAGACCGATCGGCTCAGCCGGTCGGACAAACCTAAAAACAGCGAGAATATCGAAGACCGACAAGGAGGACAAGACCTAGCTGAGATAGGAAAGTTTAGACTTGTAAAGTATATAAACTTAGTACCAGATAGGCTAGTTCCGACTTGTAACCTTGCTCTCCGCGATATATAAGGAGAGCAAGGACCCCCATGCCAGGGGACAGAATCTGGCATAACGCACAGACTCATACATCCACATCATAATCGATACGAGAGAGCGGGACTAGGGTTTTACGCATCCTTGCGGCCCGAACTCGGGTAAACCTCGTGTGATTGCTCCCCGTTTACGTCTTGCTCGCAATCTCGTGCGCCTTCCGCCAATCCATTACCGGTCGGGGCATACCCCGGTCGGACTATCGCCGATATTTCGTCGACAAAGCGTGCCGTAGGGGGTGCGCACCGAGATTTCACGTCGATCAAGATGGTTTCCTTCCCGGCTTCCATGACTTTCGAAGCTGGTCTCACCTTCACCGTTGGGACGATGACCTGGACAACCGCTCCAGACACCTCATACATCGAGGGTCCGCCCTCGATCCTAGCTCCACAAAGCAATGAAGGTACAAATCCTTCGCCTCCTCGGTACGAGGCATCATCATCAAAGCTCGAGTTATCAGAAATCCAGCCTTTTCTTCTAGGCACCAATCAACCATCAGACGAAAATTGGGCCGATCTGTTCGAAGCAACTCATGATCAACAGGATAGGCTCATGGAGTTTTTTGCTCATTTTGGATCTATCCAGATTGAATCAAAGCAAGAATCACCTACTATCCTTCAACAGACCAAGCGCCAACAAAACGCATCGGATCGCAAGATCCTAGATCCAAGGGTTGCATCGCCGTTCCCATACGGGTTGCCAAACACCGCCGACCTGTTCAGCCACCAACTTTTAGCAGATTACCTCAAAAGCTACAACCGGATCCCTGATCCGCGTTCAGATATGATCGGCTACGCTTTCGACGCACCCGCAGGACATATCGTCAACCATGTGAGCCTCGAAGAAGTCACGGACGACCAATCTCCCGGAGAAAACACGTGACGTTACTCCGCACACGCCCGCACTCGACGATTACTACAATATCCTAGAACTCTCGGGATCCGCCCATACGATGGTCTACTCCGACAACGAAGAAGAGGTACAATCCGCAAACAACAAGACCAAGCGCATCGACACTACTCCGGATCTACAAATCACCGTGTTCCGACCCGTAGGAACATGAGATAATTCAGCGAGAGATCCATAACCCGGCCAAATCCACTCAAGAGTTACAGAATTTCCATCTTTCCCTCCCAAATAGGGAACGCAAGATGTCATGTTAGTGACAACGAGGTCACCATCAATGGAGAAACCGACGAACAAAGGCAACAAATGCGGCGAGAGGGTCGAAACGCAGCCCGGGAACAACGAAGGCAAAACGAAGCTGCAATCCAGGCAGCTGCCGACCAAGATCGTATGGTCGGACGACGCAGGGGTTTTCGGCGAAATCTTGCTGATGATTTCGACCTTGTAAACGAAAGACAAGTTCACACAACCCCAAGTGCTAATCTGGCAATTGCTATTGACCGCCTCAAGACGGCCAACATTCCTCAAACTCCCCAAATTGAGGAAGCGATTGATTTTCTAGTAGCCGCTAAAGCTCAAGTGAACCATATGAGAGAACAAGCGCGCCCGGCCGCATCTCTCGGGAAGCCACCGGACGCGTAGTTTCTTTAGCAATCAAATCCCAGACTCTAGAGAGGAAGGTGCTAACTACAACAACTACGAAGACGATGGAGAGAGTTGTGGGAATTTTCCTCACAACAGATTTCACCGAGACACAATGATAGAAGATAGATCAACCACGAGACAACGAGATTATGGTCAACCCTTCAATCACCATCATGACGAACAATATGATGACAATGACCTCCGAGCGAGTCATCAACAACCGATACCGAGCTCGCATGGATGCCTCGACCAAAGCCTTATTCGGCTACCCTACGAGAGGTAGTCGGCCCAAAAGTTTCGGATACGAGGACATCAAAACGTACGATGGCAAGGTCGACCCGAGCATTGGATCCTCTTATACGAAGTAGCCGTACGAGCAGCGGGGAGGGGATGAACACGTCATGGCCAATTACCTCCCTATCATACTCGACAAAGGGCCGAATAATTGGTTATTACGACAACGAGAGGGGTCGATTCACAAATGGCCTCAACTACGACATCTCTTCATCGAGAACTACAGAATAACATGCCAAAGCAGCTGGCACTAAGTACGATCTAGCAAAGATCGTCGATTACCCGAATGAACCACTACGTCACTACATACGACGCTTCTCGAAGTCTGGACAACAATTCCGGACATATCGCGGCTTGAAGTCGTGTCCCTTTTCGTACGGGATTACGACAACCCGGAAATATTGATCTACGAAAAGAACTTTTGAGAAGACAACCCACTACAACCGACGAGATGTTCGAAATAGCCCGAGAATTCGCTCGCGTTGACGACGCCATGCAACAATTGCCCGAAACCTTACAAGGATACGAAACTTCGAAGAAACGATGACGAGAGAAAGAGATTTGCAACGCAAAGACATGCGCGAAACAACAGACGTGACAATAACCGTCGCAATGAACGACGACGCGACAATCGTATACAAAACAATTATAGCGAGACACGATCAACGCGTCCATTCGGTACCACCTAGCGAGAAAAGAAGCGAGACTTCGATCCGAATATGAGAAGATTCTAGGCCGGGGCTGCCCTAAACACCCGGAAAAGGGCATACCATGGGCGAGTGTCGCGGATTCACAAGAATTTTCGTAGAGCAGCCGCCAGAAACAGATTAATAAAACAAAGTAAGGAGAAACGGCCCGAATGTAAGGACAAGGCCGAGGAAGAAGAAGAAGACAAAATGGCGACAAAGATCCACGGCATCGGTTCAACGAGCCCACCAAACACTTGTCGGCTATGATTTTTGGCGGCAAAGTTGGTCTCGAAAACTCGCGGGACAAAAAGTTACTAAAAAGGAGGATCATGGCAATCGCTAAGTCCGATGGACCAAATACGTACATTAAAGCTCCACTGGTCGGAACAACCAAGAACCTTTAACGAGCCGACATGTGGGCAAATATACCAGATGCCGGGCGTTTCCCTTTGGTACTCGACCCGCGTTAATCACATACGTATGGAAAGAGTACTCATAGATGGCGGCAATGCTTTAAACATTCTATTCCTACAAGCGTTTCGCGAGCTAGGTTTAAAGATCGAAGATCTCGAACCTTACGACTCACCATTCTGGGAGTCATGCCGTGCAAACCTTCAATGCCATTGGGAAAAATAACTCTACCCGTTCGCCGGAACAAGACAACACTTCGAAAAAGACTACGTCGCCTTCATTGTAGCCGACTTCGAAGGCGTTTACCACGCCATACTCGGCCGACTAGGGATCGCAAGGTTCATGGTCATGTCCTCACTATGGATATCTAGTGTTGAAAATGCCAACATCAAAGGGCATTCTTTCTCTCGGAGGCAATGTGCTTATGGCTCACGATCGCTAAAACAAACGCCTACGCAGGCGGCCCGAATTAGCGGACCTCAAAGCCCATATGGAACAAACATGCTTTGAAGCAAAACAGATACCCGAAGCCGACCTTCGATCCCAAATCAAGCGATCAAAAGGTCACCAACAAAAGCAATGACACAAAGAAGATCGAGCTCATCCCCGGAGATAAGGAGAAAACTGCTCTTATAGGAGCCAATTTAGGCGATAAATAGGAAGACGCGCTCGTCAATTCCTACGGGACAACATAAGCATATTTGCTTGGAAACCAAAGAGACATGCCAGGCATCCCAAGGGAAAAGGTCGAGCACTTCCTTAATGTCTCGAAACCGCCAAACCAATCAAACAAAGATTACGACGGTTTGCTCGCGACGTAAAGGAGGTGATTAGGGTAGAAGTGTTAAAGCTATTAGCAAATGGTTTTATAAAAGAAGTGTATCATCCCGACCGGCTATCCAATCCAGTTCTTGTACAAAAGAAAAATGGCGAATGGAGAATGTGTGTTGATTATACCGATCTCAACAAACACCGCCCTAAAGACCCCTTCAAATTACCTCGCATCGACGAGGTAGTTGACTCAACAACGGAGTTGCGAACTACTCGTCTTTTTTAGATTGCTATTCCGGTACCACCAAATAGCCCCGGCAGCCCACGATCGATAAAAACATCATTCATCACACCTTTCGGTGCATATTGCTATACGACCATGTCGTTTGGCCTCAAAATGCTGGCGCAACATATCAACAAGCTATCCAAGAGTGCCTCCAAAAAGAAATTTCCGACCGCTTGGTCGAAGCATACGTAGACGACGTAGTCGTCAAAACAAAGGAGAACGGATCCTTAGTTCCAAACATAGAGCGAACCTTCGCGCTTTAAACAAATTTCAAAGGAAATTAAACCCACAAAAATGCATTTTCGAAGTACCATCTCGGGATACTACTCGGCAACGTAGTTAGCCAAGACGGCATCAAGCCAAATCCGAAAAAAGTTAGCGCAGTTTAAAAATGACGCAACCCAAAGGCATAAAAGATATCCGTAAACTTACTTGGATGTATGGCGGCTCTAAGTCGCTTCATATCAAGACTTGGCGAAAAGGCCTCCCCTTTTTCAAATTATTAAAGGCCAAGCAAAAATTTGAATGGACAAGCGAAGGCACAAAGCCTTCTCCGAACTCAAGATGTATTTAACATCACCTCCGGTGCTAACAAAGACCTAAGGATGACGAAGAATTATTGCTATACATTGCGGCTACCGATCGCGTGGTCAGCACGGTAATAGTCGTCGAACGACAAGAAGAGGGACACACATATGGTGTACAAAGACCAGTCTACTACATTAGCGAAGTTTTAAATGACTCCAAATAGAGATACCCATACGTACAAAAACTTTTGTACGGGATCCTAATAACAAAACGAAAGTTGCTACACTACTTTGACACATATCCGATCACAATAGTAACAAACATGCCGTTGGCGACATTCTCCGCAATAAAGACGCCAGTGGTCGGATCATCAAATGGGCAATAGAGCTTAGCCCATACACATTGAAATTTCAAAGCGTAACAACCATCAAATCCCAAGCTTTGGCTGATTTTCTAGTAGAATGGACGGACATGTCCCTACCTCCATTTCAAAACGAAGCCGAACGATGGGAAATGTTCTTCGATGGCTCCCTTAAAATAAAAGGAGCAGGAGCAAAGGCGTCGCGTTCAAAGCACCAAGCGGTGATACCCTAAGATACGTGCTGCGTATCCATTTCAAAGCTTCAAATAATGCGGCCGAATACGAAGCCGCACTTCATGGCCTCAAAATAGCCATCGAGTTGGGCATAAAAAGGCTCCTCGTCTTTGGAGATTCTAATTTAGTCGTCCAAAGCAAATCAACAAAGAATGGGACCGTACTAATGAGAAAATGGAAGCATACGTGGCGAAATAAGGAAGCTAGAAAATAAATTCTATGGTCTGAATTCACCTATATACCAATAGAAAAGAACAAACTTGCCGACCAATTATCTAAATTGGGATCCGATAGAGCAAAAATGCCACCCGACGTATTTGTTCAAGATCTACTATTACCTTCTCACACAGAGGTAGCACAGAACCACCACAAAAGGAAACAGATTCATCTCGACGACAAAACTAAAACATGATATCCAAGAGAGCATACTTCGGGCCCATCTCCGACCAGCAAGAACAAGATCATCGCTGCAATCCGACCAAAGACCTTTCGTAATAAATGCTCCAAGAATAAGATCGTGCAAAAAATCTATAGATAACTCCAAAGTTATTTATCCAAAGAAAAGAAAGCGACAAGACCCCTCAACCGCAAAGGGATGTAATGAGCAAATACCATCGTGGAACCTTTGGAACAAACAAAAGAGACAAAGCCAGACTCGAGAATTCCCTTTATTCGGTATCTCATTGATGAGGACACACCGACGTATAAAACAAAAACAAATGTCTCATAAGACGCAAGTAAACATTATGTCCTAGTCGATGGGCAACTTATGCGCAAAAATGCAAGCGCCGAAGTCTTGCAAAATGCATTTCCTTCGAAGAAGGAGCAGAACTACTACTACGTATTCATGAAGGGATGTGTGGAAACCATGCATCAAAAACACCGGTCGGAAAGGTGTTCCGAGCAGGTTTTTACCGGCCAACCGCACTCGCGATGCTAAGAAACTAGTTCAGCATTGTAAAGGTTGCCAATTCTTCGCTAAACAAATTCATATCCCCGCACATGAGCTTCAAACAATACCAAGAAGATGGCCCTTTTCATGCCGGGGACTAGATATGATAGGACCATTCAAAAAAGCCCCGTGCGGCTATCAATTTATCTATGTACTTATAGAGAAATTTTCAAAATGGATAGAATATAAGCCCTTAGTCAAGGCAAATGCTCAAAAGGCCGTCGAATTCCTAACGTACGTCGTACATCGTTTTGGCGTACCCAACACCATCATAACAGATTTGGGATCCACATTCACAGTGGTGAATTTTGGGATTTTTGCGAAGACTTAGGAACAAAAGTGAAATATGTATCGCTGGCTCACCCTCGAGCCAATGGTCAAGTAGAAAGAGCAAATGGGATGATCATAGACGCCCTATGAAAAAGGCTATACCGAGACAACGATACCCATCCAGGGAGATGGTATCATGAATTACCTGCTGTGATATGGGGACTTCGAACTCAACCAAGCAGAAATACCGGCGTCTCGCCTTATTTCATGATATTTGGTGCTGAAGCAATTTTACCGTATGAAGTGGCATTTGGCTCACCAAGAACAAAAAACTATGACGAGGAAGCCACAAATGAAGTCAGAAAAACTATCATCGATTCAGGAGAAGAGCGCAACTTGGAAACACTCCCAAGAACGGCTAAATATCTAGCGTCTCTACGACGCTATTACAACAGAATGTAAAAGAAAGACAGGTTTGTGGTCGGAGATCTCGTCCTCAAAAGAATTCGTAAAAACGACGACCTCCACAAATTGTCATCTCATTGGGAAGGACCTTTCCTAGTCAAAGCAAATCACAAGACCAACGACTTATAAACCGTGTACTCTAGACGATCCACCTAGAGATTTGCCAAACTCTTGGCACATAGAACACTTAATTAAATTCTATGCTTAAGGCAATTGTAATTTATACAATAACAAGATCCGCCATCTGTACCAAAGCACACAGATATTTTTACAATACGGTGCCAAGCACCACAGAACTCAATACCACAGGAAAAGTTTAAAGTTATTGCTCGTGCACAAGATCTATCTTGTCGGCAATAACACGCGGTGCCCCAACAAGCCTTCGCAAATCTTTGAGCTTTTCCGGAGAAGTGTCCGCAGCCGTCCCGGACTCCAAGCGCTTGAAATCTCGCCCGAGGAAAGTGAGATTGCGCAAGAGCTATAACACTCGACGCAACAAAGCGGCTCCCCTTCCCGACAAACTCCTTCAATAAGCGCCATGAACGGCGGCATTGATCCACAACAAATTCGGGAACAAGAAGGGGATTTGTCGGCCTCACTTCACCTCGCGCAAGCACGTAAAACAGGCCGCAGTCCACCCGCCATGGATAGATAATGTTCGTCAATTCACTGGTTATCATCCTTCAAAGACGCCAAATTGTGCCATATGACGCTCATGCGTTTCTACACAAACACAATTTATAAGATACAATCGATCAAAACTTCAAACACAGAACATAACAAAGGAGAAAAACGCACCTCGTGCCTCCTTCTCCAAGCGTTCAATTTCTACGCGGGCCTTATTGCCTCGCCTCGTTCGTACGAGCAATTTCAGCAGCCATTAAGGCTTTGTCACTCTCCAATTCCCGCAAAATACTCAATCGGCTACTTATAACTTCTATTAAAATAACAAGTAACAAGAGCAAAGCAAAACGAACCTTTGTGTTGCTCCTGAAGGACTATAATCTTTTTCAGCAGGGAGTCTTTCTCAAGTTCCCAAAGCTTTTCACGACCTTCATAAACTCGGATTTGCCGACCCAAATCCTCGTTTTGCTTCCGCAAGACCATTTTCACACATGGTCGGCTTGAACCGCTCTATGCGAGGGCGACGTTTTTCAGCAACATCTTCAACATCCCGCGAAAGATCTTTTATAAACACTACAAGATGGGCAAAATAGAAAAATCACTAAAGACAAGTACTAACCTTGACACGAGCCCGCAAATCAGCAAACACTTGCTCAAAGCCATCGAAATGGTACCCCGTCAACATCTTCAAAAATGTGCCACTCTCCATCCTCATCCCGACGGCAACGTAGCCGCGGGCCGCCAGAACATGGGCACTGTAAGAAGTTCCTCCTCGATCTCTTCCATTATCTCGGGCGATCTGCGTTTGAGGCACCGGGTCCGAAACTACCCAAGCTCATATTAAGATGATGATCATCCCCAAGAGAAGAAACCAGGGGAGGAATCTAGCACTAACGGCTCAAGATCCCCGAAGAGGCCACAAGATTGGCACCGTCGCAACCATTACAGTCGCAGCAACATTGGCAACAAACCTGCCCCCGGATCCCCAACAAGATCAACAAAGCCAGGTGGCACAACTTCGGCACGGCCCTTTGATCCATAACAACATTGCCGGGAGGAGTTATGCCATCGAACAGCCTCTTGGCTCGCAAAGCGGCCCCAAAGATTCTCCAAAGCTACATGATTCAAAGGGCCCCGACTAAGTCATCAACAATGGGAGCCCCGCAAAGAAAAATTTACAACCAATCAAAACAAGAAGAAGAAGAGCATAGCAAATTTAACAAGATTCGCAAAACTTACAGTTCAGCGCTCAAAATGCAGATTAAAACAACTGGGCATATCCTCCCCTTCATCCCTAGAAGGCACAGAGGTACCAACATCAAGGTTAACTTGCATCAACAAGTCGAGGAGGAGAAGAACGACCGGTGGCAGCAAGCGTTTCATCACATTGGCCCACGGCGACGCAGGAGCACCCCGACTACTCACAAGTCGACCTAAAAGGTGAGCATCTACAAGATCTCCCGAATGACCGGTTTGATCGGCCGGTAATATGGGCTGCTCCATAACATGGCTAGCTCCCCGCACCAAAGGGAGAGCACTATCCCGACCACTCTCGCAGCGCAATTTCTTGCGTCGGGCAAACTCAAGAAGGGTCACCCCATCCTCACAATCGAATCGAATCCGACGATTCTACAATCTGATTATGACGACGTTTTTTACCAACAAGCACAAGCTTGTAGTGATAAAGCTCCACCGGTCAAGACGCCACTCCGCTCCTTCTTTTCATAAACAATTTTCCGCTTGCCACCGCCTTTGACCGATCGACATCAAGATCGCGGCATCATCGAGCACCGTCATCCCGTCAATGCCCCGATCAAAACCAAGCGTTGGTGGTACCGAAGAGCTTCCCCACTTGCAAATCATCTAAGGGCACTCGGGACACATAAATATGACGGCCCTATAAGCATATAAAAATCAATCTAATTACCAAAAGCATTGAGATATGAAGAAAACAAACAAGTGAACAGAACAGTACCGGTGGAGGTGGCATCCTCCAGTCATAAGGTTTAATAGTTGGCCGAGGGATATGAGTATCCTCCCCGTTTGAACATCTTCATAAGCCTCAAATTAATATCATCAAGAGAAATTTCCTCCGAAGATTCACGAGAAGGGTCATCCTTCGACGATATTCCCACAGAAATTAAATCTCTCCTTCAAAGGTTGGATACGGCGAGAGATGAAAACAAACACCGTAAAACCGTTCGTGCCCTTAAAATTCATCATTGCCGAATCTCTTTCACTTCAATCATCTCGCAGCATTTGGCTTATCCGACTAGCGATGATTCGGTTCAGAATCTGAGTAATATCATAAGGGACAGCCTCCCTTGCTCATTGTCATTCACATAGAACCATTTTTTGAACCAATCTTTCACATTGTCGGATGAGTGAAAGACAAACCCGGCCGTGAACGCATTCCATCACGAAGAGAGAGGTAGCACGCTCCAGCCTACGGGGGCTACCTCCTAAATTTCCTCTCTTTTTCAATTCATAAAAATGATGAAACACATTGAAGTTTGGGGGAATTGCAAGATACATCTCACAATATGCAACAAAGAGAGCAACCGTCATAATTGAGTTCGGTTGCGATTGCGTATAGAAATCCTCCAAAAATGCAAAGTTCCACCAGGAAAGTATGAAGAGGAATACCCAAGCCTCGATGAAATAATCCTCAAAGACAACTATTTCACCATCATAGGGGCGAGGAAACGCCTCACCTCGCGGCGGCACACGCCACACTCCGAAAGATGCTGGCGGAATCATGCCTCCATCCGCCAAGGAATTCAACGACGCCGCCGTCGATTGCGTCGGCGACCAAAGAAGCTTCATTTGCTTCTCATATTCCTTCGTTCCTTCTCCTTCCTCTTCTCTCGATGCGTGATTGACGCTTTTTCCCCATGGTCTTCGCGCGAAGAATGCGAGGATTTCGGAAGCTAACCCTAAGAAACGGAGCACCGGAGCGAAGGAACCGATTGCAGAACGGCAGCAAAATGAAAGCAAGTAGTCCAAATGACGGCGGCACCAAGAGTTTTTTAACCACACTAGGGTTTTTTACTCCCGATGGGCCGAGAAACCGGCGCCCCCGCCGAAAAAGGCTTTTTCGGTTCGTTTCTTTTTCCCCATTTAAAATTCATTTTTTCCCGCAGACGCACAAACCTACTGCACAACTCGAAAGCCGGCCCAAGAAGCAAAGCAAAGCGACGGCCATTTAAGTCTGTCTTCTAGCTATAGTCTTAAAAACAAAACAGCCTCGCTAAAAGATCGGGTTCACAAAGAAAGTCGTTTCCAACCCGCCGTAACAAAGTTACAAGTATAGCACCAACATTTCAACCCACACAATCCGACAAATGAGCTGGGATTTTTTCGCCAATGATACCGGTTATTCGCACACAAATAGCTAAGCTATTTCATGGGTTTAGATTCAAAACCATGGTCTCACACTTACGCTGGGACCGAGTTAAGTAGCAAAGCCGCTTTAACTTAATCATGACAAAGTCATGGCATGGTTCAAACCGACCAGCCCAAATGAAATTTGGCTCGCTCGGTCTCACTCAAAGAGTGGTCGGAAACACATAAAGCATGATATAATGATCGTTGTTTTCTTTTTTAGACCCCGACATAACGTGTTCCACCTCATCCCGTGCTCGGGGACTGCGTGGGCCCACGTCACCCGAGAGGTGACATGGGCTAGATCCTTCTTTTAGAGCTTGCCGCAACATATACTATCTTACAAAGAACCTCGGGGACTATGTGGGCCCACGTCATTTGCATGACTCGGCCCGATCCTTTCTCTCTACAAAGAGTTTAGTTTCAAAACTAAGCTAAGGCAACGACCAATCACGACAGATACCATGTGATGGCGGACATCACATACTAACGAGGGCCCACGTCTCCGCATTTGGGACCCCTTTCAAAATTCTTTTTTTTTTTCGAGCATCATAAATCTTTCGGTCAAAACCGAAAACGTCAACCAAGTGTAAGCAAAGTGTGGTCGGAAGCATTAGACGGTCCTCCCCCGCTCGGACCACATGTCGAACGTGTGTCTGACCACCCTTTCTCACTCAACCAAACAAGACGGTGTTTTTTCCCTCAAGATCCATGATGCTCGGGGACAAGCCGTGGAGGTATAAACTCCATATACCCTCACGGCCTAGTTTGGGCCGACATGCTATCACCAGGCCGGCCCATCAAGCTTCAAGACCGATCGGCTCGGGCCGGGCCTGGACAGCCTAAAACAGCGAGAATATCGAAGACCGACAAGGAGGACAAGACCTAGCCGAGATAGGAAAGTTTAGACTTGTAAAGTATATAAACTTAGTACCGAGATAGGCTAGTTCCGACTTGTAACCTTGCTCTCCGCGATATATAAGGAGAGCAAGGACCCCCATGCCAGGGGACAGAATCTGGCATAACGCACAGACTCATACATCCACATCATAATCGAAACAGAGAGCAGGACTAGGGTTTTACGCATCCTTGTGGCCTGAACCTGGGTAAACCTCGTGTGATTGCTCCCTGTTTACGTCTTGCTCGCAATCTCGTGCGCCTTTCGCCAATCCATTACCGGTCAGGGCATACCCCTGGTCGGACTATCGCCGATATTTCGTCGACAACAACTCTCACAAGAACTATGGCCTAGTTCTTGATCATCGAATATATCATGTACTAGACTATACTCTAGTTCATATGCATGACTATTAAGATGAGAACTTGACTAAGGAAGAACGCTCCATAGATTATACCAAAGATGTAGCTTTTCCTCCTGGAGACAAGCTCTCCAAGTAGCTTTGCCTAGCTCCAAATGACTAACACTAATGCTAAAAGAACAAGTGAGAGGTGTAGAGATGGCTCCAAATGGTGTGTGTGATGGTGGGGGCCTCTCCTCTTCATTTATAGCCCCCAGAAGGCGGTTCGGGGGTAGTGGTGTAAAAACACCAGCGAAACCGTCATCCCCCAGATGGAAGGAGGCAAACCGCCTTGGCCGGGCCCACCTGGCGGCAGGGTTGGCGCGTGCGCGCCCCAGGCGCGCCCGCGCCTGGGTGACGCCGCCCCCTGACCGCCTTTGGCTGGTGGGCCTGGGCCGCCTTCTGGGTCGCGTTTGTGCTGGTGCTTTTGGCCCATTTCGACCCCAGGTGGCTGGCCCTTGTTCTCTTGCTATTTTACGCCTTCCGAAAAGCGTACTTTTATTCGGAATTTCCCGTACTTGGTGTATTTTCTGCAAAACAATATTTTCTCCAAGCACAAAGGAACTAGGTCAATAGTAAAGATATATGTGCAATAAAATATTTATTTCCCCCATAATGATCTATAATTGGCGGGTAAAAATTGGAGTTAAGGACCGCCAACAAGCACTAGCCTAAGCACCTCGCTCAATCTAGTCTTAAGACTCCGGCTACCACGTAAGTAACCTCGGCCCCAGTTGGCAGTGAAACACACACAAAGGATCTAGACACTAAACTAGCTAAGACTCTACACTAAAGGACTAAGACACAACACTACTACACTAGTATAGTAGTGCACTAAGTAAATACTTAAAGTACTCAAAGTAAAGACTTAATAAAGTAAAGCAAGACTATATTAATATAAAGAAAGTACTAAAAGAGTAAAGGCACAAGAGCTATACCAGATTCTCCAGAAGACAACTCCGGAGACCTGAGTTTCGCTCGACTCGACTCTAACTCCCACTCTAGACTAGACTACACTACTCTTGATCTCCCAAGAGAGCTTGAGCTTGAGAACACTATTGTGGACTACTTGGGGACACTTTAGAATGAAGGACTAGGGGGGTATTTATAGTGGAGGTGGAGTAGGGGTTACTCCACCGCCACGTCAGCGATCCGTGTGCTCTTCGCCATCCCACCGACTTGAATGGACGACTCTCGATGTAGGACACGTGGAGGTCATGCAGGAAGTCGATGGAGTCGAATCGACCTTGAGTGGGTCCTACCTGCAGGTCGGCCGACCAGTGGTTGGCTGACCTGTGGGTCCCACAGTCCTTCTAGAAGGTCCAGGTGGCTGTGGGAGTAGTGCCAAGGTGTCAGGCCACTAGGGCCTGGTCGGCCGACCTAGACCTGGGGTCCCTGGCCCACCTGGCAGCTTCCTGGTGCTGTCCTGGCTTGTCACATGCAGTCTTGTCCGAAGTTTTGTTCACTTGATATCTTGCTTGCTTCTATGTGGATCCTTGGTCCAATGTACCAATTGATTGGAATGTTGAGTTGTGGTACATTTGGATCCAGGATCAGGTCTTCCTGTAGTGTGTCAGAGACCCTACTTGGTGGTCAGATCCTGGTGAGACTAGAATCAGGTTGGTAGACCTGGGTTTCGGTCTCACAAGGCCTATTTCCAGCGTTCCTGCATTTCACAAGCTAAGAGTACAAGTGGAACTTTATTAGTGATAAATATGCTCATGTGATGCTTATCCTCCCTCCATCGAGGACTGTTGATGGGTTTCTGGGTGTGCCAAAACTGGTCTTTATTCCCGTCAACACTCTCCCAACTCACTAGAATCATGAACAATCAAAGGAGAGAAGTGGGAGTGGAGTATCTTAGCTCTAGGGTGTACCATATGTCAATGTGCCAAGAGAGGGCACCCAAGGCTAGCCCATCCACTTAAATAGCTTCCCCTAGAGATCCTAGCCCTTAGAAACCAAAACCAACTGTCAAACTATGCTACCAGGGGTGTTAGGCCATCATGGATCACAAAGTGAGCGTATTTGGTATTTGGATATTATCCGTTTCGATATGACACTCAGTTTGACACCGTGCCATGTCCAACATTGTGCCGCCATGCGTCCCGTCCTTTGAATTCTACCGTTGCCATGCACAATGGTTCTTTACCCACGCTGATCATTGTATTGTCAGACTGCCACAATGCAAGCCTCAAACTAGTATGACACACTGCAAAACTTACATCGAGAGGTCCATAAATGCCATTTTTCATCGGAACATGGTCCGATGCTTGCCATCGGACTAGTTATCTAGTCTCTGACATTGCCACTTATACCCACCACGCTTGCTCGCTCTACTAACTCAATCACTGACCAAATAGAAAGTGTTCCCCAATGCGTGCCACAACACACTATAGTTGGCCGGCAACTATGTTATCACGGGGCCGTCGGACTGCTACAGTGTAGTCAAATGCCTTCTTTTGCCTCGGTTTGATGCTCAAGGTTGTTGTCTATCTTCACCACGTAGTTGGGGTTAGCCATCAGACCCTGAGCTATTTCATCTAATTAATGCTCAGCCCGATGCTCCTTTCTCATCTATTTCGAGCATTGTATCTCTCAGATGAATTGTGAGCATGATATTTTCTCCCTTGCTATCATGTGCCAATAGCCCAATACCGAAGTGTCCAAAACTCATGTCCACATGTGTTAGCATTTTCAAAGCATTTTGCAAAGGTATATTATGTCATTAGGATCAAAATGCATAAGCAATGAGTTGGAACTCATAGTAGCATTTGATAACCACATCAATCATAAATTATTCCCTCCTCATAGTATGATTATTTATCCTAAATCCAATCATACACTCTATTGCGTCGACTTGATTGGCAAAACAAAATGGCCCTATCAAATATAGATTTTCCTTGAGCCAATTTTATTTTTGTTTTTATTCTTTTCCAAGTTGGAGCACTTGAATTCCATGTTTTTGGTCATCTCCATCACACCAATGCAATCTAGCTCCATCACTTGGACTTGGACCAACGTAACTCACCTAAACACTTAGACATAGGGTTAGGCCAATAGATAGTTTCATAAGTTAGCTAAAACTAAACTAGGGCTTTTAGTTGGTACATGACTATTTGTTATCGCCACATACTCTAGAAAATGTGTCAAGGTTAACTTGTCATGACGATTGAAAAAACCATCATGTATCCCGCATCACACATTTGTTGGACCAAATTAAGGCTGTGGAATATTATTTTATAAATCAGTCATATGCCTGCTGCCTAAAACCACATGCACACAAGAATTTTTGACTATTGAAGTTTAGAAACAACATAATATCATAAGAGTCTTGATATTTTAAATGAAAACAAATAACAACATATATTGCACACCTCCTTTATTCTTTAGGTTTAACTCAATCAGATAATCACCGCACGCAAATCAGACTTTTTTCATGACACTCACATATCATTCACAGCTCACTTGAGCCTTGAGACTACTACTACTCAGGGGTTACACTATTATAGTAGGCGCAAACTGAGTGACAGAGTGTAGCGCTTGGCATCATGGGGGCCGTGTTAATAGGTTAGGGTGGGTGACAGTTTTGAGCTACTTGGGCTGCCTCTAGTTGGGCCTTTGACGATGGGGTAATTGTTTATTAGGCTAACCCAGAAATACTAAAAGCGGTTAACAAATAGGACATTTTTGCATCATGTAAATTCTAGATTTTGGCAATGTCACCATTATGGGAAAGTCCTTGTCATTTTGGATTTTCACCTTTTTGTGTGCATTTTCTTAAGGAAAGAGCCTACCTACTAAAAAACCTCATAGATGGATGGAATGAACCAAGCATAGGGAATTCAAGAAGTTGAATATAAGAATGAAAACCTACAAGTATAGAAAGAAGTGCTAGTATTCTTCAATTTCATTTGTTCGCTTTTATAGAGCTTTTGCTTTTACCTAATGCTAGTTTCCGACAAGTCTTGCTATCAAATCCTAACCTAATATAAGGTACTATTGAGGAATATGGCGCTTACCAATACCTTGCTATCATCCGTCAAACTGAATTCACTAATTTGCCATTAGGAAACGAATGTAAGCAGCTGGAATGAATTTTGGGTAGTTTGAATGTCATTTAATTCGTGGGAGAATAAGTTCACTCTAGTTTCCACTTTTGCCCCTGCCTCTTTTTTCTTCCATCCACAGGTTCGACCGGAGGAACGAAACGCGCTTTATTAATAGATAAGCCCGGGTCTTCCGCCTCGCTCTCCCAACGTAGCTAATAGCAACCATATCCCCAACGCCGATATCCTTTCCCGCATTCCTCATTCACCTCGCTCACTGATGGCATCACCCACACGTCTCCCCTCTCACACGCCGGTGCGGCACTACGACTCATGTAGGCATCTTGGGTACACATCGCCGTCTAAGCACCTCCCTTGACCACCAAGGTGTTTGCCACACCATCGCACGCCACCTATGATATACCGATGAGGAGATCTGCCACTAGTGCAAGCCATCAATCAAGGGAAGCGCAATTCAACGGGGGCCATCTAGAGGACTGGTAATGAATTCCTTCTCCCTCTTGTTCTTTGTGATACATGCAAATGATTTATTAGGCCATAATGCGGTGGGGCTATGAGGCGGCACCGGCCTAAGGCGACCTAGGCATCGGTAGAGTTCCCGATTAGCCGGGCACCTACAAGGGCACCATCTTCCCTTCTAAATGTGGTTGTGAGAACTATGACGACTTGGGCGTTTGTCAGTGCACGGATCTCTTCTCTTTTTTGTGAATAGTGGGATCCCTCCTCTGTAATCAGAGTGGATAGCATAAGTCTTGAGCCTTAGAAGGAGTCAAGCTATACTTGGACCATAGTTGTCCAATGGCTTAGAATAAGTTGGCTCTAAAAATCTAGTTATGTCCAAGTAGGACTCGAAGTGCTTGATATTTTCCACGTCCGGTTAGAACTTGATATAATAAATTCGCCAAGTTACTCGGTGAGATCCTCTAGCATGTCTTGTTGGGGAGCCAGAGGAACTGGATCTAAGAAAGCCACAATGAGGCGACCTTAGAGGATGCCAGAGTAATCTTTCGTGAAGGTCTGGGAACAAAGGTGAACATTGTTCCTACCAAGAATGTGTTGTTGATCTGGAGGTCTATCGAGGTTTAGATTGTCTTGAAGCCGAAATCCACTACCCCGCGTGCTAGCTATCAGTGTTTGATGAGTAGCAACCTTGTTACCAAGTTACCTATAATGAGGATTAGCGGGCTTTGGCGTAAGGGTAAACTCGACTATGAACTCAAGACAACAATTTATACTCATTTAGGCCACTAAATAGCGTAATTCCCTATGTCTAGCATAGCATGTTGTTTTGTGTTGGATTTGTTATGTATCATGATGTTACAACGGGGTGCCCCTACCTAAAGACAGGTGTATAATATAGTCCTAGTTAATTAGTTACAACATATGAGTTCTAACCTATTACAAAGATAGACTTTACTATAATCCAACTAGGTTGGTCCTTCTTGCCTTAGGAGACATGACAACTTGTTTCTACATTTCCATAGCCACCAAAACCTGTGGAATTAATTAGAATTAATCCCTATGACTATGATGGATGTCATTTATATTCTCATTCAATCATACTTGATGGTATCAAGTAAGGAGTTCTCGTGACCATCAGCAAGATACTAAAGTATCACACTATGTTTAAAATAATTTTATAAAGAATATACTCCAACACATATGAATGTAATTCATGAATCCAAAAGAATTTATTTGCTACAAAAAAATATAAGAAATAGTATGCAAAATATAGTACAAAATATAGATTAAATTAGTTTCTTTCTAGAAATGTATGAACCTACAGCCATTTCAATACAAGAATTGTGCAAGAATGTGGGTATCTCATGATAAGTGTACAATAAAACATACATTCATGGAAACTTGTTTTTTTTTAGTTTTCACATTAACACTGTTTATGTGGTGCAATGCACTAGATAGAATTTTTTACATACATACAAAATATCATGGGTTAAATGCACTTTATACACTCTATAATCACCTAGAAGGATAGATGGCATAGAAATGAGAAAAAAACTCAATCCATGTTAGATATAGATATAGATATAGATATAGATATAGATATAGATATAGATATAGATATAGATATAGATATAGATATAGATATAGATATAGATATAGATATAGGGAGAGGGAGATAGAAAGATATGCTTGTACCTAAAGTCAAAAGTTGACTTCTAGTCTCAAGCTTCTAGTATATTTGGAGATTAAATAGAAACAAAACTAACAAATTTTAATCATAAGCAAAGATATGCATATGTGATTAGATCAATACACATTCATTTATTTAATAGAAGCACATTACTAAGGCATTTTGTTAGACATAAAGCAATGTGATTAAAATAGCAGACACAACATCACTTTATAATAGATGGAGTCAACTAATAGTAGCAAATTGAGACATTAATGTCCCTCCATCATGTGTGCTCAAGAATAGTGGTATGGTCCATGCACATCCTAGGTGTTTCATTCGCTTTGTTAAACATGAGAGAAAAGTGTGCGAGAAATGCAAACTTGTCTTATAGATATAGATATATAAATGGAGATAGAGGGAGAGGGAGATAGAAAGTGGCTTGTACCTAAACTCAGAAGTTAACTCTGTCTCGAACTTCTAGTATATTTGGGCATCAAATAGAAATTAAACAAAACTAGTAAATTTCAATCACAAGGAAAAATATGCAATGCTTTTATAACCACTATATTAAAAATGGAGTCAACTGATAGTAGCAAATTGAGATAATAGTGTCCTTCCAACATATGTTCTTGACAATAGCGGTATGGCATTTTCACATCCTTGGTATTGCATTCATTTTATCAAACGTAAGAGAAAATGTGTAATGCAGAAATATTGTCTACTTATGAACAAGCTGGTGTAACTATTTGAAGCATGGCAATATCAAGTTGTTTCTTTTTAAAAAAATAATAATCCAACCAACCATTCTAAATTGCACACCCAACAATTATTTGAGTGAAGTGTCCTTTTATTATCAAATCAGATTTCTTTGTGAAACTAGTCATTATGTTACCATGCCTTAGTTTCACGTAACACGTGTCGCTTGGTCATTGATCCAAGCAATTCATGTATTCAACTATTAGTATATCATGAGAAATGAATACACACGCTAAATCTCTTTAGCTTTATGAGATTAAAAAAATCATGTTTGACAATATATAAAATTTTATTGTATAATAAATTGAAACCACTACTAAAAGATTCACCATCAGGCCTATAAATACCGGGCATTGTGAGTGCCATTTTCTCCATCCAAGCATCGTGTTTCATACTTAACTCGTTGTGTAATACTCAACCTTCACTACACATGGATCCCAACTTCAGTGGTGTCTGGAGCGCTTCTGAAATAGATACGGTGAAATCATTCATCGCTAGTCACAACACCACCAAGACCTACACAGATGACCCAAACGAGAAGCATAATGACATTGTAGATGAGCTCCAGGCAAGGTTCCCAGGCAAAGATAAGGATCATGTAGTTCAATTGTATGTTCATCTTGTAGTTGAGATGAATACACCTATTCCTAAGAAGAAGAGGCAACACCCTGCGATGGCTTGGACTCATGACGAGCACAAGTAATTCATTTCTGCTCAATTTTTCAATAGTTTGTTACATATTTAATGTTATTTTTTTGTACAGGTTATAAACTAGTGGTTTATAGTATTTCATACCATGATGCATTGAGATTTTTTTAACCAATATTGAGTATATGAACAAGAAATGTTATCATCTGACTTTGTTAATACTAAACCATCTATTTATGTATAGGAATTTCCTTCGTGGCCTAGAAGTGTATGGCCGTGGCAACTGGAAGAACATATCTAGGTACTTTGTCCCCACAAGGACACCAAACCAGATATGCAGCCATGCACAGAAATATTTCCAAAGGAAGGAGTGCACCACTAGGAAGCAACGCTTCAGCATCAATGATGTCAGCCTCAATGACACAGATGAGCCATGGGTGCAGAAGAACTCTTCTGGTTCAAAGTGTCTCACCATCGGCCATAGTGCTTATAACACAGATTCGTATGACATTGAAGGGACAACACGTTGTCTTCAACAAACTCACACATGCTAGCCAAGAGAGCAGTACACATCCTTCCACCTGGACTAGAGGTCAGCATATAGTTGCTAGTTCAGCCCTAGATCCAACAATGGTGCAAAGTAACTCTCTTGGTTGGGAAGCGCTCGCCTTCACTAGTGGATCTAACAACACAAATTACTATGACTTTAATGGACAACACAATGCCATGAACAACCTCGCATGTGCAGACCTAACAAGCAACAACCATGTAGCTACTTGGACTAGAGATCAACAGTCAACTAGTTCTTTTGTAGCTCCAACGACAGTGCAGAATCCTTCTCCTAGCTGGGAGGTGCTGTCATTCAATGGCGGCGGTGCTTACAACACAAACTACTATGACTTCAATGGACAAGCTTCCTTGAACAACATCACTAACGTGCAACCATGGTGAGCAACAACCAAGTATAGTCTCCTAGACAAGAGGTCAGGGAGTTCTACTATAGTTATAGTGATGGAACGAGCTAGGAGAGATACCAGAGAACTTGTATTGGCCATTGCGATAGGCTGGCTTCCTTCATAATTCGTTCAAGACAATATATGGTGTTATATCTATGTGTTTGTTTGTATGTGTCAACTATATCTGAATGTACCATACAATAATAAGTTTGATTTCTTCATCAGATAAAAGATTTCTTGTATTTTTTTGGTAAATGTTTCATCGCTTCATTTGAGGTAAGGTTTTCAAAAAATTAATAAAGATGAGAAGCTATCACTATTTCCATTATGGATGCTATATATATTTAATACCATATAAATTTGATGACTTTTGTCTTTTCTAGAAAATATGTGGTTTCATATTTTCAAATTGATTTTTCATGTGGATTAATGGAATGAATTTGTAGCGAATACATTTTGCTTTTGGGAAAGTGTAAAGAGTTAAATAACTTACTTGGTGTTCTAATGAATGTCAAAAAATGACTTCTGCTCCATTGCGAGGATACCCGCATAGACTCTTCGAGTCAACTGAGGGGAAAATAGGAAAAGAGATCTGGCGAGCTATATTTCTACAACCTAATCTAATTTATGCAAGAACAAAAAGAGAAAGATCTCTTTTCATAATCAAGCTGGAATAGCTCTTACAGCCAACAAGAAGACATATTTTCAATACTATAAACGTTTACAACAAGCTATAAGTTAATTAGAGTAACATTTTTTTTGCGAAAAATGAAATTGCTTGTCTTCTCTTTGTCCTCACTTTACTGCGCCTGCCCACCCCTTTGGAATTCGTGTTCAATGGTGGCGGTCTGCTGCCTTCACACTAACCAATCTAACGTATCCGAGCATTTAACACAAGACCTCGAACCACCAAACGCAGAAGACCGAAGGATGGGATGCGATGGGAGCAATGTTCCTTTGTGTAGCATAAATACAGCAAGCAGATAGATCCTTCACCTGCACGTACGCACCCAAGTCTATCGCCTCGTCTCTTTGCAGACGGCGAATGGAGGGCCTCGTCAAGATTGGGCCGTGGGGCGGCCGCGGGGGCCACGAGCGGGACATCGTGGCGACCGGCGTCACGCCGCATCGCCTCGAGAGCGTGGCGATTCGCTGCGCGTTGGCCGTCGACGCTATCTCCTTCACGTACGCCGGCATCGACGGCACGTCGCACAGCACACGGCGGTGGGGCGGCTCCGGCGGCCGGAAGCACGAGGTGAGGTTCGCTGACACGGAGGTCGTCAAGGAGATCTCCGGCACTTACGGTCCTTTCGACGGCCACGACGGCATCGTGAGGTCGCTCACCTTCGTCACCAACGTCGGCAGGCACGGCCCGTTCGGCGAGCCGCGCGAGGGTACGCCCTTCAGCCTCCCGGTGCACAACGATGGCCGCGTCGTGGGCTTCTTTGGGAGGTCAGGATCCCTGCTAGACGCCTTGGGTGTGTACGTGCATCCGTAGCGTGTTAGTAGTGAGGAATTATCAGCTCTAATAAGCGTACGTTGCGTTGTGTTGCTAGTGGCAACAGGTTTTCAGATTAATCATGCGTCTACTCATTATATCTACTCTCTATTTACATGATATGAACGATGACTCTGCATGTGAAAAATGCAATGCGATGTTATTGTTATTGTGTTGTTTGTGGTATATGATGGATTATATTGATACATATTTCTTTTGCCAAAAAAAATGGTGCATGATGGACTCAAAATAGAGAGTAAATGTTGAGAACTAGAATATGTGCTACGCTGCAATAATACAGCTTTTCTTTATGAAACAAAAGAATACAACTTTTCTTTGGTACATTAGAATTTGAGTATGATCTCAGCTGAGCTACAAATTTGAGGGTTCAATTTCGTATGATAACTAGAAAACCCTTTAAAGTCCGTGGAGAGGAAGTGATGATACTGCAAAAGGAGATAACTTGGCCTACTGTCATGCAGTCATGCAGCCCAAAGACAAAAGGGGGCTTGGTGTCATTAATCTGAAAGTGCAGAAAGATGCCCTATTTTTGAAACAGCTTGATAAATTTTACAATAGAGTGGACATGCATGCCCTGGGTCAGCCTTATCTGAAACAGATACTAGGTAAAGTTCCACATCAATGTAGAGAAGTAGGGTCTATATATGGCGAGATATTATGCGCCTATGTCATTTATAGGCGTATTGCAAGATTCTCAATTGGAGATGGCTCCAATGTGTCATTCTGGAATGATCTACGGTCCACCTCAGTCCTTTCGGTCGAGTTCCCTAGACTCCATTGGTTCACAAAAAATAACTCCATCATAGTGCATAACTTGAAGTCACTATGTCAAAGCACGATCTTGATAACATTTTCTTGGTGGGACATGGTGGTGTCGAAGTCAGTGAAGCGCTTGGAGTCGAGGGAGTCGAACTCGTGGAAACAATCAGCGAGCTGGTTCCTAAGGTTTTGAGATCACATCGGTGATGCGCTTGGAGATTGAAGGATCGAAGTCAACGAAGCGCTTGTCGATGGCGGCGTCCGCCTCAGCAAAACAGTCCTCGATCTGGCGTCCGCTCGAGGTGAAGCGCTCGTCGAGCTTGCGGTCCGATTCCGCAAAGCTTGAGTCGATCTGGTGCTTCTGCTCCTCGAATAGGCGCTTCATCTCATCCATGAGCTGCTTGCCCTCGGAACTCATGGCACAGCGGCAGCGGGCGAAGCGAGTGAAGTGATGATGCTGCGGAAGCGGCGACGGCGGTGGCAGTGGGGAAGCCGCCAGAATGAGTGATTCCGACCTAGATCAACCGCGTGCTGGGAATCACATACAGATCAAGAGGATCGATCCAAACTCCAACCCGGGGCTGTTGCAGTCAATCCGGTCAGAAGCGAGGGATGAATCGCAAGTAGTTGATACCAGATGTAAGCAGGAGCAAAAACATGAAGGAATTGATAGGTACTGGAATTGCATTAAGGAAGAACGAGCATGAATTCGAGTTCTAGTACATGGATATTAGAACAGAAGAATGTTTGAATATAATTTGTTTGTTCATATATATATTTGATAGCTTATCAGCTACTTGTCCCCGATGCCTATCATCTACAGCTACTCCCACTTGGGGCCTTGGACACGAGTGCTGGGCCAGCACATTCATATGGGCTCCATGTCTTGGGCCAAGCCCATCTTGCACGATGTCGTCTTCATTCTGGCTCTGGAAGCCTGATGCAGTGCTGTGGTTGCTGACATCATATCCTGCAAGCAGGCTGCCCTAGATAGCCCCGGCCAATACTGCTGGTGCCGTTCACCACGACGGTTACTCTGAAGACAACAAAGCCTTCGATCGCCTTATGTCCGAGCAGCACTGCCGTGTTGTTACGAGGTGTCAGGTGTGTTAATCGTTCAAACTAGAAATGGTCGCGGCGTTGCCGCTTATGGCCATTAGGACCCGTGATATTTTTTCACTGCAAATAATTATTTGTTGTAAAGTCAATTCAAGAACTATCATATTTTTTGGTTATATTTATTATGAAGAAAGAAATATTTAAAGTATTTATTAAGAGAATTGTTTTCATGAGTTAATGGGAGTTTATTTTTATATAATAACATATTGTTTTATTTTATATGTGGTATGGGTATGCGGCGATAAAAATTTCATAGCAATTTGATTAAATAAACTAATTTTATTAATTATTTTTTGAAAACTATAGAGAAATCTTAATCTACATTTGTAGCAATAAAATTATAATAAAATATGTTATTTTATATGTTTAGAGTGTAGTGCTAGTTATGTAGAGTTCAATAAACTTGGTTTGGTATTCTTTTTATTTTTATTTGATTTGTTATGATTTTTACATTATTTCAGCATTTTTAGATAAATAATAAATTTTCTGGAGAATATAAAAGGTCGTCGGGCCCAATTCAGCCCACCGAGCCCAACAAGGAGGCAGGCCGGCCCATAAAACAGCCCATGAAGGGGGCTGAGAGGAAGCTGGACTGCGGTCCTATTTCTGAAAAGATCGATGGCCTTTTTGCAAGAAAACCTGAGAGAGAAGGATGGACAGCAGGTTATATTTCGGCAGAGTTTGAGGGCTTTTTGTGCAAAATGTCCGGGACTCACCTGATCTGGGCCGTCCATCCGCCCGATCGGACGGCTGAGACAAGGCCGTGACGTGGCCACTCTGGGAAGCCAGAGAATGGTGCATGAATCGTAGCAATAAAATTATAATAAAATATGTTATTTTATATGTTTAGAGTGTAGTGCTAGTTATGTAGGGTTCAATAAACATGGTTTGATTTTTATTTTTATTTGATTTGTTATAATTTTTACATTATTTTAGCCTGTTTAGATAAATAATAAATTTTCTGGGGAATATAAAAGGCCGTCGGGCCCAATTCAGCCCACCGAGCCCAACAAGGAGGCAGGCCGGCCCATGAGGGGGCCTGAGAGGAAGCTGGATTGCGGTCCTATTTTCGAAAAGATCGAGGGTCTTTTTGCAAGAAACCCTGAGAAAGGAGGATGGATGGCAAGTTATATTTCGCCAGAGTTTGAGGACTTTTTTTGTAAAATGTATGGGACTCGCCCGATCTGGGCCGTCCGTCCGCTCGATCGGACAGCCGAGACAAGGGCATGACGTGGCCACTCTGGGAAGCCAGAGAATGATGGTGCATGAATCGTATGTAGGAGATAAGTTTCATCTCATCGAGTCATCGTGTCATAATCCTGTTGTATTTTTCCTTTCTGGTGCATTGCATTTTTTTTTTAACGCGTAGAATCGCGAGCGTAAACGGTGGTGTGCCGGTGTGCCCGTCTCGCGTCATCTTTGGGTCTGATCCTGAGTCCTGACACGACGACGTGCTAGCATGTCCCACACCTCCAGGCAAAATAGAAGATCGTGGAGCTTGTTGCGGTGGGGGATGGCCGAGCGGCATTGCAATGCAAGGAAAGTGTTGCGCCAGTTGGGCAGTAACCAAAAAAGCTGTGTCGCGTTCACTTCCCTGTTTCTCTACCACCTTGCGCACATGTGACACCACCTTAGCGTATTGTCTCGGCGCTGCGGACACCACCCCCGTGCCATGGCTCGCCCCTGCTGTCGCCTTAGTTAGGACAAACACAGGTTACGCCAAAGCGGTCAGTGTTCAACGACCCCTTGGCCATTGGTATGTCCACGGTGGGCGAAGAGGACAACCCACCAGGCTTTGGTCCAGTCCATCCCATGATGGATCCCAGTACGTTGTACGCTACCGAAGGATGCCCACTAGACCATTGACAGCGACGCCTCCTTCAAGCACCACGTCCACTACTTCACCAATGCAGTGGTGCGTAAGAGGGCCTCCCTGTCCAAGCCGCTGCTTGCAAAGGCGGTGCCTGTCATGGCGAAGCAAGCGTCTAACAGAGCCTACTTCTAAGCGATGTGACTATATGAGGTCATAATAATACAGTGAATAGGTTTGGTCACGGTGTGTCAAGCACGTCTGCAAGAATGACCTTAGAGTCACTTTATGAGGATATATGGGCCCGACGCTTCCAATGTCGCAGTGTTGGAAGCACTCTTCTAAGGCGGCAGGAAGGAGTCACGGCGCCAGCAACAGAAGCACAATTCACTTTCTTAGGTTGTGTTATTGTCTTTATCCCGATTGTCTACTATTTATGTAATATCGAAATATGTACGCACCTATTTGTCAGGGCAGTCCCAATGCCAATTAATAAGTAGTTTCTATCTTTATTAAATGAGATGACACATAAGCAAAACGATGACGTGGCAAAACATAATTAATGAGAAAAGAGAGGTAAAATTGGAGAAACTGTTTCCTCACCAAGAAACGACGTCGACTCGTGAACCGAGGGAGGAAGAAACGATGAAATCTGCATTGGGAAGAAACCACGTCTATATATAGATTGGGACCGCGATGGCACTGCCTGCGCCACAGCGCACTCGCGAGTGCTCGCTCGCCGGCCATGGCGTGTCCTCGCTCAATCGCCTGCTCGCCGGCCAAGACTGTCAGGCGACCTCTCCCACGCAGACTGAACGCTGCCCGTTGCGCGAGCTCCCTCGCTGGCTGCGGCACGAGCTCCATCTGCACCACGCTTGCTCGCTGTCGCTCCTCGGCCGTGGCACACCGGCACGTCCTCGCCCACCAGTGGCCCCGCCGCTGGCTGCAGTGCGTCCTCCGTCGCCGCCGCGCTCGCGTGCGTCGGTTGTGCAGCCGTGCCGGCACCAGTGCGCCTGCTAGCTCTCGCCTGCGCTGCCGCGCTTGACTGCCCTGGCTGCTCTTCCGTGCACTCGCCCGCCGGCCACGCTCGGCCGTGCTGCTACTCTAGCATGCACTCGCCCACCGTCTAGGCCCTGCCGTGCTGCCGCACTTGTCTGACCGACGCACAATTAGAAAACGAGAGGAGAGAGCTTGGGAAACGATAATATTAAAGAAGAAATTGTGCACATTTATTTGGTGAGGACACCGGCCATTGGGCAGGTTAGTTTGTACTTGTGATTTAGTTTGTACTTGTGATTTTTGCTGACGTGGTGACTATGAAATTTGTGCCGAGTTTCTACCATTGGGACTGCCCTTAGGATGGTCTCGTAAGACACTCATCACAAGCGTGTGGTGTATCAAACTTTCTAACTTAATATAAAGATGGAAAAACCTTTTTGCGAGAAACAAAATCATTACTGTATCCAGAAGCACTGAACCTCCAAAACGACTCGGTCTTGGTCCAATCAAAAATAGTTTCATGCGAGTATCGGCCCATACGAGAATTTGAGCCCAAAAATTTAGAGCCTTCGGCTTCGTCTGAGCTGCTGGACAATAGTAAGCAGCAACGGCGGTGAAGGTAGTTGGAACGACCACCAGCTCTCCTCCTCGATCCAGCGGAATCGAATCAGTTGAACCCACGCAGGAAGCCTAAGCGCGGCGACCTGTAACTGTAATTTCAGATGAACTGAAGGAAGCAGTAAATGGCAATGCCATGCGGATCATATCGCCGCCCCGGGCCCCGTTTCTTCTTCTCGAGCTCAAGCGCCGAGTTCAGATCGCCCGCGCCAGCCTGCCTGCCTTCCCGCTTGCTCTATTTAATCCCATCACCACCCCCTGGCCCTGCCGTATGCCGTATCCTCCTCTCTCAACACAAAACCTCTAGGCCATGGCGCAGGGCTGGTCCTCTCTTCCGGCGGGTCTCGTCAACCGCGTCGCTGGCTGCCTACTGGCCACCAACGACCTCGACTACTACATGGACATGCGCGCCGTCTGCCACAACTGGCGCTCTGCCACCGCCGACCCCAGGAGCAACCAGCACGACCGCCGCTTCCGCCCCACCCGTTGGGTCATGCTGGACGAACACAAGTTCTCCTCCAGCCGAGAAGACGACGGCACGCGTGTTAGCTAAACTATTGCGTTGAGTCTTGTATCTTTACATTCAGTTGAGTCGTAGCAAGTCAGGTTAGCAGGTTAGCGCGTGGCTGGTGGCGTGCTTGGTCACGACGCGTCCTGGTCGGTCAGTTTGTCAGCGCCACGATACATGACGTCGCACGTGGTGAGCATCGCAGAGAAACGGTGTGTCACACGACATGTATCGTGGCGTGGGGAGACTCGGAGGCTTGTTCCGAGATCCTGGTGTATCCCTCTATAAAAGGAAATAAACATGGACCGAAAAGGCTGCGGCATTGGCAGCGAACATATCTGTCTAATCGCGTGAACTGCGTTCCGATCTACTAGCTCTCGCCGCGGTCACCACGGTCTCGTCGGCGTCGCGTTCCAGGGTGGTGGCGAGTTCTAGCTCCAACACGTGGTATCAGCTCGTTGGTTCGCCGAACGACGGTGTCAGGAGGCGGAGAGTAGCAGAAGAAGCAGGACCGGTGGAAGTTCTACCGAGGAGGCGAGAAGAAGAAGAGTTTTTGGCTCGGTGTCGTCAGGATGGGAGCATCAGGCGAGAAGGACAAGGAGGTGATGGAGCGCGCGTTCAATCAAGCGGCGGGCAATCTTGTCTGGCCTATGTTGAAGCAGCATCGCAAACCTTTTCCACAAGCATCGTCATACAGGGCGACTGTTGGGCTGGAACTTGTTCATGGAGATCTGTGTGGTCAGATAACACCACCTACGCCGGGTGGTAAATCTTTTTTCTTGCTGATAGTAGATGATCACAGTCGTTTCATGTGGTTGGAGTTACTGTCAAGCAAAGATGAAGCGCTGCTGTTCTTTAAGAAGTTCAAGGCAGCTGCTGAATTGGAGTCAGGGAAACGGCTCAAGTCATTCAGAACGGATCGCGGTGGAGAATTCAACTCGGGGGCTTTTGCATCCTTCTGCAGCGAGCAAGGAATAAAGCACAACACAACCACGGCGTACACGCCTCAGCAGAATGGAGTGGTGGAACGACGGAATCAGACCGTCGTGGAGATGGCAAGATGTCTGCTCAAATCCATGAAGGTGCCGGGCCAATTCTGGGGAGAGGCTGTCAAGGTTGCTGTGTATTTGTTGAATCGTGCACCGACGAGGAGTTTGAATGGGATGACTCCATACGAAGCTTGGTTTGGGAAAAAGCCGAGCGTGAAACACATTCGCACTTTTGGATGTGTTGCCTGGGTGAAGCGAGTAGGACCTGGCATTAGCAAACTTTCAGACAGGTCAGTAAAGGGAGTGTTCTTTGGTTACGAGTCTGGTACCAAGGGATATCGTGTCTATGATCCTGTGAGCAACAAGGTACTGGTGTCCAGAGATGTGGTTTTCGATGAAAAGAAGTCATGGAATTGGGAGGGAGATGATAGCAGTCTTGGCGATGAAGCAGCGCCTTATACCTTCAATGTTCAGTATTCAGATACTGTAGACAATCCGACAACAGGGATTGTTACAGGATTGGATGCTGCACCTCTGTCAGATGGCGAGCCGGCTTCACCTGGTGCCGCGTCTGCTGCATCAATTCCATACATGGCTGGAGGGGATTCATCACCACGCACACCAGTAATGCTACCTGCTAATGTTCAGTGGGCTTCACCACCAACTGATGCATCTGAAGATTCAGAGGGAGGACCGAGGAGATACAGGACAATCTCAAATATCCTTGAGACAACAGAGGAGATGCCTGAGATGGAGTATAGTGGTCTGTGCCTGATTGCTGCAGATGAACCAGGGTCAGTTGAGGAGGCAATGACAGAAGAGTGCTGGAGACAGGCTATGCAGACTGAAATGCAGTCTATTGAGGCCAACAAGACTTGGGAAGTGAGTGACTTACCAAGCAATCAGAAAGCCATAGGTCTTAAATGGGTTTTTAAAGTGAAGAAAAATCCAGAAGGCAAGGTGGTCAAGTACAAAGCCAGGTTGGTGGCCAAGGGTTATGCTCAAGAACAGGGAGTAGATTTTGAGGAGGTGTTTGCACCTGTTGCCAGAATTGAGACGGTGAGGGTGGTGTTGGCATTAGCAGCACAAGGAGGTTGGCAGGTTCACCACATGGATGTGAAGTCAGCATTTTTGAATGGGGATCTAACTGAAACTGTGTTTGTCAAGCAACCACTAGGTTTCACAGTTGGCAAAGGAGATAAGGTGTTGAAACTCAGAAAAGCTCTCTATGGATTGAAGCAGGCACCAAGGGCCTGGAATGCAAAACTTGACAAGGAACTAATTGCTCTTGGTTTTGTGAAGAGCAAGCTGGAGCATGCTGTGTATAGAAGGAGTAGCAATGGGTCTTTTCTTCTTGTGGGAGTATATGTGGATGATCTGATCATCTCAGGACCTGCTGTCAGTGACATAGTGCAGTTCAAGCAAGAGATGAGGAAGAAATTCAGTATGAGTGATTTGGGTCTACTAAGTTATTACCTTGGCATAGAGGTAAAACAAAGTAGGGATGGAATCACCTTGAGTCAGAGTGCTTATGCGATGAAAATTTTGGAGTCAGCAGGGATGCAGAATTGCAATGCTACTGCTACACCAATGGAAGCAAGGCTCAAGCTCAGCAAGAAGATGGAGGATGAAGTTGTTAATCCAACAGCATACAGGAGCATAATTGGGAGTCTCAGGTATCTTGTGAACACTAGACCAGATCTGGCTTTTGCAGTTGGGGTGGTTAGCAGGTTCATGGAGGCTCCAAGCAAAGCACATTGGGGTGCTGTGAAGCACATTCTGAGGTATCTGAAGGGCACTGCTGGTTTTGGGTGCAAGTATGACAGGGACACAGCGATGAAACCATTCTTGTTGGGCTACAGCGATAGTGATTTTGCAGGAGACACTGAAGACAGGAAGAGCACAAGTGGCATGGTGTACTTCCTTGGTAACAGTATGGTTACCTGGTGTTCTCAGAAGCAGAAAATTGTAGCATTGTCATCGTGTGAAGCTGAGTACGTTGCAGCAGCAGCAGCTGCGTGCCAGGGAGTGTGGCTGAGCCGACTTTTGGGCGACTTGATGGGAACAAAGCAGTTGCCGGTGAAGCTGTTGATGGACAACATGTCAGCAATAGCGTTGAGCAAGAATCCTGTGCACCACGATAGGAGTAAGCATATTGATACTCGGTTTCATTTTCTCCGCGAGTGCATTGAGCAAGGCAAGGTGAAGGTGGATCATATTGGGACTGCAGATCAGTTGGCCGATATCTTCACAAAGGCTTTGGGGCGTGTCAGGTTTCTGGAGCTCAGGGAGGCAATTGGGGTGATCAAGCTCCAATAGGTTTAGGGGGTGTTTGTTAGCTAAACTATTGCGTTGAGTCTTGTATCTTTACATTCAGTTGAGTCGTAGCAAGTCAGGTTAGCAGGTTAGCGCGTGGCTGGTGGCGTGCTTGGTCACGACGCGTCCTGGTCGGTCAGTTTGTCAGCGCCACGATACATGACGTCGCACGTGGTGAGCATCGCAGAGAAACGGTGTGTCACACGACATGTATCGTGGCGTGGGGAGACTCGGAGGCTTGTTCCGAGATCCTGGTGTATCCCTCTATAAAAGGAAATAAACATGGACCGAAAAGGCTGCGGCATTGGCAGTGAACATATCTGTCTAATCGCGTGAACTGCGTTCCGATCTACTAGCTCTCGCCGCGGTCACCACGGTCTCGTCGGCGTCGCGTTCCAGGGTGGTGGCGAGTTCTAGCTCCAACAACGCGCCTTTTCGTCAACGTCTCCACCGGCCGCTTCCTCCGCAAGAGCCTGCCGCTCCTCCGCCGCTACGACTTCGTCGCAACCACCACCGGCGGCCTCATCGTCCTCGCTGCAAGGGACTCCACGCCCACGCGCGCCGCGTGCGTGCTCAACCCATTCACGGGCTCCGTCACCCGTTTCGCGGCGCCAGTGCCCTCCGAGCCGCATCGGCTCACCGCCGACGTGGTCGGCGCTATGCCCGCTCTCGTCTTGGCTTCTGCCGCGTCGAACAAGGTGTACTGGGCAGATCCCAGGAGCATGTCTTTCTCCGTCGAGACGCGCCAGATGTGTCCTGCAAGCAGGCTCCCCCAGATAGCCGCATCCAAGATCGCCGGCGCAGTTAGCCGCGACGGTGATTCTGAAGCCAACAAGAGCTTCGATCGCCTTATGTCCGAGCAGCGCTGCCGTTGTTACGTGGTGGAGGTCGCTGGTGGGGTCCTGTGGGCGGTCCTGAAGCGGCGCTGTGGCACCGGCGGCGTAGACGTTTTCAGGATCGACGCCGTTGGGAACGTCATGGAGCGGGTCACCAGCATCGGTAGCCTAGCTCTGTTCCTAGGCATCAGGTGCCTTACTGTTGACGCCTCTAGGATCCCATCCATTGAGGCGAACTGCGCCTACTACCAAGAGTCTCTGGTATCTCCTGTCGGTCCTGTGCTGAAGCGCCACATCTATAAATTTGGCATTGGCATTAAGGTAGAGGAACCGGAGCTGGTCTCGGCAACCGTGGACAATGATACGGTTTGGGGTATCAGCTGGCCTCCTTTCACTTTGACGCAGCTCCTCTCCAACTACACCATGGACGTTCCAAGTCATCTGCTAGCCCGGGACATGTGCTACACCCTCAGAAGCTTGACGAACGACAATTCAGAGGTTGCTTGCCACTTCAGGACGTTTATGGACTACTGTTTTCACTATGAAACCGATGAGGATTACTAGAGTATCAATATCTTGTTTGCAATGCACGCATGATGTAACAGCTTTTGTGCTACTTCCGCTGGTGCGCTTGTCTTAGTCTACATAATGATATGTTTAGCTTAATGCGTCAATGTTCTTTGATCATTGTAAGTTGAAGCAAAGCTCAATGTTATGTACTGTTAATTAACTTGTTAGAACCGGCGTTACCAATTTCTATTTTACCGTACACTGGTGACAAATACCCGTGCATTGCCATAGAAAATGCATAAAAAGTTACGACTTTTTTTTTCTGATACAAGATTACATCTGCTTATATTGAAACCAATTAACACAATATTCAATACATACAAGGTTCAAGGCTGGGAGTACCAGCTACCAGCTTACTAGCAAAGCCAGACCAGCACTATCCGATTACAAGGATAAAATTTTAACGATATCAGAAATGGTCTAGCAGTTTGGCACTAAATCATCAATCCCTGCACATTATTGTTCACTAAATCTTCCAGCTGTTCTTGCTCGATCGATCTTTTGCTTTGATCAGTATCAATTGTGTCAGAAATGTTTTTTTTTTTTTTTTTTGAAATCGCGCTTAGCGCGTGCTTCATTAAGCGAAGTTAGAATAGTTCATTATATCCGTCCTTTACAAGGCGAGGTACCTGTAGATGATGGCGGCACACTAACACAAGTCACCGGCTTGAACGGTGCTGCTAACCTGTTGTACTAACTGGTGAAACTCATTTTGCGACTAGAGGAGGCACTAAGCAGCTACTGAGTGAAAAGGGGGGCTAAGCCGGAGATGCCTGCGCTCACCCACTGTGTCAGAAATGTTTTCAAGATTGACTCTGCTGGGAAAGTGTTGGAGCGGATCAAGCGAGAGCATGGTGTTGGCGGCATTGTCTCGACGTTGGTGGTCATACTCTTGTGGAGTTAACATCACGGAGCAAGTCATTTGTCACAAAGGACTACTAGAGTTGTTGGGATATTTTTTCCTTCGTTGTAATAATTTGGCCTGATGCATTCTTCAGAGAGGATGGCTGAAGCCGAAATATAATTTCCATTATTAAAAAAAGAAATTGTTCTGGTAGATATATAAATACAAATTAATGTTTGAGGTTTCATAGAAAGAAAAATATATACCTTACGAAAATGTGCACATAAGCTAGCTGGAAAAAATTTTATACCTTACGAAAATGTGTATATAAGCTAGCTAGGAATCTAAGGATTCATACCTGATGTTTCAACAGTTCTTGTCTAATTTCGATACCGCGTACATGCTCCAAAATGTATATGCTCTCTCTCATTTTATGGGCCGTATTTGGGCTAGAAAGCCCGTTACCATCTTGTCCATTTGCTAATACAGGAAGTTAGAACCCCTGCCGCAGCGTCTGTATCACAAAACAGACAGTTTCCGAAACCTAGCTCGAGGGTCGATCGAGGCCATGGCGGCGCCGGACTGGTCGTCGCTCCCGGCCGACCTCGTCAATCGCGTCGCTGACTGCCTCCTTGGCACCAACGACGTCCACTGCTACGTGGACCTGCGCGCCGTCTGCCGGCACTGGCGCGCATCCACCGCCGACCGCAAATGGCCAAATGACGACCCCGGCTTCCGCCACGCAAGGCCTTCTTCTACACCCGGGACCCTGAGACTACTACTGCATCACCGACGGTCGTCCCTTCGTCTTCGTCATCACCACAACCGGCCGCTTCCTCCGCAACTACATCTACATCACCACCACCGTCGGCGGCTTCCTCGCTCGTCCTTGCGGAGAGAGAGCCCCCCCACGTCGCTCGCGTCCTCAACCCAATCATCGGCTGCCTGATCAGTTTCAAGGCGCCCGTGCCTGAGCAGATCTGCATGACCGCGGATGGCCGAATATTTCTTTGTCTCGGTGCTGAGATGCACCTTTACTTTATCGTTAGATCTGCTTTGCGATTCATTTACATTATCAACAAAGAATCACGACTTGCTATTTTATTACTGCTATTACGGAAATACTTATCGTTGATACACGTTTGTCATCACTACCCGGTTACGGTCTGTTCTCTGACCTCGCTACGCATTCATTGCTTTCTCTTCTTTGGCGGCGGCGGCCAGCCTTACGGTTGCGTGTGGAACCACCACTACTGGAAACCGAAAATTTACTGTCGGTATGGACCCCACCGACAGAAATAATATAATTATTCTGTCGGTTTAGCAGGCCCGACAGTACAACAACAAAACCGACAGAAAAATGGCTAATTTACTGTCGGTATATACGTTACCGACAGAACAATTGTGTACACACAGGAAAATATGTTATTTTCTGTCGGGGTGGTATATTTTCTGTCGGTATTTGTCTAACACACAGGAATATTAAAGGGAAAAATCCATTGCGCTAAAACTTGCTGCCATTCCCGCCCAGCCCAAACATCCGGCGCCAAACCAAACCTAAAAATGGGCCTTCAGCGCCAAAATAGGAAAAAGGGCCCACAGACCAATAATTAATAAAAAAAGAAAAGGCTAAAGAGCCCAGTACAGTACGTGAGGTGGAGAACGCAACTTCTTCGTCCTTCCCGTCTGTGAAGTCGCGTACTCGCCTCCTCTCCCGTTTCTCGTCCGTGCGCCGCCCCGCCTCTCTCCCGTCCTTGCTCCGCCTCACTCCCCAACGCCGCCCCGCCTCTCTCCGTCCTGCGCCGCCCCTCTCCCGCGCCGCTCGGGCACGCGTCGCCAGGTGCTCGGGTGCCGGGCCTCGCGCAGCCCCCAACGCTCTCGCTGCGACCTGGCGCCGCCGTCCACCCCCAACGTCGTCCTCGCTCCGGTCCAAGGCAGCGGCTCACCTCCCTGCTGCTACATTTGAGGTATTATCCTCTTCTTCAGTCTCTATACAAGTTGTGTCCATGGGATTCTCAATCTCACAACCAAATCGCTGGAACTCGTAACCCTAATGCCCAGATCTGCTTGTGGAGGTGCTTCTGACTACGAACCTGCATCAAGAGGAGCCCGTGACGGAGGCTAAGGTGGAGGAGAAGCGCAACAATGGAGTCGAAGTAGCCTGCAGCAAAGGATAGCAACGATTCAGATCCTGCTACTTCCACCTCTAAGGGTAAGCACTCAGATCCTGCTATGCTACTTCCAGCCTGCAGCTGCAATGGAGAGGCTTATTTGTTTGTGTGTTTGTCCTATTTTCTAGAACACTACAACATGAAAACAATAGGATTCCTACTAATTTTAATCTTTCAAATACAGCTAGTTACTATGTCAAATTACAATTGGATGTACGGTGGCTGGCAGCGTGGTAAAGCGCCCTCTAATGAATGGATTAAGCAAACCAGTCAATTCTTGAACCATGCATTTTCCAATATGCAAGTAGCTACAAATGACACCATCGAGTGTCCTTGTGCCATGTGCCGGAACTATTTCAGTCTCAAAAGGGATGTTATAGAGATACACTTGTGCAAGCATGGTTATAGGGAAGACTATGAAACATGGATGCAGAACGTGGGGAGTGATATTGGGCATGATGAAGGTGATAGCATAGCAAATGGGGAGGGTTTTGATGAGGTTGATAGAATGGATCAAATGTTGATTGATCTAGGCGGGGATAATCCACCTATAGTAGATGAGCAACCAACACCATTTGCCAAGGCTTATTATAGGATGTCGATAGTGCACGTGAGTTGGTGCACGAGAAGACCACACACTCTAGGTTATCTGCGCTATTGCTCGCTTGCTTGCCTTGAAGTCACGACACAACATGTCAATTGCAGGATATGATGATATCCTAGGCATAATACATGAACTTCTTCCTCCGCATTCTAATTTGCCCAACGACTTCTATCAATCAAAGAAACTACTAGAGGGTCTTGGTATGCCATTTGTGAAAATTGATGTTTGTTATAACAATTGCATGCTCTTCTACAAAGATGATGCAAGTAAGGACAAATGTGATGTTTGTGGTGAGAGCCGGTATGAGGTAGGTCGCCGAACAAAGGTTCCACGCAAAGTTCTGCGGTACCTACCCATCAAAGAGAGGCTGCAAAGGTTGTATGCACATGTGGATACAGCCAAGCTAATGCGGTCACCTAGTCCATCAACGTGTGGTAAGATAGTGCACCCTTGTGATGGAGAAGCTTGGCAGCAATTTGATCGAGACTTTCCGAGTTTGCGAGGACGAAGGAATGTGCGGCTAGGTCAGTAGCAACCGATGGTTTCACACCATTTAGTACCCATGCTGCCCCGTACTCATGTTGGCCAGTCTTTGTGACTCCATTAAATCTGCCTCCTGGCACACTCTTAAGGCCGGAGTATATATTTCTTTCCCTTATTGTTCCTGGCCCTAAACATCCTGGGAAAAAGTTGAATGTTCTAATGCAGCCCTTAGTTGATGAGCTTCAAACATTGTGGGAAGGGGTTGACACAATTGATGCTTCGATAAAGCGTAGCTTCAAAATGAAGGCAGCATACCTTTGGTCTGTACATGACTTCATGGCATATGGAGACTTCGCTGGATGGAGCACCCATGGTAGATTGTCATGCCCATATGGATATGGCTGCATGGGTTTTCTACTAAAAAATGGTCATAAGGCTTGTTGGTTTGACCATCATAGGTGCTTCCTGCCTATAGACCATGAGTTTAGGAAACAAGATAATGCATTTCGTAAGAACACAATGGTGTTGGATGAGCCACCTAGGAGGTTCACAGGGGAGGAACTCCAGGCTAATGCAACTAGACTTGCAGGTGACACGTCCTTTGGTAAATTGCACAATTGGACACATGTACTTTGCTTTAGGCAGCTTCCATATTTCTCCAAGTTACTTCTTCCACATAATATTGATGTGATGCATAATGAAAAGAATGTGAGTGAAGCCATATGGAACACATGCTTTGACATAGCTACTAAGACCAAAGATAATGTGAAAGCTAGGCTAGATTTAGCTATGATTTGTAACCGGCCTTCTTTGCATCTTGTTCGAAAGAACAATGGGAACTGGACAGGCCTAGAGCTCCATTCTGCATTGCCAAAGATGACAAGCCAATCATTCTCGAATGGTTCAAAGAGTTGAAGTTTCCGATGCATACGCAGCCAACATTAGGCGTGGTGTGGACATGCAAAATAAGAGTCTTCATGGCATGAAAAGTCACGACCACCACATCTTTATTGAAAGATTGCTTCCTGTCGTGTTCCGTGGGTTTGTACCAGATAATGTATGGCGCTCTTTGGCTCAGCTTAGTTACTTCTATCGACGATTGTGTGCCAAAGAACTCAGTGAAGATGTTGTTCGCTCTTTAGAACAGAATGTTGCAGTTCTTCTTTGCAAATTAGAGAAGATATTCCCTCCTGGATTCTTTAATGTTATGCAACATCTGATCATCCATCTGCCTTATGAGGCACGATTGGGAGGGCCAGTTCTGGCCCGTTGGATGTATCCATATGAGAGGTAAATATGAAAAATATCTACATGTCAATTGATGGTCACTAGTTTTTTTATTTGTAATCTGTTTCTCTTATTTGATAGATTTATCAACAAAGTTAAGAAGAAAGTAAGAAATAAGGCACATGTTGAGGCTGCCATTGCTGAGGCATTTCTAGTTGAAGAGGCTACAAATTTTCTTAGTCTATATTTCAAATCCACTGCACCTTCTATTAGAAACAAGATGCCACGATATGATGATGGCTCATCTACATTTCAAGGTACATCGACATTGAAATTTTTAAATGCCCGGTCGATGCATCAGCCCAAGGGGTATCCGTAGCCTCTCAAATGAGGAGTACAAGGTTGCTTTCTTGTACATACTAACAAACATACCTGAGATGGATGATTTCTTCACGTAAGTTATACAAATTACTTGAGTAGTGTTTTCCCAAATAACATGAACCTTTCATGTGAGTTGAGTATTGTTTCTACATGTAGACAATTTGATAAAGAGGAGTGGAAGAGCCGATCTGACCCCACTGAACAGCAACTTCGTGATTTAAGGTTAAATGGTTGGAAAAATGCACGTGCCAAACAGTTTGGGCCAAATTTTTTTGATTGGTTCAAACAGAAAGTAATATTCTTATCCATTTGTCAATATGTTTGTAATGAATAATAAAAATGCTAAAAACTTTAACTTAGATTTTTCTTTGTTTCAGTGCATGAAATCAGTTAGCATTCACAATGTTCTATCCCAGTTATCTTATGGTTTCTCCACTCAAGTTACCTCCTATGGTTGTTACGATGTTAATGGATATAGATTCCGTTCAGAGAAATATGAGAGGGGAAGACCTGGGTTAACAACCATCAATACAGGTGTTTGTGTTACTTCATATGATGAAGACGACAATGCCCTTGAGTATTATGGTGTCATAGAAGATATCATAAAAGTTGAATGGCAAGGCATTTCAAAACTAGAATTGGTTTTATTTTATTGTCGTTGGTTCGATCAAACACCTAATGGATTGAGGCGTACGAAGATTTAGGCTTAGTTGAGATCAAGCATGCATTAAGGTTGAAAAGTTTTGACCCATTTGTGATGGCTAGTCAAGTATCTCAAGTTTATTATCTATCTTACCCAAAAAAGGATAAGGATCTATCTCAATGGTGGGTTGTCTACCAAGTTGCTCCTCATGGATGTGTACCTCTCAATGGTGCAAATGATGAGTCCATGAATTCTGAACATGTAGTACATGATGTCTATCAAGAGGATGGATTGGATGGTACCTTTGTTATTGATTTGGGGGAAGCATTGGATTCTTTGTTATCTTTGGGCTCAGATGAGATTACTGATGTGGCAGACTTGGAGACAATAGAGAAAGCCGTGGTTGAGGATGAGGAATATGATGAAGCTATTGATGAAGAGGGTACCACTACAGAGGAAGAGGATGAAGCAAGAAACGGATGAATCGATGAAGAGACTTATGATCAAGATGATTATTGAACATTTGTAGTGTTGTAATGCTATGGTTTATCAATGGGATACAATGTATCCTGTATACCTTATTTTGATATTAAATCTGAACTTGGTGTGTTATTCTGTAGCTGTTTTCTGTTATGTAATCTGAACTAGGTGGTTATGTAATCTAAACTTGGTGTTATGTAATCTAAACTTGGTGTTATGTAATCTGAACTTGGAGCCATTTGCTATTTTCCAAATGTAGCTACCATGTTATTTTGATATTTTACTTTTACTATTGAATACAATATTCTAACCCATCGTTCCTATGCAGATGACTCGTGGGATCTGTCATGCACGTAAAAAACGTGTTCTACAAGCGAGGTATGCCTCCCAAATGGGTGCTTCTCAAGGAGCAGCCACCCAAACATGTGCATCTCAAGGAACAGCCACCACTGATGGCTCCTCAGAAAGGACTAGACCTGCTGCCCCTCCAGAAGAAGAGCCTCCTAAAAAACGAGGAAGGAAGCCAGGGACTAGGACCAAATTAAAACCACTTACAAAAGCTGGCCGGGTGGTTCTTAAAAGAAGTGGTGACTCGTGAGTAAATTATCAACTAATTTGTTATGTTAGCTTCCATTTGTTATTATTTATAAAAGCATCTGTCTTCTATGTGTAGGCAATTTTCTTATGTTGATTACGGTGAGCGGGGCTGCAAGCCCCTTACAAATACACTACTCGGCTTGGTGTCCTTCTCAAGAGAGAGTACCCAGGAAAGATTCAGGATAAGGCTGAGGATGGTTTACTGATCAGAGAGCGGCCAGCTCTAGATTGGTCTGATTATTTTCTTGGTGCTGCTGGTAGAGATAACAGGACAAATGGGGAACGTGTGCTCTATGAATTTTGGGTAAGAGACATTGTAGATAAGAACTTGAATTTCTTAACCAGTCTTCAGAATTCATGTTTCTTTTGTCATAGAAATGTAGAATTTTTTAATGTGTTTTTCCTTGTTCACATGCAGCGCTTGTTCGAAGTTGCAGAAGATGATCAGGAAGAGGCAGATCTTGTTCTTAACACCTATTTGAATAAAAAGGTGAGGGACATGATGTATCAAGCTCGTGTGGATTGTGTGAAGGCATGCTACAGAAAAAGGGGTGAAAGTTTAAATGATACACAAGCCTGCTCAATTGAGTTGGAGTATGAGGAATACAAGTTGGGCAGGCTGAACTGGTTCACTGATGATGTGTGGCCCGTTGTTTGTGCCTATTGGTGCTCGAGAGGAGTTTAAGAAAAACGCAAGTTAGGACGGAATGTCGCTTTAGTTACGATGATATTTCTCAAAACCATGGAGGGTCTAGAAACTTCACGGAGACACAACAAGTTCTGGTATGTCACATTAGCATGATCACTCTTTATCCTATAAAGTTCCCATGATTCCTAGCTGCCATCTATTATAATAGTGCTGACAATCAGCATTCAACTATTTGTATTTACAGGGGACTTAAGTTTGGGCCACATAAGGCAACCCCTGTTAATGTATTTGCTGCGATGAAATCTGGCATGAGAAGTATAGATAGCAGTGGTAATTGTGGTCCAATCAGCAGCAACAAATCACAAAAAATCCTGGTATGTAAATCTAAGCTTGGCAATGAAAAAATACATTAACCTGTTAGTTTCTTTAAAAATTCAGTTCTTATAATCCAACCATGATAGCCTGAAATGGATACATGATTAAGCTTGTACTCTGGTAGCATCACAACATGATTACTTGAAATTGTTTGTAGGATGACTATATAGCAGGGGTTAGGAGGGCTACACAGAGCATGAAGAACATGAAGAGGATGGGGATCATGAAGAACATGAGGATATGCAAGAGGTGGAACAAGGGCAAGGGCCAGAACATGAGCAAGAGTTGAATGCAAAGGTGTTGTATGATGTGTCGGGTGCTATGACCAAGCATGGGCGCTTTGCTATAGGATATGGCGCTGTTATTGCCGCTAATGTCGAGCAGCTGCGAAGGAGAATAAGGCGAAGGAGGTGAGCAAATCAAATCCGGTTTCACCGCAAATGTTAGCCCGACAAAATGCAGAACTACGACGAGATAATGCAAGGCTACAAAAAGAGAATGATAGTGCGACGCAACAAGGCAAAGTTGCTATAGATCTGGCACTGGTATGTATGTGTGGTGATAGTATTTTTTTCCCTATAGGCAAACCATTTTTAAAAATCTGAAATATTTGATGTCTTCACTAGGCACTTTATCGGCGCTTTGGACTGGAAGATGAAATTCCCGAGGCATCCTTACGTTTTGCATCAGCAGCAGAACAAGGAATTGTGAGTACAGCTAGCACACCTTCACCCATCTTCCTTATATTTGGCAACTATATGACTATAGTCACTTCTCATAGGTTGCAGCAGTATAGCTAATTTAGGACTATTTGACTCATGATAATATATATGTTGTATATGACAAAGATGTTCCAAATATAGTCAGTATGCTCTAGCTTAAAAGTTTTGGTTTTCTACAGCATGAGTTGCTAATTTTTCTCTTCATATATATAGGTCACTTTGGTTCTTCTCATGTTGGCTCGAGAATCAGCTCATGACAATGCCGCGGATGGTCACAATGATGACAATCTCAATGACACAAACCCAGCTGCATTGGAAACAGGGAACTGCCATAGTGGACACCATGCTTGAAGGTAGATGTGTTCGTTGTAGTGGCTGTTGGTAGCTAGTTGCCACTTCTAACCTTTAGGTAGGAAAGGTGCAGCTTTTGGGACAGACTAATCCACTAGTGGTGCTTTTGGGAAAAGACTAATCAACTAGTGATGCTTTTGTGACCTATGGTCATCTTAGTTATGTAGTTGGATGCAAGACCTATGGATCAGACATCTTAATTATGTACTGGATGCAAGACTTGTGAGCATCTTAATTTGTGGCTGTTGATGCTAACTGTGGCATCTACATTGTATTTGGCATGTGGATGATGAGAAATGGTGAAATATATTTGTGGACACCTAATTCTGTTTATCCATGTTCTACTAGACGTGTTTGTGAAATAACATCATGTTTGTGCATATTACCATGAATTTTGTATGAAGTGTTAAATATATTTCCTGTCGGGACTCCATTATTTTCTGTCGGGGCGAGGCGACATGCCAATTTCTGTCGGGCTCCTCGTGGCGCGGAAAAAACTTTTTTACGTCGGTTACGGTTCCTTTTCCCCGACGGTGTATAATCGACAGTAAATTATATTCCCTGTCGGTACAAAATGTTTCCTGTCGGTATCACACGACGGGCAAATTCTTTCTAGACCTGTCGAACAACAATTTCCTGTCGGTTCAATACCGACACGAAAAAAAACCAACACCGACAGGATATTGACGTAACCGACAGAAAATATCATTTTTACTGTCGAGCTATCCCTGTCGGTTTTTCCCTGTCGGTATACCGACAGAAAAATTAATTTTCCGTTTTTACTGTCGGTTTTGTCAATTTCCTGTCGGTTTTTGTACCGACAGGGAATTTTCAGTTTCCAGTAGTGCACGATGGCGAGGCGGCGACGGCGGCCTAGCGTCGGAGCTCCACGTCGGAACAGGTATACGCTGTCTTCTCCCCCTCGTCTTATATATACCAAGGCACACATACAATGTGTTAAAAAGTTTTTTTTTTACTAAATTGCAGTTATAGGTACTAAATGATACCTGATTTATATGAAATTAATTTCTTTTTTGTACTCTATAGAGGCATAGAGCCCAAATCTTTGAGAAAAATGTATATGTGCGGCCTTAAATATGAACAGTGTCAGATTCCTCAATGTTGCCTCCAGTTCAGAGTCAAGCTTCAGTTTCTTTTCAATGCAGTGATCAGAAGCTCAGGGCTACCTATGCCTCTGGTATGCCATGATCATTATCGCCATCAATATAAGTGAACTTGAAATTTCTACTGCAATTTCTTCAGCCCATGCCCCTGCTGCTACCGTGTTAATTATTTCCTAAATTCGTCATTTGCAAAGCTAAAATAACAGTCATAAACTATACACACAAGGCATATTGCACAACGAAGAAGATGAATGTACTTTACTATATCTATTTCATTTTTACCTGACTGTTCACTTTGCTCAGCCATAAAGAGGCCTCCACTATCGCCTTCTACTTTGTATGATGACTTTACATTTCAAACTTAAAAAGGCTATGCTATAATCGCCCACTTTGCTTTATACTCAGACATGTTCCTCATGCAACTCTACAGAAACAAGACCATCTGCTTTCTAATATATCGAATCTCACTTCTCTTGCTATAATTGTTTTTTGGAGGGCTCCATACCGATCACTACTTGCACCGTACTTGTGCTCATTTTATAGTCTATCATTTCTCGTAGCCGCCTTCTTTAGGCATAACATACTTGTGCACTGTACTTGTGCTCCGTCCTGTACCATCTGATGCAATGCATGCCTGTCAGTATATTAGGTAAGGCCTTCTTTAGTTCGGCCGATTCGGGGGTGGCCGAATTGGCACAGTGCCACCCCAAACACTGTAGCATTTTGTTGTTTAGTGGTAAAAATTGTCCAAATTTTGATTAATTAGTCTCAAAATATTCGTCTCTCAAAGTACAATAAAACTGTGTGATTAGTTTTTGATTTCATCTCATTTAGTACTCCATGCATATGCCAACATTTTGATGTGATGGGGAATCTTCTTTTTGCATAGTGAAATTTGAGGGTGAATTTTGGTATCTAAACAAGGCCTAATTGTTAGTGAGAGCCTATTGTGTGCTACACTCATAATCATTGCCCCACACGTGCCTTTGTTATAAAAGTGATTTATGAATTTTCTAGTTAACTGCACCTTGCCGTTTCGTTGTCCATATGCAATTCTCTCATGATTACCTCGGTTGTTGCCCCTGCATCGCTGTTCCTGAGATCACGTTGATGTAGACAAATTTGAGATGTTTTCGAATATGTCGTGTATAAAGTTATCTTGTTACATTATTTTCATAATTGGTGTGATTTTTTTGTCCCTACCTTATGTATGAATTTGATAGTAGTCCAATGATTGCCTTTTTTGTCCATTCCCTCTACGCAACAGGGACGACAGCGGCGGCGCGGCGCGGCGCGAGGCGGCAGAAGCAGCGCTTGGCCCCCTCCCATCTTCTATCCGCTTCCTTCCTGCCCCCTCCCATCTTCTATACGCTTCCTTCTGATGCAAGCCTTGGCAATGGGAGCGGCGCCGGTTGGGGTTGTGTCGGTGGAACACGGGGCATCACTACACCACAGCCCAAATATAGTATCAAACAGTGGGTCGTTATAAGCCGTTTCAACGACTTATAGTCCGACGTTATAAACTTATTGCGACAGATATATCTACCGGTGATAGTGGCGACGCTAAAAACTTTTAACGTCAGACCAACTTTTAACATCGGATCATCCGACGTTATATAAAAGATATAACGACAGACTTTCTGACGTTTTTATAAACTTATAACAACGCATTGTCTGATGATATATATTTATAGCGACCCACTACCCATCGCTATGCATACATACAAATAATTAACATATCAATATTATCTATTGTTTATAGGTTAACAATACAATCGACAATACCATCACTACCATGTCAGTCATACATTCAAACAACAGTCATGAAACACGTATAGACTGGACCAAAACAAAATCACAAGTTATATTAAATACATCATAATGTTATAATGCCATTTTACACACAATTCATGGCAAACAAAGGCTAAGCTGAAACAAGTTTGGCCAAATTCCTAGACCACTCAGATTCGCACCTACTCTCCTTTGTGCCCAAAGACAGAGGGTCTTGTTGCACTACACACAGAAATTCAAGAAGGAGACGAGGAAAGGGCGTGTATGCAGACGAAGAGGAGGGCAAGGGGAAGGAGCCTCACCGCCACCCGACGGGGCCGGATCCAGTGAGGGCTAGGGTGGGGCGCAACCCTCAGCAGTTCCACGAGCTTGCCGCCGGCCTCCTTCGCACCGAGGTAGCCTGCGCCGCCGATGGCATGATCGTTGGATGTAGCCGCGCATGGCCGCTGGTGGTCACCGCTCGCGCAGTCGCGCTCGCGCCGGCTACTAAGGCTGCCGCCGTCGAGCGCACCTGCTGGAGATCCACCGTGGCTGCGCTTTGCATCTCGGGATTGAGCCTCGTTGTGCTCGCCGGCTCACTGCCGTGGGAGGCAGTTTGCAGATCGATAGAGAGGGAGCTGGAGAGGCCAGGCCACAAGCAAATCGATGGAGGATGAGGCTTTCATCTTGGGGCCTTTTACCTGTGTGCCCTTATGAAAAATGACGAGTTCCTCCATGCCCCTCTGAAGATGGTTTGCTCCTCTGTGTACAACACAAACTTCGTTTTGCCCTCCATACCCTTCCGTCTCTTTTACTAGCTAACGGTGTCAACTGAAGCAGAGAAAAGACAGGAATGCCCTCTGGTCTGGTTGCTGTACAGAGAGACTGGTGGTTGGGTTTTTAGCGCCAAAGGCAGCCAGTACCTGGCATTTTGGCGCCAACTCCCTCCTTCCATTATATAAGGACAAATAATAACAATTTATTTTGACATTAACAACACATTTTCCAGCTGCTCAGCAGCCAATACTTACCATACTAATGGCATGGCGGACATGGCATCTGATTCTGATCTGAGGCAACCACTTCCGTTGGCGGACACTGTGATGCCATGAAGGAAGGCACTTGCCATTGCCACCCTCCTCAGACCAGAGTGCAGTCAACTCATGTAGATGCAGAGCAAGTCAGCGCCTGTTGCACGCGCTACAAGCGTACAGCCAGTACAGCTACAAGGAGGCAAAACCAGATCACAGTGCGCGCACCACGAGCAGAGCTACTGCTGCTTCATACGGCGTCGCCAGGGGGGCAAAAAAGAGCAGAGCAACGGTGGCGAGGCGACGGCCGCTGCGTGCGTCCCGGACCGACCAGAGGGCATTTTTTTTTTTTGATGCATTATTTGGGCACGATCGGGACGACGCGAGACAGCGAGAGGGACCGATCGATTCGATCCAGGGAGACGGAGTGGTGCGGGGCAGACTCCAGGGGCACGGACGACATTTTCTATGGTGGGTCCCACCTGTCAGGTCCCCTAAACAGCCCAAAACTAACAGAACGTGGACGGAAGGGTATGGAGGGCAAAACGAAATTTGTGTTGTACACAGAGGAGCAAACCATCTTCAGAGGGGCATAGAGGAACTCGTCATTTTTCATAGGGGCACACAGGTAAAAGTCCCTTCATCTTGCGTGTGTGGTGTTGGCCAAGCAGGCAAGCAGGATGCGGTGGCTAGGACTGGAAGGAGGTGGGGTTGGATGGCTGATTTGGGGATGAGCAGTCCTTATAACGACCAACCATCCGACGTTAAAGCGAAATAAAATTAATGTCAGACAGTGTATCGCCAAAATGAGATATAACGTCGGATAGTTCGTTAGTAATCTTTAACATCGGACCTTCCGCAGTTAATTCAACATTTTTAGCGTCCCCTACCCCCCCCCCACACACACACAACGCTAATTTTGGGCTGTGGTGTAGTGCATGCTTTGATTGTCACATTAGTCTGTTCCTTCCATCCGAAGCCAGTCTCGGCTCTATCGTTAATAAAGAAAGGCTGTGCATTACGGTGCCGGGTACCTTTTCATATACGGTGCTCAATCGTTAACAGACCTCCTTCCGTTTTTCATCTCAACCGTTCGTTTATGGGTGCACATCTCAGCACCGAGACAGAGAGTTCGCGTTGATGTCGTTGGTGTGGCGGGTCATCTGCCAACGCTTGTCTTGTTTCCCAGGTTAGACAGCCGGTGGTCAGCTGCTGAGTATGGGTACAGACTCTACCTGGCTGATCCAGGCAGCAACAAGGAATTCCTCGTGGAGCGAGGCCACATCTTCGTCTTCCGAGGCCTCCGAGCTGCTGGACCAGATAAGGTCTCGTGTGCCATTTCTCCGTGGCCTTGCTGCGGAGCTCGCCCCCGGCGAATGGGTGCGCATCGAGAGTTATTCTCTACAGCACGGTGAACAAATACACGTGTTCAGGATGGACTTTGCGGGTAGGAAGATGAGCGGGTCAACAATGTCGGCAGTCGTGCTCTGTTCGTCGGAACCAAGAGGTGCTTCTCCGTCGATGCTCACAGCTTCCCCACCGTTAAGGCAAACTGTGTCTACTACCACGAAGACGAAGACTTTGACGATGTCGGCTGGAACTGGAACATCTACATGCATGATCTCGCTTATGACAAAGAGAGAATCGACTTGACTTATGATGAAGAAAAAGAGAGATAATCCCACCTAGTGGTGTCTACCGCAATTGTTGAGCTGCTCATCCTCTACCATGTCCCTGCCTTTGTTGGCCGTTTCTTCCTGGATAGTGTTTCTCAAAACATATGGTCAAAATAATTTTATTTTTTGGGCATATGTCATTCATGTGGAAATGCCCCATTCCCTTAAAGGTCAAAATTTTTATCTGGATGGTCAACCATGACAAAATCCAGTGTGGGGTGCAGCTTAAGAAGAAGAAATGGTCTGGCCCCGAGAAATGCTTGTTATGTTATTTGCCTGAATCCTCTGATCATGTCATTTTTCAGTGCCCAGTGGCAGTCTTCCTTTGGGCTTTCCTAAGGGACTGTCTGGGCTGGAACGCATCTCCTACAAGCTGTGAAGCGTTTTTTGTCGAGCTAATTGATAGAAGTCGAGGTATTAAGCAAGTTCTATTGATGTACATATGTGCAGGGGCGATGTGGGCCATCTGGAAGTCGCGGAACGATGTCGTCTTCAACAGGAAGCTGATGGCGTCGCCGAAGGGGTTGATCCACAAGACTATTGCGCTGATGAAGACTTGGAGCCCCCTCCTGAAGCCCAAGCTGAAGCCAGCCGCTGAGGAAATGATTCACCTGTTATCTTCTAATGCGGTGATGTAGAAGGGCAGAGCTGCTCGTAGCTCATGGAAGTCGGAAAAACTGAACCCCAAAATGTTAACAGCTGTGCTATTCATGTGTTGTAATATGTTTTAGCTGTTAAACATTCTAGCTAGATGCCTGCTTTATTTTCTGAAAGAACAGTAGAGCTCGGTTAGAGGTTTAGAAGTTTCAGAAACTACTCTTGTAAGCTGGTATCCCCAGCAAGTTACCAGCTCCGTTAAGCTTTCAATAAAGCCGGGCAATGCCTTTTGTTTAAAAAAAATAATTTTTTTTATCTTGCTTAGCTTATACGCAAATGGGTGTGTCCGTGTGTGGTAGAAAAAATTGCAAAAAAAAAAAAAGGTATCGTTTGGCTTCTAAAATTAGCTTATTTTGGCCATATAGCATGGCATCTCCAATAATTTGGTAAAATTGACTTGCCAAATAATGTGTTTTGACAAGTTGCTAAAAGAATATGTCAAATTAAAAAGGGGCATTCTCCAATAGTTTCCTATTTTTAATTTACCTGGAAAAAAAAGGCCGCCAAACATTGTTGACTGGTATCTGTGTTCCTCGAGCCGTACCTGCTCCTAGTACGTCCAAACCATCTGCACAGCAGCACGAGTAGATCATCAGGGTTGTTCAGTACTGTAGACGACAAGCACGCCAACACTGTCGGCCAACATCACCAGAACCGATCCCAGTTCTCCAACCAGCAGCACCTGCAGACAAGCGCGAGGAGCAAATCTCCTATGTCCCATCGTCCAATCATGCTGATGTCTATCCCATCATCAGGATTTTCCGGCCACAAACACCATCAGCCACTGGACGCCGGCAACAAGAGCATGCACGTATAATATTATTGCCATCAACAGGAGCATGCACATATAATGGAACATATACATTGAAGTATAAATAATTCCCAAACATCAAATTGAACTACGATATTGTTTCAAGCTGATAAAACAAAGGTTCTGCTGAATGAACTACGATATTGTTTCAAACACATATATTTGTACCACTACCAGAACTAACTTATATACTAAATGAACCCATGCCAAGTTACAGAAATCCACAATGATCAGATTCACTCTACAGAACCTCAACGAATTCAATTCCACGCATCAGATTCACTCTACTCAGAACAAGGGATCGAGATGAAAATGAAGATCGAGATTCACTCTACGCATCAGATTCAATTGCCCGGGAAACTCAGCAGTAAAAGACACCTAAACTATCAGACCAGCGGTGGATCGGGGGAGCTGGGCATGAAGATCGAGATGAAAAAAGGGAAGGAACACCATACCTGATGGCCGGCCTGGCTTCACGTCGAGAGGAAATGGCGGCAGCGCGACGTATCCTCGCGCGCGGTCGAAGAAGAACAAGCGCGGACTATCGTGGACTGGAAACAGAGGAAGAACAAGCGCGGACGATCGAGATGACGCTCCTTTTCTACGCACGGGACCGGAGGAAGAAATGCGCGAAGCTGCTTCACGCGCGCGGGGGAGAGGTGGCGGCACCGCGATTTCGTGGTGGCAACCCATCTCCGCGCGCGGATATATACGCGTGCGGCTCCTCTGGATGGCAACTTGGTAAAGATAGCAAGTTGATTTGGGGAGCTATTGGAGATTGATTTTTCTGGTTTTAATACATTTAGAAGGATGGCAAGTTGATTTGAGCTGTTGTTGGAGATGCATTAAGAGTTTGCTATTTTAACTTTCCATCCATATAATTTTAGCAAAACAAACAAAAATAGCCTCCAACAGTTTGGCATACCAACTTGGCATCTCTATCAACTTGACATATTTTCTCTCTACGCGCATATAATGCTTGCTATCGCGTTTTTCATGCCGTCGCCCCCGCGCTCAGCACGCCCGCAACTACGGACCGCCGCGCGGTCGAGTGGCTGTGGGCCGCCATCGGCCAAGGCTAGGGCCTGGCGCGGTCCAGCAAGCCCCCGGCGCCGCCAACGGCCGGAGCCAGACATCCTCCGCTCCGTTCCCCGACTCACTGTGTGATCGTAGATGAATAAAGGGGCAATTCGTAAATAGAAGATCTTTGTGTGTTCGCTTTGCATAAATGATATACACATAGACACATATAAACACACACTAAAATAAATATTGTTTTTTTTGCGAATCAAAAGAAATATTGTTGGACTAAAACTATTGTACAATAAATTGAAACCACTACTAATAGATTCACCATAAGGCCTATAAATACTTGGCCTTGTGCTTGCCATTTTCATCATCGAAGCATCGTGTTTCATACATTAACTTGTTGTGTAGTACCCAACCCTCATTATCCATGGATCCCAACTTCAGTTGTGTGTGGAGCACTACTGAAATAGATATGATGAAATCATTCATCGGTAGTCATAGTACCGACAACACCTACAAAACTGACCCAAGCAAAATGCATAATAACACTATTGATGAACTCGAAGCAAGGTTCCCAGGCAAAGAGAAGTATCAGGTAGTTCAATTATATGTTCGTCTTATTGTTGAGATGAATGTGACACAAAAAAACAACCAACAAGTTGTGTTGACCAATGTTCTGAATGATAACTTTGGGATGATGCCATCGCAGGATACAAACATGCACAACATGGACAAGTTTGGTGGTCATATACTAGATGATGTGGAGGGCATGAAGATGGTAGAGGAACCGCTGCAGACGCTGAATACTATTCCTAAGAAGAAGAGGCAACACCCAGCAGCTTGGACTCATGATGAGCACAAGTAATTCATTTATGCTCAGTTTTTAAATGTTTATAGTAGATTTCATACCATGATGTGATGAGATTTTTTCGCCAATCTTGAGTGTATGAAAAAGTCATGTTACCATCTGACTTGTTAATTTGAAACCATTATATGTAGGAATTTCCTCCCTGGCCTCGAAGTATATGGTCGTGGCAACTGGAAGAACATATCTAGGTACTTCGTCCCCACAAGGACACCAAACCAGATATGTAGCCATGCGCAGAAGTATTTCCAAAGGAAGGAGTGCACCACTAGGAATCAACGCTTTAGCATCAACGATGTCGGCCTCTATGACATAGAGAAGAACTCTTCTGGTTCAAAGTCTCTCACCGCCAGCCATAGTGCTTACAACACAGATTATTATGGCACTGAGGGGCAACACATTGTGTTGAACAAACTCACACATCCTAGCCAAGAGAGCAGTACGCATCCTGCCACCTGGACTAGAGGTCAGCACATAGTAGCCAGTTCATCTGTAGATCCAACAATGGTGCAGAGTAACTCTCTTGGATGTGAGGCGCTCGTGTTCACTAGTGGAGCTAACAACCCAAATTACTATGACTTTGATGGACAACATAACGCCATGAACAACCTCGTGCGTGCTAACCTGGAAAGCAACAACCAAGTAGCCACTTGGACTAGTTCTTTTGTAGCCCCAACGACAGCGCATGATCTCCTAGTTGGGAGGTGCTTTCCTTCACTGGCAGTGCTTACAACACAAACTACTATGACTTCGATGGAAAATAAGTTAACAACATCACTAGTGGGCAACCATGGTGAGCAACAAGTATAGTCACCTAGACAAGTGGTCAGCCGGCAACAACTAGGTCTTTTGTAATTGTAGTGATGGAAAGGGCTAGGAGCCACTAGACAACTTGTATTGACCATCAATAGGGGAGGCTTCCTTCATAATCCATAGATGCAAATCGACTATATGTTTGCTAGTTGTTTATGATTTAGTATCAACAGGTGCATATAAAACTAGCTGGTTTAAGACAATATATCGTGTTAAGTGCTAGGAATATTTCTGTATGGGTCACAAACAATTTCACTATTATCATATCTATGTGTTTGTTTGTTTGTTTGTTTGTGTCAACTATATCTAAATGAAAAGTACACAAAAGTGAAACAAGATTGTGTCAACTATATCTCATCTTCTCTATGGAGCAACAATGCTTGGCGATGTTAGAACAACTCTACTTAAATCCACTTTCGTCGTTTCCCTTAAAATATAGTAGAGGAAAGTCTTCTATGTGGGATCCACTCGTTAGTGACAGAGGTCTCTCATCCTCTCTTCTCTTATAGCGGCGGCAGCTCACATGCACAACACACACACAGTGTTGTCGCTCACACACTTGACGGTGTAACTACTTGCTCACTTGCCTACATGGAATGGCGGAGTGGAGTGGAGTGCCTGCTCCACCTCTTCGCCGCGGTAGAGTGGCAGTTCACACTCACCTGGCTCAAGATTACGATCCAGTGTCATGGCACTCCATCTCTATGCACGCATAGCGTCCTACCACAAAGAAGGAAAGAGGATTGAATTGACCGCCCCCCGCACCCCACCCACCCAAACATACTTGCCAATTGAGGCAGAAAATAGGGAAAGGAATCCACCTGAGCTATATTTTTATGACCTATAATCTAGTTTACGCAAGAACAAGGTAAAGAAGATCTCTTTTCTTAGTCAAGTGGAATAGCTCTTACAACCAACAAGACATCTTTTTTAGCACTCAACAATTAGCAATTAAAGTACATTTGAATTTTTTACATAAAGTTGAAGAAAAAACTAGACCCCTGACAGCCCCACCAATTTCTCACTAAGATTCTTAGCTTTCTCGGCCGAGAAAACTCCCAAACCTAAACAGGACCCGTGGGAATTGTTATGTAGCTTTCCGTCGCCACGAGGGGGAACTTTTTAAGCCTCAATCTAAAATCCGTCCCCACCGAGAATTGAACTCAGGACCAGGTGGTGCCGCCGGAGTGTTAGGTTAACCGGGGTAACTAGTTGAACCTAAAATTCTTTGGTACATAAAGCGGAAAAACAAACATCGAATCTCACCTGAAAAATTTGGATCACAAATTCACACCTAGATGCCGGTGCTGTTGTAGGGTAGGCGAAGGCCAAACGGGACAAGGACGACTGGACAAGGACAGTGGCCGACGGACGACGGCGTGAGTGCAGTGTGATCCGTACTAGACTACAAGCATCCGGCAAATTATTGGCGATGAAGAAGAACCGTCGAAGACTCCAAGTCGAGCACATGGCGCAGGCGCAGCCCCGACATATTGGCAATTTGCAGAGCAGCCCTGATGTATTGGCGATTTACGGATTTGGTCATTTGGCGTGATGGCATGAGCGTGTTACCCGTCTTCGCGCTGGCCGCATGGGCCACGTGGGCCTGACGCATGCGGCCTGCCTCAGGTACGTAGCGCAGGTTAGTGTTTTCTTCATATTTTCTTTTAATATAAATACACAACGTATATGTACTTGCTCGCCATGTCGTGGCATAGCCAAATTGCATGGTATACCCTGCAGCTCTGTCACTGAAAGTGCTGCCTTAACATGAACCAATCAATGAACCAGGTTCTCAGTGTAGTATAAATGGAGCAAGCAGATTGATAAAACCAATCGAGCTTTACATTCAACAATAAACTCATTAGGACACTCACAATGCAAGACTCTATTATAGAATCTAAGTCTATTTGTTACCTTGGAGTCTAAATAAGACGTGGAGTCTTATTTTTCCCCCTCTAAATATACCGCCACATCAGCAAAATATCATAAATAGGATAGTTTTAGACTTTATGGTAGAGTCTGCATTGTGAGTGCCCTTATACGTCCCTTACATTCACTCCACAATAATTACGTTATCCAAGACGAAATAAGATTCTTCTGTATTTTACAACATTTTACAACAATAGCTAGGTCAATAGTAATGTTTAGTCTTCTCGACTTCTCTATGGAGCAACAATGCTTAGTGATATTAGAACACCACTAAATCACATTTATATTTGGGCATGAACTTGGGCCAGTGAGCCTAGCACGAGGCCCGTGATTTTGAGCCGGCCCAAGCACTGCCCGGCCAGGCCCGCTACGGAGGGCAGGCTATGTCTGGGCCACACCACAAGCACGTGGGCTAGCCCGGCACAGCCCGCTAATTTGGGGAGACTCGTTAGCGGCCCAATGATCACCCATAGCTGAACCTACAGACAAATCAGAGACAACTCATATGGCCTGCTAAGGGCCCAACCTTCAACTATGTAAAAGAGATGAGGAATAATCCTAACCCCTCCCATTCCCTTCCCTCACGCCGCACTCCTCCTTCAGGGCGCTTGCATCGTCGCCGCAGGCTCGCAGTGCACCGCGCGTCTATGCGCACACACGGACCCAGTCGGCAAGCCCCCTCGAGCTCCAGTACGCTCGCACGCCTCCCTTTGGCCTTCGTGATGACGCGACCCCCGCCCCACGCTCCCCAAGCATGGCCGCCGCCGACTTCGAGCGTGACGGTGGGGAACTCCATGGCTCCAGTCCACGTGACGCCGGCAGCCCCCCTCCAGCTTTAGCGACGAAGAAGGGGGCGGGGAGGGAGAAGGATCTAGCTGCCCTCATTCCGGGGACGCCGCCGCCCCGGCTTCCCGGCTTCTCTTCCCCTCTCTCCCTCGAGTGGTGACTGCGAGCTACGTCCCCTCCGCCCTCCCTCTTTGGCTCTTTGTGTTGCAGTTGGTAGGCCTTGGGCCGGCATGGCCCGCAAAAAGTGACGTTTCTAACAAGCCAGCACGGCACAAAAATAGGCCCATAAGGCACGGCCTGGGCCTAAGGCCAGGCCCACATGCCTGGTAGGCACAGCCCGCAGGGCCCACATGCCTTCTCGGGCCGCCCATTGCCCATCTATAATCCCATTCATTCCTATACCTAAATATATACAATACAAAGGATTAATAGAACTAAATTGTTGGATATAGGAGATATGTGCTCCAGTAGATTGACGAAACCCCACCTACCTTTTATGTGGGATCCACTCGTTGGTGGAAGAGATCTCTCATCCTCTCTTCTCTTAGAGCGGCGGCGGCTCACCTACACAACACACACACACACGTTGTGTTGCTGCTCGCTTGCCTGGACGGTGTGACTGCTTGCTCACCTGCCTACATGGAACAACGGAGCGAAGTGGCTACTCCACCTATACGGTGCGGCACAGAGATAGGATGCCATCACACAGAGATAGGTTGCACACATGGCATCCTGCCATAGAGAAGGGAAGGTGATTGAATTGCACCCCCACCCCCACCCCCACTTAGTCAATCAAGGGGGGAATAGGAAAAGAGGTTTGCGTAAGCTATATTTTTGCAACCTAATCTTGTTTATACGAACAAAGAGATCTCTTTTCTTAATCAAATGGAATAGCTCTTACACCTAACAAGGACACAGATGACAGCGGGTCGGGTTCGGGGCGGGTATCCGCGGGTTTTGGGTGTGACGGGTTCGGGTTTGGGGCTAGTTTTTCACCCACGGTTTTCGGGTTCGGGTACCCGAAACCTATCGGGTTCAGGTTCGGGTTTGGTTTTTCACCCGTGGATATCCAATGGATATCCAAAATATGTAAATATATATGAATATGTGTGTATATATATGTGAATATGTGTGTGTGTATATATATGAATATGTGAATATGTGTATATATATATATATATATATGTAAATATGTGTATATATTTCCGCGGGTTTTGGGTATTTATTCGGGTTTCGGGTATCCGTTCGGGTTTTAGGTACCGCGGGTTTGGGTTTGGTTATAAAATTCCACCCGAATCGGTTTCGGGTTCGGGTTCGGGTTTTGACTTCGGGTTTTGGGTTTGGGTGCACGGAGACTCCACCTGATCCGAACCCGACCCGTTGCCATCCTTAAACATGGAAGACATTTTAATACAATAAGTATTTACAACAAGCTCTAAACTTTTTTTTCTCAAGTACGCACAAGTGCGCGTATCATTGTATTAGAAGAAAAAAAATAATATTTACGTATAAGAAGTCCTTACTGGTGACAAAAAAACACAGCGAAGATATTACAAATGTTGAAATGAAACAAAGACATTGCAAAGGAGCAAAGAGGCGGCGTCGGCCATTAGGTAGAGTATATTATTTCTTCGAAAAATTAGAGTAATATCTTGAGATGAAATTACTTGCTTTTCTCTTTGTGCTCACTTTGTTGCGTCTGCCCACCCCTTTGGAATTTGCGAACATTATTACTATGGTGGTTCTCTGCTGCCTTCACATGACCAATTAATCAACGCATCCGAGCATTTAAGGCCTCGAGGCACGCGGAAGACCAACCCGGTTCTCAGTAGAGCAAGCAGATAGACGATCCTGCACCTGCACGTACAACAACCAGTCGAGCTGAAGTTGAGCACCACTAGTCTTCTCTTCTTGGTGGATCTATCGCCCTCGCCTCGTCTCTTTGCAGGCGGCGAATGGAGGGGCTGGCCGTGGGGCGGCCGCGGATCAGGGGCCACGAGCCGGACATCGTGGCCACCGGCGTCACGCCGCATCGTCTCGAGAGCGTCGTGATCCGCTGCGCGGCGGCCGTCGACGCCAACTCCTTCACCTACGCCGGCATCGACGGGAAGTCGCGCAAGGCAGGGCCGTGGGGCGGCTCCGGCGGCCAAAAGCACAGGGTAGTGCTTCTACGCCCCACGGCGACACGGAGGTCGTCATACTGGTAGAGAAACGGCCGCATCGTCTCGAGAGCGTCGTGATCCGCTGCGCGGCGGCCGTCGATGCCAACTCCTTCACCTACGCCGGCATCGACGGGAAGTCGCACAAGGCAGGGCCGTGGGGCGGCTCCGGCGGCCAAAAGCACAGGGTAGTGCTTCTACGCCCCACGGCGACACGGAGGTCGTCATACTGGTAGAGAAACGGCTTCTTGTCCGGGTTCCTAACCCCCAGGGATTGCCCAAGCGGGACTAAAGGTCCAGCCTTTATTCCCGGTTCCCGCAACCGGGACTAAAGGTCATCCTTGAAACGAAAAAATAATGAAATCCAACATACCTCCCTTGCTCTGCGTGAGATTCGAACCCAAGACCCCTTGCCTCGCGCGTAGATTCCTTTACCAACTCAGCTGCACACCACATGTGACATAGTCCTGTACGCTGTCCTTTTAAATTGACCCACAGAGCACCTTTAATCCCGGGTGAAAAACCTTTATTCCCACTTCGTAACGCCACGGATGGTAATACTAACTGGGACTAAAGGTTGCATGGCCTTTTGTCCAGATTTGTAACACCAACCGGGACTAGAGAGGGTACCTTTAGTCCCGGTTGGAGCCACCAACCGGGACTAACCTTCCCGGTCTATGCCACTAGCCTGCAAAAGTTGTTGGCGAGCCATTGAAAGGGGATTTAGTCCCGGTTGGTGTCCCCAACCAGAACTAAATCACCATTTTATCCCAGACCAAAAAATGGCCGGGACTAAAGCCGAGGTTCGAAAGTCCGTTCTCTATATCTCCGGGACGTACGGCCCTTACAACGGCCACGCCGGCATCCTGAGGTCTCGGTGACCTTCGTCACCAACGTCGGCAAGCACGGGCCGTTTGGCGAGCCGTGGGAGGGCACGCCCTTCAGCGTCCCGGTGCACAACGGCGGCCGCTTCGTGGGGTTCTTTGGGAGGTCAGGGTCCCTGAGCTGCTGGATGCCCTGGGTGTCTACGTGCACCCGTAGCGATCGACGAACCATTAGCTGCTCAATCGAACAAGCGCTGCGTTGCAACTTGCAACCTGTTTCAAATCATATGTGTTGCGAGTATATTTCCAGTCATCAGTATGAAGTGTGCTTGACATGCTGGATGAACAACGACTCTGCATGCGGAAAATGGAATGTTATGTTATGTGCCCAATTTTGAAGTTTCGTTACGCTTGCAGAAATTTCAGAAGCATTAGAAATCTACTATGATTATTGATGAATCGAACAATTGTTCAGCGGTATTGACCTGAAGTACTCTGAAACAGTCGCAGCCTCTAATGGACTAATAGTTTGGTTACCCAAAAATCTGAAATAGGGAACATCAGTATTGGCCCGAAGTTGTTCACCAAAAAAAAAAGTTTGGCCCGAAATTCTCTGAAAGCTAAAGGTGTTGGAAAGATAAAGAAAGTAGCATAAATGTTGCATTTTTTGCTTTTGCAAAGAAATAGCTGTGAGCTAGTCCACCACCTAATAATTTTGTTTCTTAGAAACTAGTTGCAGTGCAGTGCTGGCATACTATTGGATTTACCAGGTCATGGGTAGCACTCACTATTTAATCACTCAGTTCTGAAATAGGAGCAGCAGCTCGTCTGTTTGAGTATCTAGCTATGTGTGCAGGTGCACAGTAGCAGTTCTGCAGCAGCCAGCAGGCAACATCTATCATCACCATGAGTATGTAGAACAGGAGTTGCTAGGCGAGGTTTAAGTCATCAGCAAAGAGATTGAAAGACCCTCATCACCAAGAAGAGAAACAATTATTCTGTCTTACATTTCCATAGATGGACGTCATGGTAAGACCCAGGTCGAAGTTAAACGTGTAGCATTGGCCATTTATATGTGAAACTTTTGTTTTTCAAAAGAATAATGAGTTGTATGAAGTCACAAGTTTCTACCATGCCTTGTTCCATATTAATGTCATGTCATTGTTGTTTGGATTGGTTGTACCATTTTTCCTTAGTAAGTGTTGGTATTTCTTATGCTCAATTGATAATTCTGCAAGCTCAACTCAGCCATAAGAATTAAATCTATAATCCAGAAAGTTGACTTGGAAGTTTCATAGACATGAAAGCATGCCTCTTATTTTCCTATTAGCCTATATGACAACTGATGTTCTAAGTTGATTTTAATTCCTTTTGCTCACCAGAAATCACACCCTATGCTGCAATTATAGTGTTTCCCTAAACTCCTTTTGGGTGGGTAAATACATATACAGTAGATAAAATCAAGGCGCACACATCTTTCTAGTTAGTTTTTATATTTGCTAGTGTATTTTCAAGTTAAAGCCCTAAGTATAAAAGTTTTGAGTGACCCAATTCACCTCTACTCTCTTAGGTCACACTTGCAAATTTTCTAGGACCATCGATTCCTCTAGAGCACAACCTACTACCATCATTGAGAATGCTTAATGCCCAAATCTCTCATTCAAACCTTCAATTAAACTCTCTTAGGGTTTCTGGGCCTTTGCCGAGGACCTTACACTACCGGAGAGCGAGTGTTTGCCGATGGCCCAGACGTTTGCCGATGGCCAAGGAATCTGCCATCGGCAAACATCCCGCTCTGCCGATGGCAAAGTGAAGCCATCGGCAAACACATTATTGCCGATGGTCGGGCCATCGGCGAACAGTAACCATCGGCAACACGCCTATTTGCCGATGGCCGTGGCCATCGGCGACAAAAAGCCATCGGCCTAGAATTGGTTTGCCGATGGCCGAGCCATCGGCATATCGACACCATCGGCAAACTATGCCAGGACCTGACGGCGACCGACGCCGTCCGATTTGCCGATGGCTTCCGCCGTTAGGCCATCGGCAAACTATGTGTCGGATACCTAGATTAGGGGGTCCTAAATTGGGTGAATTAGAGATGAGCAAATCAACCTCATCCCTCTCTAAGAATCCCAAAAGCTAATTCACCAGAGAAACCCCAATCTTTCCCACACTGGGCCGGCCCACTACCAGGCCCGCAAAGCCTCAGAAACCTTCTGGCTCGAGCAGTGGCCGCTCACCCGCTCGAGAAAGAAGTACGGAAACCGCTCGAGCGTGCGACCGCTCGAGACGATGACGCAAACCGCTCGAGCGAGCAACCGCTCGAGCGGGACGGAGAACGCTCGAGCGAGCAACCGCTCGAGTCTGCCCTCAATCATTGCCTGAACAGAGCACGCACATGGCCACAGGACTTGAACAGCGCCAAAGTACTCTGACGCCGCCTAACCCCATGGCTACAGGGCCTGCAATAGTGGAACTTGCGCCGGTCGCCTCCGCCATTACGCTGCCCATCCCCTGGATTCAAGGATGGCAGGTGCCACTGTGGAGCTGTGCTACGTACTGTGCCACATGCGACGTCCCCCTTTAGGCGCCATAGTCAAGCCCCCGCACCATCAAACACGTCGTGCCGTCCCATCGCTCGGGTCGACGACCCCTCGAGCCGGCGCCCAGGCGCTCGAGGAAGTAATGGCGGACGTGATTGGCGTACGGAGCAAGCAGTGCCCTGTCTTTCCCACCTCGACGACCATACCGCAGGTTCCGGGCGCACGTGCTCGGCTACGCCGGCACCGCACCTCGACTACGTCGGCCCACGACCGAGAAGGACGAAAGGGCCATCAATGACCATACCGCTACGGTGCTCGAACCGGACTGTAGGGAACGTCTACGGTCTCGACGACACGACATGGCGCATGTACCTCGATGTCACACCCACGACAGCCCTATCTACTCGCACCCCCGAGCCTCCCCTTGGCCTATAAAAGGGGATGCCGGGGCCTAGCCTAGGGCACGTTTACGCCTTCACTCACACTCACTCACTAAGTCTCGGGACTACCTTGTACTCACCCGTACAAGCACCCCGGTGCAAGATAATACAAATCTCTCCCCACTGCTGGACGTAGGGCATTCTTTGCCTGAACCAGGATAAACGCTTGTGTCCATCTTGCATCACCATCCGGATTAGGGAGCACGCATAGAAATTTACTCGTTGGTGTTATACCCCCCGGGGTACGAAACACCGACACTATGGCTTTTGCCGATGGCCACGGCCAACGGCAAACCGTGGCCACGTGGCAGCCTCGGCGCCTAGGCCCACTTTGTTTGCCGATGGCCGGCCATCGGCAAATTTCCTATTTGCCGATGGCTTTCCAAGGCCATCGGCAAACAATCCTTTTTTTGTTTTTTGCTTCCCATTTTTCTCCCGGTGTCTTCCTACCTCACATACAAGCCACCTCCGAATTTGGGACATTTTTGAACTTTGTAGCTATATTTCGGGAATTATTTTGTTTTCTTTGAATTTTCCCTTTCAAAATTTGAACTATGCAGGTACATGAAATAATACAGACTTTTGATTCGAAAAATGATATTCATGATTCTCGGAGTAAGTTGAGGCCATATCCAGGAGCTCGCATGAAATTACGACCGTGTTGGCCTCGTAACATGGGTAGTGACGTGGCGGGAAAGTGTTTCTAAATTATATAAAATTCAAACGGAGTCCGAAATTGACGAAACTTGAGGAGTTGTGTTGGCATGGCATGTGTAGTGTGTGGTAAAAATTTCAAAAAGTTTTGAGCAAGTTGTGACGTCGGATGGTCAAAACCCGGTTATCTCCACATGTGATCACGGAGTGATCACATGTGGAGATGTCCGGGTTTTGACCATCCGACATCACAACTTGCTCGAAACTTTTTTGAAATTTTTACCACACAAGACACATGTGATGGCGAGACAACTCGTCAAGTTTCGTCAATTTCGACTTCGTTTGGATTTTATAGAATTTAAAAACACTTTCCCGCACGTCACTACCCATGTTACGAGGCCAACAGGGTCGTAATTTCATGCGAGGTCCTGGATACGGCCTCAAGATACTCCGAGAATCATGAATATCATTTTTCGAATCAAAATTCTGCATTATTTCATGTACCCGCATTCCAAATTTAGAGGTGCGGAAAAATCCAAAGAAACCAAAATAATTAACGAAATATAGCCGTAAAACTCAAAATTGTCCCAAATTCGGAGGTGGGTTTTATGTGAGGTAGCAAGACACCCGTAAAAAATGAGAAGGAAAAAAAAAAAAATTCATTGTTTGCCGATGGCCTTGGAAAGCCATCGCAAAGATCGTTTGCCGATGGCCGGCCATCGGCAAACAAGGTGGGCCGGGCACCGCAGAGCTGCCACGTGGCCTTTGCCGATGGCGACGGCCATCGGCGGAGACATAGTTTCAAAAAAAAAAATGGTCGGCCCCCGCCCGACCCCAAACCCTATCCCCATTCGCCCGCCCGCCCGCCGCTCCCGCCGCCGCCGCGCCATTACCGGAGACCCGAGCTACTCCGCCCGCCGCCCCCACTCCCCGCTCCGCCGCCGTCACTCCCCGCCACCGCGCCGCCTCCCCCGCTCCGCCGCCAAGTTGCTCGGCCGCCACTCCCCTTCGCGCCGCCGCGCCCGCACTCCGCGGCCGCCGGCGCGACTCCGACGGCCGCCGCTCCGAACGCGGCACCGCCATTCCCGACCGCCACCTCCGCCATTCCCCGCCGCCCCCACTCCCCGGCTCTCCGCCGCCCGAACCGCCGTTACCGCCGCCCGATCCGCCCCCATTCCGCCGTCGCCGCCGGCGGGTACCGGCGCCGGCCCGCCCTGCTCGGCCCTTGCTCGGCCCTCGCTCCGCCGGCCTGCTCGGCCCCGCTCGGCCATAGCGGCGGGGGGAGGAGGAGAAGGGAAGAAGGGAAGAAGGGAAGGGAGAAGGAGGAGGAGGAAGAAGGAGAAGGAAGAAGGAGGAGGAAGAGAAGGAAAAGGAGAAGGAAGGAAGAAGAAGAAGAAGAAGAAGAGAAGGAGAGGAGGAGGAAGAGAAGGAAGAAGAAGGGAGATAGAGGAGAAGAAAAAGGAGTAGGGAGGAAGAAGAAGAAAGAAAGAGGAGGAGGAGGAGGAAGGAGAAGGGAGGAGGAGGAGAAGGTTCGTTGTTCGTCCACATTCGTCCGCGTCGTCGACACCGTTCGTCCACGTTCGTCCTCGCGTGTCACCGGAGGAGAAGGTAAAGCTCTAGGGTTGTCGACCATCGTGCCGTATCTGTGTTGACGGCCTTCGTGCCGGGTTTGTGGTTGTGTGGGCCATCGTGCTCCCGATGTAGACGTCGGCCTTCGAGCCGACGGTTTTTTGTAGTTTTGGGAACCTCCCGCATGGGGAGGTTCTGCCAAATTTTCCACTAATACGAAGTCTTTATTGCTTTGCAGAGCAGGACTTGTCGGAGGGGACCTTGACCGTGTTCGTGCACCTACCCGCCTCTGTGCCGCCACCCTAGGTATAATTCACCTCTCTTCCTTATAGTTGTTGTAAGTACATTGCGTAACCGAGTTAGGCGTCTCCCGTCCGAAAGGGATTCACGGTCGTTGGTATGTGGATCAGTGCATATCAGCGATGGTTTCTCTTTCGGATTGTCCACGTTTTTTGGACAGCCCGAGGATGCGTAGATGGGTTAGCTTCCATGTTCCCCCCGTCGGGAGGTCGGAGTTTGAGCGGCCCCTCCCCGTTGTTCTCCGGATACACACTCTCCCCGTCGGACGTGTATCGGGAGAACAGCCGGGGAGGTGTCGCGGGAATTCCGTCTCGACGGGAGCGGAGCATGGAAGCTAACCTCATCTACGCATCCTTGGGTGGGATTAGGACCTATCCTTCACCTAGTAGATGGTAGGAACGCCTTGTAGATGCGGATGTTGGTCTTATTACTCGCTTACGTTGGCGCATGACAGAGGATGGCTGACCGTGAGTGGATGTACACGGGATTCAAAGACAAGACCAATGAATGGGTTAAGGGGACCGGGACTTCCGGAGAAGGCATTTGGCCCGGCTTCTAAAGGGGCGATTCGGGTGTTTTGTCCCCGTAGCAAGTGTAAGAACCGACAAGGAAAGAGCAACGGCGGATGAGGAATGATATTTGGGCGAACGGGTATGTTCCAAACTATACCCGCCGGATCCTCCATGGGGAACCCCAACGGGTTACGGAGGCGGTGGTGAGACCGGACCTCGAGGGGTTTGATCAAGATGCCGGAATGGCGACTTGCATGAAGACGTTGAAGCCGTTCAAGGATTGGAGGTGGTGGAAGAAGATCCCGAGAGGCGACCGCAAAGGCGTACTACGACATGATGGAGGCGGCAAAGGAGCCCCTTCACGAGAAGACCCGCATTTCTAAACCGGATGCCATTTCACGCCTAATTGGGTTGAAGTCGTCACTTGGGCATCGGTCGGGAAGGTTTTGATCTCGTGTTGGCAACCGTTGGCGGGCGCTTCCGGAGGAGCACCGCCGCCGAAAACACGACCGAGTCCACGAAGCTCCTTCGTGCACTCAAGATGCCTTATCGCCCGATCCAAGCTTGTAAGAACGGGTGTGTCCTGCTCGGGAGACCACGAGGTAGCAACACACCGTCCGAGTGCAAAGCCTCTAGGTACGTGGAGGTAGAAGGCGTGATGGCACTAAGAAACAGCCTAAGATCCCCGAGATGGTCATACGACACCTTCCAAGTACTACCGAGGCTGCAACGGCAGGTACATGACAGAGGAGTCCGCGAAACAAATGACTTGGCACAAGAATGGCAAAAGATACAAGGTGACAAGATGCAAAGACCGGCGGATGGTGATGCATGGAAGCACTTTGATACCATGAATCCTCGCATGGCCGAGGAGGCTCGAAATGTACGCATAGCACCGGCAGCGAGATGGGTTCAACCTGTTTGGAATGATGGCGGCCCCGTACACTTGTTGGCCCGTGTTTGTGATCCCCCTCAATCTTCCCCCGGCATGTTCGACCCCAAGAACGTGTTCTTGACGCTGATAATACCTGGACACCCAGGCAACAAAATGGGTGTGTTCATGTAGCCAGTGTGGGATGAATTGCAGAAAGCTTGGGATGAGGGGGTGCTGACGTATGACCGAGCTACGAAGACGAACTTCACGATGCATGTGTGGTACCGACTCAATGCATGACTTCCCGGCATATGGCTTGTTCGGGCGCGTGGTGTGTTCACGGGAAGTTCCCTTGCCCAACATGCAAGGCAGATGTGATGTTCACCCGGGCCGGCCAAGGGTGGCAAGTATTCTTCTTTCGACAAACATCGTCAATTCCTAAAGGAGGACGATCCACTGAGACTTGATAAAAAGCACTTCACGAAAGGTGTTCAAGTCACCGGCCCCATCCCTAAGGAAAAGAGCCCAGCTGACATCCTTGCACACATAGAGGCTCTCGAAATTGATGACAATGGTGGTTTCAAAGGATATGGTACCGACCACATGTGGACTCATATATCGGGCTTGACTAGGCTCCCTACTACAAGCACCTTCTTCTTCCACACAACATCGATGTAATGCACACGAAAAGAATATCGCTGAGGCACTTTGGGCAACACTCCTGGACATTGGCAAGAAGTCAAAGGACAATGTTAAGGCTAGATGGACATTGAAACGATTTGCGATAGACCAAATCTAGTGATGAAGACCCCGCGCCAGGCAAGAGATGGAAGAAGGGCCCGGCCGATTACATCCTGAAAAGGCCGCATAGGAAGGAAGCACTGGAGTGGTTGTCGAAGCTAAGGTTCCCTGATGGGTATGCGGTGAATCTGAGCCGGGGAGTGAACTTGCTGACTGGCAAAGTCTTAGGGATGAAGAGTCATGACTTCCACATCTGGATTGAGCGGTTCCTTCCTGCGATGACCCGGGGATACCTACCAGAGCCGGTGTGGCGCGTCCTGGCAGAGTTGAGCTTTTTCTTCCGCCAGCTTTGTTCCAAGGAGTTGTCTCGGGACGTTTGTCTTGAACTGGAGGAGGCTGCACCTAAGTTGCTCTGCAAGTTGGAGATGATATTTCCACTGGGCTTCTTCCCCGTCCATGCAGCATATGATTTTGCACCTACCAAGGGAGGCACGGTTGGGGGTTGCAAAGACCGTTGGTGCTATCCAATCGAGAGGTGTCTAAAGCTTCTTCGGAAAAAGTGTAAAAATAAAGCCAAAATTGAGGCTTCGTGGCGAGGCATTCATTCGGAGGAGGTGTCCACATGCACACAGCGTACTATACCGAGAAACTAACGAGACCACGAGATCCAATCCCTCGTTACAACATCGACGAGAATTCATGCACTCTCAGCCTTTTCAGAGGGGATCTCGGAAGAGCAGAGCAGGGACCCCTCGTTACTTGCGGCATGATGAGTGGCACACTATCATGATGTACTTGTTGTTGAACCTTGAGGAAACGATTGATTATCAAGAGTAAGTTCTCGATGAGCTTGTTCCATACGTCGCCACTATCCTCCACCTATTGATCCGACCCCTCTTGTCTATTGTTTCTCCAGGGACTTTATTAATGAACACCGGAGCTGCAGGTAGGGCTCCTACCGAGGATGAGAAAGACCATCTTCTCGAGACATAATACGCCCGATTTCGTCAATTGGTTCAGCAAAAAAGGTAACTATCTACCTAACCTCGATTCCACTTTGCTCCTATGAGCGATTAACTTAACTATCCACCTGTCCTAACCGTGCGTGGCTAATTGTGATGCGGAAATGAGTCCCGCATTGAGATGTGTGGGCCAAACCTTCGATCGACATGTCAAGTCATTCGACGTTTATGACGTGAATGGCTATCGATTTCGCACGAGAAGCTACGAAGAGAAACGGGCAATCTAAAAACCACGTGCACCGGAGTTCGGACTCCCTAAGACGGATGGGAAGGACTATTACGGCATAGTCGAACGTATATTGGAGCTTGACTTTGGCAAGTTCCTAGGTTGTAAGCCTCGTGATGTTCAAATGCCATTGGTTCGATCCCCAGTCACAAAAAAGGACCTTAAGATTGGGCAAGTCGAAATCCGACGATTCCAAATATGGAGGAGACGATGTCTATATTGTTGCTAACCGAGACGCCAAGCAAGTTTATTACCTCCCATGGGCAAACCAGAATGACAAGCGCCTTGCGGGTTGAAGCCTTGTGTAGTTCGTATCGCCACGCGGTAAAGCGGCGGTCCCGAACGATGATGATTACAACTTTGACCCAAGGGCAGATGAGTTCTATCAACCTGAGGGGCTAGAAGGTAAGTTGGAGATAGACATTGATTCGTTGATGAGTATGGAAGTAAACAACGACATCGATGAGGACGAGGGTGATGAGGTGCACGATGCCGAGGACTTAAGAATCCTAGATGCTCGGCGACGCGACGCGATGTAGAAGTTGGGGAACATGTAGCGCCTAATGATGAGGACTTAAGAGAGCTCGACAATATTGATAGTGATGACGACAAGATCGATGACGAGGATGAGCGCTCGCTAGCAATATTGCCGTTTGCGGAGATAGTTTCTAATCCATGTAATATTGATACTGTTATTTATATTACCTTACATTTATGTTTTCTTTACAAGTACTTGCAATCTACTAATACTAACTATTTTAATCTTTGTCATTGCAAGCACTCGACAAAATGCCAGGCGGAGGACGGTCGCGCCGACAGAACGTCAGTCCAAGTACATGCACCTCGGGCTCCCAGGGACCACGTGGAGGCCGGCCACCACGAGGAGCACGTGGAGGCCGGCAACCACGAGGAGGAGGACGACGAGGAGCTTGAGGTGGAGCCGTCGACCGGCCAGGGGTGGGAGTAGGCGAGGACCGCCAGATGAGGCCGTTTGAGGACGAGGTCTGTTTGTGCCGGCGGCGGTGGTGACGACGACGACGAGGAGGAGGAGGACGGCGGCGGCGGTGGCGGTGGCGACGACGACGACGAGGAGGACGGCGGCGGCGGCGGTGGCGACGACGACGAGGAGGAGGGAGGAGACCGCAGCACCTCGGCTTCCACAGCACCGCGAAGAAGCCCTTCCGCCGCGGGCCCGCTAGGGCTCCCCGAGCACTTGCCGCGCCGAGGACCGCCCCGCAGATCGTGATCTCCGGGACGTAAGTATCCATTGTTGATTTCACTTGTTCTTATTTCATTTTTGAATTAAAACGCATACTAACAATTGTTGTTTATGTGCGTAATGGAGAAAGGTGTCGGCCAGGAAGTGTTCGCCCCATGTCACTAGCATCCGGGGGCGAGTGATTAAGGCAAACTTCCCGGCTTGGTCACCATCGATGGGAGGACGATCATGCCCGACAAATGGCCATACTACTTCCTAATCAAGGACGCACGTGGGGAAGTCCTCGCCGAGAAGATCAAAAGGGAGTTCTGGGTGAGTCTTTCAATCGCAACGCATATCTCAATACTACGCATTTGTTGGACTTTTCTCAAACAATGGAATGATGTTTGATGCCCGTGTGCGCTTGTACTATAGGTTGGCGGAGGGGCGGGACCCCGATGTGGCGGACCGGCATCGGGACAAGGTGTGCGAGTTGCGGATCAAGGACATGTTCTACGAGGCGCACACCCGTGCCGTCATCTCCTACTACACCAACTTCAAGGGGTGAAGGTGGATAAGACCCGTGCCGGGAGCTCATATGTGAGCCGGAGACCGACCTCACCGAGGAGCAAGACATGCGAGTAAATAAGTAGGAAAACATCCGCCGTGATTCCTTATGTGACACATTCAACTCATTATCCGGAAGATCTAATACTTGAATGTCATGCGGGCACCTCCGGCCGGTGCGCAAGTACGCCGACCGGCCGGCGTACGATTGTCGAGGGTGGCAAACGCCGGCGGCGTACGTGGAGCACGAGCACGTCGGGTGAAGCGCTTGGAAGAGATGGCGAGGTCCGGGGTCTCACACCACCGGGGAGCCGAACCTCGCGAGTTCATGGAAACATGGGTATGCTTGTGTTCAACCATTTCTTATAGCGCCGGATTTCATATATCTCTACTTGTAACCATGTTTTTCTGTTTTCTTCGCGAGGGAGCACCACGACGGCAGCCCATCAACGAGTACATGGGGTGGGCCCTTGCTCACAAGAGCCCAGCGCGCCCTCCACCACGCACGCCTCTTCGGATGGGCCCGAGAAGTACACCAGCCCGGTCGTGTACGACAAGCTCACCAAGTACGCCGCCGCAGCTCGAGAGGCCCATGGCGACACCTACGACGTCACCGCCGAGCCCATAGACCCTCGGCTCGTGATGAGGTTGGGAGGAGGAAGCAAAGACGGCCGGTTCTATATGGCCCACGGTGCCATTGACCCGTCCTTCCGTCCCGACGCCGACCGAGATCCGCAAGGAAGACCAAATAGTAGGGCGCACCGCGGTCCCCATAGCGCCTCGGCAAACCGAGCCGGTGCGTAGCGATCGCGGGTCTTCGTGGTAAGTGGAGTTTCATTCGTCGTTCGACCGTTTCACAAATAATGTACCTTGCCTTCAAATACAATCCTCCATGCTCGTGTAATATTGCGAGCCACGGTCCAGAGGTGCTAGCCAACCGTGGCGATGGCGCTTGCCTATCGAGAGCACGCGGCCGCAGCTTGCGCCGCACTACCGGCGGGCGTGGTCGCATGTCCCAAAGACATGCGTGCCATGGGAATGAGTGAGCCCCCCCGGCCTCTTTCTTCGCTCCACCACCGGTACCTCCACCGCGCCTTTTCTTGCACCTCGTCCGGTGAGTCCCTACATTGCCTATCGCTTTAGCTTGTGATGCCGGTCTGCAGGTACTAATTCCATCACTTGGTCTTTGTGCGGGATTACGGTCGGAGGGTTCGAACCCAACTCCGTGTGCTAGCCCTCCAGCCGGGTGCTTCTCCACGGAGTCCCGCTCCACAGGCCGGTTGGGGTCCTTTCCGAGCCTCCTCACGCGGCCGTTCGTCCCGGTCCTCCACCGACGCGCGGGGGTACTCGTGGCCGCCGCAGGGGCAGCCCGTCCGTCTCGGTTCCCCACGCAGCCGGGTACTCGTGGCCGCCGCAGGGGCAGCCCGGGCCGTCTCGGTTCCTCGGCTACGGCAAGAGGCTCGGCCACCGGGCAAGCGTGCTCGTGGCAGCGGCCGCAGGCGGCCCGCATGGGAGTTGGCCTGCGTGGGAGGATGCTTCGGGGCTCGGGGACCCAAGGGGACGGCGCCACGAGCTAGGTACCTTCTATTGCTGATTTTGGACCTTGTTGTGCCACGTCGGACATGTTTGGCCGATGTTGGCCTTGTATGGATGCATTTGGACTTGTATGCATGAATTGGGACTTCTATGGAGCCATTTCGACTTGTATGGATGATTTCGGACATGTTATGTGGATTTGATGCTATATTATGGTTGAAATGGCGCATTATTGCGAATATATGTGATGAATTGGGGATATGTTGCTTGTGTTATTATGCTTGTGATTATATGTGCTGGAAATGGAAGAAAACAGGGAAAAAAAGGAAAAAAAATTTCCCCAGGTTTGCCGATGGCCAGCCATCGGCAAACCTGGGGAATTTTGCCCAGCGTACCCCAGATTTGCCGATGGCCGTGGCCATCGGCACGACCATAAGTTTGCCGATGGCCACGGCCATCGGAAAAAAAAAAAAAAAAAAAAAAAAAAAAAAAAAAATCAGTCAATTCTTTTAAAAACAAATTAAAAAGAGCCGCCGACGGCCGTGGCCATCGGCAAATGAGGGCGTTTGCCGATGGCCACGTGGCGTCGCCATCGGCAAACCCGCCGTCGGCCGACGGCGGGGAGGCCGACGTGGAGATTTTGCCGATGGGGGCCACGGCCATCGGCAAAAAGTTTTCCGATGGCATCGACTTTTGCCATCGGCAAAAATTTGTTTTCCGATGAGCTTATTGCCGATGGGAGGTTGCCGATGGCCACGTCACTTTGCCATCGGCAATCTCTTTTCCGATGGCATACAGGCAATATGTCTGGAAGCTTTTTTTTCTTGAATATATGCAGGAATGCATATCATTGCATTAAGAGAAGGAGAGTTAGGCCAAAATAGCCATACGCATCATACATGTACGCCTATACTTTTACATTTTTACATTTGCACCAAAGACATATGTGACGACAAGCTGGACCAACTCCCAACTATAGAATAGAGGGCCTAGAAGCGACCATAGCGCCAAGACTTTTCGCACCTGGAAGTATCCAGTTCAGATTCCTCTTGCGCCAGGAGGAAGGTTCTTCCCACTCTAGGTGTGATCCAATTGAATACCACATCATACCTTGCTTTTCCCCTAAAATAACCAAAATATGTCTGGAAGCTAAAAGAGACTGGGTTGCTTTTGTTCAAATGTACCAAAAATCTTATGAAGACATAAATGAATAAAGGTTGAGCTAAGACATTTGACACTTAGAAGAGAAAGAAACTCATTTCATATAAACGTATAAAAATGTTTCAAGAGGTTCAAACCCAGTTTTAGGTCTAGCACATCAATCATTGTAGAACTAAATAGGCAAAGGTAGTTTTCCCACTAATGATCATTTAAATTAAAACTAGACCAATAAATAGACCAAATAAAGGAACAAGTCATCTTCATGTTAACCAGTTACAACAACACTCCAACTTTTAGATGGGTGAACACATGCAACAAGTTTAACTATTACTCCCTCCATACTCAAAAATTAAGTCATTTGGATACTGACATGGTCTCCCAAATATAACTTTGACTTCTTGATTTTACAAAAATATTTATTGAAAAGTGTTATATGTATATTTTTGTGAAAGTATTTTTTAAGACAACTTATAGTTTTCACATTTTTAAACTCAACAGCCTAAAAGATACTCATGATTTATATTCCTAATGTTTCACTCAAAACTTGTCCAAAACAACTTTATTTCGAGTATGAAGGGAATACTCATTAGGCACTAAAATAACTGAATATATATGACTTGGTATATATCTGCAGAGGCATAATAACTTAATATTTAAATTTACATGTCTCATAGTACAAATAGTAAATACACGACATACTTAAGTGTGTACGTTGCCTTTAAGAAACTAGAGATATCATAGTGCAGATCTTTAGAAACATGATGGATAACTCAAGGCATGGTATAATTGTAGTTTTTTCAATTCTCATGAATGTTACGATCTTGAAGAGATTAGAGGATGAGATATGATCGGATTATTAGGCTAGATAGCATTAAGAGGGCAATGTTATTTACTTGATGTTTCTTTGGTTCCACTTTGCTCAAATTATTGCATTGCATTGCATTGTATGCATATGAATGAGTGGCGTCTAAAATTGAGAAAATATAATATATCATTGAAAAAAGTGTTTTTTAAAGGCTAACTCAGATTTAATTGGGGACTATCCACCACTGATAGGGAGGATAGTATTTGACTTAGCCAAAAAAATTAAAACAAAAAGAGCATTATACCGTGACGGTGTGAGTGTTTTGAAAGCATCCACAAATAATCTAGCTGGGGCATGGACAGTCCACATGTATCTAAATCCCATAACGCAAAACCAAGTCAGGTTCTGTTAAGTGCTAAATATTCAGAGCATCCTAGTGCAGTACATCAAGTGTTTGAGCTCTGTGACACTAAGGAGTCTTCAAGTGTCATTGGATTGTTACTCTTGGAGATTGTCATCTCCTAAATAGCTTAGAGATTCTGGATCCATGGAGCACAAGAAGAAGAATTTGAAGGTGTCCCAGTTGTTCTTGTGAGAGCCTTTGTGCTCTCCTTACAAGAGTGGTGAAGAGCAACTCTAATGAAATCGATGTGCACATGGTTATTTGTTTCTAATGGCTCAAGATCAAATGGTGCCTCAAAAGAGGAGCGGTTGAGCACTGGATCCACCTCAATGTGAACTCATGACTGACAAGTCATTGATATGACAGAATAAAATCCTTCTCATGCTCGGTTATTTCGTGAGATTAATTTACTTTGTTACAATTTACCTTGATCACTTAACATCTTAGAAATTGAATTGTTGCATATATCGACCTAGCGCTACTGGAAAATGAAATGAAATTTCCTGTCGGTAGAAACTGACAGAAAAATAGCATATACCGACAGAAAAATTGAAAAAAAAAATTGTCGGTATACCGACAGGACTAGAGCCACAGGGCAATATGATTTTTCTGTCGGTTATGAAATTTCTCTATCAGTTTGCTATTTTTCCTGTCGGTTAGAGCATCGACAGGAAAAATCAGATTCTACCCCATCAGGTCTACCATGCCATGTATCCGACAGAAAAATATAAATCAACCGATAGAAAAAGGCTTCCATTCCTATCGGTATATTTATATTGAAATCCACTAAATAATCTCAAATTTAAGTTGAAACATTTATATTCTTCAAATTCGATGGACAGTTGTATTGCACAAGCTAGGCACATATGGCTGTGTTCAGAAATACATGTGTAATACAAACAATCCATGTTGGTAAATTATCTAGTTCAAAAATGGCACCAATAGTTAGGAATATCACAAATAAATTGGCACAAACCAATTGTCCCAAAGCGGTAGTAATCTACTCTAATTTAAGAAAAAATATTGAATATTCACGGCCCTAATTTAACGTACCTTGAACAACACTTCTTTATCTTGCATGTCTTTGAAGGGTTCATCCTTGTTTGAAGAAAACCTGCAAAAGTATAGAGAAGACTTGCATCAACAGGGATTCATTACGCCATTAGAGATCTTAAAAATGTTCCACTTCTCAATTACAAATAAATGCTCAAGTGAGGGATCTCACCTCGGCTTGCGGCATCGCCACCCGGGCCTGCGCCACTGCAATAGAGAAGGAGGGGACGCCCGGTGAGGACAGTAGGGAGCCAGAGGCTGGAGGGAGAATAGCGGCGATGGCGGGAACGCAGGCGTGGGTGTACTGACGAGTGGCTAACCGTAGCACACATTATATACAGTTCAGAGTAAAACGCTTTCAATTTGGGCCAGCTGAAAGGCTTTTCCAGCCCAAGCCCAGGTTAACTCTTTATTTCAGGTGCAGATACGACTGGCAGAAGATTTCCCTATGTGTCGACCGGTAACCGACGGAGAGATAGACTTTATTATGTCGACAATGCCAATATTTCTATCGGTGGTGCTTCTACCGACAGGGGTTTTTGAGTTTCCAGTAGTGTTGGTTTGCAAACGTTCACGTAGTGATGGATCGTTGTGTATCAATAGGGGCTCTCTTGTGTTATGAGTCAAAACTTTCTAGTATTATGATTTTTTTATCTGAAACCACCTATTCAGCCCCCCTCCCTCAAGTTAGTATCCTTCATCCCACAGTAGAATGACCTCCCGAGAAAATGAGAAATTACCAAATTCAAATCGTTGGCTAGAATTTTTAGACCATATTTGTAAAAGTAGTAACTGTCCATTCACCAAGATGAATTTTAATTTTCTCATGTTCATACTATATTAGAAATAAAGGAAAAATACTAAATGCAATATCACAAGGAAAGATATGCATATTGTACAGGATTTGAATATATCATGATTATTTATGTTGTAGCAATACATTAATTAAAAGATGTCAACCATGTGTCTAATATCCGCATCATAGTCATGACACTTCTCACAACTGACAATGGAGTCAACTGATAGTAGCAAAACCAGACATCAGAGTTCTTAACAATTTGTGTGCTCAAGAATATAATATCAACAAAAAAAATAAAGTTTGACCATGCAAATCGATCCACAGGTGTGATCAATCGTTGTGTATCAATAGGGGCTCTCTTGTGTTATGAGTAACTTTCTAGTATTATATATTTTTATTTGAAACCACATATTCAACACCGCCGCACCCCCTCCCCTTCAAGTCAGCCCACAGTAGAGTGACCTCCTGAGAAAATGAGAAATTACCAAATTGAAATCATCAGCTAGAATTCTTAGACCATATTTGTATGAGTTGTAATTGTCAATTCACCAGATGAATTTTATTTTTCTCACGCTCTTACAATATTAGAAATAAGGGAAAAATAGTAAATGCAATATCACAAGGAAAGATATGCATATTGTATAGGATTTGAATATCTCATGATTATTTATATAGTAGCAATACATTAATTAAAAGATGTCAACCATGTCTAAGATCCGCATCATAGTCATGACACTTCTCATCACTGACAATGAGTCAACTAATAGTAGCAAAACCAGACATCAAGAGTTCTTAACAATCTGTGTGCTCAAGAATAATTAATATAATATCAACAAAAAAGAATATAATATAAACAAAAAAATAAAGTTTGACCATGCAATTAAATCGACAGGTGTGACAAGTGATGTGCATGGGCGTGCCTGCGCATGCATGAAGACATCTCGTTATTAATTAGCATGCTAATTACACGACACTATCTGGAACCGCTGCACTAGGGTTTGTCCTTATGTGTGCTCTAAGTCCACTCTTGGGCACCACCATTGCTCACAGCAGTGTAGTATTTCTGCTGCACAACGATATATATATGGATATCGAGGCATGCAAAAATGTTGCATTTGGTTTATCGCATCTGTTAGAGATAATAATATGACCGACGTAGACACATCACGTCGTTCTTAGTTCAAAAAATGAGCAGGCGATTGATCAACCACATAGAACTGCAGTCCTGGCCTTGGGTTTGGGTGCAAATGATCATCATTAATTGTGACATTTGGATCGATCTGTTTAATTACAAATGATATATATTTATTTTGTTAGTAGTAGACAACATTGATATATATTCGGTATATATTTTATTTTGTTACTAGTAGACAACATTGACATTTGGTCTTAGGTATCCTAGGCCATCGATATCTCACTCTCTTATGTGAGCCATTGAAAAGATGCTAGACAATTACTATGAGATTATATATATTAGAGTATCCCTAAGATATTTTTTTTTTGTGAGACCCATATGTTACAAACGCAGACGCATCGTCTGCGTGACTCCATCTCTTTGATTTCATCATTTAAAATTCCATGTTTGACTTCTTCATGTCAAAGTTGGATATATATATATACACAATTAATTGAAACCAGGGCAAAAAATTTGCCACAAGGCCTATAAATACCCAGCCTTGGCTTGTCATTCTTCCCATCCCAATAGCCCACTTCACAGTTCATACTACCAACTGTGTTTTAGTGTACTCAACCCCTCAAGCCCCATGGCTCCCAAGTTCAGCGGTGATTGGAGTGCCAACGAGATCAAGATAGTGAGATCTCTCATCGCTAATCATGACGCCAACACCAGTTACACCAGCAACAACATGAATGCTAGGCACTATGACATTGTCGATGTGCTCCAAGCAAGGTTCCCAAGGAAGGATAGGCGTCAGGTAATTGACTTGTATGTTGATATTGTGGTGGAGATGATAAATGAAATAGAAGTCAGCAGCAACCAGCTGCCTATGGTGGTCAACAATTTTGGAGTGATGGCGGAGAACCCAGGCGTGCACAGCAGGGATGTGTTTCATGGTTATTTAACAGATCAGATGAAAGCCAAGAGGGTGGTGGAGGAACAACACCACAGGAATGTTTCTGTTCCTCAACAGGACGTCAAGCAACGTGCAAAGAGGTTTTGGACAATGGAGGAGCACAGGTCATTGATCTTTGCACTATTTTGGAAATTCTTGTTTCATTCATGTTAACTGTTATTAGTACAATTATTAGAAATGTGGTGAGGACCTGAGTATTAATTGATTAGACCCAAGGCGCTAAGATATTATTTTTCACTTATCATGAGATCTCTATTGTCATTTCACTAGTTTATGTTGAAACCTATGTATCTCTCACTACAGGAGTTTCCTCCGTGGTCTGCAAGTGTATGGACGCGGTAATTGGAAGAACATCTCTAAGGACTTCGTCCCCACTAAAACAGCAGTGCAGGTCTCCAGCCATGCACAGAAGTTCTTTCGTAGGCAGGAGAGCACCACAAAGAAGCAGCGCTACAGCATCAACGACGTCGGCCTCTATGACGCTGAGCCATGGATGCAGAACAACTCTTCTAACTGGGAGGCGTTGGCTTTCACTAGCAATGCTTACAACCCATATGGACATGGCTTTGGTGCCCAGCTCCCTTCCATGGACAACCTCACACAGGTTTATTCTCCCTTCCAATGCCCTGCCAGTCAGGCGAGCAGCAACCAGACAGTCACCTGGGTTGGAGGTCAGCAGACACCGAGTCCTTCTGCAGCTCAAATGGCAGAGGATGTCACCCAGATGGAATGGACCAGTTATTATTAGCTTGGTGATTTTGTTCCTAAGCAGTACTCGATGGACATCAACAACATGTAGTTGCTGGTTTAGTGTATCCTGTTTTGCATGGACACCTCTATCTCGTTCAAGACAAAATGTATCGTAGTTTTAAGTGTTTGTACCTTCAAAGAGTTCATTGCCATGCACTTTGCAATGAACTAGTATCAATGTGGTCCCATTATATGTATGTGTTCCCTGGTCTATGTTAATTATATCCTTGTTTGTCCCCCTGTTCTTTGACTCCTATCTCAACTATGTTTCGTCATTTGTTCATGTTTTACTGCGACATGTTTGGTTTATTCATCAGATAACGAGATTACCAAAGAATTTGACAAAGGGAGACATAGAGCACCATGATTTCATTGTGTTTTTGTCTATATGCCATCACAAAATCTCTTTACAGGAGCATGAACCACTTAAAATCCCATTTTCTAATTGAGTCCACTTGAACAAAGAAGGTTTGAGATCTACGAATATGAGATAAACTCATTGAGATTAAAGGAGTGGACCTAGTTGTATCCCATCATAATAGTCAAAGCATAGATAGGATGGAATCCCTAAACTATAAATCCTCCTGCTTTCTTCTTCAATACTTATAGTCAGTGCGTGTATGCATTTATTAATTAGTATTCTAACAATATACTTTCCATGTTTTGAGAAATTCATGATATCCCCTATATGAACTCAACCTTACTTTCATGCTGTTATCCTACATGCCACTGTGAAAGCTAGCAGAGATTGGGTTGTTTCCTTATTACAATTTCCTCCCTCTGTCCTAATAGAATTAAATCTCATTTTGTGAGTCAAAGAATCTTAAGTTTGACTAATAAGTTTATAGAAGATATTATGTACATCTAGATCTTTAATTAGGTTTATTATAAAAATATATTTCAGTATTATCTAATGATACTTATTATGCATCATAAACATCAATACTTTGTCATATATGTTTGGTCAAAATTAAGAATGTCAACTTAAGAATGTTTGACTCTTTAAGAAGTGATATTTGCATTCTTTCTAGGATGGAAGAAGTCAAAAATATTTGTAGGACATATGGTGTAATGACCTAGTGTGCACTTGACACATAAGCATGATCAGCATGGGCATTGCATCATAAAAATCTATATTCACAAAAATCTATATTTGCAAAAGGTATATATGTTTTTCATTGCTAAAACTAGTAATTTTGAGCACTGATAAATGGCTCGAGCTAACTAATTGTCTAGTGGTTGCTATGTCTTCTGTCAGCCAAAGCTGTGCTTTGACAGATGGTCCAATCAGGACACTGGATATTCAGTAGAAGATGTTGGCGGCTTGGTCACGTAGTGTGTGGGTGACCATCTCGCCCTCTCCTTGGACCCACATGTCAGTATGAGTATTGTCACACCCCCATAGCAGCACCAACAATGCACCTCCACTCTTACTCTTCCCAAATACATCACACCTCTCTTTTTCTCTAAGCAAGGAAGGGGAGAAGGAACCAAGGAAGAAGAAGGTGAAAGGATAAAAAAGATAGGACAAAGGAGATCCCCAAGGGAAGCAATCGTATCCCTAAGCCTCTCCCTTATTTCTAGGGTGGAGCTAGGAGAGCTCCCACCCTCTAGCTTGTGCGGAGAATAAGCAAGAAGGAATGTGGAAAGAGGAGCCAACCCAATCCCTATACACCATCTAGGGCCCTAAACTCATTTTATTGAGAGAAAGAGCATTTTCTTGAGAGAAAGGGTAAGCTCTAGCACCCAACCTGGGTAGCATCACCTAGAAAACCATTCCAGTCTCAAGAAATGATAGGATAATCATGCATGCATGTGCCTTAGAGATTCATATATGCACAAACTCACTAAATAATACACTCTAGCAACTATATTAGAATTAATACTTGCCCAAAGACATGGTCTGATCCTCTCTTAGCAAGATTAAAGTTAGAGCTCAACTTCTTCATTAAACCTAGGCCCTTGGACTTAGTTGTTTTTGTCTAAAACCCTCAAACAGTACAGTTGCATACCCAAACTGTCCACATGCACCAATTTGAGCACTAAGACTTGCAACTGTCAAATCTAAACCCACAGACGGTCCATTAGTACAAACATGAGCACCAAAGGCAAGTGTGTTCTGCAATGGCCACATATATAGATGATCCATGTGTTCATACTAATGACCAGTCATGCATGCACATGGATGATGGTCTATAGACATAAAAAATCCATTAGCACACACCATCTTTGTAACAATCAAACAAATGGTTTGTCTACTCAAGTGAATGGTCCATTAAGTTGCACCAAAGATGCATCACTTATGGACACTCAAGACCTAACCACCCATACGGTCTGATTGTTTGGGCATATGGTAGTAACCATAGAGAGCCGAGTACCCATAAAACTGTGTCCCAGTGCAATGTGTAAGTGCTATATGGACAGTTCGATAGGTATTATGGCAGATGGTACGACACCCAAGATGGATAGTTTGATAATATTGACCAACAAGTAGTGTAGTTATGTCCTAATCCTTTAGTGTTAACCTATACTTTGTAATTATTTTTCAAGCTATGTCTAAGGTACATATGTTCATGCATAAGCACTAGAAATCATAAGTATCATATGTACTTATGCATCATTGCACTCTTGTAAGGATGGAGACAACCATGGAGGCGCTCATTGCGTAGGAGGTTGACGCCAAACCTACTAACACTATAGTTAGTCCCTAAGGAAGGGACCTATTCATCTTGAACTCACTACATCGCATGAAGTTGACTATATATATGTTATGTACGTATAGCTTAAGTTAGATATAACCCACTCATAGTCTTTTATCTTTAAGTGTTCATGAACATACCATGTAGTGTTGCTTAGCTAGTTAGAACAATAGAAGTCAAGTATGTGATGAAGGTTTCACTACCTACAAACTATAGGAGTTGATGGCTTAATCCATAAACAACTAGAGGAAAGAGCTAAAAGATTAACAAAAGGGTTGGGTCACCATGAGATAGTGTCTTAATAGCAAGACCCAAGTATCATATTATAACTATGTAATCCTTTGGATCTGGTGTGGGTAGAGATGAGGGCTAGCTAAATTGACAGTTTATTGGATGACTTGATCAAATATGGGAAGGTTGAGGCATATCTCCTACGGATGGACGAGTTTATGGGCAGTGGCATTGTTTGTGTGATGAAAAGTGTACTTTTTCAAGATGTTATTGATTAATTCAAATTGTTGCGCTCTTGGTTATGAGTATGATCATTATTGTTGACCTTAATATAGAGTTGTCAAGAATGAAATGAACTAATATGAAAGACTAAGCCCACCCCTCATGATAGTATATGTTTATGATTATGCTTTAGCATTTACGATGCTCAGAATAGGTATTCACCTCATTTGAGATAAATGTATTTATGCAAATCAGCATGTTTACCATATTAAAACCAAATGCATATGATAATCCTTGTTTTTATATTTGGTATATAATTCGTATGATGAAATGCGAGAGCCGAGAGGCGCCGCCGCTGCCGCCAGCGCTTGCGGCCCCCGTTCCCTTGCCTCCGGCCTCGCTGCCAGTGGTAACGCGGAGCGAGGGTCCGTCTCATTACAGTTTTCCTGTCTTCGTAGAGTCTTAGTCGAGTCCTCCTAGGTCTAGGGTTTGCTCGCCGTTGATGTTCGGCGGCAGAGTTAGGTTTTGTCTGAGGAGCGTGGCTCTTTTGCGGCCTGGTTTTCCTAGCGACGCCGGTGATGCGGAAGCGGCGGCGGCGCAGCGGGATAATTTCTTCCAACCTCTTCCGTTCTCCGATGGCGATCTACTCCGACGTCAACGGAGAGGCTGGGGAGACCTCTCTTGGAGTCGAGGGCCAGCGCATCGTTGTCTTCTTCAGGTGATGATGTTGTTGACCCTATTAATCTCGAGGAAGATGTTTGTTGGTGAAAACCTGAGCTCTGTTCAGGTTGCCGGCAATGGAATCGAATGATGCGTCGTGCATACAGGAGTTGGCCGATGCGCCTAGGGGGCAACGTCAGCTGATTCTCCCAGAAGTAAGTCCTCCTCTGCGGCCTCCACCTTATGGAGTTTGGCTCTGGTGCCCAACGACGACTGGGATGCGGCTTTGATGGCGGTGACGGATGGATCTCCGAAAGTTTCGAGGAAGATGAATAGGAGTTTTAAACTTTTTTGTAATTTTCCTTTTCTTTGGGGTCCTGTCTGTAAAAGGGCTGCTGTAATGCGCTAAGATTAATACATGTTCCTTCTCAAAAAAATGCAATTGTGTGATACTAAGAGATGAGCCTCCACTGACATTGGGTCCAGGCCCATCTACTAGGGACCTGGCTTACTGTGGCAAAGGGCACAAATAGAGGATCTGTAGCCGGTGATCCGTTACTCCTACTCACGGTGCATCGCAAAAGTCGAAAACCAGCTGAGCCACCAGCGCGTCTCCCTCCCTCCATGTCACTGATGCGTGGGTCCCACCCCCGTTGTCTTTTGCCTCGGTCGCCCCATATCCCCATAGCCCGCCATGGACGCTGATTCGATCGATCTTCAATCAAGTGACATTCAAATCACACCCGCTAGGCTGCTGCTCCCCCTCCCCTCTAGTTTCCACTCTTAATCGCACGCGGGGGTGGGAATCATTGTCCTCCCCCATGGGCCATGGCCATTGATGATGGCTATAGAGATGTGAGACGACAAATACCATCAGTTGTTTGTTTGTTGCTTGATCTAGCAATCTCTTTTATTGCTTGATCTAGCAAACAGCACGACCTCCCTTGTTCTCTCAAATCCACAATTTTTTAGAATACTAAAAAAATTATAAAACACTCAAAAATAGCAACACACACATTCCATCTGTCATATACACTCTCTACATAATAACCACATAAGAGTGATCTCAATCTGATCCATTCCATGAGTTTGTACCAGCTCCAGGCATGTAATAATATATACACTTCCACATAATAGTTTCTTTGCAAAGTGTCATTATAAATTTAAAGAGTATTGGATAGTACAGTTGATTAAATTACGAAACCCACAGAGAAATTTGAACACAATTGATGGTATACCTATAGAGAAAATAATTTATCTGATGATCTTCTAAACTTGACAACACTATCAACTTGTCATCGGAAAATGACCGTCATATTTAAGGAAAATTATTAATTTTCTCTGCTTTGCTACGGGTGAGTATTAAAGCTCCATTTTGCCAACACATTGATCAGATTAAGTAACTGGGAGTGCACTAAGCTATAACTTCGTTCAGTTATAATATCATTATCAATGAGATAAAGTGCTCAGTGTTGTTTGAATTTGCTGATGGCTGAAACATGGATAATTAGCTAGGTGGTTGTATTTTAATAGCCACGGTGAACCATGTGGATCTTTCATTGCTATTGGTATTTACTCTTAGATATTTTAGCACCTCGCCTAGCTATAAATAGAGTTGTCTGCCCTGCAACAAGAGAGGACATTTAGTTTGAAAATAATATGACAAAATAGCCAAATAATTAACTACGTTGTTGAACTTCTTCTCTAAATCCTCAAAAAGCTCTTGTCTTTTATTTCTAACCATCTCAGAATAGACAACAAGAGACGGAATTTAGTTTGAAAATAATCTATGATACAAGTAGCCAATTAATTAACTAAATTGTTGAAACTTTTTCTCTAAATCCTCAAAAAGCTCTCTTTTTTTATTCATAACCATCTCGGAATTCACCTTATAGACTTCATGTTTTAAATGCTATTATAGTGTACAAATAGAAATTGTTGAGAATTCTATCAATACAAAGTACAACCAAGCTTCAACCAACCAGTACAACCTAAGTTTGACATTTCTTTTATATATATATCTATTCAAAAATTTAAAAGTAGTAAGAGCATCTCTAACAAGTTGGTAAAAATGACTTGGTATATCTTGAGTTATACCAAGTTGCTATTTTATTTGGCAAGTGAAAAAATGATGTGCTCCAACAAGTTGGTATTCTCACTTGGTAAAAATAGAGGATGACAGAGAGGACCCGCTTGTCATCAGTTGTACTAGCTTTTTTCAGCGGCGGCTTTCAGTTCGTCGAGCGGGTTAGACCTCTCGCAGCTCGCCGCCGTGCACCACCACCGCCGCGCCCCCGCCCCCTGCCGCCTCGCACCACCACGAGCGCCATCCCCGCCTTCCCTGAGGCGCTGGGCCATGCCCTCTCCGAGGCCGCTCCGACGGGGATCCTCTTCGACCCCGAGGCCAAGGGCGGGGATGGGTTCTTCGTGGCGCAATTGAAGAGCACGCCGGGCGTCGCGGCCGTACTCCTCTTCTGCAGCGACGCCAACATCTGGAGCGTCACCGAGGTGCCCGCCGAGGAGCGCTGGAACAGCTTCAGCGCGACCTCGGTGCTCTCCCATGACCGCGGCGACTCCGGGGGCTTCGTCTTCGTCGACATGCGCTTCCGCGGCCTCCTCCTCCTCCATCCGCGGCGCCTCAACGCGGCGCAGTTCATCGGGCTGCCCGTGCTCGAGGGCGAGCAGCTGGAGGTGGCGGCGACCTCGGTGCGGGGTGGGACGGGGCGGAGAAGACATCGACGTAGAGCTTGGGTCGGCGCGCTCGCTCCTGTGGCGGGCGGTCCTGCGGCGGCGGCCGCGCTCGTGCAAGGGGAGGAGGCTCCTGCGCGATGGGGCGAGCGGGGCGACGGCCAAGTCGCGCAATACGCAGCGACTCCCCGCGCGCGGAGGGAGGAAATAGGCACTTGGGAAATATACCAAGTTGGTTTACCAAGTTGTTGGAGAGGTCTTTTTGTGTTTTTGCCAAAATTATAAGTTTACCAAGTAGATTTGAGGAGTTGTTGGAGATGCTCTAAGGATAATCATTGAATTCTTCACGAAGATAGTGCGGAAATAAAATTCTCACATACTTTTCAAGGTCAGCAACTCCATGTAGCTTCTTGAAGTCCTTGTTTGGTGGCGATGTAAACTCCAACTCTACAAACATGTCATCCTCCTTGATGTCACTGTTCCAAGAGTAGACGGATCTATGGACTTTCAATATGCGCACCAGGTATCATTTTGCCATAAGTCGACCAATGAATAATGTTAAACTGAAGTTTATCTCCTTAAAATAATAAATATTGTGCACAACTTAGGCTGAAGTAATTCCTTAAATGGCACAACACGCCTATAATACATCAATATATTAATAGCTATTGAAGGAATCCTAAATAACAAATTGATGAATAAAAAACATATCTACGACACACAAGATTTTGGTATTGGCTCCATGGGTGGCGGAAGTGAAATTTCTCGTGAATAAGCTCCAACTTGGTAAAAGTACACTGTAGTGTTTGGATGATACAAACAATTGGAATAGATTCTTGTGACTTTTGTTCACAGGAAGGAGGTTTGTACTCAACAAAAGGGAAAGGACACCGAGAATTCTTAGGAAAATTGTCCCCCAAATAGTCTTATTGCATGTTGCGTCGCTGCCCGTCTACACGACTACGTGCAACACGTCCATTGAGGCCCCGGCCAGGACCACGAGCTGAACACGAACAGAACACCCCCCACACACACCCCAGGCATACCTTTCATAGGTGTGGAGTTTGTGTAGGTGTGTTCATAGAGGTAAGTGTGAGTACGTGTTATGTACTACTCCCTCCGTCCCAAAAAGAGTGTCGTTTTACGTTTTTCATCGATCACGTTTGATCATCCGTCTTATTTAAAAAAATTTTATAAATATTATTTATTTTATTATGACATATTTATCATCGAGATACTTTAATACTGATTTATTTATTTTATAATATACTTAAAAAATTTGAATAAGACGAAGTGGTCAAACACGATGTCTGAAAGTCTAAAACGACACTCTTTTTGGGACGGAGGGAGTATGTAATTTCAAAAAACGAATCAACCACCAACCAGGGCAACCAATGCACTATCTTATCTCCAGCATTTATATCCTCTATCTAAGCTCAGCTTCACATATAAAAAGATACAGAAAAATTACAAATGTGTGATACTACAAGGGATGAGGCTCTTCTGACACGCCCACCTACCAGTGACACAGGCTACTGTAGGAGAGGGCCCAATTAGACAATACGTTTCCGGAGTGCATCGCAAAAGTCGAAGACCAGCGGGCCTCCCGCACCAACGCGTATCCCTCCTTCCATGTCACTGACGTGAGGGTCCCGCCACCGGCGTCTTCCACCTCGACCACCAGGATCCCCCACCGCCCGCCATGGACGCCGATTCCATAGATCTTCAATCAAGGGGCATTCAATCCACACCTGCTAGGCGGCTGCTAATCCTCCCCTCCAGTTTCCACTCTTAATTGCACACGGAGTTGGGAATCATTTGTTCTCTCCCATGGGCCGTGGGTGGCCATCGGCGATAGCTGCGGCCGGCGGCGAGCAAATGTTTCTCATCTATACTTTTTATATAAACAAACCCCACTATCTATTTTTATGGAGTTATTTTACAATGCTTGAAATTTCCTTCTATTTCCTCTCATTTCCTCCATAAAATTTTAATTATTTTCTAAAGGGTATTTTCGTCATTGCTTTGGAGTAAAACTTTCCGATCCAGCCCCTCCCTCCCCGATCCGCCTCGTGCTCGCCGCATCTCGCGTCTGCGACCGTCGCTGCTCGCCGTATAGCCCTTCGCAAAGGCCTCGCGCCCTCGCCGCATGACGGCGTCGAGTGGACATCCCTTTCTCCGTCTCCTGCTGCACGACGCAGGTGAGAGTGTGAGACGGAGGAGTCCGCGGCGCATGTATGTGTTCAATCAAGTTGTGAGATGATGCTTTCCTAGCGTATACAGTTTGCTAGACATAGCAGGATGGTTCTGTAACACAGTGATCTGTTTTCGTTGTGCTCCTGTGATTTCGGTGGTTTGAAGGCGAGAAGCCCCTCGTTAGACGAACGAACGAACGATTGTTCTGAAGATTCACCCCAATTTCCCAGTTCATGAATGAAACAACAGCATCATCTACACCTACACCGAAATATGCCTGATCGAATCGCAGCACGAATGCGTCGGCAATTCCTCGTGCAACTAACTACACATTTTTGCTGCCGATCTCACAGCAAGCCATCCTTTTTTCACGATCAGCTAGTACTCAATAATTCGAACCTAACGGCATTGCAGTACGGGAGCTCAAAGATCCGAGCTTTAGCAGCGAACGCGACGGACGGCCGTCGTGCGCTTCACTTCACTTGGCGCCGACCCCGAGCGTGAGCTCCAGCTCTCTCGGCGGCGACCTCGTGGATGCGCTCGCCTTCCCACGGCGTGACACGGCCCTTGTCGAACTCGAACTCCGCGGGCCGCCGCGCGCCCTCGCGCGCCGATGTCCGCGACGCCGCCCACCATTGCCATCCCGTCCAGCTCCATGGAGTTGGAGGCGACGCGCCCGGTGGACAAGGTTGTAAGTGTGCGACGCGGCGCCGTGGTGGCCGTGCCCGCCCGGAAGCTGATCCAGCGGCCGGAGTCGACGGTCGAGCGACGTCCGACTTGTCGCACTCGGGGATGGGTCCGGGTGCTCGCGCCGGCGCGCGCGTTGGGCTTGCGGGCGCGGAGACCGCGAAGAACGGGTGCCGGAACGGGTCGACGACGGCTCCGGAGATGGCGGTTTCCTGCCGGGCTTGCTGACCTTGGTGGGAGGCCGCGACGCCGCCGTGGCGAGGAGAGCGGCGGCGTGACGGGCGCGCTGCTGGAGACGCGCGGCGGCGGGAGGTTCGGCAGAACGGGAGCAGCAAGGGAGGGCGGCCGCGGTCGCGGTGGCGTTGCGCGGGCCGTGGTATTATCAAATTACCATACTAACCTTGATTAGAAAAAAAAAGAATAAATGTAAATGGAATTACTACCCCTTTGTTTTGAGTCATAAAAATCTGAGTTTTAGAGGAAATGGGAAGAAATTTGACACACATGGGAGGAAATTTGACTCATATGGCCCACCGGTCATACACATCGAATTTCCTCCCATTTCCTCTCTAGAATTTCCCCTCATTTCCTCCACCCTTTGTAGCCGTCGGATCGGTCGACGTGAGCCGTTGAATATTTCCTCAAGCATTTTAAAAAATCTCTTTTTATAGACATGCAACGCGTCCACCTCAGCATCCACCATCAAACCCACTATCTATATCTCTTAGTGCAATGTGTCCATCTCAGTAATCCACTATGATTTATACTAGCAATTTACTTCACCTTTTATTTCTCCTTCATACCCGCTGCAACGCGCGGAAATCCTCCTAGTTCAATAGTGTCTTGCCGCCAACTAAACCCACTTAGCCACATGGAAATCTCAAACCCGGTGACTTTAGAGAAAAATGAACCGAGGTTTGGGCAGTACTGCTTGCTTTTGTCATCTTTGTAAATCTCATCGGTATACCTAGGGGCCAGATTGGTGACAAGAAGATAACTAGGAGCATTGGAGCAACTCTTTAGCAGTAGCAGCAGCAAGATGTGGTATCTTTCTTGCATATCATTGCTCGATGTAGCAGCCTCTTTTATACTGATCTGGCAAACAGCACGTCCTCCCTTGTTTCCTAAAATCCACAGTTCTTCAGAACAAACACTATATAGTGCCATGAGTTGTACCACCGTGATCGAAGAGCCAAGTATTTCTTCAAGACAGTGAATGGACATCTTTCAGATAGCCTGATGATTTATGTAGTATCTCAGGCTGCTTACTTTCTCCTTGACCATCAGCGCCATACCTCCATGCTGGAGTTTCCTCAAATGCTATCCGACATGCTGCCTCCATGACCACTCTCTCGTAGAAAAGCTATCACATTGCTTTAGCGTGATAGGGGTTTAGCTGATCCACAAAGCAATGCTTAAACTGATTGTGCGACCAGGTCGCTCTTAATTTGAAACGTAGAAATTTCACGGAATAATTTAATTTAGTGTGCAATAGTAGTTCCATTTCAGGTGAAAACGCAGGGAATCAATCAAAAAGAGAAAAATGGAAACGTGTTATGTGGTCTTCTGGGAACGAGACTCCTTCCCTGCAGCAGGTAGCAGGTGACGGCCAGCTCTGGAAGCAGGTGCCAAGAGCTTATACGAATGCAGAAATTTCATAGAAGCCGGCTTGTTTTTTTCTAAGAAAATTTACAGGAAACAGAAAAGTTTCTATATTTCAAAAGGAATAAATAATTCAGAAGAATCAATTTGTCCGTACAAAAAATATAGAAAAAGATTTAAAAACCCCTGTATTCCAAAGGGTTGTATTTGTAAGCGGCACCAAGCACAAGTATGTGGCTTGAGTAGACGTTCTTTTTGAGCGGTTCTTCTATATCACCTAGTGTACTATTTTATCTTGAAACAAAGAAGCACATCTGTTCTGTGAGAACAAAAAAACAAAAACAAACGTGTTCCATATAGCCACGGGGGCACCAGGACCCTCATGCCACCACAACTCCATGCTCAAGCAGTCATCACCGTCACATTTTAACCGTCGATTTCTCCTCTTTTATAACACAAATTGATTCATTTAAAAATATATATAAATTGAAACATAACTTTCGTTGTAGTATATTTTTTTTTAGTAGACTAGGTTGAATAAAATTTGAATTTTAAAATATATGCATTGTTTTTCATCTATTTTTCTTTTTTTTTATCTTGAATTTTAACACAAGAATATTAAATATTGATTTGGTTGGGGTGTGCCAAGCCTAAGCTGTACTGCAATGCTTGAGTGACACTTGAAGAATCATAGTGGCAAGCCACTGTTATGAATTCTTCCCCCACAAAAATAACTTTAATATATCATTGTGAAGCGGTGCCTCACAATATCAGATATCAAACTGATAAGAACAGATACTACACTTGATCTTAGCCAAAAGGCCGAGAAAGGTATGAGTTGCATTATTTGTCTTGGGATAGTTTTATTACCTCCTGCCGGGTTACAACTCTTTTTCCGTGGCGGTATGGTGCAAAACTAAAGAGGACTATTGTAGATTGCAAAAATATATCAGGATACTGAATATGAAAGGTCTTGGAGAACCAACACACGATATGGCCAAACAGGTGGGCTGGGACGATCGGGATGCAAAGGAATTCATACGGGCCGTTATTTGGCCGGGGCGTTCTTGGCCCATGGATCTGAGGGGAAGAAACGATATGGCCCAACTGTCGTTTCTCGTTACGAGCGCGATGGTCAGACACCCGTTAATTCTTCCAAGTTCCCGTTCGTTTGGGCAGTACTGCTGCTTGCTTTTGTCATATTTCTAAATCTGTAAGTATACCTAGGGGCCAGATTGTTGACAAGAAGATAACTCTTTGGCAGTAGCAGCCGGCAAGACGAGATGTGGTATCTTTCTTGCATATCCTTCCTCGATGTATAGCAGCCTCAAACAGCACAGCACGTCCTTCCTTCCTAAAATCCACAGTTCTTCAGAACAAACACTATATACTGTGACCGACACCCTCAAAAACAGCAACACATACATTCCAGCTGTCATAACCTCTACATCATCCACACAAGAGTGATCTCAATCTGATACATGTACCACCGTGATCGGAGAGCCAAGTATTTCTTCAAGACAGTGAATGGAACATCTTTCAGATAGCCTGATTTGTGTAGTATGCGTCTCAGGCTGCTTTATTTTCTCCTTGACCATCAGCACCATGCTGGAGTTACCTCAAATGCTAGCCTAATGACTTGAATGCATGGGTAGAAAACACCTCTATCCATGAGCACCTGCTAAGCACCACAAGCACCTTGCCTTATATCAAAATAAAGAAGGGGGTCACTGAAGATACAACCTAGAAGCCCATGTTCCAATAGATTCTCACATGATAAATTGAACTGAACTCTTTTTCCGTACTGTGCTGTAACAAACCATGTAGGAATCTAAAGGAAGGTTCTAACTACACATCCTGACATCCTACATCCAGGATGTAACAATATACAGTTCCACATAACAGTTTCTTTGCAAATTGTCATTATAAATGTGAACAGTATCGGATAGTGGTACAGTTGATTAAATTACAAAATACAAAATACAGTAGTAGCATGCTTAGAAGTTAGGAGCTCAGAAACGTGCAGATTACAGCAGTGGCATTAATATTCAGAAACTAGCTCCCAGAACATTCTTCACCTGACTGTAGATGATTAGCAGAAACTAATAGTTATTCAGTTCGTCTTCAGAGCTACCCATGTTGAAGAACCAGCCCATGACGACGTCAGTCAAGAACTCTGCATTGGGTCTGCCAAATCTTCTCCACCAGGCACAGATCTTTTAGTGATTGAATAGCGACAAGGGGTAGAAATCAGAAACTTCGAGTACAGTTCTACAGTCTTTCGGTATTCAGGTACCCTGACAAAGAATACGAATCTGTACAGAACTACATTTCTGAATTTTGTCAGAATAATGTAGCACTTAGCATAAGTAGTCGATACTGACAACATGTTAAGAAATGGTTTGCTGGTGCACTGCAGAAATTCTACCAGTGGCCACCACGACCATCGACCGTAGCAGGTAATTTGTTCGCTGCATACGGCTTTGGCTGCCCAGTTTGGTTCACATCCATCCTTTCAGCATCACCTGTCTCACTCTTGCACGTCTGGCTTCTTCTGGGGTATGAGCTTCCAGAAGGGATATTGTTTGGGGCAATTGCTGGGTGCCTAGCAATTCTCCGTTGCTCATATTGCTCGGAAGCAGATGGTGGACAGGGGTTGTACTGCATCACCGAACCAACCGCTTTACCAGGCCTTGCAACATCACCTATCAGATGAAGTGATGCATAAATAAGTCCAGGATTAGCATTAAATTATGCAGAACTAACAATGACGACTAAATGATCTATTGTATATGCTAGATATCATTTCTCCAAAATAACAGAACATTAAAAAATAAAAACAGATAAGTAATCTAAGAACATCCTGCTTGGCTGAAACTCAAATATACAGTAACAGCACATCAGTTTATACATCTAAATACAATGACTTCATCGGGTTTGCAGATGTTTACCTTGAGGAACATGGGGTGGAAATTTACTTGCAACATAAGCAGAATGTTGATATGTCTTCTGTGTATTTTCTCTGATTATACACTTGGAAAGATCCTCGGTGATGTTGGCTGTGGTTTGTGATCGGTTGTCCGAATAGACAACAGACGGCCTGTCATAATATACACAAGTAGATAATCAGGAACCAGACAATTGTGCCTAAGATTTTTTTTTTTTTTACCTGTAAATACAGCAGGGAGACCCCCACTGTAAGAGATTTTTTATTAATTTTCAAAAAAGAAAAAGAGGAAAAAAAACTGTACAAATAAAAGAGGGGCTAAAAGAACTAAGCTACAAAACTGCCTAAGATTGTTATCACTTAAAGTTAATTCAAGGCAGAGAAGGAGCGATATCTCACCGTGGCAATGAATTATGTTGCCTCTCAGGTGGAGTTCCTGTAGATCCCTTGGCATAATGCTCTTCAAGGTATGCAAACTGCTTTTTAAAATGATCTACTGCACTGAAAAATGAAACGGCAACTCATTTCAGTTCTATGAAAATGAATCTCAAATTATTTAGTGACTGACTGGCTACACTAATCAGCATTAATCTTGTTCCACAAATCAAGTAATCACTACTCAATACCAATCAAGCAAAACTCTCTATCTCATGCTTTATGTACCACTTATTGGCAATCACATAGCAGTGAATGATTATTGATTCATAAATCTGCACACATAATAAAGCAAGAATGATGAACATACAAATATATAAAGTAGCCAGGTTACTACTATAGCAGCACAAATTGTCTCAAGAATTTATTTAGGCACTTTTTAGTCAAAAGATGTTAAAGAATGAAAGTGGCATTGGCTATTTACACACCTTGGGTACATGAAACCACTTGACTCAGTTCCCTCAAGAAACTCCCTCAGCATCTTTGGATGATACTCAAGAATTTCCCTATATATGAGTTCCCTTATGTCTTCCTTTGTAACTCTCCGTCTCTCGAATTCAAATTCAAGTTTTGTGACAGCCTGTGCAGAAGGCTCTCTATCCACATTGGCTATATTCTTGAAATAAGGATCTGCAAGAGCCTGGCAAAGTGTATGAGACATTAGCTGATGTTGCGGACACTTCAGGTTACTAACATGCAAAGTTGAACGCTCTACAATCTGGTAGTAAAAAAAGGGATGTCAATAAAATCACCTCTTCAGCACTTGGCCTGTCTTTTGGCTCAAAAGCTAGCATTCGCTCTAACAAACTTAGCGCACGTGGATCTGCATTTGGGAACTTTTGCGTAAAAGGTATAGGCTTTTTCCGCCTCATACTGCTCAAGTAGCGCCTGGCCTTTTCATTACGAATCTACAGGGCAATTATATAGAAGCATTAGACTAATTTTGTTGCAGTATAATAAACATATTGATGCTAAACTGTACCTACCCTCGATATTGCTTCTGGAGAAGGTGTTCCCAGGAGATCTGTAATTATATCAAGTTGATGTACCACATTTTTCCCCGGGAAAAGAGGTTTTCCAGTTAACAATTCTGCAAATATACAACCAATGCTCCATATATCTATCGCCGGTGTATACTGCAAAAAAGCAAAAACACACAATGTTCAACAGTACTCCAGATATTTCACAAACTATACAGGGCCATGGAACAAGTGAGAGAAGTATGCAACAATCCTTCCTATGGACAAAGAACACGCTATAGCGACAGATCTAAAATGACATGATATTACATCAAGTGATTAAAGCAGACGCTTATGAAAGCCATGTTTGTGAGATGCTCTGCATATAAACTCAGCATAAGCTATAAGAGTGCACTCAATTACTATGGATTCTGCAGGAATTTGTCTTCAGTTATCGGTCTAGTACCCATTGACCCCAAAGTATAACTAAATCTGTGGATGTCAATATATTATGAACAAAACAGAGGAAAGGTTAAGAAGTTTGATTTCCTGGTCAGAATAGCAGCATTCTTGGAACGTACTAAATACTAACCAGATTAAATTAGATTATTGCAGCAGCAAAGACGAAAAGAGATCATGACTATTGTTGCCAGTGTCATGATTGACATCAAATCAAGCATATGTTTAGAAGACCACTAACCTTGGAGAAGAAAGATCCACACAGTTCCGGTGCTCGGTACCACCTAGTTGCAACATAATCCTAAAAAGAGAGTAAGAAATTAGGCACCACTAGAAAGCTAGACTAGCTACAAGAACTGAACAGCATAATGGTAAAAAAATGGCATACCGTCCAAAAGATTGCAGTTGGAGTATCATTGAAAGCTACCCTCGCTAGGCCAAAGTCACATATTTTGAGCTTACAATCAGCATTTGCCAGAATATTTTTTGGTTTGAGATCTCGATGAAATACATTTGCTGCAATAAGCTATTGAAAGATGCATCAGTCATATCGGGCATGTTAGTGACACTAAAAGGACTCAGTGGAAATCAAACATAGTAGGAGCCCTAATGATGACCAACTATGAATCTTTAATGAGTAGTATAGTTTCCCCTGTGTATTACTGATCCCCCTTATTTCCATATTTGTATTTTTCAACCTTTTCCTATACAACAGACATTGTCATTATCTTGCTCAAATAGACTTGTAAATTTTCTAGTTTATCTCATACAAAATAATTTGAGATGACTGTTTATACAGGTATAGATCACATATATGACCAGCCATTAATATTATCAATGAAAAGAAAGTTATCATATTTATTATATATTTTATATAAAAATATATTAGCATCAAAGAAAAGGAGTTGTAAGAAATATTCTTGACCATAAAGGCACAAACATGTTATATATGACCATCATAAAAGGCAAAACTATCTCTTGACGCATACAGCCAATTAATTAACAAAAATAGTACAACTATCAATGCCAATGAATGTTATATAATTAATCTTATGACCTAGGCATTATAAATATATAATTTAGTATCTCATAAAGACAATTAAAATGGTGGTGATGTCTGAATTGAGAATATAGCTAGGCTGACATAGTGAAGCAGCAACTCTTAGTTTCATATACAACCTATATTGAACCTTGATTTGCACCAAAATAAGTGCAAAATACCATTCCATTTGCTTCAGATTTCAGAAACATAGGGACAAAGAACTTTGGATGGGATATTTTTTATTACCGCAAAGAAATGACTTCCTTGAAGAAAGTAGACACCAAAATGAACAGTTTTGATGTATCTGAAAGTAACCTACAATCTTATATAGTCCTCTTGACTTTTGAGAGTATAGTTTCAGAAAACATAGTTAGTTTTCAACTCCCCACCCCAAAATGTTAACAGTGGCTTAACGGCTACTACCACATAGTTCAGATTGTTGTCAAGGTACATTTATACCACTCCAATGGTCATGCAAAGTGGCAAGTTAATCACACTTATTTTTCTGTAAATGTAGAATTCCACACCACATGCTACAGCCTATTCTATTAGAATATACAGAAAGAACCATAATAATCCATGTGAAAGCAAATCAATTACCTGTATGTATGTATTTCAGTCCTCTCAGCAACTGATACAAGAAAAACTGATAATGCTCAGGGGTCAAGTCATCATTCGCCTTTATAACTTGGTGCAAGTCAGACTCCATGAGCTCAAAAACAACATATATATCCCTGAACTCCCTCCTGGACGGCGGGAGCAGGATATGCTTGATCTCCACAATATCCGGGTGCCGCAGCAGCCTGAGCAGCTTGATCTCCCGGAGTATCCGCGTCGCGTCCGGACACGTGCTCGAAGATGTCGTTTATCTTCTTGATAGCCACCTTCTCGCCGGTGTGAGTGTCCATGGCGGAGCAAACCACGCCGTAGCTGCCCTTGCCTATGACCTCCTCTATCTTGTACCGGCTCCCCTCGCCGTACTCCGTGAAGAAATCCATCTCTGACGGTGCCTGCATCGCCAGAGAGAGTAAATGACCAAGGCCGGACAATGTATGGCAACTGACCCAGGCTAAAAATCACAACTTTGTGGGGGAGGCAAACAATATCCACAGATCAGAAAAGAAATGGCCAAATCAGACACCAGAGCTAATGGAGATTTGTAAACTGCAAGACCGTTGTGACCAACAGAGCAACGGGAAATCACAGCAAGGACAAAGCATGCAACGGAAAACCAAACACACAAGGCTAAATAAAAGTCAACAGAGAGTCCTAAACGCCCAGATTTGGAGCCGAGAAAGCGAGGAGGACCACCACCACAACACCACGAGATGAGACAGGGGAGGAGGCAGACCTTCTTCTTCTGGTCGTGCTGCATCCTCCCAGCAATAATCAGCAGGAACCACCACCGCCCAAGCGAGGAGGATCTTTGGGCAAAGGGGGCACGAAAGGCCGGATCTTGCGAGCCAGATCCAGCAGGAAGAGGGGGAACGAGGCCGAGGAAGACGCTCACTGCTGCTCAGTGCCTTCCCACGCGCAAGAAAGGCAAGGCGAGGGGAGGCGAGCGCGGCGACAGCGCAGATCTCCCTGTCCCGGAGGAGCTCTGCAAGGAGCCGAGAGCCGACAAGGGGGGGAGGGGCGGATCGCCCAACCAACGAGGAGCACAGCTGTGATCTAAGCAGAGCTCGAGGCCGCCCACATGGAGCGAGTGGGGGAGAGAGAGAGAGAGAGAGAGAGAGGTGGTAGCTGAGGCGTCAAGTGAGGGAGACCACCAGCAGCAGCAGCACCACTTCCCAAGTGATATCGCGGCGTCTCAGCTGCCACGAGCTGGTTTCTCCTGCACACACACACACACACACACCCTCGCTTCGATTTGCTTGGCTGGTGTGCTCCTGTCTGTCCTGATGACTCGTGAGGGCAGGGCAGCGGCGATGCCGATGGGCGACGATGGTGGCAAAAGGATTGGGGCATATGGAGCCACCTGGAAGTGTCGCCGTCGGGCACGGTTGGAGGCACAGGTTGCGCCGGTTTCTGCCGAAGCTTTCGGATGCGTCTGTCAGACCTTCCGCAGCGGGGGACGCTAAACCTTCCTCAACCTAAATTTTACCGTCCAAACGGCCGCAGCGGGGGACGCAACCACGCACGCAACGCTTGCGTTCGAGCGGGGAGACGCTGCCTTTCGGGGACGTACGGAGGAGACTGTAAACGCGCTGTGGGGTCCGCTCGAGGAGACAGAAGGACGGAGCTACGCCGGGGCAGCGCGAGCCCGGCCCGAGGCAGCGAGCGCCATGGCTGCCGGTCGCAGGATCCATGGCGGAGGAGGGGGAGCGAGGAGGCCCGCCATGGCCGTCGGGGAGTAGAGGAGCATGGCCGCCATGGTTGTCGGGCCGCGCATGGCCACCCGCCGCGCCGGCCGAGGAGGGAGGAGGAGGAGGGGGCCGCGCTCGCCGGGCCGCACGGCCGAGGAGGGAGGAGGAGGAGGGGCCGCGCGCTCGCCGGGCCGCACCCGCCGCCGAGGAGGGAGGAGGAGGAGGGGCCGCGCGCGCCATGGGAGGGAGAGGGAGAGCACGGAGGCGGAGGTGGCGCCGTGGGCTTGCCTGCGCGGCGCGGGCTCACCGGCCCCGCTCCGCCGCGCGGTCGCCGGCGCGTGCTCCGCCGCGGGCTCGCCGGCCCCGCTCCGCCGCGTGCTCCGCGCCGCCCGCCTCCCGCCGCTCCGCCGAGATGGGGACGCCGGATGGGGATGGGGACGCCCGCGCCGGCCGCCGCGAGCTCTGGTCCGCCGCCAGCGCCGGCCGCCCTTGCCTCGCCGGCCGCCCTTCCTGTGCCGCCCTTGCCACGCGGAGGAGCTCCACTCGGGGTCGGGGACGGACCGACGGAGGAACCGAGAACGGGGACGAAGAGGAAGAGTACTGTACTGGATGAGGATCCCACTTTTGATAAAAAGAAAAAAAAAATCTGACATGTGGGACCCACTGCTGCTATAGAGTAAACTGTAAACGATAGATGAGTGCGGGAGAAACTAGTATAGGGGAGAGAATCTTGATGACCAGGACGGAATATTCCTTATAGGGGAAGAAAATAGAGTTCCATGGGTGCGGGTAGTCTCAACGAGTAAACTAATTGTGGACGGTGGGGACGGCGGCGATCGCGTCCTCCCTCGTCAAAGCTGGAACACGCTTTGTGCTAATTAAGCCGCTATAGCTAGCTGTCTGTGAGTGAGCGAGCGCTTGGACAGGTGACTAAGTTGGACTCACTTGTCGACTACGATTAGTGAACCTCGTGTTGTGCTGGAACAACACGCTTTGTTTTGTTAGGCTATTCCTAAAGTGGTATTGGATAGTCTACTACAAAACCGAAGGCTGACGGATAGCATCCTCTAAAAAGTGGTATTATTGTGATGAAGCACTCTGTTTGTTATGTAAAAGAGACTAAGATTGCATGTGTGGGTTCTTTAACCGTTGCATGTGTTATTGTCCAATATATCATGAAACACTAGCATATCATTCGGTTATCTATTATTCTATTGGCTTCACATGCCTATGGGTTATCCTTTAAAAACACACTTGGTAGGGTCTAGTTGTAGTGTCTTTGTAACAGTTTGGCGCAAACGGTTATAATGTTTTTTTTCCAAACACATGAGTGGTTGTACGTCTAGTCTCAAGATTGAGGGTCATTAGGGTGATTTTACGTGCACCAGAAATGAGTTCGTAATTATTGTATCAACTCAACGCAGTATTTTTGGACCAATAAAATCCTTTCTTAATAAGAATACTCATATAAACTCTAAGATGTTGGATACAACGATCATGTGGTGCCAATTGTTGTATCAGCAATGTGACCTATGACTTACAGTACTAGATCACGTTAGTCAACCTTGTGTTTCAACTCTTACATTGGTATGTTGGTTCATTTTGTCAATACGATGTGCCTATGTTTTTTGAAGTCTTCACACTTAGAGCAAACTCCCAACATTTGAATTGTCAATTTTTGTTTGTTGCGAAGCATGGATTTTTGTTTTCTTACATGGAAAATGAAAATGTGGTTGACTTTTGGTGGAAATTTCCTTCTAGCTTCTAAAAGTCATCGAGTTGAACTATATGATATAATAACTTGAGGCAAAAACATGGCTATCAGAAAAATAGAAATTTTTGGTTACGTCTTGGATTGGATTCATACAAAGGTGAAGACTGATGCTTGTTACTTAATAAACAAAAAAGTTCGCTAAAAAAACTTAATAAACAAAAAACAGCCAATTAGAAGACTAGATCCTATATACTCCCTTTGTCCGGGAAAGTAAGTAATTCTAGGTTCCTATGAGTTAGGCTAGTCTCAGTGGAAGTTTTATGGGCATTTCATGTACATTTAATATAGCGACACATCAGCATAGAAAGATTTTTTGCATGAAATGGAGAGGAGAGAGAGTAAAATCGTTTCACCATGGTGAAACGCGGTAGCGGTGTTTCCAACGTCTTGGTAACTGGGTACAACGAGCACTGAGGCATTTCATGGCTATTTTTGGGGTGAACTGAGCATGCCTACGGCGGAGATAGGACAAAAAAGAGACGCATGGGCCCATGAATGCTAAAAATAGTTCTATGAATTTGTGCAATGAAATTTGCATTGAGAAAGGTATCCGTTTCACAATAAGTTTTATATTTTTGTAAACTGTGAGATGAAACGTTGCATTGAGACTAGCCTTAGCAGATGAGAAATGACACAAGTGTCTTTAGCTTACTCTCTCCGTCCCAAAATAGATGTCATTCTCGCTTTCCGAGAAGTCAGCTTTTTCAAACTGCCGACAATTATATATTAAAATATATAAATATTTATACTAAGTAATTAGTATCATTGGAAAGATCTTTAAGTCTAATTTTTTAACAAAAATATTTGGAGATGAAAATGTTGTCCATATTTTCTACAAATGTAGTCAAAGTTGAGAAAGTTTGACCGGCACGTTTCCCATAACGTCATCCTTTCTGGGACGGAGGGAGTATCTAGCCACTGCAAAGTGATAATTTTTTTTTGTTTGGTGCACACATCACAACACACAACCACACAGTTTTATTTCGCACTGAGGCTAGTATAGCAGGCCCCATCACAGCCTATCATATACCATATAATATAGAGCTATAATTGTATTCTTTGACGGATAACAGCAAAAACTACAATTGCATTCTTTGACTTATAGAGAGTGTCACAAAAACAAAAAAGGAGTACATATATCCTCCTAAATCCCAAAGAAGAGTCAAAAGAACCGTTGTAACTGGACACTTCATATCTGTTTTTGATGGAAAGATACCTATATACCTACCACTATAAATATACCAGCACCACCTCCTAAGGTAATTAACAAAAAGAATTCAATCATGCCCACCAAGGACATCTGCGGTCTGTAGGGATGAAAACGGATCGAATCGGAGCGGATAATGGCTTTCCCATATTCTAATCCTCCTTTTCTTATCGGATTCGGAGCGGATCGGATATTACGCGGATTCGGATGCGAATACGGATTTTTTAGCATATCGGAAATAGTACGGATTCGGACCGGTGTCGAAGCGGAAGCAGACTTTTTAAGTCGGATAATATATGCTTACATATTGTCTTATGATAAAAAGTAATTTATTAATAACCAAACTTAATAGGCACCATGCATCAAGTGTAATTTGCACGGACAGAAGGGAACTTGCGAGCCTCATGAGAGGAATTGGCTAGCATGCGTCCTCGTTGCTTATTAGCCACCAATTACGCAAATAGACTGGGATTATCATTCCATATAGTGTGAAAAGATACCTATTATTGCAGCTTAGGCTCTTTAAAATATTCGGATTATACAGTTGACGAGCTTTGCTTGTGGGGTAAAGTATTCTTGCGGCTTAGGCTCTTTAAAATATTCGGATTATCCTATTTAAGTGTCGGATAATCCGCGTTTAATTGTCGGATAATTCATATCCGTCGGATTTTGCCAATACCATATCCTACACCGCATCCGCATATAATCGGATTCGGATTATCCGCATCTGCACGAATATTAAAAACACTTCTCCATATCCTTAAAATTCGGATTCGGAACGGATCGGAGCAGAGAATTATCCATGCCACTTTCATCCCTAGCGGTCTGTCTCTATTATTTTTCTATTTGCTGCTCTATCTCTCTATGCTGACCAAAGGAATGTGCGAAATTGCAACGTTAACGATTTATTGGCCACGGTTTTTTTTAAGCGATTTATTGGCCACGTTACATGAAAAGAGGAAAAAAGAGGTTATGGGCAGACAAGCTTATCCGGAATTCCGGAATGATAAGTCGTGCCATCCTTCAAATCCACAACTGATGATGATGACCATACAACAAGCATTGGACTCTTCATGCATGTTCACATCAGTGCAACAAGCCAATGGTCCATACATGCGTAGCCTAGCTACTACTTCCCCGCTACCAATTGAGAAATTTGACAAGCAGATGGGAAATTAACCGCAGGACGGAACAAGATTACGACAGATGATGTTACGGCTTGAACAAGAAAATAAACCAAGGCCAACACCGTTTCTTTGTTTATTTCGTCTGATTTGACTCCCTGCAAAATAATGCACAGGTTGTTTAATTGTGTTGAGCAACCCAGGAAATAGCAAGACCATATATATCTATATAATACTCCTAATAGCATCTCCAAGAATCTTTACAATATATACTCCCAACCATAGTAATAAGTGATAAAAAATTAGAACAATTTAACTTAGATCTCAAAATTCATGTTCCCTCGAGCACACGAACCAACCGAGCTATACAACACATGTGACTTATATCTTTTTTTTTTTTAATCGAGGACACTCCTCATTTCCATTATCATAGACAACAGAAATACAAGTATTCGAGAGCATGTGACTTATATCTGACGCTATTCTTTTAACTATACAATTCAAAACGTATATTATATATTTGATATACTCCAAACAATCACAAATGAAAAAGGTTTCCAACGGAAAAGTTGTAAATCTCGTTAAATACTACAACTTTAATAATAATGTTGACTTTGCCTCCATTTCGACATTGTTAATCATCTCAAATCTGATCCAAGAACTTATATTAAATAACAATGTTGACTTTGTCTCCATTCAACTTTTGTCTCTCTCATCGCTTGAACTTATTAGTCATGATGCATTATTTTTCTCTCAAAAAACAACATCAAATGGTTTATCAATGGTGAGCGAGCGGCACTCACTTTTCTTCTGAGCATAATTCACACGATACAAGAATGAATGAGTTAGAGAAGACGACAAAGAAGCTGTTGGACACGTTTTTAACCCCTAAATAGCTAAACGGGGTCTTAAGGAGAGATTTAAAATATCTTTTGGAGATGCTCTTAGAAGTTATAGACAACAATGGCAAAGGAAGGAGGGTTGGCACCCCCTAACCTTCCTATTCCCCTTCCCACACCTCCACACACCTATGCTATGCATCCTTGAATTTGCTATTCGATATTCCATTTTTTTAGATAATGGATTTAGTATTATGATGCTGATTTGATTCTTTGTCATCCCTCAATATTAATACTCCTGTCATGTATGTTCCTGTTATATGCTGGATTCACACCACTGGGCACTGGCTATAGGCATACTCCAACAGAAGGGGAAATAAAAGAAAAAGAAGTACCGACAGAAGGGGAAATAAAAGAAAAAGAAGTACCGTGGGCATACTAGCTTATCCCGATGATAATTGATAAGTTATGCCATGCTTCATATCTGACCATCCAATGGCCTCTTCATGTGTGACCACTGGCCAGACAAATATGTCGGATAGTATTAGTACATCCTCAATACGAGTTGTCAACTCCAATTTTGACGGGCTAAGGCCAAACTAGGACATATGATTTGACAAAAGGAAGTTATTTCATCTGACGCTTCACTGCTTGAAAAGTAGTAGCATCTCAAAGGTAAAACGTTCTTGGCTACATGTCTTTTTCAAGCACCTAACTGTCCGAATAAAGGCGAAGAAGAAAAAGGTTTCTTCGCTTGAACAAAACCTTACATATCTCGTCACCATTTGTTCACTCCTATAAAAATTGTTACAGGGTACATATAGTGTCTCTGATTTCCATTCCATTTTTTTTTTGATACTATGGAGATATTTTTGCCACAAACTAAACACCTGAAGTTATAGGTGCCATGGACAGTTTTAAGCAGAGAATCCGCGATTTACATGACTCTGAATCTCTGATCTTCATTTATAAATTATAAATGGAGTAAAAATAAATAGTAGAGTAGATAAACTAAGTTCAGTACCATCACAAATCATGTACAAATTACAAAATACATAGGAAGCCTAAGCCACATGCCAATGGCACATAGACAGCGGGCTTCAATTGTTGTCGTTTTTGTGATGGTGCTTAGCGATTGTCTTCCCTTGATTCCTTACTTTCCAAGAATTGGGAAGAATCTTGGACCAAACGGTCCATGATATGTTACTTGCGGTCATTGATATCAGATGAGATCGATCCGGCTACTCTCAACGAGTCCCTTGATGGACTTGTACCGAAGAACATACAAGTCATCAGCAACCAAATCCACAACCTCCTCTCCTCTTCAAGGAAGCAAGCATCAGCGTCAGCAGAGCATGAAAGGGTGTAAAGCAAAGAGTCGGATGTGTCTTTGGGCACTTACATGTCATCTAGCTGGAATGCACCTACATCGCTCTTGGTCTTGCAGAATACAAAAGTGTCAAGTTTAGGCTCCGGCACTGAAAGAGGCATTTGAAAACTGAATCAGATGGATGGTTGCTAGTGGCCGATTACATGATCAAACATGTCTAAAAGCACATCTGCTGCACATCTTTAGAAATATAAAATTTCAAAGCATTCAGTATCTTTCAGAGATATAAGCCTGTGAATGAATAATGCATAAGTATGTCCCTGCAGTGGTTATCAATGTAGCAAAGCATGCTTTAAGAGCCTTATTTACTCTTGAACCTTTGCCTAAAAGTGAAGCTAAAGGCTAGTCTAAGAAAAGGGAGAAGCTAAGGGCTGTTTAGCCTTTGCCTTTATTCAGTACTAGTCAGTCGCAGACCTTTTACAAATAGGTTGATCTCCTCAAATTTGATAAATACATCAGAAATGCATTTGTAAGCACGTAGTGACCGGGGGTCATGTTCATAATTTGGGGACAGAAATCTAAGACGCGGTAGGTAACCAGAACCATCACATAAAAACTGCAAGAGGCATCCTTATACTAGATCTGTGATTAATTTGACAACTAAACTTTTGTTATGTAGGAAGTCGACTTTGGAGCACAACTAACGATCAGAGTCCCCGAGGATACATGACAGGCTGCCCACTTGAAACGAAACGGCAATAGTTTCTACCTACTCATGACTGAAGCTGCAGACAACAAGAACAGTATAGAAGTAATAGTAGCAACAAAACAAGGAACAGATCAAGTGAAGGGCATATACCCATGTCATCCTCGGTGCTGGACAACGACTGCCTGGTGACCGAGTCATAGCCGTAGGGGAGCTTGGACAGCACCGACTGCTCCAGATGCTTCTCCATGATCTCCGCGCAACTTGTGAAATCCATTCGCATCAGAATTCAGAACCACGGTTCATTTCACAAGGCAGCACAGACGATTCTGGCAAGTGCAGTCAGAATGTACTGTACCTCTTGGCGAAGCGGCGCTCCTGCGGCGATAGGCGGGCGAGGAGGTCGTCGGACCTGGAGATGTGCATGGTGTACTTCTCGATCTGCAGCAGCCGCGATCAGAGTGGCGCAACAGTCACTGATTTTTGTTCAATTTAGGCAGCGCACGCACGCACGAACGAACGAAAATTGGAAGTACAGTAACAGCAAACCTTCTGCAGGCGGAGGCGGAGGTAGGAGCGGAGGAGGAAGAGGCTGCGGTCGAGGTCCATCTGGTACAGCGACACCACCAGATCCTCGACGCCGCCGTCGGCGAAGTCGTCGAGCGTCTCCTCCTGCAGGAAACGGCACGAACCTTACCCCGGGTCAGATCCAGCGCCGCCGCAAGGAAGGAGGAACCCGGCCGCGGCGAAGGGAAGACGGAGAGGGAGAAGATGAGGGGCGTACGAGGAGCTGGATCTGCTCGCGGACGCGGGCCACGAGCGGCGCGTCGAAGCGGAGGACCTCCGGCGCCGCCTTCTCGTTGCGCCACGCCCGCTTCAGCAGCTCCACGTCCGTCGTCGCCGCCGCCGCGGCAGAGTCCTCGTCGTCCCAGGACGACATCCTCGTCGTGCTCCCCTTGTCTCCCTCCCTCGCTGGAGGCTGGGGTGGCGACGCCGATGCCGAGGACCCGGCCGGCGGCGGCGGTTGCGGCGCGGGGAATTTCGGCAGGCGCGGCGGGCAAGGCTTCTGGCGGGAATTTGGGGGGCGCGCGCGGGAAACTCGCCCAGTCTCTTTTTATTTTCCAGCAAAAAAACGCAAGGTGGGCTACATTAGACTACTACCTGGGCCGTTCTGGGCCTACTAGCCTTCTGCTTGTGCAGGGGACCCGGCCTCGTTGTCGTCGCGCCGGCTTGGTGGTGGGACCCGCGGGTCATTGTCCCAATCTACTCCCTGTGGCTGCTATCTTCATCCCGGATCTCCCCCGACCCTCGTAGGCGGGAAAGGAAACGTCGCGACATGGGCCGGTCGGGCGACAAAAATATCAGGCGCCGGCGGTGGTGGTGGACCGTCCACGGCGGCCTCACGCACCCACGGGCCACGGCCCACCATGTGGGGCCCACCCGCGCTCACGAGTGGCCCCGAGGAGCCAACGACCCCCCGCCACCATCCCGAACTCCTCCAGATTCCCCGAATCTCCCTCGCGCACCACAGAAAAAAAAAAAAAAAAGACCCGGCTTTGTCCGTCCGCCGTCCCCGCCGAGGAAATTCCACGCTGTCGCTCGTTTTCCACCGCGGCGGCCGGGGCGAAATCGAAATCGGCCGGATTTCCCCACGCCACCGTCGCGCCACGCCGCCTCCACCCGTTCGCCCTCCTCGCCCCCGCTTTTATCCTCCACCCCCTCGCCCCGCGCGCGACCCACGCCCGGCCGCCCGCTCGCCTCCCGCCTCCCTCCTCCTGTCGTCGCCGCTCCGCCGATGGTGGGGGACCTGTCCCTCCTCGCCGTCGCCTCCGCCTCCCCCGTCGTCCTCCCGCCGTCCAAGGTACGCTTGCCGGCCCTGTCCGGCTATCCCCCCGAACCAAAATTCCCCGAGCCAGCTGAGGAATCGCAGCCGGGCTGCCGCCGGTCAATTCCCCCATTTCCCCGTGCCCATTGGCTTACCAGTTGCGATTTCGGTTTTGCTGTGGCTTATTACGGGTTTCCTGTGTCGCGGTGAAACAGGAGCTCCATGGCGTGCTGCCTCTCCAGGTCCAGGGGAAGAGGCCGCAGGACGCCGGCGTGCAGGTGCAGCTCTGCGCGCAGCACCCGCCCCATCACCATCTAGAGGGGTTGCCTGCTTCTGCTTACCACCAGGGCCAGCCCGTGCAGGTGGTCGTGCCCGGCGTCGGCCATCAGGGGCAGGCGCTGCCCGCCGCCTACCAGGCCTTCGCGATGCCCGACTCGGCCACGCTCATCGACGTGCAAGGTTGGTGCTTTCTGATCCGCACGCCTCGTGTTGTAATCTATGAATTGTTCTAGAGGGTAGCGGCTGCTGCCTTGTCTTGCACATCATCATATCCACCACTTTAGTTGCCTCTTTCACAAGTGGGTGCTCTGAATGCCTCAGCTTGAGCTTAGGAGCCTACAATTTTTAGAATGAAGTGATGTGCGCTAGTATCTGATGATTGCTCATTGATAGAAACATGCTCATTGATATAAACAAAAGCAGACAACGTCCATCAGCATTAGCCTTGTTCCTAAGCGAGGGATTGAAAGAACATCTATTTACACATCCATGGCATCTTCCATGTTTGCATCAAAAAAGAGTGAACATGCAGTTTGTTTCATTCTATGCATGCTTAACCTTCAACACCAACACCAGTGGGATGCTACTTTGTTGCACAGTCCAAATATATGAGTAAAGTGTTCATGGTTATCTTTTACATCCTCTGATGGATAACTCCAATCCAGTCATCTCATATCTCATTTTAATGTCTTTGGAACAGATTCTCACCCTGACTCGGTTCAACTTAGCATTGGGATCGCTGAGCAATGTGCAAGGCAAGAGAAACTCCTCAAGTTTCTGATGTCAGGGTCCGACGTGAAGGAGCTCGACGAATCCTTGCTGGCTGAGTTCACGGGGCAGCAGACCCTAGCAATAAACATGGGAACTCAGCCGTATATGCCGGATGATAAGTTCGCGATCTCTGAGTTCGTGTTGAGTGAGCCCCAGCACTACCTGCCAGAGAAAGAACTCGTCATCCCTGATCCGCTTCTGCGCTTCGCTCAGTCCCATGGCGTTGCTCTTACTGTTGATCAGAATGGCCGGGTCCTGATCGCTGGCAATGGTGATGAGATGGTAGACTTGCTCTCGGTTTTCCTGGAGTTCAACATGTCGAAACGAGGAACAGGTGGCTGTAAGGCTGCGTTTCTTGTTCCATACTTTGAGAGGTAATACTGCAAAATGTTTCTCTCTGAGCTGCAAACGCAAATCATTCTATGTTATGTGACTTTGCTTTGCTTCTGATATGTGTAAAGAATTATTTTCTTGCTAAGTATTATGTTGGAACTATTAACTTGCCGCAGCTTGCCCGTTAATTTCCATGAATCAGGTAGCTGAGAGTGGATTAATATCATAATATAATGATGCATAGTATATCCAGTATCTTCTAAGAACCCATGGATAAACTAGTACAGAACTAGATCTTCTTGCATGATTAACAGGCAAGAAGCATTAATAATAGCAATGCATAGCTAGGTAGTAAGAAATGCGTGGAGCATCGAAGTCTCTTAAGTTACCCTTCAACATAGAGGATGTAGTTTCTATGCCAATGATTTGTTTATTAGTTACAAACTGATGTTCACTGTTTTAGTTGTGAACTTGTGATCCTTAAACATTATGGTTCATTTACATATTATTAATTGTTATTGCCAGTACATTTCCAATTATGACATTTGCATGACATGGTTCTTTTTGCACAAACAGGAAAAGGCGTTCTCGGGCTAATGGCCAAGTATCCAATTTAAAATTAGCAGGCACAGCTGATGTTTTAAAAAGGTACTGAATTCTTCTTGCTTCCTTTTTTATGTTCAGGCATATGTTACTTTATGTTGCTGCTTTCAAACATTATTAGTTATATGTCATCTACCATGCTATTTTTCTCATTTCACTTATTTTAAAAGTTTTGATACTGACCACTGCAGTGCTTTTGCCAATTGGCAGTATAGCATAGATCCTAGAGTAGTTTCTGATTCTAGGTAGGGGGGAGTTAATGCGCGGGTTGCGTGGTCATGAACCACACACGGTCACCGGCGACACGCCACCCTGCCCACTGTTTGCCCTCCGCGAGCCTCCTCTGCCCCAACCGCTGCCTGCACAACCACGGCAGGCGGTACTCCACTGCCCTGCCCACCTACCGCCTGGCCAGCCTACTGCCAGGGATCTAAGGTTCAAGGGAGTCAGCAAACCCTAACTCACCTCTAGCGATGGCCGGTGTCTGTGCAGGGGAGCGCGGTCATGCGAGCACGCGACCCGTTGCTGATTATATTGTGTTCTAGTGGTGTGACTTCATCATTTGCAGCACAAATAGTAGTAGGCATTTTTTAACTCTCTTTATTCTGTATGTTATAATTTAGAAAGTTTCTATGAAAATTAGCAAACACTAAGCAGAGGGGCACGTTATTTGAACGTTCTTACGTGGTTATAAAGTTCTGCCTTTATGCCAGAAGTATGTATAATGATTTTGGGGCTAACCATGCATGAAAGTCTTTTAATTGGAAGGTCTTCATTTAACCTTGACATGTAATGTTCAGGATGAATTCTTTAAGTTTACATGCATGTGCTGGAACATTTGAATATTTAACTTTATGTTATGCTACATTTAGATTGTTGTTTCCACCTTATTAGACAATCAAGATATTAATGTGGTTTATGTTTTAAAAAAACATGCAGTACTGATGTGAACTCAAAATCTTTGTCAAAGAAGAAACGTAAAGTGAAAAACATCAAAGAACGTGACTTGTATCAGAGAAACTACACACATGCTAGCGAAGCTATTTTATCCATCCTACTGGACAAGGACAAAAGCAGCTCGACAATCCTCTCACTGAAAAAGGCTGGTCCGGAGATCACTGAACTTTTAACACAGTGCTCTATTGGCATCGCTGGAACTGGATTAGCTGTTCTTCTGTCAGTTGTGTGCAAGATGGCTACTGGCATGAGGACTCCTTTTGCTTCGGCTCGACTGCTTAGCACCAGTGTTGGATTCGGACTCTTTTGGCTGTCCTGGGCAGTCAATGGATTGCGTGATACCATTGCCAGCATTTTCAGAAGCCCAAGTAACGTGAATACCGAGGATGATGAGGTCGCAGTGAAAATAGAAAAAAGTGTGAACGAAATTCTCTTCAGGGCATTAACTCTGCTGGCAATCACTGCACTGAAGTTTGCATGAGCAGCTATTATAATTTTTATAGGTTTGTGGTTTGTCTACCCAATTGGGATATATAGTTCACCTATATGTGGTTCAGGAGTGTAGCATTGCTGGAGTACTGCTTCTGTAGGACCAAGTTCCACCTGCCCAAATCATGATTGTAGTTTCACATTGATCTTGTAGAAAATGAGCCAAGTTGTAAATTGTACAGAATTTTGCAGGAAGGTCAAGTGTATATTGTGAAAGATGAATCTTACTTCTCTGTGAACATTGATAATCTAATGCCCAGAGCTTATTTATATTTTTTTATCTACCTTAGCTGCTGCACTGTTTTTTTTTTCTCTTTAGTAGCTGTTTGATACCTGGTTGAATCCTGATGTTGCTTTGAAACTCCAAAAAATAATTCCATTGTGTGGGATAATTCATAGGAGGAAAAAAAATAGCTGCATTATTGTTTTCTCCTTCACCTTCAAAAGTGAGTCTTATTACATAAACGTAACGAAGCAGGAAAGAACTGTAAGCAGCTGAAATGCGAGCGCCTGAGCGATGTGATTGATGTCCTTACAATGAGATTCATTGATGTCCTTACAATGAGATTCATAAGCAGATCTATCATAAGATAGCATGTAAGGGAGAAATTTCGAAGGAGCAGCACTACTGGTAATATTCAAAACAGACAAGTTGGCGTCGGCAGCTGCTGTGGCAAAGCAGTTGAAAGTCTCTGGATTTCGAACCACCGTGGCAATATAGGCGACCGGAGCCTCGGTTTCAAATTCATCACCAGATGTTCCGTTGGTTTCCCCTTGTCTACGGTCTCGTCTTAGAAGCATTGAGAGTACTCGAACAAGGTGTGGCACACAAACCGGATCGTAAATAATATCTGCGCCAAGACTGCCAAAAGAAAGTGTTTAGTTGAAGGAACGAAAGCATGAACAGCAGTGACACGTTATGTACTGGGTAATTTTTTTTCTCACTAGATAGGCTACAGCAATTCACAATGCATTCCCTGCCTCTGGCAGGAGTGGGATACTGCTACCTTCTACAACACAAGATTTGTATGAGTTCACACTTACTTTCCAACAAGAAATACCCATGAGTTCACACTTACTTTCCAACAAGAACTACCCAAACAGTGAATGGATAACTAACACTCTTGTCACATCTAAGCAATTAATGAATTATTAACATTATTTAATTTAATAGGAAAATGTAGAAACAGCAACTGAGTTACACAAAGGCCACAATGAAAAGTCCTTGATAAATTCTGATTGACACACTAAACTACTGAAATTTGTACTACGTGAATCATTTCACTGATCAGAAATATTGCTAGAAATTCTAAGCGAGCATCACTTTTCATCACAACTTCTACAGATGCTTCTTGAAATCTTTGCTCTAATCAGCTATTATTTTATTACCTTTGTTGAGTATCTTACTCAAATAAGACTCGGTTCCCATGATTATGATTGTGTGTACAAACAAAGAAATATTGCAACTATATATATTTCTGTACTCACATTACGTCTGGATGGTAGCCCCATAAATCGCTTTCAGACACTTCTTCCCAAGAAAGATATTTGCACTCTACCTGCACGCCACAATGAATTATCACCAAGTTAGATCTAATAATGCATTTATCCAATGCTCAAGGAGCGCCATCTGAATCAACTGTTGAATGCCAGATTATGTAATAGAAAACATCTGCACACAATACTCTGAGTTATGCAAGGAAACTAACAGACCTTATTCTTGCTTTCTTTTAGCACTCTAGAATCTTCCTGCACAGTGTATAAGTTATTCAATTCCATATTTTCCTTCATGTTTCTGAGTGTACATGGGTCACCATCAGTAAGAATAACCTGCATAGACATATATTACAATTGTAATTAATTTTTTGATTTCTTAAGAAACTTGTGAACATAATCAAACTGAACAATCCGTGCTTAGCTCCAAATTAAGAAGTTAAATAGTACATAAGCACCCACTTCACAAAGTTAGGAAATACATGATTCACCTTTCACCCATGGAGGATATGACATTCAAATGGAGAGTGGCATAATAGACTTGCATACCTTAGAGGCACCAACAGAATTAAGACAAATGCCCACCAAACCGACACCAGAACCTAGCTGCTTGTCATGCAAACGTTAGAGCAATAACCACAACTAACAAATTCTGAGAATATTTCTCAAGTGCAAAGAAAAACAAAAAACACCATCACCTAACTATTTATGCAAAGAAAAGTATTTAGGTAATTTTGCACATAAACAACATGTCTCTTCCATAGATAGCTGGCCAGAGATATCATGTAGTCTATACTACTACAAATTATGAAAGGTATAAGAAATTAGTTTCATGACGATACATAATTTTAACACATGTTCACAAATACAGGATCAAATCATGGTGCACAGAGCATACACTAAAACAAATACTGATCATCCTATTAAATTCTAGTAAGCCTTATATAATAAGAAACAAAAATGGACCAAATAAGTTTGCATTATTATTTGAATATTGATAGAAATTAATTATTGGAGCATGAGCTAAGCATATTTACATAAAGTTTCTTACATGAGGTCCTACTGGTAATGTATTTCACACTAATAATAAAATTAATCACTTACCTCAAAGCAACACTTTGTGGAGAAAATTTTAGGATGTGAAAGAATAAATTCAGACAAGAATAGGCTTGATGGCCAAAGAGAACACCTGAAATTGTAAAATATCCGAAAAATATCAAAATAATATATGAAAGTAGTAAGGTTAACTATCTGATCACCAGATCTTAAGAGTGTTTAATGATATCGTACCCTGTATCACCTTCAAGCATATTTGAAGAACATGATAGTCGAGCAACAACACTTACTAGCTTTGAAGACATGTTACCTACATATATAAACCGGATTGTCACCATAGATCTTTATAATGAATAATATAATTATGGTATAATATACATGAAGAAAGTTAAATAGTACGAATTGACAACTTACGTGTAGAAGAGAGAAAAGATATTTCTTTATAAATATGATCGCTCTTGTCTAATAATGACTCCTTCTGCATACAACAATAAGTTGTTTTATGATAGTGTCAATGATTATCAACAATTAAGATACAATATAGATAAAATCTACATACTGCTTTACACAACATACGTTGAGCAAATTCCTCATGAAGTTCATCAATCACAACATTTGAAGATAATTCAACCTCAGATATAATCTTTTTAATAATAATTTTTGTATAAGTAGAGTCTTGGCATCTCTCTACCTGCACCAATACAACAATATAAAAATACACATTATTAATATAAACTTAAATAGTTACACTATATTAGTGTTTTCCTTACGTAAATAAATTACATAGTCCTTATATTGCAAAGATAAATATGTCTTATTTATATTATTGAGTTGTGAGACAACAAGAAAACGAATGATTTACGTTTGAGCCAATGCAAGTCTCCAAAAGAAACTTTTGGACATGTGTAGTGATAGAACCTCCACCAGCTTCTCTGCAAATTAAACAAAACCATACATAAATATGAAGCAACATAGAGCTTCTAAATATATTTCTTCTCCGAACTTGTAGCAGATTGATGTGTGGTTCATAACAGTGCCACATATTTCCCCCAAATCAAGGTTTGCATGTTCCTCTCAACAAATATGTGCTAGTGCATGTTCATGAAAAAAATTCGGAGGCCTTAACAACATTTTCATGGTTAACTAATTAGTAGTTTCAAGTCACTCAAAACTTGTTGCGGGATCGCAGTTATGTGATGCTGGTGGAGTGTTTCTCAAACAGAAACAAACCACGTAGATTATATGGGGCATTTACACCAGGTGGCTAAAAAACATGCTCCTCATTATTCCCTATTCAATCCCAATTAGAATCGCTTCTGGTCTGCTCTCCGCCCTGCTGCTCCCCACTAGAATCGCTCCATCAGAGCATCGGAGCTACGAGTAAGAGAACAATCCACCAAACAAAAGCATGACAATTCACCCGTACGGCTGGAAGCATGTGCTGGCCATTAATATTGGAGGCCAATCACTAGCCAAACTAGCCACCAGCAAAGCACAATTGCAAGAACAGCATGTCACTTAGAGATCCACTTCCATGCCTAACACGGTAAGCCAATTACCAGCCAAACTAGCTATCAGCAACACACTTGCAGGGCCAGCAGGTCACCTAGATATCCCCTGCTTCCCGAATCACGAACCGGGCGCCGCGGAGCGACAGATCTCTGGGCACCGTACTACCGTTGCGATTTTGACTGGCAGCGAGCGGCGGGCGCGTACCTGGCGAGTGCGAGCACGCAGGCGGGAGGCTCCCCGGCGAGGAACGCGAGCTTCAGGTGGAGCAGCCGCTGCTGCTCGGTGGTGTCCTGCGCCGCCGCCGCGTCAGCCATCGGCGACCGGGTGGGCTTCTGTTCTTCTGCCGCCATGTTTGAGATGTGAGCGCGCACGGGAGCAGGACGCGGCGGCGACGGCGACGGCGGCGGCGGGTTTCCCTTCTGTCTGAGGCCGAGTTGGTGACCGTGACGGCCTGACGGGAAACACCACCACCAGAACTTGTACGGGCCGGGCCGTTATCCTACAGTCCTACACCAATATACACTGGACTGGGCCGATTATAGTACAGAAAAAAGTCCATTATATTCTCAAACTATATTGTTGCGGAAATGCTCCTGATCGAACGTCCTAATCTTAGGACGTGGTGAGCGACCGCTGGGCCTCGGCCCATCGCACGTAGAGAGCGCCCACGTGCCCACGCGTACCCCACACAAGTCAACACCGCGAGCAAGACCCCGGGCACACCGACGGCTCTCTCCCACCCCGTCTCCGCTCGTCTCCTTGTCATTTTCGCCGCCACCACGCAGTCTCGCTCGCTGGAACCACGGCGAGGGGAGACAGCTCCCCCAACTCCCCTGGTGCGCTCGCCTCTGCTCCAACGTCGCCTTCTCCCCTCAAGCTCTCTCTCGCTCCCTCTTCCATTCCCAAATGTGTGCGCCACCAGTGGGGGCCTCCGCCATGGGGAGCGGATGCGGCGGCGGCCGCGCGTGGATCCGGCGCTATTGCCGGCCACGATCTCGCCGGATCTGGCGGCGGCGGCGCCGCGCCTCGCATCCCCTCACTCGTGAGCCCCACGGGGTCCTCCCGAACGGGAGGTGAGGCTGCGGTGGCTTGGTAGGGAGGAGAGCCATGGCAAGGGCCATCCCGCACGACGGCGTGGCGGGATCCGAGCTCCCCCTTCTCCTCCCCCTCCCCCTCACCCCCCCCCCGGTAATGTTGTTTCCCTCCTAGCCGGATTTGAGTCCTGTATTCGGATCCGAGCTCCCCTTCCCCGCGCGTTGTTGCTCTGGGATTTGAGCTCTATATTTTTTTTGGTCTTTGTCCCTGGATGTTTCAGTAAGTCACAAATCAACGGTGCATTAGGCAACAAGCTAATGTTCTAGAGAGACAAGTAGGTGATGTTTCGTAATAGCAAGTTGATGTTTCCCGGATGTTTCAGTTTTGTTTTGTTTTTTGTTTCGGGGGTAACCATAATGTTGTTTCAAATTATTTGAGCATTTTGTTTCAATCGACATCTAGTTCTTGTTGTGTGTTCATGATGTTCAATAAATGTGTTCATATTGTTTCAGCCACGACAAACCTAATGTTTCGGTACATGTTTACCACTGGTTTCGATTTCACGCTCGTTCCCATCCGCATGCCACCGTGCTCTCTCCCGTACCGTTGTTTTAAAAATGCTTGAGTTTTTGTTGTGTTTCATACTCACGCCATGCGTGTTTCAATTCATTTTCTTAATTTGTTTCACTGTCTTCTTCGTTTGTGTTTCATCCTTACGCATATGTGTGTTTCAATTCATGTTCTTAATTTGTTTCCTTGTCTTTTCGTTTGTGTTTCAGTGGTTGGCCGTCTATGTTTCTGGGGGCGTTATGTGGGGAAGAGGCATCGATGGGGAGCGAGACGGAGCAGATCGGGCCCTTGCGGGATGCCGGCGGGGGGCAAGCGGGGGCGGTGCCACGCGAACGAAAATGGAGGAGGGGTGGGGTTGTGCGGGGCCACGAGCAGTACTGTCCGAGTCCGAGGTGGGGGGTTGCGTGCGCAAGCGAGGTGGGGGGCGTTGGTGGGCCGGGCTCGGCCGTCCTAACCTTAGGACGTCCGAGCGCCAAAGACTTCCCATATTGTTGTTATAGCCTGATTTTCGTTCTCAAACTCTATCTAAATTCAGATTAATCTAAAAAAATTCTAAAATCAGACATTTTATCAACTGAGCTTTTAAAATTAATCAAATTATCTCCCTGCACCGATTTGGAGTGGTTTTTAAGGTGGATCTACCTTTTTAGTTCAGTTTTTTTGGTAAAATATTGGATAAGATTTTTAATCATAAAAAATATATCATAAGCTTTTAAAAAAAAACCTAAACAATTGAACATAGAATGAGATACACCACATAAAAAGAAAAAAAATATGGCTCATGATCTCGTGATGCTTCCGACGAACAGATTTAATTATAGTAATATTAAAGTACTGTTTACAATAAATAGAAAATCCTTCCAAACATTATAATTATATATAAACATGCTTTAAAGACTCATCACAATAAGCACATAATAAACTACTAGCAAAAAATGCATAGCATGGAAGCATTAAACGTTACTTTATGACTGTATGTTGTACTCGTGCTAGCATCTTTATTTTGGTTGTGTTCAAATTTGAAAACATGTTTGTACACCTATTAGAATGTTTTGCAAATTATATATATTTTTTGAGTCCTAAGAAAAAACCGGTGAGTCGTTTGATTTCCTAATGTTTAAGAACTTGACTTTATGTATTGCTCTATAGGTCACAATGGATTTTGTAATCAATCTAGCAGCTCGCGATTCTGTCAAGCTTCAATATGTTAATGAAAGGCCATGAAGGCCAGGCTTAAGCTCAAAAAAGAAAAAAAGAAACTAGCAAAAGCTAGGTATCAATAGTTTTTTGGTTTTAAAGAATTTGGCAAAAACCGACTATAAAAATTGCTTGTTTGCATCTGGTCTAGTTTAAAAATGCCACATCTATACTTCTTATATAAATAAACCCCGCTAGTGAATTCTCTTGACATGCAAGTTGTCCACATCAACATGCACACCAATAATCCACTAAAACTTGTAATTAATCCAACTAGCACAAGTAATTATGATAGCTATCTCTTCATTTAACATTCATTTAGGTGTCCACATCAATATGTCAAACCATTCGCCAAAATTAATTTAAAATAGTTTAATTTATATAACTATAAAAATATAAGTCCAATATCTTTTTTAAAATTACTAGCAACTGCCCGTGCGTTGCTACGGGTACATAATTCTATCCTACGATATGCAATAGTCTGATTTTAGTGTTTCTTACCAAAAGCTTCATATATCAGTCCAATTTTCTATTGATAGCGATGTTTAATCATGTCCTCAACAAATTATAATGTGGGTAAATACTTTAAACACTATTACTTGGAATCACCTTAACAGATTTTTGTCGAAGTGGCAACTTAGATCTATTTTTGTGCATCAATGAATAATGTTCCAAGCAATCATCTCAATCCAGATGAAGTCACAAGCGATCAACATCAGCATTTCCCAGTTTTCTCCGGTCACTCCTTGTTTATGCCTACAAACTGTGGCTGTTCTCAATTTGCCCCTTTGTTCATGGAATGAGTTCTTCATGATCTTGTCTCTCTTCAATAGCAAAAAATAGTAGAAAACTCTTAAGCTCTAGATAGCACAGACCAAAAATGGTAAAACTAAATTGTGCCGGCTAACAGTAGGCTCAACCACACGAGAATAATGCATGGCCAAACGCCTTGCCCTTGTTGTAGTCCCGGTGCAGCCTCTCCTCATCGACCTGCCAGTGTATGAAACACACTACTCACCAGTCGCCACCTTGTCGTCCTTTTCCTCTGTTTCTTGAGTTATTACTGCAGAGTGTTTTGATCATGTGCAGTGCTCAGAAGAAATAAGTGTAAATATTTAATAGAACGGTGATATCATAAATTCCAATTGAGACAGATGTTTCTTAAAACAAATATAACTTAGTTGCTTGATAATCACATACCAAATAAGATGCCAGGGGTATTTTACTGAATCAATAGTCTAATTGCCTGAAATTTGGCTTGTGGACCTTCAACCCAACTCCCGCTTCAACATTCCTTTGTTACTTAATTTGGTTAGGCACAAGAAATGGAATTTATAGACCTTAGTTTAGAATTCATAGGAAAGGCAAATGTGAAGATCCATGGTAAAAAGGTCAATGCAGCATGCTAGTTTTGCTCGCCTCTTGAAGTTAATGGGTCATGTCTTGTCCCAATATATTCAGAATTAGAACAATAGTGGTTCCATACTAAATTGTTTCAGATAATTAATAAATCATCTCATCAATACAAATATAATATACTTATAAATATGATATATATGTATGCCAAAAAAATTAGTCTTATTTTGCCTGTCCACGATAAGGCAAGAAAGTTATGAATAAGAACCAACAGTCCATAAGCAATATGCTGCAGGTGTACCAAAAGTCCAAAACTATGAACCCCTTAGGCAGCATACTGTACTACATCAATGCCTACTAATTACATATTATAAACCAACCAACTCAACCATAGACTACTGAAAGCAGGATACCAAACTTGACAAGCTGATGAGACAGAAACAAGCTTCAAATATGATTTCAGAAAATATAAAATGATGGTTTGTATCCAAAACATAATAAGAGAAATGCTTCTTACAGCACAAAGTTCAGCATGGCACGACGTCTATTTAGAGATATTTTATTTCAATCTATGTTAATTCGGTGCTAGTGGTTGAATACATTATGCAATGCACAGAAATTATGCAGCTTACCCATATTAAGGTATCTAGCTTTCCTACCTGTTCACTTAGTTTTTTTTTAAGTTTAGTACTGAAATTATGGATAGTCCTAAACTCCTAACTAAAACTTGACATTTCAAAGCTCAAATCACTTAGCAAAAGTGCAACTTATTTAAGGTAAGCACGAAAATACTCAATGACCTATATGATGCATATGAGATGAAAAAAAATGTAAGCGTGTCATTTCAGGTTGAGCTATCAGCTTCAAAATTCTAGCAGCTGACGAACCTTTAAGAAGCACACAGACATCCTACACTATCGTCATCACTATCAATGCCATCCTATGGCTGCATGTCTGCATTGCCTCCTATGGCTGAAGGACTGACATCACGTTGTGGATGAGAGCATCCAGGAGCACACTACTGCTGTCTCCAGCGCCCGCAAACTATGCCTTCTTGTTCGGGGCTATTCCGTCGAACAGGAAAACGCTCATCTCTGCACAGAAGAAACCACAATTCCGAAGCGCAAAAACAAATTAAATGAGCTGTAATGGAGATTACCCGGTAGGATTGGGGGCCGTGTCTCAACTGTCTAGGGATTCATCCATTGCTCCCGTGTCAAGTAGATTACGCCAAACGAAAAGAAAAGGTTCTATTGCCTATTGTTGAAATAACAACAACGCGATGGGACGAACTCTTCCCGGGGATGAACATGAACTCATCGATCTAGTCCTCTGCTCTTAACTCGAGATCGAGTTCCGGAGGCGTGAATCCGCAAGGAGACGAAGAGAGGATAGTTGTTGTGTCATCAGCGGAGCCGGCAGATCCCTATGTGGGCGCACGCGCACGCCCGGGTTGCCGCTGTTGATATGGGCGACCTCGATGGAGCAGCCGCCATAGTATGAGGTGGAGGCGAATAGGTTGGCGTCGGTGCATCGTCATCCCGTGCGTCCGCGGCGAAGGCAGGGGTGAACGGGAGGGAGATGGTGCAGTAAGGCCAGATCCTCCCGTTCCCCCTCCGTGCGCATCATCCACGTCGAGCACGACGATTCCATGCGCGAGGCCATCACCGCTGTCCTCCACAAGTACAGCTACCAGTCGACTGGGCAGGGCGAGCTTGGCGGCGAGGGAGCAGGAGCAGGAGCGGGTATGGGTTCGGGGAGGGGAGCAGCATCAGAGGCACGATGAATCCCGATGTTGATGATTCCTTGTGTCATTGTCTCCCATCAGGCCATGTCCTCGCAGTTTGGGCGCCGCGGCCACCGGCGATGGCGTCGTACTCAATCCAATCCTGTGCGCCGACCTCCGAGGCTCCGAGGACCGCGCTTGCCCTGCCCTGCGCACCACCCACCGGGAGCAGAGGTGACGCCAAATCGCCAGGGAGCTCGGAGGAGACCTCACCCACGAGGGCGTCCAACTTGTCGTGGAAGGTGGGAGGACGGAGGTCGATACCGGAGGAGGGGAGAGGGAGGGGAGGGGGAGGGGAGGGGCGGGCGGCGGCGACACAGTGGCGACTGGGGAGACGCGTGAGAGAGGGAGAGGGATGGGAGGTCCCGTCCGTCGGTGCCCGAGGCTTCACCATGGCTAGTTGAACGGGTCCGGATTGCGGCGGCGAGATGGAGCTGTCTTCGGGCGTGTGGGAACTGGAGCATGCAGAAGGAAGATTGGGGCGCGCGCGGTGGCCGAGCACGTGGCCCCACCTGTCGGCGCAAATTGGAGTCGAAGGTGCGGCTATCTGAGCGGCTTCACCATGGAGCGGTGAACGGGTCCAGTATCATCTTTTTAGTCTTTTTTAAAATTATCTGGAATTACCGCAGCAACGCGCGGTGTATTCTCCTAGTTCTTTAAAACTGGAGGGATCCAAACAAGCCTAAACGATGAACGACGGAATGGGTTTATATATCCAAGGTCTAATGACGGTGGCCACATTCTTCTTCTGGCTCGTGATGCATGGTAGGTGCTGGACGGCGCACCGCCGTTGGAGACATGGGCTGCAAGACAGTCGTGCCTGTGTGTTCTGTGACCAGGACGACAAGACAATGGAGCACATTATCCTGGGCTGCGTGTACAGCCAGGAGGTTTGGTCCTTGTGCCTCGCGGCGTACCACCTCCACGGTCTTATTCAGGTGCGCCAGCAGAACCAGAAAGCCTTTGCCCAAGGTGATCCGACGACCGTTTGATGCGCTGCTAATATTGGTTAGTTGGACCTTGTGGAAGGAGCGAAACGCGAGAACTTTCGATCGGTGGCCTTTCTAGAACGCCCGTGGAGCTCTTAGCAGTGATCCTCTAGGAGGCCACCCTTTGGACTGCGGCGGGGTTTTAGCATCTTGGCGCCTTGGAGGCCCGGAGGGGACGAGTGTGAGCTCGGGGTCGTCTTTGCTCTTTGGAAGCATATTGTTTTTACATAATTACAACCACGTGCGCTTTAGTGTGTGTGTTTCTCGGGTCGGTAAGATTCGGATTACCGTGTACGGGCTCTTCTTCTGCTTAATGAAATACATGATATTGCATGTTTTAAAAAAATGACGGTGGCAACTGTATTATAGGATCCGCCTTAACGGTAGACACCCCCCCCCCCTTTTTTTTTTTTTAGGGGTAAGACCTTGTTGTTGGGTGTAGCTCTAAATGAGGCTTGAGACCTTCAGACGTGTGTGGTAGCATTGACTATTGACCTTGACCCTTAGGGCAACTCCAGCAAAAGTCCAAAATTATATATATGCACCCTAGATCCAAAACATCATCAATGAGAACTCTGCTTCCATATATAGCTTCCACGTGGTGTCTTAAACAACCAAATGTCTTAGAGAAGACAAAACATAACAATACCAGTTTTATTTCAATGTTCGGTATATGATGAGACATTGATGATGCTCGAAATCTGGATAGATACATATATCCTTTGACCAGGAAAAGTCGGACTATAAACATGGCATACATCGAATATCTTGCTTTTTTCCCCTCAAAAAGCTGCACACAGGCAGAACAAAAACCGGGCCGTAGACCACCGGCATTCAGGTGCTAGTGGTATGCACGCTGCCGCGCAGCAATGTCTGAAGAGCTGAAACACATGTCCTGGTCCGGCACTAATTATTAATTCATTCTCTCCCGAAGGAAGGATCGAATAATCGAACAAATTCCAGCATATCTATCCTTACCCTTATTCTTGTGGGGTTTTTCTAGCTCCCACAGCAGGCCAAGTCGTCTGCATTTCATATCCATGCGATCCCCAATCAACGGCCAGCAACGCACCCGCTGCAGCCTACCAACTGGAAAAGATCGCGGCAGCCCAAAGAAGCAAACAAGTGGCCCAGCGCACTCGCAAGTCGGGCCTGCCCAGCATGCCTTCCAGGCGCGGCCCAGTAGCGAAAGTAACAGCAGCGCGGAGGGGAAGGCAGGCCGAGCCCAGCGGGCGAGCGGCGCGGCCCAGAAACTTGGTTAGCGGCCCGCAAAGCAAAGAGGCCAGCTGCTCCACCCTTTTCCTCTTTCTGGTCAACGAATCGGCCCATCTAGAGCCCCCATGCGGCCAGTAAGGCCCAGCCGGCCAGCAGGCCTCCCAGTCCACCAAAACTTTCACTTACATAGGCCCACAACAACCACCAGCACATTTCCAGATTTCAGAGCAACAACAAACACTTCCTCTCCTTTTTCTTCCAAATTTTCAACAAATGTCATTCCAAATCATGTGCAAATAATTCTAGATAAATCTCAAATGTTCCAACATATTATTATTACATGCTCAATTCATAAATTATTTCAAAAAATCAACCTTGCGGCCCCATCTTATAGGACTCGCAATATCATCTCCTCCCTTTTCCTTCCGCCCGCGCGAATGCGCGGGGTTCCGGCTAGTTTTCCCTACACCCAGTTAAAGGTGCGCTATACATATGGTGTCTGGTGATTCTGCATTTCGTTTGTGCTTTTTTCTCTGTCACTCTGAAGGAAAACCAAACCCCCTGTTCTTCTGTTGAACTTTTCATAAGCTTCGTGACTAAGCTAGCTTGTTAATTTCTACATTCAATTCAACCATATGTATAGCTTTCGTTCTTACGTGTGCAGGTTTGGTTATGAGCTGATATATGATGGGTAATGCTTTTTTTGTAGTATATCTTAGCTAGTCAACTACTACACTCTAAGGCATCTACCATCCAGAATCTGTGTTCACATGGTTAGATCTGAGAGAGGTGCACGTACAGCGATCGACTAAGCAACATCAGCTTTCCTCGTGTCCCCAACGACTGCTGGATCGGATCGGAGCCTATAAATAACACGACCAAAAAGAGATACAGCAGAAAACAATCAGCAGAGAGGCGACAATCTACGACGATCAAGATGTGGCGCCGACGTGCACGTGCGGTTGCGGACGGTGAGGTCCATGTTGAGAGGGTGGAGAAGATCATCGTCATCGACGAGACACCCTTGCCGAAAACGACGATGTTGGCGTCATCGACCACCGCCCGCGGCGGCGGCGGCGTCCAGCAAGCAGCGTCGCCGCCAGCGGGACAGCATGAAAGGAGGCGGTGGTGGTGCGAGAGCGAGACATCAACGAGCTAGCTGAAGAGTTCATCCGGAGGAACAGGGCGGCGTTCGTCCAAGGAGGAATCGCCGCCGGCGACGACCACGGTGGTCGAATGCCGTAGAGGATACGATCAGGGCATGCAATGCATGGAACCAACAAGTTGATTGTCGTGCACGTTAGCTCCATTAGTTGTGTGCAAGTTTCGTTTTCTTAAACGATGAACAACTTTGCGAGTGTGTATAGATTTGTTGAAATGATCTATTTGTATATATATGTTTGTGGATAACAATAATAATTTGCATTGGTGCAAACTTTCTTTCAGGATTTTTTTTTTGTAGTGTTCCTCTCAAGAAGATTATTTTGTGCAACTTCCTCACAAAATGAAAAAAAAAAATTAGACTGCTATGGTTTTTCCTTTAAAGGATCATCTCGTCAATCTTACCACCACAAAATAAAAACTTACTACTTATGCTTGGTTAATAATAAGTTGCTACAATTTCCTCGAAGGTATGTTATAAGGAGTGTGTGCACATGCACCACCTAAAAAACTGAAAAACAGTGAAAATAGTTAAAATTTCACCATATATGCACCTCCCATGAAACATATCTATGCACCCACAAGGCAAGTGCACCACCGCCAAATTTAGTCTAACTTCGCCACTGCTCATCCAAAAGACAGAAAGATAGATATATAGATAGAGAGAACTATCCATTGTACCCTTTGGACGAGGAAGTCAATTACTGAATGAACAATCTTTATTTTTTATAGAAATCTAGGTACCTGCACACTGCACTGCACACTGAATCTTACAACGTTGTAAGCTTTTTAGGTGATAATAAAAAGTACTTTTCCATTCCAAATTATAAGTCGTTTAACTTTTTTATTTCAAGTTTGACCGCTTGTTTTATTCAACAACATATTCCTCATGTTACATGTCATTCGGTGAAATATGTTGTTGGATTGAACGGTGGGCTTTTTTCTCAAGTGATACCACGATGGTTGGTTGTGCTTCCGTTATAGGTAAAGAAGTCTGATAACAATGTATCCGTTCCTCGCTTCCAGCTACTACACGGTCCAGTAGTATGTTGAGCTCCATAGTCTGTATGCTGATTTGTGTTTTCTTTTGTCAGTGGCAAGCAGGTTCATGTTGTCCCTTGCCCTTTATCATTCATCTTGTCGCATCTCTGTAGTATTACACAAGGGATATAGATATGGTTGCCCTCGATCTGGAGGGGTTTATTTTTAACAAAAGCACGAGCATGAGACATGTAAGACTTGATCAGTTGCCGTGGACCGGCCTTTGCGCTGTTAGTAGTCGTCGTCAATTTCTCCCGACGGCGGCAGCGGCAGCAACGATGGCGGCGGCGCGTATATATGGCCATGCAGACTGAGGCCCGTCGGCCCGGCCCGTGGCCTGGTCCGTGGCCCGGCATTTTGGCCTGGCCCGAGCACGGCACGGCCTAGGGGGTCGTGCCTGGGCCGCTACCCTGGCCCGTGGCACGGCACGGGCACGGCCCAGCAAAAAAACGTCCCTGTCAACTGGCCTGTTAAGTGTTCAAGCAAAGATCCCAAGCTCCCACTTCGGCCCACCAGTCCACTACAAGTCACCCAACTCCCCACCGACCCCCTCCCAATTCCCAGACCCTAACACCGGCACACAGCACTCCTCTCGGCCTCTCCTTGCGCCGTCACCCGTTGCGCGCCGCATGGCCTCGCCTTGTCTTCCCTCCCAGCGCCGTCGTGACATCTCCTCACCTCCCTCCAGCGCCGTCGCGCGGCCTCGCCTCGCCTCCAGCGCCATCGCATGGACGCCGTAGCGCCGCCTCTCCTATCCTCTCGTCATACTCACAGCGCGCGACGGCGTTCTTCCCTTCCTGGCCGCCGGTTGCAGGAGTACCGGCCCGGAGCTCGGCCCCAACGCGTGACACTACCAAGCGGGCGGCGACCACTGCAATCGCCAGCTCTTGGCTGCTTCCACTCTCCCCTTACCTCTCTCGTGGGCCTTGGGCTGGCTCGGCACACTGGATTGACCGTGCTTTCTCGGGCCGGCCCGACACGAAAAATGGCCCATGGCCCGTAGGCCAGGCACGAAGCCTGTGGAGGACGGCTCGTTGGACATCATCTATAGCGGCGCACAGGCACAATTGCTGGTCACGCATAGCGCTAGGGATGAGGACGGCGCTAAGCACAGGAGAGGTAGGACGGCGATGACGGCGCCGTGTGAGGGAGTGGGTAGGCCGGCGATGAGTGAGGGTGAGGGTAGGACGCCCGACAGAATGCCGTGCGAGGGCCCTGGCGGTGGCGTCGTTTGGCAAGGGAGAAAGCACTTCCGTCGCTCACGACCGCTTCGATGTGTGTGGGGTAGGGTAGAGATGTGGCGAGGCAGAAGGATGTGCAATGACATTATTACCCTTCATCGAAAATAATTTTAAAAAATGACTATTTTGAGTAGGCATTAGGAAGCGTCTGAAAGCATTGGAATGCTTTTACAACCATTGTAAAAGGGGAGAATGAAAATACCGCAGTTATAAGCGACAATGGAGTCTATTTCAGAAGTCTATATATTTATAAGCTTTAAAAAAATTAAAACTTTACACACTAATAGTGCATCAGTAGACGGACATTGTACCAAAAAATGAGATTCAAACAACTTTTACAAAAATTCATATGAAAAGAAACAAATTTTAGCCACTAGTGGACAAAATTCACGATGAGTGAAATTTGTTTTTTTTTTTCATATGAATTTTTACTAAAGTTGCTTGGATCTCAAATTTTGGGATAATGCCCATCTAGTGATGCACTATTAGTATGTAAAGTTTCAATTTTTGTAAAAACTTTTAAGCATAAATATGTTGATGATGTTCTACTACATCATCAGTTTGTTCGTGCTGGTGTATGTTAACGACATTATAGACATTATAGTTGCAAGCTCCTCACAAGAAACAACCGATGCTCTACTTAAGGACTTGAAAAAAGACTTTGCTCTCAAAGTGATCTCCACTTTTTCTTGGGTATTGAAGTAAAAAAGTCTTCAGAAGGTCTATTGCTTACGCAATCAAGATATGCAGCTGATGTTCTCTCTCGGTCAGGCATGGACAAGGCTAAACTTGTTGAAACCCCCTTGTCCATCTCGGAAAAACTCAGTTTAGCAGATGGGCGAAGACTTGGGCCAGAGGACTCAACACGGTTCAAAAGTATAGTTGGAACACTGCAATATCTCACTGTTGTACGACCTGGTATTTCCTTTACGGTGAACAAGGTGTGTCAGTTTCTACGTGCCCCTACGTCGGTTCAGTGGAGTGTTGTCAAGAGGATCTTGAGGTATGTAAATGGTACAATGAAAGTTGGGCTCAAGATCAGAAGTGCAAGTCCATGTTGGTAAGCGCATTCTCTGATGCAGATTGGGCTGGAGGTGTAGACGATCAACGCTCCACTAGAGAATTTGCAGTGTTTCTTGATGATAATCTTGTGTCATGGACAGCTAGGAGACAAGCAACAATTTCACGGTCTTCTACTGAAGCCGAATACAAGACCTTACCAAATGCTACGCTAGAATTCATGTGGGTACAAAAGTTGCTAAAGGAACTACAAGTTCCACATCCACCAGCTGCGCGTCTATGGTGTGACAATCTTGGTGCTATAAGTATCTATGGTGTGACAATCTTGGTGCTATAAGTATCTATCGTCCAATCTTATCTTTCATAAAAGAACTAGGCATATAGAAATCGACTTTCACTTTCTGAGAGAGAGTAGCACAAAAACTACTAGACATAAGGTTTATCAATTCTGGAGATCAAGTTACAGATGGATTTACAAAAGCTATCTCGGCTGCATAGTTGAAAAAGTTTAGAAAATCTTAACCTTCAAAGTGGCTAAGATTGAAGAGGAGTGTAACACGATATAATCTAGCCTAGTCGATAATCTAGCCTAGTTGGTTAGCCTGCTAGTCGGTTAGGAATGAACTTGTGTCTAGGTTCATGACTTGTAATTTAAGATGAAGATGGAGGTTGTTAGCGTGTAGACGGCTCAATCCTATTTTGTTGTTAGGGCATGTACAGCCCACAGATAGAGAGTCGTCTGTAAACGTCTCGAATATGCCATATAGACGGGTAAAAAGACAGATCATACAACCCATGGTCTTTTTCATTGTCTGTAAGTTGTTTAATGTTTTCATGCCGTCAAGATCAACTATAAATAAATATTTGTATACTCTTATGTTGCTGTTTTTTCTTTTACAATAATTTGTACGTAGATCCTCTGTCACCCTCTTACTCTCGTTCTTTTCCTGTGTGGACGTGGACCTGCAAGCTTCTCGTCTTCTCCCTTTTGCTCGTGGCTAGCTGGGGCGGAGCACGGGAGCAGGGCGGCCCAGCAGCTGTTCGTGCGCGACGGCCTGGTGCGGCGCTCGCGCAGGCCGGTCGGTGGCGACTCCCGCAGGCCGGCCGGTGGCGACTCGTGCTCGGCGGCCAGCTAGCCGGAGCAAGGCAGCAAGGCACGGCAACGGCTGTTACCTCGCAGCGGCCATGGCTCAAGCTTTGATTAATCTCGCTCCACATCAGATCCTAGTCTCAGCGACGAAGCCTGTACAGCGCGTCTGTTCTCGTCGATTTGAGTCTTGGAGTACGAGCCGTACTCGTCTTCTCATGAGACGACGGGCTCGGCCGTCTCTCCACTCGCGAGGGACCTTTGCGCAAAAAATACCACACGCAGACGAGCTAAAAAGACGCGCTGTACATGCCCTTAGTCTTTTTTGTAATGTATCTCGTTCACCTACATTTTACAGAACCATTTAATAAGAATATGACCACTGGCCTCACTTGCGGCCAGCCACCCACATTCATCAATGCCCCACTTATCACCTAGCTACTCGCGGCTTACAAAGTCCAATCCCGTGGCCTTGAGAATTGAGATCTCAAGTGCATGTGACGCAGAAACTGGAGTAGAGCGGAGGTTGACAGAGAGAGGCGGAGAGTGTGAGAAAGAGGGTCAACCATGGCGGCTTTGCAGGAGTCGGGATCCAAGGTTCATGCGCCGAAGCAAGCAGGAGGGGGAGATGAAGCGACGCGAAAGCGAGCAAGGTCCGTCGACGACTACGTCGATGCCGCCGGAGGAGACGCGGCTTCGGGAAGTGCTGGCGTCAAGAAGGGCTCCTCCGCTCCGGCAGCAGCGCAGGCGATGGCGTCGGCGACGGTACCAAAGAGCGCCGCGACGGCGCCGTTGGTGGACGTGACGGTGGAGGATGCCGAACTCCTCGACTGCGGCGTGTGCTGCCTCCCGCTAAAGCGCCCAATCTTCCAGGTAATTGATCTTCCAGATCAATTTAGATTGCAATCTCCCAAATCTGTCTTCAATACTAGCTAGTCGATCCGAAGAACTTAGCAGATGCGTCTTACTCCAACATTGTATATTTTATTCATCATCATGAAGCTCTCATTTCAAGATCTTGCTAACCTCAAAAAAGTTAAAAGAAATGTGAAAGTATCTCTTAGAAAAACGAGTTCATGTTTGGATGAGTTTCAATTAACACTTAAATGTCTCGGTTTTCTCTGCCTATATTATTGGTTCATAATGGACGGCTTATGTTGATGCATATGCTGCTGACGATGATACACAGTGCGACGTAGGCCACATGATCTGCTCACCGTGCCATGACAAGCTCAAGTCCGTGGGCGAGTGCCATAAGTGCCGTGTCACCGGCAGCTACCGCCGGTGCCATGGCATGGAGGATCTGGTGGAGTCCATCCGCGTCCCATGCCCACACGCTGCCCATGGCTGTACCATGAGGCTGTCCTACTACGATCAAGAAAGCCATGGCTTGGTCTGCCCGCACGCACCGTGCCATTGCCCCGGCGAGGGATGCGGATTCGTCGGCTCGACGGAGGCGCTCCTGGGCCACTTCTTTGGCACGCATAAGTGGCCCTGCAAGACCGCACGCCTCGGAGTGTCGTCCTTCAGCATTCGCCTCCATGATGGCTTCAACTTCGTCGTCTCCAGCGCCGCCGATGAGCATGGAAGGAAGTACCTTTTCCTGCTGAACGTCGTCCGCCACTCCATCTGCCGCGCCGTGTCCGTGATCTGCATTCGTCCTCACTCCGCCGACGCGAAGGAGATTAGGTTTGTGCTCTCATATCCGGCTCGGAGCAATGCTAACCATCAGTTGGTCAAGCATGAGCAGAAAGCAGAGTACGTCGAAGTGCCATGCTCGGATCTCTCCGATGGCCTGCCTGATCCCAGCGGGCGTTACCAGTTCACCGTGCCTAACCACGCCGGCGGAGACGACGACGAGCATGATGTGAAGGTCATGGTTGATATCATCACAGATAACACTTCTGATCAGTAGGGCATGCTTGCTCTGTCGCTTCATCTTAATTAGTGTGTCCATGAGAAATGGCGCTCAACTATCTTGTTATGTAATGAACTTCAAAATATCACTCATATGTAGTTGCCTTGACCAGTGATTGCGTTTGGCAGTGACATAATATATGGGATATAACGCCTTGAATAAGTTTGCACCTACTTTCTCTTGAGCTTTTTATATATACTTACCGCTTTTATATTTCTGTAAGTGCTTTGTTGTTTGTGTTGTTTGCCTTCTCTAGAATAACTTAGACTTGGTTAGATTTGGTCTATGCAGTGGCAGAGCCAAGATTTTGCAGCCGAGTAATCACGAAAAAAAAACAATACAAATTGCATCAATCAAAATTATTTAAACTTTTTTATACATTATAAGAAAATGAAATCTGTATCTAGAAACCTGAGAGTCTAAACTAGAGTGGGAGTCGAGCAGAGCCAAGCTGGGAGGAGGGCTGAACTGCCAAGGGAGAGGTATATGTTGCCACTGACTGAAGTCAACGCCAATGGCTTCAACGTAGTTCTGGTTGCCGAGTGTACGAGCGAGGGGTGCTGTCTGCGCCGTGACTGATGGCCACAATCACCGCTTCCGACTTCTGAATCGATACATCGCAACTCGCCTGCTAAGGTACCATGCCAGGCATGGACTGTGTCGAATCTCCGATTCACCGAACGGGAGTGGAAACACGATGCAATTTTCTAGTAAGTTTGTGAGTTTTGGTAGTAGGTCTATCGTGCTTATGGACCGATTTAGTAGAGTTCTAGAATTGAAATTCGAAGTTGTCGACGCAAATTATAAAATTCTCAGTTCAGTTAGAAACATTTTATTACAATGTTCAGGTATTCTAGTTTAAGTACTAAACATGGTCAAGTTTATCTTGTTGGAGTTTTTTTTTTTTAAAACACTGAATAGAAAAAATGTGCCACAGACATTATCGTCTTAGCTATACCCCCACACTATTAATAAGGAAGTGTAGGTGCTCTCGTGGCCAACTGGTTACTAGAGCTCGCTTTCAATCAGATTCGAGCCCTGCATCCTCTTAATTAAAAAGTGGGGGTGCAATATGCTCCTTCTTGTCGTGTTTTTTTACTAATAAGGAAGTGAGAAACATGATTATAAGTCGTAGATTCAGCACCTTTACAAAATTCAAAAGGAGTACATACTCTAGCAGCATAAATACCACGACCTTTTTTTTTTTTGCGAGGAAATTACATCAAATCAGCTGGCTGCAGTCTGGCAGCTGCTAGCCAGCTACTGTCCTGGATGCATGATGCTTCTGGCCGCAATGTCTGAAAGCCTGAAACACGACGGACACATTTCCCCCAACAGGAAGGCATCCATCCTAATTCCAAACTCCAAAGCCAGCCAGCAGCCAGTAGTACTTCGATCTGTTATTCGGCAACCGAACTCTTTTGGACTTCTGAGCGCTGGCATTTGTTTGTTCAGCTTTCCTTGCTGATTTGTTGTTGACCGGCCATATGTCTGCATTGCACAGTGGTTTTGCTCCACTTTAACAACCTTCTAGCTCAGCTAATCCTTGTTCACATCAGGGCCGGGAGATCAGCAGTTGTTGCACAAGCACAACGACCATGGACGCATTGCATTGGAGGCAGCCTATAAATACCAGATGCACTGGTCCCCGATCGTTCAAGGCAAAAACATAACACAGCTCAGTATAGTAGTAGCAGAAGAAGAAGCTAAGCCAAGATGTGGCAAGGCAGAAACAATGGTGCACGCGTGGCCGTTGTGGAAGGTGAAGTGCATGTCGAGAGGGTGGAGAATCTCGATCTTATTGTCAAGAACGGGATACTGCCGGCACCGCCGCCGCCGCCGCCGCCGACCAGCAGTGAAGGGAACCAGCTGGGGTGGAACGTGAACCAGCAGGCTGCAGAGTTTATCAGGAGGAACAAGGAGAGGTTCCAAGGGGAAGATGGGAGCAAGGGTCAGGTCCAAAGGCCATAAACACATATGCATCCTGGCCCTCATCCAAATTCCATTTATATATAGAACTTAGGAGTTAGGAGTATATAGTGTGTCTCATGAGTCATGCATGAATAATGTTATGGCCTAGCTATATATATACATATACATCGTCCAGCAGTTGTCGTGCACAATATATTGGATACCCTCTTCCTCAGTGTTGCGTGCGTCCTTTGCCATGAATCATGAACAACGACCACCATATGTATGCATGTTTCAGTCATTCAGTTTGATGCAACTTAATCTGTGTATGTAAGTGTTACTTTTATGTAATGGTGAATAGTTTGGTGTAACTTCCTTGCAAAGATCAACCACTCAATTCGTTCAACTAATCGTCTCATCAACCAAAAAAATTACTTCAATCTGGGACTGATATCTAGGCCTCTATAAAGTAACATACTTGATCTAACCAAACAACCTTCAAACTAACTGAGCAAACTGATAAAGCGCTCCAAGTGTGAATGTGTGCATTGAGTTTCTTATTAGAGTTGTTTTTTATTGAGGGAACATGAGGGGTTTTACCTACTACTGTAATTTTATTAAAAACCGAGTATAAGTACAAGTACAAGTCTCCAAGTGAGGAAATCAGGAAACAAAGAAAATTTAAGCTATTACACAAAGGCCTCTAGCCATGAAACTAGGTGAGGTTAGAGTGCTTTTTTGCCCCAGGACTACCTGGACAAGTTCTCTTCGGAAGACATCTTTTCATCTTTGAACTGATTGAGGTGAACCCCTGAAGATGACATCATTATGCCTGGTCTAGATCGACCAACACATGGTTATGATAATCTCCATGAAGAAAGGTTGACGAATTTGGCTTCTGAGACTTTCTAAAATGTAGAAGACATCTGAAGAATTAGGCACCGCTATTTGAAGGCTAAGCCAACGAGCAGAAGATAAAGGGCAATGGAAGAAGAGATGGAGAAGATCTTCATCAACCGAAAGGAAGCAACGAAGACAGACAATTTTTGGTGGCAGATTACAACATCTCACTGGGATTGGTCATCTTCACTCAACACAATCCAACAAACTAATATCCTACTACATATAGCATCAGCGTTGGTCAACCACAACAAGAATTCAGAAACAACATATAACAACTAACACATATATACTCCCTCAGTGCCAGAATAATTCAATTCCTAGCACAACCTAAGAAATCGTTTTTGCCAACACCATTTCGACTGCCAAGTTTAAACCGTTGTTGGTGATTTTCACTTTTGCTTCATATATCGACTGTTTGTAAAAATCATTTTCACCGCCGGTTCACTGGACCAACGGTGCCGGTTCAGTGGACCAACGATTTTAAAAATTGCTGTGAAACTGGTGTTGGCCAAAAAATGTGCCCAAATAAAGTTCAATTATTCTAGAAAATGAAAAGGCTTAAGGACTATGACTAGACAACCACTGAATCGACTCGGCCCATTTACATGCATAGCACGCCCTAGCTAAGAACCTTAAAGCGTGAGCGAAACGTGGCCATTGATTTTTTTTGACCGAAGTCAGTAGGGAAAACCTCCACCTATTTTTTTGTTTTTCTAGACCTTTTTAATTTACTCCCATGGGGGAGTCGAATCCAGGTCTGCTGGATGCTACTCAGATGCTCTAACCACTAGGCTAGAAACCCTTTGGCTCGTGACCATTGATTTGAAATGGATAGATAGGATCGACCAAAAGGAGAACTACCGATGATATCTAAACCCGATTGAAATACTAATAACCTTAACCCTCACTGCTCCCTCACCCTCTCCCCATGTATGGCACAAGCATCACCCCCGTCTACCCGGCGGTGTGCCGTGTGCGCGTGTCCCCCTGGCACTGTGGACGATGAAGGTAGCAATGGCAATGGCGGCATTTATTTATCCTCTCTTTGATATGTGCCCCTCTTTGTTCTTTTCACACTCATGCAGATTTTGTTGCTCTTCTCTTTGTAAGGAAAATGTCACCAATGCTAGGGCTTTCAGTTGATTTTGATTGTTGTTGATGACATAATCATTTGGACTAATAACGTTTCCTACTATACAAGGTTTACTTCAAATGGATGCAAGGTTGGTTTGGACAAAGGCAACATAAAGGTGAAAAGTGATCAAAATCGACCTCAAGCAAGACATTAGAGCTGTTGTTGAATAGCAACAAGTCATGCTAGAAGTCCAAGTCACAAAGTAAAAGAAGACCACAAAAAGGAGGAACTAATAAACAAAGTTAGCTAGCTCAACATCTAATCATAAACAACAAGTTGGCAAATTTGATGTCTTTGCAGATTTAAATGTTGAGCTAACTATTAAAAACTTGAAGCTTGTGCAAACAGGCACCTAAGAACTCTTTGATATAATTTGAAAAGATTCCTCTACTTTTGCATTGATTTAATTGAATTATACTCACTCATGTGCAACCAAGTTTGTGTCGAGAATGTGATTGAAGAATCATCTACCGTTGAACTTGCCATGGAGAATGAGATGCTTAGGCAAGAAGTGGACTGCCTGACCAAGGACTTGGCCATATTGAAAGGTAAGATGGAGCAAGTCCAACTTCACCAAGGAAACACCATCAAGGGAGTGAAAAAGCTTGATGAGGGAGCAATGGTGGTGTAGAGTCACAAGTACTCTTCATTTGAAAATTGTTTATATTCATCCAACATCATTTGAAAATGTTCTTAATTTATTTGCACTATAACTGTTTTGTAGAGTCAGGCCACCATTACCAACCGCCATGAACATTGATTTCTATGGATGGTCTTTAGAGCCAGTTTGGTGTGGCTCCTGGGTGCTCTAGCTGAATGTAGCAGGAGGCGCAGAAGCCTATGACACCAGCTCTACCAGCTCTACCAGCTCTACCAGCTCCTCCGTCGCGTAGTTGATTTAGACCAGTAGGAGCCAGAGCCATTTTATCCTACAAGGAGGCCTAGCTCTACTTAAAGTTATGGGCCCCTCTACGACCACTTATAGGACCGTCTAGAAATATAGAACTGTGTTTGAAAGAAAATGTCTCTGAAAAACACCTCCTAGGATGCACCATAGCTAGGCTATCTCACACCAATCTATAAAATTAGTTATCTGTGTTGTGAGACATGTGCAGACACTGTGGTACCAAACAAGCGTTCTGACGAGTACATGAATTTCAGGTTTCCAGCATGGCGCATGAGCTAATATACAGCAACACGGAAATTAATAAAGAACTAATACTTTAGCCATTTCACAACAACAAAAATACTGACTACTTTGTCACACTTTCCGGCTAGCTACTTTGTTTACTTGGCGTGAACGAAGTTTGCTCCTCACACACAAGCTTCTTTTTTTTTAGTAATTTTCGGGGGGATCAATCAATCCCCACCTACTTTTCATTCCCACAGATGCCGGTAAACCGGTGGGTGGGAGGCATGGCCTCACAGTTTTACAATGGGGGGGTTTACAAGACAAAGACAATAAAAGATCTATTACAGAGGGAAAGCATTTCTCCATTGTCGGGCAAGGTCTTCTTTTCTCCGAGGAATGCGACAGCTCCAATCTCTGGTGGCTTGTTTGCAGGCGGAGAGAAGTCGTTGGAGATCGGGGGAGTCCCCCCGGAAGACCACGCCATTGCGGTGCTTCCAGAGCTCCCAGCAGAGGAGGAGCAGCAGGGGGTGGAGGACTTGCTTTGCAACGAAGGGGGGCGCCCGGGTTTGCCACAGCTCGAGTTTTGGCCACGCCGGCGGGGTCCCAACCAATATGTGCCCAGAAGGACCTGGCGAAGGAGCATTCCGACATGATATGATCTGATGTCTCCTCCTCAGTTCCGCAGATGGGGCATCGCGCATCATCAACAATGTTTTTTGCGAGCAAGGTTGGCTCGGCAGTGGATCCTGTTCTGGGTCAGGAGCCAACCGAAGAACTTGACTCGGGGAGGGGCGAAAGAGCACCAGACAAACTTGTAGGAGGCATTTTGGTGGTCGCCTCTGGTGGACGCTTTGTAGATGAGCCCGGCCAGCAGCTTGTGATTGCCATCCTCGAAGAAGCACTGGCGATCATCCGGAGTATCTGTGAGAGTGACTCCCTGCAGCAGCTGCTGGAGTCTGAGTAGCTCAGTCGCCGCTTTGGGTGACAGACGCCGCTGAAGGAGGCTGCCGATCCCAGCCCTGACCACGTCCTGGACGGAGGTCGCCCGGCCGGCATAGTGGCTATGGAGAGCTGGCATCATCTCTGGCAAGGGAGCATCGGTGAGCCACTTGTCGAGCCAGAAGGCGGTATCCCGGCCATTCCCCACCGCCACAGAGGTGATCTGCCGGTAGGCGGGAAGCAGGTCGCGCTGGGCCGCCCAATGAGTCCCACAGAGCCGCCCTGTCAGCGAGTCGATCTGGACTTCCTGGCGCGCCCACTCCTCCCAGGCTGATCCGCTCTGGTGGTGCAGCCGGTGGAGAAGTTTGAGCAGCAAGCAGGCGTTCATGGTGTCAATCCGTCGGATCCCCAGCCCTCCATCTTCCTTGTCTTGACAGACTTGTTCCCAGGCGACGAGGCATTGGGCTCCGCTAGCCTCTCCGGTCTCTGTCCAGAGAAAAGCACGACGTCGTGCGTCGAGTGCTGCAACGACCCCCGGGGGTAGCATCATGGCTCCCATCAGGTAGGTTGGCAGCCCATCCAGCACCGCGTTGATCAGGACGACGCGCCCTGCAGTGCTGAGAAGGACCGCTTTCCAGGTGGCGAGATACTTGTCCACCCGCGCGATGAGGGGGGCGAAGGCCGACAGCTGCAGCTTGACATTGGAGAGCGGGAGTCCGAGGTAAGTTTGGGGGAAGGAGCCTTCCCTGCACTGGAGAATGGCAAGGAGGTCATCAAGCTCCGCCCGCGGCACGTGCATCGGCGTTGCTGTGCTCTTGTTGAAGTTGATCGTTAGCCCGGTGCAACTGGTGAAGAGGTCCAGCGCTTGGCGTAGCGCAGCGACACTGTCGCGATCCGCTTTGACGAGGATGATGGTGTCGTCGGCATACTGGAGGACCGCCGCGCCTCCCCCCGAGAGCGGGTGTTTGATTCTTCTTTCAGCTTTAATTATCATCTGCAAAACGTCGGCGACGAGCAAGAATAAGTAGGGAGAGAGGGCGTCCCCCTGTCGCAGCCCTTTTTTGCACAGGATCCATGGACCAGGGATATTGTTGACGACGACAGCCGACCTCGATGTCTTCAGGAGCTGCATCATCCATTCCACCCAGCGTTCGGGGAAGCCTCGCGCTCTCATGATCACCACGAGGCTGTCCCAGCTCACCGAGTCGAAGGCTTTGGCAAAGTCGAGCTTCAGCACCAAGGTCCCGGCTTTCCTCTTGTGACAGAGCTGCACGAGTTCAGTCGCGAGAACAAAGTTTTCCGCGATCGACCTCCCCTTGATGAAACCAGTCTGGTCAACATCAATTACCCTGGCGATCTGAGCTTGCAACCTTGTGGTGAGGATCTTCGTGAGGATCTTGACTGGACAGTTTTGGAGGGAGACAGGCCGATAGTCTCCTGGGGCGGTGGACACTTCTTTTTTGGGGATGAGCACGATTAGCGCTCGGTTGATGCGCTGGAGGTCGAGCGTGCCACCATGGAAGGCGTCGAGGAACTCCATGATCTGACTTTTCACCGTTGCCCATGCAGCTTTGTAGAAGCCGGGGCCGATGCCATCGGGGCCCGGCGCGCTGTCCGCGGCCATGGCGCGTACGGCGGCTTGCGCTTCAGCCTCGCTGAAGGGGGCCACAAGCGGGGCCGGGTCGACACCGGGCACGCCTTCATATAGTGTGTTGATGGAGACCGGCCAGGAGGTGGCTGTCTCGGTGCCCAGGATGCTGGTGTAGTAGGCAGTGAGAGCAGCCACCTTGTCCGCGTGCACGAACAGCTGCACGCCGTCGACCTCGAGGCAGCGGATCGCGTTGCGGCGGGAGCGCGCGGAGGCACGGGCGTGGAAATACTTTGATCGGGCGGCGCACTGGAAGCAACGCGGGAAATGCAGGGCGCTGCGGGAAGGAGATGCACACAAGCTTCTAGACGAAGCATGTAGCCAAAGTATATATGGGTTTAACCTATCAAGGTGATACACGTGTAGGAATAAACCTAGCTATCTCAAGGTGCTCGAGTAGGGACCTGACCTGCGTGGACTGCATCCTCTCCAAACCTCTCTTTTTGTCATTGAGCCCATCCAGATTCGAGATGCTAAGTGTTCCCGTTGCTTTGAATTATTTAGCATGATGGAGCGTGCGAAACGCTACCTCTTGCTTTATCTCAGTTCTTGAGGCCCATGATGATGATCACACGCGATGCACGCCGCATGAACTAAACAATTTGATTGGCTAATGAAATTTGCAAATTATCTAACAATATGCAATAAAATCACTGAAAAGTTTGCTCAAGATTTTGATTTTTTTGAACACGGGATGCACAGCTGATGAACCCCATCAGAAAGCATAATTAAGAAGATCTGGATTCTACGCCTTGGGTTTCCACTTAATCTAAATAGATCTCAGTTTCAGTTTTTTTTTTTTCATTCTTCACCTTTTTTCTTTGATTCTCGACAGGTATGGCAGATTACGTTAGGACAAAGACACCATCATAAATAGTATATGCCCTCCAAATCATTATGGCTTTTCTATGTACATAGCTCAAAAGCTAGGTAGCTACAAGCCAGAAGAAGTAGATATCATCTCTCTATTTAACCACTGCTGTTGTGCCAATATATTATAATTCTCTTGTGGATTATATTATATTCTATATATAATCTATATGAATTCTAGAGTATCTCAACGAACTCTCAATTCAAACTCACAGAATTCAAGGGTTGGCATTCTCTAGGCCAACCAAATTCAAGAGTTGAGTAGTCTATGATGGCAGAAATATACGGTGCTGTTTTTTTTTTTCATATTTTATCGAACCCGAGATTTGGACTACATATCTACTAGTGCTCTGCTAGTCATTGAGTCCGTATATACCGCAAAGTTAAAAACATACCTTGCTACAATCGGCGTCAATAGTACAACAGATTATATTCCAGACTACGTGCACTGTTTGGGTGGCTGCAATTGATTAAGATTCGTGCGCTTTTCTAACCTTTTGAGTACCCGATGCAAAGTAATGATATTTCCGGCCTCATGCATGTCTGATGTGTGTGAGGTTCTACATTGCAAGATGCTAAGAAATTAGTATCACACTCATCTGCACAGCAGCTACCGAACATATGTTGGACAGCATAATACAAAGCTAGCTTGTGCATCAGAAAAAGTTTGCAGCTTAGCTACTGATTGCTCTAGATCACTGCGCATCAGCATCTGCAGAGTCCCTCAAGAACACTCCTCTTACTAGCTAGCAGCCTATAAATGGAGAGCACACCAAGGTCAGAGAGAAAACAAAGCGATCTAGCTAGAAATCAGCATCGATTAGCGAAGTTGATCAATCACACCACCATACATACATCCAAAAGGAAGAAACGATATCGGAAATGTTCCGCGGCAGCCTTAGGGCAACCTCGAGCAACGAGCTGCCGATCGAGAGTGTGGTGAGGGTGAAGAAGGTGGACAGGATCGAGGCCAACAACCTTGCTACCAAGCCGTCGCAAACTACAACGGCCAAGGTGACCAGGAGCCTGACCGTCAGCGTTGTCCGTGTCGGGGATGTGGATGAAATTCCCGACAGCTTTGTCTCGGTGCCTGTTGCGCATAGCTAATCAGTGACCGCAGGTCATACTGCTCAGTACTGTCAGGAAAAGCCCGTAATACTAACATGGCGATATATGTGTATCTGTTCGTCAGGAAAATAGTGGCATAACCAGGCGCGCAAACCATACTTTCTACACGTGTGTTTATATGCAGTCCATCTGTGAGCTTCTTGTTGTATAAATAAACTTGTGCAACTCTTTTGCTCGCTCACTTATCACTTATCAGAGTTCGATCACTGCAGTTGTTTTCTCTCTGAATTCAGTGAATAAGCACTAGACAAATAACTGTTTTTCACCCTTACTCTGTTCTATAGCATGTGCAGCCACAAGCAAGCTTAGCAAATAAGAGAATTCAGACAATATTTACATCTGTAAGTGTAATAGCATAGCAGATTGAAAAGTTGCTTTAAGTAATTGTTAGTTGAAATATACTCATAACACTTGACTAGATTTCACTTTTAGAATCTCCTTTTTGTATTTGGCTATAAGAAACTTAACGAGGTTTAGCGATAAATCATGCAAAGACATGAGCTGCAGACCGTCCAACAACTGCTAGCTAGTAGTTTCCTAGGAAGAATCAACCATGGATAGCTAGAAGTATTCTTGCGCCACGGAATTCAACCATCAAGAGGGGATATTTCCTAAAGCCAATCCGTTGAAGATTATCTGCATACAAAAGGGCATCTCTCTTCCTACAAAATGGCTACTACCTAGGCTATATCCACAATATGTGTTGTGTAGTGTTTCCCTTGGTTAATTTTGGAGAGGCAGATTAGACTGATGTGAGTAAAGATCTCGCATTCTGGAGTCCAGAACATATCTGATGCTTCACAATAAATGATAATACCTTTGCACTGATTTGGCACTATAGTATATATAGTAGCAAGATGGGGCTGTTTATAGGCGCCAAACTTGTTAAGATTATGAGCAACTTTTGCCCTCCATTTTTCTAGCAAAAACAAACTTTCCTTTTTACCAAGACAAGAGATAACAAGACTCATATCTTCTGTCTGCTTGTGAAAGACAGGCTGAGCACCAAAAATCCTCTTAAAAGAAAAAACATGGTCTTGGACACTTATCACTATGCCCTGTGCAATGAGCTGACAGAGGAGACCTCCTTCCATCTGTTTGTGGATTGTGCTTTTGCTAGGATGTGTTGGTACATCATTGGAATTCAGACAACTGCAGATAACCTCTTTATTGAGTTAGTCTCAATGTTGAGAGTTCAGCTCAACTCAGAGTTTTTTATGGAGTCGATAATCCTAATGTGCTGGGTCATTTGGTCTGCAAGAAACGATCTCATCTTCAGAGGCCTAGGAAGGAACAGGGAGGACTTCAAAAGTCTGTTCTTCAAAGAAATGAATCTACTGAAGTTCAAAATTTCAAGTGCACATCTCCCCAAGTTTGAAGAATGGATACAAAGACTGGAATTACTAGCAGCCTAGAGCTGTTTTTTTTGTCTCCTTTTTTTGTTTCTTGATTCTGTCTCCCAGTTGTTCTTAGTTTAATCTCTGTTCTCTTTTATTTCTTTTTTTCCTGCTGCCTTGTAAACCTGTTGTACCTGTTCTGTTGTTAATATATTTCCTGTAGGGGCCTCGGCCCCTCCAGTTCCTTAAAAAAAACAAAAAAAACAAGACTCATATAAGGGCGTGACTTCTGATGTTTTAGTTTTTGTGATCAATAGCATGTTTTTTGGCAAGCATAATAAGTTTAAAGAGGTTTAGAAATAAAACATGCAGAGCCGATCTTGTAGATCCTCCAACAACCGCTAGTAGTTTCCTAGGAAGAATAAACCATGGACAGCTATAAGTATTCTTGCACCAAGGAAGAACCAAACGTCCACAACCATGAAACTCAAACCACCAAGGGGATATATTTCCTAAAGCCAATTTGTGGCACTATAGCAACATGGAGCTGTATAGGCGCTGAACTTGTTAAGATGATGAGCAAGGTTTAGCCCTCCATTTTTTTACAAATAAAATATTCCTTTTTAATGAGCTGAGAACCAGCAAGATTCACGACAGGACTCATGATGTTTCAACTTTTGTGATCCACAACATGTTTTCTGCAAGCATATACAATATAATCTTGCACTTGTAGTTTGTCGCAAGGCATGCACAGTAAACATGTTTTCCTCGACAGATATGATATAATTTAGTGCGGGAACACTTTTATTTTTTTTTAAGTTAAAACTGGGCCTGAAAAATAGAGTTTAGCGTTCATAGTGCACAACCAGGCCTTAATTTCAGGCAGTTGTGCAAACGTGCTTGATCATATCAATATCATGCTGGGTCGGTTTCTCCACTTGCAAGAAACTTCTTTCCAATGCTGGAATCAAGAACTTTCTAGTCAATTCTACGAAGGAATCCAAGTATAACTCCACGCAACCCTCATAGAATTTCAAGGCACCTTCCTGTCACTTGCTCATCGATTGACCCTTATCTTCACAATCTCTTCATATTCTCCTCTGGTACCTTCTAAAATATCTTTTCTGGGCCATATAATTCTAAAATATCTTCTGTTGCTAAAAGCTTTTACCAATTTATATTAGGATTTGTTTGGAAAGGATGGTACAGATTGAAAAGTGTTGCAGTCAATAGTAGTAGCAGCTGATGTGTAGCACATGCTTTGCTCATGTCCAGAAAAATAAGGAACAGACTAAAGCATGACATAGTATGAAGAAATTTAAGTTTCTAAACATGATGTGTTGATTACATCAATGTGATGGTACAGTGCAAAGTGTTCTTTGATTTTAGTGAGCTGGTAATGACAAACACGGTCCATTCTCAGGTAGAATTTTGCCCGTTGTCGCTGTAAGTGTTATGGCACAGCTGGTATTAGCACGTACACTTGGCAAATATCTAGGCGCATATAACTCCACTGCCAAGAATTGTTCGAAACGGAAGGTTTCCTGATTAATTAATCTACCTACTACTAGCAGATAAAGTTAGACAGTTCTCCACTAAGCTCGCGATCTTTGCACTTTGAGTGGATTCCCTTCTACTGCCAATTAATGCCAAGTGTTTTGAGTTCTCTTGCAGATATTGAGAATGTTGGTGATGTGTTGTATTTATTCCCTCATGGCATCACCAATTTCTAGGGGAAAGGAGAGGTACTCTTGGCACCAAGCTTGAATTTTCTTTAGGAAATTTTGCTCATGGTTCATGAAATGGGTATATATGAAAACAACAAAGATGAATAAGATGTTAACCTAAAATATCTATGAAACAAAATGAATCTGTGGCTATGCTTTTATTTGTATATATGTAGAAGTTTCTTCATTTTACCTGACATGTGTATTACTCACCTGTCCCTGTGAGCAGATGGAAAAGTAAGGTTTAGCACACTACTAACTATCAGATCATGGTCCTTTGGCGGTTAAGAGACAAATACCTAAAAGGATCAGGTTATTCTCTGTTGAACTCTTCCTCCATTAAGCTTTTGCCTTTGCTGCCGCTGACTCACTGTGTGGACATGCCTGGTCAAGCTTTTAAGCTTTTTCAAGTGTGTGATGCAAGTTCAGGATACTACATAGATGTGTTCAGACTAGTTGGAGGATCCATTAGAATACCAATATATGATACCGAGCTAGCATACACCTACGGCAATAAATAAACAACAAAGACACATCAGGATATTGAAAAATAGCACTGCTGCCACCTTTACTTCTCTCACTCAGCAATCACAGACAATAGAACACCACCGCCTGAGGCCTATAAATGGAGGCCATCACCAGCACCATTCGAAGGCACACAAGCTCAAACAACGTGTTCTGGTAGCTTCAAGTCCTCCCTTGGAACAAACCAGCAAACACACACACACACACACCCACCCACCCACCCACCCACCCACCCACCATGCCTCGCGCTAAAAACTCTTCGGTAGTCGAGGGCCCCGTGAGTGTGCAGAAGGTAGAGAAGATTGAGCCGGTCTACTACGACAACCTAGTCATGAGACCTTCGGTATTTGCCAATCCGGGGGTGGTGACTGTGTTGGCAAGGCTGCCTTCGGGTGCTGGGGTTTCTGTCTCCGGCCAGAAGGTGTTCCAGAGGGCGCGGTCGGAGCCAGAGGTAATAAGTGACTATATTGCAGCAAAGAAGATGCAATTTAACGGGGAGATCCCACAGGGCGGCACATGATTGAGAAGAGATGACAAGTCTAGCTAGCTAGAAGACCCTAGACCGGTTCTCACATCATGGTCAAGTCCTATCTATCTATACTCAGAGTACAGCTTTGTATATGTACTATATATGGAATTAACACCTGGTGTGTCCTCTATAACACTACTTAGATATGAATGCTGATGCATATATGTACCATATGAGAGGTGATTGCTTTATGATATATGTGTATCGTATTAGTTGTTTCTAATATAATTATCTTTATCTATCATGGTTCAAGAGACATTATTAGTTGTTCCATTGCTTTATGATATATGTGTATTGTATTAGTTGTTTCTAATATAATTATATTTGTCTATCATGGTTCAAGAGACATTATTAGTTGTTCCTAATATAAATATCTTTATCTATCATGGTTCAAGAGGTTTTATTTCAATTCCTAGCTAGTTATTTGTTGGGACCCTTCCTCTATGGGTAATTTAATATTTTGAATGGCCTGAAATTAGCTTGACCAACGAACAACAATTTTGATGACGAAGCTTAAATATTGTACCAACCTTAGTTTAATTATTTTTTTTTGTTTCTATCTGGGACGTAAATGTCGGCCTGTTTCCTAAAGAAAGAATGAGACTTGGAACAAAATTCCTTGTGCTGTTTTCACTTTATATATGGGCCACTCACAACGAAGCTAGCAATTTGTCTTTGCTGATTGATAATGATGTAGGCCCTCATCTCTTACATGATGATGACCTGGACAATCCAAAATATCTTAGTTGGTGCACTTTCTAATCTTAGCAAGGTGCTTAGGACAGTCTCAATGGTGTTTCATGAGAGTTTCATGCACATTAAATACGCTGATGTGGCACTATATTAATGAAGAGAGAGATGATAGAGTTTCATGGGAGCAGAGAAAGTTTCATCCCAATGAAACTCTTATGCACTGTTTCCAAAATTTAATGCATTGGAAACTATGCCATGAAACACCCACTGAGACTGGCCTTAGTATATTATATTTATATGAATGTCGGATGGCTAGAAATTTCTCACACTCACTGTGTATTAATTAATATATATAGAAGAAACAGAGTATGGCAAATGTTGTGCCATGCATTTTGCCCATTTGAGTTACCACTACTACAATGAGAAGTGCAGTAATTTTAGTTCATTTTGTATTGTAATGAACCAAAAGATACCGGGGGGGGGGGGGAGGATGGGGCATATGTACTACATTATACCTTCAGTGATGTTGCAAGTAAAAAAAATATGTATTTTGCTTGCAGCCATAGGTACTACATTATACCTTCAGTGATGGCAGTTTCGATGAGCAGATAAGAAGGGAAAAGGAGGCAACGCTGAGTGACAATGACACAGTGAGGCTACCTCAAGTGCTCTATTGCTGTCATGGGGTATGCTGCATCTGCAAGAGTACATTTACATGCATTCTCCTCCCTCTACATATAATAAGATTCAGGTCCATTGTTGGCATCAGGTAAAGGAAGGGACGTTTGGTCCTAGAGCCGGGTTCACCTTGCCCTGCTTGCAGGCTCCACGAAAAACTCGCTATGCCCGGTGAGCCAAAAGCCCTCAACAACTAAACAGCTTAACTCGTCGCTGGGCAAGGTGACGCTAGCAGTCTAGCACCAGCTATGGAACCAAACGGCCCCACTTATCAAAAAAAAAAAAAAAAAAAAACAAACGCCCCTAGTTACTCTATCTATGCCAGCCTAGCTAGGGGCCGTGACTGTGAGCAATGCTTTACCTCCCATATGGTCTTCCTTCAAAACTGATATTTGTTCTTTTAACTTTGTGGTATGAGGCGCGTGATCTGGATGTTTGATGGGGTCCCTCCCTGGTGAGATCTGCTTCAACAACTTGTGCTAGTTAGCACGAAAATTAGTTGTTCGCCATGAAAGCGTGATATATTTATCATTTACTAATACCTACTCCCTCCGTCCCAAAATAAGTGTCGTTTTGGGTTTTCGAGCCATAAGTTTGACACGACTTGTAGAAAATATGTGCAATATTTATATCTCTAAATAATTTTGTTAAAAACTAGATTTAAAGATCTTTCCGATGATACTAATTACTTAGCAGAAATATGAATATATTTTAATATATAATTGCTTAGCTATTATTTAAGGGAACGACACTTATTTTGGGACGGAGGGAGTAGCACTCCCCCTCCCTGTCACTCCCTCCTCCTCCGCCTCTCCCCTACCCTCAGTGATCAGCACTCGGCGGATCGCACCACCTAACCATGCCACCCATCGACCCTGCTCTCCCCTAAAGACAAGGAAGGTCGTCGTCCTCGTCCTCATCCTCATCCTCACCCCGCCCCTGCCCTCACCACCGGTGGCCGGCGAGCTCCGCCCTGACACGTAACTCCGCCGTTAGCCCTGCTCAACGGCCTTCTTCTGCTGTCCCGGTGGCACCCCTGCTCGCCCGCCTCCACCTCCGTGTCGTGGCTAGTGGCCTCCAAAATCCTCCTTCTAAGCCTGCGGGGATAAGATTCCCATACCCGCCGGAACCCTAAATCCAGCGAGGTCCTCGTCTCCATCTCTGACGCTGGTGACCTCCTCGCCGGAACCCTAGCATCGTTCTTCTCCCTCTCCGGTGCAGGCACGAACTCCTCTTTCCTCTCTGTTGGGCGCGTGGCTCACCATATTCCGATTCTCATTAGATAAGAAGTGTTCAATTACTGAAGCTATTATGACAGTTTTTACTACTACTTGTAGTCTATCATCCATCACCATATTCTGATCCCAAACAATCAAATATTGGTCTCGTACGTTGCAGAACCTAGTTTGTTCCATTCTCATAGAAGACTTATTAGGCTTTTGTGTCCACGTTATTAATTTCAGTCAAGTCTCCTAACTCCTGTGTGTGGACAGCTCGTACATGCATGATGCGTCCGGGTGCGGGGAGACCCAAACCCAAGCAATAATCCCATCGACGGAGTCAAGTCTCCTGTCCTGTGTGGTGTGGAGGGCACCTGATGCGCTTCTACTGCGACGTGCAGCCACAAGCTTAGCTTTGCAGTTTCTTTCATTCCTAGCTAGCAGATTAATGAATCCAGCTAGCCAGCCATCGAGAAATAACTGAATTGACCTGATGACTACTGTGTGAGTGTGACAGTGTGAGCTTTATTTCTCATGGCTGCTATTAACTCTAGTTGATCGTTTGTCCTCAATGTAAAGCCATACTCCATCATATCCATGACTAATAAGCATGCTAATTAAGATCACTAATTTGTTTGCATTTTCTCATTGGGATGGTATTGGACATATATATAACTAAAGATATATAGTTAAGTTTTCTCAAAATTCCTATCTCAGTTACATTAGTCTGGCAATTTTTTTAAGCTTTTCTGAAGCAAGGACGGCACCTTTCTTCTGACCAAACAACTGAGCATATATATAATGATATGGGCCGAATAAGAACTTAGCACATATGTCCACAGGATGCTTCCATGCATAACTAATTAGCACATGGGTTAATTAATTTCAATTATCAGTATATACCTCCCGACAGGAATAATTATCTTTTTTTTTTCAATAATTTCCCACTTGCAAGGGCGTCTTCTGTGTTTCCACGGAAACAATCAGGAGTCCAACCTTTCGTGTCGCTCGCTCGTTTTCCACGGCGGCCGGGGCGAAATCGGCCGGTTTTCCCCACGCCACCGTCGCTCCACGCCGCCCCAGCGTCGCCGTGTCACACCTGGTGATCCATCTGCCAAGGAGTGACGAGGAGCAGAGAAGGCGCCGAGCTACTTCATTTACGTATCCATGTCGTTTACGCTTTCATTTGCTGTATGACAGTTGGGGCCCATTGGGCAGTTGCTGTAACGCACATAAGTGCAGACTCTGTAGCCCATCGGGCATTATCGAACATCCTCTAAGTAATACAAGGCGCCAAGGTGGAGGGGCCATCCTCGCCGGCGTAGGGTACCTTCTGGCAAAATCCCGGTGTACTACTCACGCGTCGGTCGCCCGTCGTCGCTAGGGGTTACACTTGGTATCGAGAGCCTATCCTTCCTCGGCGAGTTGGGTCGGAGCTCACCGCTCAGTCCACCGCCAGTTACCGGCCGCCGCAGCAAGAATCCGTTGCGACGACCTCCACCTCCACCTCCACCTCCAGCTCGTCGCGGATCCTCACGACCATGACAGCACTACCACCACCACCAACCTCCACCTCCAGATCGGTTCGATTCCACCCGAAGATACACCCCGCTTCTTACACCCTCAAGGTGTTCGACGCTATTCCGGAGTGGGAGTCAGCAGGAGATTGGTCAAGTTCGTGCTTTCCTATTACATCTTTGCCTGATTGAGCGGTAGACGACGGTTGCGGGACGCTTGTTCCTGCGTAAAATCCCTGGAGTCGATCCGTTCCTTCAGAGCGGTGGCGACGGCGGGGGAGTGTTCTGCAGCAAGGGTTGCAAGGCAGGTCCTTGTGTAAAATTCCGGAGCGCAGCCACACTCCTAGGCGGCGGAGACATCACGGGCAGCACATAGGGGAGGAAGGAGTCCAAACCTGTTACCGTGGTGTGGGGTATCCAGGAGCTTCTCCTGGTCGAGTAAGCAGGTCACGACGGGTCCTAAGAAGAAAGGCGCGGTCAAGCCGTCCGACCAGACAAGACTCATCATTGACAACATGACTCGCACCACTGATGAAGAAAGCTCCAGATGGGAGCAATTGCAGAAGAACATGGACTTGCTATTCTCATCCATCAATGAGATGACCACTGTCCAGAAAGATATGAGAGAGACCCAGAGAGAGATGGGCGCCACCTAGAGAATGATGAAGGCTCAAATGGACCTTCAAGGCACAGTCATGGATGAATACTCCAAGGAGCAACATGCCATTGCCCAACAAGTCCAGTTCAATGGTGATGCAATTGGCAGGGTGACACTGAGACAGATGGAATTGGCTGCTCAACATGAAGAAGGACCAAAATTTGATGAAGAACCAATCTTGGATGAGGATGATCTGGATTCCTTGATATTTGATGACCATGCTCCTTTTCACAATGTCTTTGCAGAGCCTAAACTGAAAGAAAAGATGGAGGACAAAGCTGAGCCATCCAAACCCTTGAAATCTGATTACCTGTTCAGTGCCAAGAGTTACAAGAAAGATATACCCCCTGAACCATATAGAGGCAAAACAGTGACCATTACCGAGCCTCACAAGAAGGAATCACCTCCTGAGCCTATACATGATAAGAGATATTATGATGACTCTAGAGAGGGGAGATTACCAAAGCATATCATGCCCAAGATGGACTTCTATTGGCGGTCCTTATTGCATATCTAACCCCGCCAACTTAGGTTCATAGTTCACCAAAAACCACCTAGTTAGGAGATTTATACTAACAAAATTCCATAGTTTTGGTGAACACTTGTTTTGCAGGAGCATTCATGGAATACATATACTTTGGGCCAAAAACTAGAGAAAAGAGAGTAAATATTTGAATTATAAAATGGGCCCAAAGGCAAGACAAGAAGAAAAGAAGAGAAAGGCCAAACCGACGTACCAACGTGACGAAACACCACATGGGCCAACTTCGGGCCCAAGACCAAGCCCGCCACCAAGGTCGGTCGGGGGAGGCGGCACCACTGGCGCGCTCGCGCCGGGCGCGCTCGCGCCTTCCCTCACGCCACGCGCCGGGCGCTGGGGCGGGGCGGCCGGGCCGGAGGCGGTACATTCAATGCTCCGGAGGGCGGTGCGGGGTGTTTTGGTCATTTGGGCGTGCGGGAACCGACCATCCCCACATATAAAAGCCCTTCTCTCTTTTATTTCACACATCCAACTTTTCATTCTTCATTCTCATTCCTCCCTCTCCACTTCCACAAGCCTACACTAGAGGAAGAGTAGAGCCCTTATACCTAGCTTCTAGCTAGAATAGAAGTAGGAGAGTGAGAGAGGTCAAGAGCGGAGTAACTCTTTTTGAGTACTCCCGGAGGCTAGTCTTCCACGGGGTGGAGTGCCGGATTTGTCGGCTCCCTCCTCACTTGTACCTCGGTGACTTCTTACGCTTGAAGTAAGAGGTTCGTGTTTACCTATTCGTACGCTCCTTCTTGCAAAGTTATCTTTATCGTCGTTTGCTTGCGGGTTCGTCGACCGTCCTTGTGGCGGTAGTTCTAGTAGAGGACTCCTGATAAAGACGGATGTTCCTGGCCAACGCTAGAACTGTAACGTTGGCGTAGACGTGGTGTCTAAGCTAATTAGTTACCTTCATTTGCCTCGTACTCCACGGTTGAGGTGGTAGGCGGCGGAGTGGTGACAGCCTGTCCGTCCTCCTTTGTAATCCCCACGTCCGGGTACGGCGTAGAGCTATAGGCCGGCATCACCGGCGGACCCGGGTGCGATCCGGTGCCCGAAGCAAGTAATCGGGTAGAGTTACCTTTCTCTAAGGATTCGTCCTATAGAAAACCTCACTTTCTCGAGTTACCTACTCTCTCCTCTGGGCAACCTAGCTAAGACCTAAACCTGACCATACCGTTCTTCGTGAAGTTTACGATACCCTGTTTATCACCGGGTGAAGTGCTACAATGGTCTTTCCGTGCGCTTGCGGAATTTGCTGCTTTCGCTAAGAAATACCAACAACTTCCCAAGTTTTTATGGTAAAGATCCTAAGGTGTGGCTAGATGACTGCAGAGACTATTTTGAGCTATATCAAATCCCAGAGGGGATGTGGGTTACAGCAGCTAGAGTCCACCTGAAGGAAAAGGCAGCAAAATGGTACCAAGCTTTCAAGCAAAAGAATAGAATCAATAGCTGGGTCCATTTTTGCTCAGTGATCCTAGAGGAGTTTGGATCTGATGATCTCAGGTCTTCATTGAATGTGATGCAGGACATCAAGCAATCAGGGTCAGTGGAAGAATATACTGATCAGTTCCAGAACTTGCAATACAGTGTGGCAATGCACAATGCCCATTATGATGACATATTTTTCACTGGACAGTACATGAGGGGATTGAAAGAGGAGATCAGAGGCACAGTAGAGGCTCAAATGCCAACTACAATACTCAAAGCATCTAAATTAGCGTTGGTTCAAGAGCAAGTACTTGAAAGAAAAGGCTGAAGTATCAAAGAAACCCATATCAGTATAGACCATACCAGCAGAATAGACAGGAGGGCAAGGTACCGGTACCCAACACTGGACCTATGACAGATAGACAATTAAGGGACTACAGGAAGGCCAATAACTTGTGCAAGAATTGTGGTGAAAAATTTGTCCCTGGCCATTTGGAGATTTGCAAGAAAAGAAACAAAACGAAGCTGAATGCACTAGTAGTCAATGACCTGGACAGGGAGTTGTCTGATGAGACCTTGAATGAAATGGCAGCAGAGGACATCCTTCAGGAAGAGTTCTATCAGCTCTCTCTCAGTGCAATGTCCACATTGGACAAGGCTGACTGCATTAAACTTAGAACAAGAGTGAGGAACAAAATTATGCTGATCTTAGTGGACAGTGGTAGCACACACAGCTTTATAAGCTCAAGGTTTGTGCAGATTGCAAAATTGCAGACAGTTCCAACTGCTGCAAGGAAAGTACAGTTAGCCAATGGCACATACATGACTACGAATAGTATGATGCCTAGCTTGCAATGTTATTGTAATGGCCAGAGTTTCAGTACTGACATGATAGTCCTGGATATGGACCCATATGATGCTATCCTTGGATGTGATTGGTTGAAATCTCATAGTCCAATTCAATTTGATTGGAACAAGAACACAATACAGTTTGAAGAGCAAGGGAAACAGATTTGCCTTCAGGGTGTATCAGCAAGTGAAGTGCAAGTATCCCAAATCTCAGCAACCAAAATGTATCAAGCTACTAAAGGGAATGATGTGTGGGCATTTGCTCTGGTGGACCACATCTCCACTATGGTACAAACTCCAATAACAACAAAGGATCAAGATCCCCTGGAAGGTCTGCAACACCTGCTTGCCATGTACAAGGATATCTTCACTGACCCCAAATGCCTACCACCTCGAAGAACATATGATCATGCCATACCGCTGTTACCTGGGTCTGTACCAATCAACACAAGGCCATATCACTATTCACCCCTTCATAAGATAGAAATTGAGACACAGGTACAAGAGCTCTTATAGGCAAGGCTGATATCACACAGCCATAGCCCTTTTGCTTCTCCTGTTATCTTGGTAAAAAAAAGATGGTTCATGGAGATTTTGTGTAGATTATCGAAAATTGAATGACATGACAGTGAAGAACAGATTTCCTATGCCCATCATAGAAGAGATACTAGATGAGTTATCAGGTGCCAAATTCTTTACCAAGCTTGACATGAGGGCAGGCTATCATCAAGTTAGAATGCTTCCTGAAGATGAGTTCAAAACTGCCTTCAAGACACACCAGGGCCACTACCAATTCAAGGTATTGCCTTTTGAACTAACAAATGCACCTGCAACATTCCAATGTGTCATGAATGAGGTTCTGAAGCCCTACCTCAGGAAGTTTGCCATGGTGTTCCTAGATGATATCCTCATTTATAGCTCCAGCCTTACTGAACATCTAGAACACTTAGAATTGGTTTTTGCAACCTTGAGGAACCACCAGCTCTACCTCAAGGAATCCAAGTGCACATTTGCAAAAGATAGCTTGGAATATCTGGGTCATATAATAATAGCTAAGGGAGTGTCTACGGACCCTGGGAAAGTAAGTAATATGCTCAAGTGGCCTGTTCCTCACACAATGACTGAGCTCAGAGCTTTTCTGGGACTCATAGGCTACTATAGAAAATTTGTCAAGGATTATGGTATTATTGCAAAACCACTCACAAATATTCTCAGAATGAAGACTTTTGCCTGGAATGAGCTGGCACAAGCAGCTTTTGCAAAGCTCAAGAAGGCTATGACTGAAACACCAGTATTGGGCCTATCTAACTTTCAGTTGGCATTCACTGTGGAATGTGATGCTTGCCAAGATGGCATTGGAGCAGTGCTTATGCAACAAGGACAGCCTGTGGCATTGTTGACACTAGATACGCACACGAAAGAATCAAAGAGAAATAATCCGCAAGCGCACGGATATCGGTGCACACTTCACCCGGGAGATAAGTTCTGAGTATCGTATTTGTTTTTATCCGCTAAGAGAAAACATGCAATAGACTAACCCGATCTTTACTTCTACCCCTGGGCTGCTAGTCAAGTGAGAATTAAGCGATATAGAGAGAACTCCTTCGTCAGTCTTCTTTTAACCTATGGCAAGCTTTGAGACTATTGTTCTAAGGGGGTACCTGAGGAAAAGACACCGCAGAGGATGCTAAACCGGGCACAAAGGACCTACCTTACCTACCAATGGGAAGTGGATTACAAAGGTAATAAAGGGATTGTCACTTCCCTCACTACTACCACGGTTCCGGCCGAATAGGGAGCATCTACAAGTGAACCTAGCCTAAGCACCACGCTTATGCTAAAGAATGATTACTCTATTCCCAACGCGAAGCGAATAAAGTAAACTTGTAAACCAAAGAACAATAATAACAACGAACTTACTAGTATTAGAAGTTGAATTGCCGAATGATCCTGAAACCAAGCCTCGGGTTAGGAGACTTGATCCCGCAGGTACACTGGAGAGGAGACACCGACAGGCTGGGCTTCCTCCAAATCTACCTCCACTCTATACTCTCTCAATCTCTCTTGATACTAATACCCTATAGAGATAGATCCATTCGAGGGACCCTTCTCTAGCTAATTCTCTCTAGAAAATATGCATTAGGGCTTCGAACTCGAGGTTCTCTCTCTTCGAATCGAGAGAATGAATTAGGGTTTCTCCTGGGGCCGGGGCTCAATATATAGCCCTTTAGAATGCACCACAGCCCTCGGATCAAACCGACCTAAATGGACGATTATTATTCATCTTCAAAGTCGGTGGAGGCAGGATCCGCGAGACTCAATCTGATTGGTTGAGCTGACGGGGCGGCGACCCTGGCCTAGGGGTGGCCGACTCTGGCCAATGCAGGTGGGCCCCAGGCTTCATGTGTCGCCTTCTAGAGTCTTCTAGATTATACTTTTTCACCCATTCGGTCTTTCTCTCTATGTAAACCCGACATGTGGACCCTCCACCTCAACCAATCAGGTTGAGTCTCGCGGATTATGCCTCCGCCGCCTTTGAGGATGAATAATAATCGTCCATTTAGGTCGGTTTCATCCGAGGGCTGTGGTGCATTCTAGAGGGCTATATATTCAGAGCCCCTGACCCCAGGAGAAACCCTAATTCATTCTCTACTCATTCATCTGAGAGAATTCAAAGAAGCCAGAGCCACCATCTCAATTAGAGCTCCATAGTTTAGTAGCATAGCTACATAGGAATAGATCTAGAGGGAATCAAGCCTAGCTTGGAGTCCGGATCTGTCGGAGTTCTTGGTAATTCCCCTCTACATTCTTGTAATATTCATCATTGTTCGTGATACTATGAATAGTACTTTATTCTATTCTATTATATCAGAATTGACCTTGCTCTATTTGATTATGTTCTCAATTATATCGTTCTTAGTCTACTTTGATTATATGTTTAGCATAGTTGGACTAGAATTATGTTTATGCATAGGATCGTATAGCGCTTGCTCATTAGATCGATGGGTGAGTGGTAAATATTGTGTAGGCGTGGTGCCTAGACCGTATTTATCTGCGATTGCACCCTATATTCCGGATCGTGAGGTAGATCGCGGGAGTGACGGTCTGTTGAGTCCTTTGTAGCCCTTCTCCCGAGTATAGGTCTAGCGAGAACAACCCTATTACATTGAAGTCATTGCTATGTCTCTAGTCTTCTCTGGTAATATCACTATGCATAGATGTAACCTTTTCCCGCCATGATTGCTAGATGTCCTTGCACTAATCATTGTATGCTTTGATTTTATAGTTAGAATAACATAGGATTATACCCTAGATCGTCCTAGTCCATGCTAGTGTTATAAGCTTAAGAGTGCTAAGTTGAGATGGTTACTTTTATTTTATGTGGATAAATGCTCTCATTTATCTTATGTCAATTATCATTCATTCCTATATTTTATGTGACACTTACCCTGTATGAGATGATCGATACAGACAAGGTTAAGCTCTCCATTATCGCATGTGCATTGCTCATCACTCATTATCCAAGTGCATTCCCTTCCCGGTGGTAAAATTATAAATAACGATACCTGGATTACTCCTGGTTAAAATGCTACATCGGTATTATCGTAAGCGCTTGCGGATCCCATATTTATTTCTAGAAGCGAGTTGCATTTATTAGTCCCGCATTTTTGGCGCCATGTTGGGGATGACAACCTAACACCGAGTGGCGTTAGAAATGTCAACAAGCATTTTTGGCGCCGTTGCGGGGAAGGTTGAAAGCCAATGGATAATGTGCAAAGACCTTGCACTAGATAGTGTGATTGAGTTGTCTTTGTCATACTAACCCTTCTCTACAGGATTACCCTTGTTTTGTCTACTTGTGTATCTGTTGCAGGGTAATCAAGACAATTCTTCCTGATAATTATATTGACAACCCAGAAGCTTTATTCAGGAAGGCCAGAAGCAAGTTGAAGAAGACCAATCAATCATCATCATCAACTCAACTTGAAAGTTTGTCAGAAGCAGAAAGTTGATCTTTCGTTCGAGACTTGACACCAGCGTTTGAAGCCATGGCGAACAAGTCACTCCGTGAGTTCTCGGCTCCCACTACGGACAACATTCGTGCTTGGACCGGCTGCGGACATCGACGAGCTTTCGAGCTCAAGCTGCGCGATCAACATGGTGCAAGCAAGCCGGTTAAATGGGAAGGTCCATGAAGATGCTAGTGCTCATCTCCAACATTTCTGGAGATTTGTAGCACATTCACCATCAAGGATGCCCCGAGAGATTCTATACTACTTCGCCTCTTCCCATTCTCACTCTTGGGGAGAGCAAAGCAGTGGTTCTACGCCAATAAAGAGAAGAATACTACGTGGGCACTGTGTTCCACCAATTTCTTGGCGAAGTTCTTCCCCATGGGCAAGACAAATGCTCTTCGTGGGAAGATATCAAGCTTTCAAAGAACAACATGATGAGACTGTCCCGAAGCTTGGGAGCGCTTTCAAGATTACATCCTCGAATGTCCTCATCATGGCATGGAGAATTGGCCGCTTATGCGGACATTCTACCATGGGCTCGGCAACAAAGACACGTGAGACAATGGATGCTTTTAGCTGCTGGAGGTGCATTCTTATCACTCACTATACCTCAAGCCACGGCTCTTGTGGAGAAGATGGCATCCAATCAAGGTTGGAGTGAAGAAAGAACTCGAGACCCGCAAGAGAGGTGGAGGAATGCACCAGTGAAGGAGGTAGACATGCTTTCGCCAAAATGGACCTGCTAATGAAGAGGCTCGATGAGAGAGCCACTGGAAAGAAGGAAGTCATGCATATACATGATGCTCGCATGACATGTGAAGAGTGTGGAGAGACTGGGCACATAGGTGCTAACCGCCCGAGCCGAAGGAGGACGTGAACTACCTCAACAATAACAACAACAACAATTACTATCGTCCTCGCGAGAATCAAGGTTGGAATCAACAACGAGGCCTAACTACTCGGGCAATTATTCGGGCAACTATCAAGGTAACGGCTCCTCCTACAATAATTACAACCAGCCACCTTTGAGAGAGTTAGTGCTGAATCAAGGCAAGTTGATGGACAACTTGTCCAAGAAGCTGGCATCAAATGACAAAGCTCTTGAGACAATTAGCAATAGAATGGATGGCTTTTCCAATGCCATTAAGAGTCAGCTCAGCTTCAACAAAATACAACAGCTTGCCAACTTTGCTCCCTCTGCCGGCCAAGGTAAACTGGCAGGACAACCGGAAGAGCTCGAAACTGCAAATCTTGTTGATATATTCAATGCAGAAAGTAGCTGGAGTAACCCATCGAAAGGGTCATGGATTGATTCAACTCTGCCAATCAAGAAGGGTGATCCAGGGAGACCAGTCATTCCGATCTCCATTGGAAGTACCAACTTCAATGAGGCAATCTGTGATTTCGGTGCAAGCATCAACATCATGCCAAGAGTGATATATGAGAAGCTATTCAGATGTCCCCTAGCATACACAACCATGTGCTTGCAGCTTGCAGATCAGTCACTCCGTGTTCCCTTGGGAATACTAGAAGACATATGTGTACGAGTGGGCAACTCGTATGTTCCTGCAGACTTCGTGGTAGTGGATACAGGCAGTAACGAAAGGTCTCCCATCATTCTGGGACGACCATTCTTGAACACAGCTGGAGCTATTATGCATGCCAACACTGCCAAGATCATCTTCAACATCAAGGGCAAGAGAGAGACCTTCTTCTTCAAGAATAGAGTGCTGCAGTTCCCAGCACACCCTCATCAGCAGAACAATGAGAAGAAGAAGAATCTAGCTAAGAAGAACAAGACTGAGGATAAGAAGACAAAGAAGACGGAGACAGTGAGGATGGTCACTGCAGTCCACAAGGAGCATGATCACCAACTCAGGTCCCCACGTCTGATCAAGAAAGACGACCCAGGTGTCCCAACCATTCAATGCTCCATCAACAGAAGCTCTTTCAATAAAGCTGTCTGTGACACCGGATCGGGCGTCAACATTATGGCCAAGATAACCTATGAATATCTATATGGCACTATGCCTTTGGAGCCCACATATGCCCAGCTGCAGATGGCAGATCAGACATTCCGCTTCGTCGAAGGAGAAGTGAAGGATGTCCTCATCCAGATAGATGACCATTATGTCCCCACAGACTTCCTAGTCATCGATATGGGAGATGACTACGACCCTCCGATCATCCTAGGAAGACCATTCCTGAACACCACCAGAGCTATCATCTACATTGGGACAGGAGAGATCCATTTCGACTTTCCCACTGAGAAGGTACGCCGCTATTTCAACAACAATTATATAGTCAATGAGGAACCCAAGAAGAACAGAACAAGGAGAAGGCAGCGTACCCGTCGTCAGAACAAGAAGAACATCACTACAGATGGATGGGCTGACTATGAAGGAGAAGTGTCTAGATATGAAGATCGGTACCCAGAAGAAAAAACGTTGTAGAAGAAGAAGAGGTGCTACCAACAGAAGAAAAACAAGTGCTCCAAGAAGCTTCCTCCTCAAGGTCACCCTCTCCAACAAAGAAGGTGTGGAAGGTAAAAGCAGAATCAGAAACGATTCCTACACACGAGGCGACGTCATCAGAGGCGCCAACCAATGCGCCCCTTGACAAATGAGCGAACATGACAAGTCCTGTTCGGAGAACTTAAAACCACCGAACGCCGCGCCAAGAGGTAACTTGGTATTTATCAGTATTACTTTTTAGCATTGCATTGTTTTTACCTTAGCATATTTAATTTCCTGCTTGCATCTTAGTTGCATCTTTGCTTTATTATCTCTGCATTATAAAAAGAAAACAAAGATGTTGTGCATTTGCATCCAGAAAATTGTTAAGCCCCATGTGGATAATAATTCACTGTGGTGGCACAAAAATAATTTCTCAGCATATTTATCTTTCCCTGTCTGCATTCCTTAAATAATCAAAAGATAAAAATATTTTCTTGAGATCCAGTTAGAATAAGTTTAAGTTAGGAAAGTTCTAGACAACCAAGGCCTAGAGGTTTTATCACTAACACTTAATTAGTTCCACAAGCTTTGTTGTCTATTTGAGCTTCACGAACATCAAGGACCAAGAAGAGCTAACGCATGTAAGGACATCCAGTTCCCGTCGGAGTGCTACCCGCAACATTAAAGTCTTTGTCTCCAACGGCAACTATCTACAACACTCCGGGGGCTAGAACGTCTTCGTTGCCCGTCGCAACATCGCGAGACTATGTCAACATCCAAATTGGGGAGAGCATCCCCGTGTATCAAGCTAAGTGTTTCCAACTTATCTATTTATGCCTTGTTAGAGTGTGCTTTGTTAAAACAACTAAAAAAAGATGCATAACCATAGAAACCCAGAAAGATTCCTTTATTTATCTTTTTTTTACTTTTGGAGAGCTCTTGCAATCTGTCTTAAAAGTAGTCCCTAGAATAAACTCTATATGGAGATGATGAACAGTTGCTCTGCCGTAATTCCTTTCAAGTACCTAGTTTTCAACCTTGCGCTCTCCCGAGTTTTGGACACAACTGTTTAGATTTGAGATTTGCTCTGAACCTGAAACTTGTGGGTAACAAACACTTGATCTAAGTCTAGGTGGTTGACGGGTATGATATGGGAAAGTTTTGAGCTGCTGTCCATCTTGTTCCTAGAGATACTAGAGTTCTGGAGAATTTATTTATGAAAATATTAAATCCCTACATGATGAGTTCCTTTATGATGAGAGTTCAAATTCCTACCACAGTCATATATTCATGCTTACTAGATTAGGAAAAACCATCTATTTATATAGATCATACTGTAGGCATTGAGTATAGTCTTTATAGGCATTGAGTGTAGTTATGCTGTGGACCCATAAGGAATCAGTCATGTAAAGTCAATACTATGTGCTCTCCATCCATGGATCTATGCTACTTCTGTCCTCAGAAGCATGCACCCGTTTTATATATACTACATTCATTCTGTGCTACTTCTGTCCCTAGAGGTACCACCTACAATATAGATCCATATCCACCACATATTGTGCTATCTCTACCCTGGAGATACGCACCTATGCTACTCCTACCCTGGGAGTATGTATTTCCCCACATATTGTGCTGTCTCTACCCTGGAGATACGCACTTATGCTGCTCCTACCCTGGGAGTACGCATCCATCCATCCATCCACATATACATACGCCAGTCATTTCATTCATCCAGAAGAAGGTTACTCCTATCCTGGGAGTGAACATCTAGAAATAATCATTGCCATCCCATTTGCCTACATAAAAACTCCAGTCACTATCATTTCAAGTTATACACTCCCCGTTGCTAAACTTTTTGTTTTCAGAGGATTGATTGCTTTAAAAAAAAGAGAAAAAAAAGAAGAAAAAAAGAGAGAAAGAGTAGCCAAGTCCTTCCTTCAAGAAGTTTCAAGGTTTCCGAATAAAAGGGAGACATGTTATCCCCAAAGGAGCAAGTGTAGAAGTAGATGTTCACCAAGTGATCACCCCTCATAATCATTTTTCCTATCATCATCATCCTATCATTCATCCCATTCCCTCATTCACATGCACATATGACTTTATTATTATTTTAGTTCCTTTTGGATCCATGGTTTAACTATGCAATATATGCAAGTGAGTTTTGAGTGTCTCCCTACCTATGAGCTCCACATAAGCCTATTAGAAAGTAGGGTGAGAGAGAGAAAACACTTTCCACTATGCCTTAATTCCATAAATACCACATATTTTGAGAGAAGAGAGAAGGCATACACTACTCATGCCTTGGAGAAGATCCAGAAATACCACAAATGAGAGACCTGAAAGGTTCATACAAGGAACTCTGAGTTTTATTTCAAAACTTTGCAAAAACTCTAGAATAATAGTTGATCAAAGAGCGAGAAACATGGCGCTTGACTTGACCGTTCTATCTTTTCAACTACTCAAGACCCAAGTGACGGTTACAAGCCCCATGGTGAAAGGTAATATGAGTAAGTTTTGAGTCAGAATAGTTCACTCTAATCCGGAGGAGAGTTCTTGTTTGAACGCATGTGTACTTGTGAGGAGTGAAAGCATTGTAGCAACTCCTGATCCATCACTGAGCCTATCTTTGCTCAGGGACGAGCAAAAGGTAAGCTTGGGGGAGTTTGTTGACGGTGATTAAGTATCAATTTTATACCATCAACGCAGCAAGAGAAAGGACTAAAATGAGTTCACCTATTAGATATAGGGGTTACACTGACAGAATTCCACGAGTTTTGGTGATTGTCTATTTCTGCAGGGGGTTATCAACAAAGAACCTAAAGAAGGGCCACATGTCGGGATTACATAGAGATAAAGACCGAACGGGTAAAATTGTATACTCTAGAAGACTCCAGAAGATGACCCTGCAGACCTGGGCCCACCTGGCAGCTGCACAGGGGCGGCCGCCTAGATGGCAGGGGCAGCCGCCCCTCCACCTCAACCAATCAGGTTGAGTCTCGCGGATTATGCCTCCACCGCCTTTGAGGATGAATAATAATCGTCCATTTAGGTCGGTTTGATCCGAGGGTTGTGGTGCATTCTAGAGGGCTATATATTCAGAGCCCCTGATCCCAGGAGAAACCCTAATTCATTCTCTACTCATTCATCTGAGAGAATTCAGAGAAGCCAGAGCCACCATCTCAATTAGAGCTCCATAGTTTAGTAGCATAGCTACATAGGAATAGATCTAGAGGGAATCAAGCCTAGCTTGGAGTCCAGATCTGTCGGAGTTCTTAGTAATTCCCCTCTACATTCTTGTAATATTCGTCATTGTTCGTGATACTATAAATAGTACTTTATTCTATTCTATTATATCAGAATTGACTTTGCTCTAGTTGATTATGTTCTCAATTATATCGTTCTTAGTCTACTTTGATTATATGTTTAGCATAGTTGGACTAGAATTATGTTTATGCATAGGATCGTATAGCACTTGCTCATTAGATCGATGGGTGAGTGGTAAATATTATGTAGGCGTGGTGCCTAGACTGTATTTATCTGCGATTGCACCCTATATTCCGGATCGTGAGGTAGATCGCGGGAGTGACAGTCCTGTTGAGTCCTTTGTAGCCCTTCTCCCGAGTATAGGTCTAGCAGAACAACCCTATTACATTGAAGTCATTGCTATGTCTCTAGTCTTCTCTAGTAATATCACTATGCATAGATGTAACCTTTTCCCGCCATGATTGCTAGATGTTCTTGCACTAATCATTGTATGCTTTGACTTTATAGTTAGAATAACATAGGATTATACCCTAGATCATCCTAGTCCATGCTAGTGTTATAAGCTTAAGGGTGCTAAGTTGAGATGGTTACTATTATTTTATGTGGCTAAATGCTCTCATTTATCTTATGTCAATTATCATTCATTCCTATATTTTATGTGACACTTACCCTGTATGAGATGATCGATATAGACAAGGTTAAGCTCTCCATTATCGCATGTGCATTGCTCATCACTCATTATCCAGTGCATTCCCTTCCCAGTGGTAAACTTATAAATAACGATACCTGGATTACTCCTGGTTAAAATGCTACATCGGTATTATCTGTGCGCTTGCGGATCCCATATTTATTTCTAGAAGCAGTTGCATTTATTAGTACCAGCATTTTTGGCGCCATGTTGGGGATGACAACCTAACACTGAGTGGCGTTAGAAATGTCAACACATGCTGAGTTGACGGTTGATTTTATGAGTTAACGACCGTCAACAAACTCCCCCACACTTGTCTTTTACTCATCCTCGAGGAAAAGGATGGATTACTTTAAGCATAGCCTCAAACCAAGACATCAACATTAGATTATCCCTGATCATACCTGTACTGCGGGATTCAATGTGTCTACCATTAAACTTTGGGGAGTTGAAAGATGGAACAGCGCGAAGTAGAGATCCTTCTTCTATCAATCCTGTCACTTGGAGTTTTTATAATATTTTTGCAAAGAAAACTTAGCTTACCCTTCTCCATCATGTAGCACACTCGAATCACTCTTTATATGTAGTATTTGTGGAACTCACTATTATGTATAGAGCACTCAAATCACTCATTGTATGTAGTATTTATGGAACTCCCTTGAGGCATGTGAAGGATATGCCTCCTATTCTATAAAGGCTTATATGGGGTTTAAGGTATGTCAAGGAATAGCATTTTTACCTGCGTATATTGATTAGTCAAAAACAGGAACTACGGAGAAGGGGACCTTACTCTAGATCAAGTGTGTGCAAGTGTGTGGAATATTTGGTGGCTAAATTGATGATAACGATGCTCCTTCCCTCTCTTGCACTGTCTTCTCTTGAACATTGTTTTGCTGTTCTTCTCTTGAATGATGAATTGATCTTCTTCTGATTAACTCTTTGAGCTTCTTTGAACTTCCTTCTCTTGGGATCAGAATACTTTGGAGGTCATGGGCTATCTCTTTCTTTCTTTTCTTTTCTCTCTCTCTCTTTTTTTTAATAACTATTTTTGCATAGCCCATGTCTCAATCTTGGACAAAATAACTTTCTTGAACATGATAATGATGATACATGATGGTGACGATGATGATAGTAATCTTCTTTCAACATACTAGATGATGATAACAATCCTTGGAGCATATAGAAGTCCTAAAAAGTGTATGTATGCTCTCCCAGTGTGGGAGATAGATAAATGGTGGAAAGCATGTTTTTGCGTACTCCCAGTGTAGGAGCAGCAGATATATATGTGGGTGTAAGTGCACTTGATCATATGAGTAAGAGACCCTTCTCTTGGCTCTAACACCGCCAAGACTATTCTCAACACAAATAAAAAGCTTATGTGCTGGTCTTTCAGATTTTTGTCGACGAGGCTCTATAGGCATTTATTACCACAGAGGAGAAGTGTAGCTAAAATTTTAAGATTTTTCAAAAAGAAATTCTCCAAGCAACTAGACATCAAGAAACCAGGTTCTCATGGTTCATGCTATCTCACTGTCCACAACAACCTAAGTAAAATGGGGTCCCTATAAATAACGTTCCCAATAGTAACAGAGATTCCCAGGAATTATCATGGTGTGAGTCTATCTTGGGGTCATGATTAAAATAATCTACCTTCTCAATATATATAGCAGGTGATTTAAATTCAAGGTGTTCCCCAAACGAATCGGAAAAACGTGATTGGTATAAAATTTGGAACGTAGGGAAGAAAACCTGACCGTGGACGAAAACTGGAGCCAAGTGGGCCTACCCCAGGGGCGGGCGCCTCGAGATCTGGGTCGGCCGCCTCTGGCAGGTGGCCCCTCGGGGTCCGCTTCGCCGAGCGTGATCTTTATGTCATATCTTTTCAAATGTTTTTGCTATTTCGCTGATATCCATTAGTTTCGTCATCGGTTGCCTCCCCCACACTAGATTCCTGTTATCTTCATTCACAACAAGGTGGAGACAAAAGAGGCAACACAAATCCGATAATAAATATAACTCGAAACTTTATTTCATCTTCATTAAGGCCTGGATTACAAGTATTGAAAGGAACTAAGATCGAGCTAAACTTTAACTAAGCACACTGCAAACTAAAACTTTAAACTGAGCAATCTAAATCTCCTTAGGCCTTTTCGATGCTAAGATAAATCTTGTCTAATTAACTTGCTTCTCCAGAGCGTCTAACTTCTTTTCTAACTTATCCGTCTTCTTCTCTAGCGTACGAAGTCTATCTATGATAGTGACAATACTACTGCTCTAGACACGTTGGCAGTTTTGCAGAGATGCAATAATTTCACGCTGAATTTCTAGCTCCTTCTCTAAGTCTGCAACGGTCTTGCAGCGCTTCCTTGGAGCTTCTGATGCGGCGAGAGCTGCTTTCGGGGCTTCCTTAGGAGGGATGAATTTGACCTTGCTCGAGTGAGCACAGACTCCCTCAAAATAAGAGCGCTCTCCAGTGCTATATCTAGCACAGATGATCTCCCCTTGCTTGTTGGTCTTCACTCCCATAAGCATCTCATTGTGCTTAGGAGGGAGGATCTTGGTGCCTTCAGGGAGCTTCACAATGGGACCCTTTGGTGGAGGTCCATCAAGGAGCAAAGGCTTGGGTGCAGCGATGACTGGTTGGGCGAAGTAGCAATGGCTGTAAGCTTGGGGTTTTGGAGGGATAGAGGCTAGAGGTTTTGGCTCAGCAAGAATAATGGCCTTGGACTCAGGCTCCTCCTTTGGGATGGTGTTGAGATCAATCCCGAAGCGGATCAATCTCCTATCTAAGTTTTACGGCTCGGCTTCACCATTGCTGCGTAGCAAGCTTGATGCTAGGAGGAGGAGGCTTAGATGGAATGAGGTTGGCCTAAGGCTGGGCTTCTTTATATAGGGGCTTGGGAAAGCATCTAAAAGGAATCTCCAAAGGAATAACGCGTCAACGCAATCTCAAAAACCCTAATCGGGAAAAATTCCCGAAGGAAGAGTGTAGAAGGATCACGAATGCAAAAGGCAGCGGCGAATGGGCGAAGCCACGGGGCGGCCGACTCTAGGTCAGAGGCGGCCGCCTCTGACAGGTGGCCTCCCCGGTTAGGGTTTTTTCGCAACCTATTTTACGCATTTTTGTCATTCGGAAAAATACCCTGGAACCCGAAAAACGAAAAGTAAAAAGGTCGGGCCCAACTACCTAATTGAGAAAGAAATTTAATTCATCTATTTCACCTATTTCTTCAATGGGCTCTAAAAATATTTTAAGACTTTGACCATTTACCTTGAATATCGTACCTTCGTTGTTGCGAAGCGTAACGGCTCCATGCGATGATGAGCTTACTACTTCGAATGGTCCTTCCCATTTGCTTCGAAGCTTTCCTTGCCCGAAGAGTTTGACCCTAGAATTAAAAAGTAATACCTTGTCTCTGGGTGTGAACTCCTTGATCTTGATTCTCTTGTCATGCCATCTTTTCACTCTCTCTTTGTATATCTTGGCATTGTGATAGGTTTTTTCTCTCCATTCTTCTAATTCAGAGATTTGCATCCTCCTCTTCTCTCCTGCTGCTTCTAGATCCATATTCCATTTCTTGATGGCCCAGTGAGCTTTGAATTCTAGCTCTACTGGTAAGTGGCAGGTCTTTCCATAGACCAGTTGATAGGGTGACATCCCAATAGGTGTCTTGTATGCTGTTCGATATGCCCATAGTGCATCGGGAAGCTTGTCCTTCCATGCAGTTCCCATTTCATTAACTGTCTTCTGAAGAATATTCTTGATTTGCTTGTTTGATGTCTCTGCTTGGCCACTTGTCTGAGAGTGATACGGAGTAGCGACGTTATGGCGTACCCCATGCTTCAATAAGTATTGCTCGAAACGCTTGTCGATGAAATGTGATCCTCCATCACTTATGACTATCCTTGGGACACCGAATCTTGGAAATATTATTTCCTCGAACATCTTCTTGGAGCTTGAACTATCTGCCTTTTTGCATGGCATGGCTTCGACCCATTTGGATACATAGTCCACTGCTACAAGGATGTATTCATTTCTTCGACGGTGAAAATGGTCCCATAATGTCAACTCCCCAGACATCAAAGAGCTCGATCTGAAGATTGTTGACGAGTGGCATGGCATCCCTTGAATTAATGTTGCCATGTCTTTGACAAGGACTGCATCTCCGAATGAAGTCTTTTGTGTCTTCATACATTGTTGGCCAGAAGAATCCACATTGCCAAATCTTTGCATGAGTCCGGAACACCCCATAATGGCCTCCATATGGTGATGAGTGGCATCTTTCAATAATTTTGATTCCTTCTTTAGTTGGCACACATCTTCTGAGCAAGCCATCAGAGCATACCCGGAAGGGGTAGGGTTCATCCCATATGTGAGTACGACTCTCCTGGATAAGTTTCCTTTTGTTGCCTCCTGGTGGTACGTAACCTGTAACCATAAAATTAACAATATCTCGCATACCAGGGGTCGATCTGTTGATTCCGTAGAGCATGTCATCCTGGAGTGCGTCGTTGATGGGTAGTTCCCGTGGTTTCTCAAACGCATTCTAGACAAGTGATCGGCAACGAGTTTTCTACTCCCTTTTTATCTTTTATTTCTAAGTCAAATTCTTGGAGTAATAAAATCCATCTTATCAAACGAGGTTTAGCATCTTTCTTAGTGAGCAAATATTTCAAAGCGGCATGATCGGTGTAAACAATCACTTTGGCACCCACTAAGTAGGATCTAAATTTATCAATAGCAAAGACAACAGCTAGAAGCTCTTTTCAGTGGTAGCATAATTAAGTAGAGGTCCTGTCAAAGTTTTGCTAGCGTAGGCTATTGCATAATGCTTCTTATCCTTAGTCTGTCCTAACACTGCTCCTACAGCGTAGTCACTTGCATCGCACATAATTTCAAAAGGTAGAGTCCAATCAGGGGGTTGAATGATTGGAGCAGAGATAAGAGCTTTCTTAAGGATCTCAAATGATTGTAAGCAGGCATCATCAAAATCAAATGGAACATCCTTAGCCAATAAGCGGGTAAGAGGTCTAGCGATGAATGAGAAATCTTTTATGAACCTACGATAAAAACCAGCATGGCTAAGGAAACTTCTAATTCCCTTCACATTGATAGGAGGAGGCAGTTGCTCAATTACTTCTATTTTGGCTCTATCTACCTCGATGCCTCTTTCGGACACTAAGTGTCCTAGCACTATTCCTTCTCTAACCATGAAATGACACTTTTCCCAATTAAGGACTAAGTGTTTTTCCTCATATCTTTGCAAAACTCGATCTATGTTTTCAAGACACTCATCAAAAGTTTTTCCATAAACGAAAAATCATCCATGAAAACTTCCATAATCTTTTCAATCATATCGAAAATATAGACATCATACATCTTTGAAAAAAGGCGGCGCATTACATAACCCAAAAGACATCCTACGGTAAGCAAAGGTTCCATAAGGGCATGTAAAGGTCGTTTTGTTTTGATCATCAGGATGGATAGGGATTTGATGATATCCAGAATATCCATCAAGGAAGCAAAAGTAAGAATGGTTGGCTAATCGCTCTAGCATCTCATCGATGAAAGGCAAAGGAAAGTGATCTTTTCTTGTTGCCTTATTAAGCTTTCTATAATCTATGCACATTCGCCATCCTGTGACGGTTCGTTGAGGGATTAACTCATTCTTTTCATTTTGGACAACAGTCATGCCTCCCTTTTTAGGCACAACTTGAACAGGGCTGACCCACTCACTGTGTGGCACGGGGTAAATGATCTCGGCGTGCAACAATTTTAAAACTTCTTTCTTAACAACTTCCCTCATCGCATTATTGAGTCTACGTTGGGGTTCTCTAGATGGTGGAACATCAGGATCTGTGGGAATGCGATGGGTACAAAGGGCAGGACTAATTCCTTTGAGGTCCTGGAGTGAGTAGCCAAAAGCTTTTTGATGTTTTTCTAGGACAGTCATTAAGCGGAAAGTTTGCTCCTGAGTGAGAGCATCACTTATGATAACAGGAGACTCTAGATCATTTCCTAGAAAGGCATATCTAAGACCGGTTGGTAAAGGTTTGAACTCAATAGGAGGCTTAGGTGGTAAGGCAAACTCATCTAAAGGTTCATTTTCGAAGGGCCGCCTTCTTCTTCTATGAAGAATCTAGCTTCGTCTTCTAATTCTGGTTTGGCTAGGAATTCTAGAGAAGCTGCTCTAAATTCCTCCAATGGATCATAATGTGGATAGGGCTCGGTCCTAGTATTTAAAGAGTGCGAAATGGACATTGCAAACTGGAGTTTCTTGCCTAAACAAATGCTTAGTTTCCCAGTTTGTCCTTCATAAAGAAGTCTTCTAAACGGTTGTCCTATCAACAGGTGGAAATCCCCTACGTCAAAGACATAAAAGCTTAAGTGGACGGGGTTTCTTCTACCCGGAGTGGTAGGACATGTAGGATTCCTAAACAGGGAAGAATTTGTCTTGAATGATTCCTTATGAACTTCACTGTTGGGGTTAATGTCATGTCTCTTTGCAAATATTTTGCTAGTGTGGTAGACATGATATTTATACCCACAACTGGATCATAGAGAGCGTCTATGTGATCTTTGTTAATCATGCAATGAATAGGGAGAGAGAATGAATCCAAACGAATTATTTCGGAGGAAAGCTCTGACTCTTCTAACCATTCATTGCTTATAACAGACACTAACTCTCCTGAGGTCTTTCCTGTTGGAATATCCTCATCAATATTGCATGGCTTTATTGGGTGATATTTGCCTTGTGGCTTCTTCACCGTGTGATAGTTGAAGATGTTTCCAAAATCGAAAAACAGATCAGGTTCAATATCTAGCATAAAATTAGGAAGTGGAATTTCTTCCTTGTCTTGCTCAAGACATGGGTTAGCTGAAGTTGATGGTGTATCTAGCAAAGGTTTGGCTTCAGCTACTTGAGGTTCTACTTCTAGAAGGTTGTCTAATTCACTGGATAGGATTTGGTCTAGGATTGATCTTGCTTTCTCAGCAGAGATATGCAAGAATGATCCTCCTGAAGTTGTGTCGAGCAATTTTCTACTGTCTTTACTCAGACCTTTATAAAAATATTGTAAAAGAATAGGATCTGGTAGACTAAGGTCTGGGCCTAATGCTAAGAGTGTAGTAAAACGATTCCAGGATGAGGCCAAAGATTCTTCAGGTTCTTGCTTGATAGTCAGAACCTTGACTCTAAGGTCGACGATTTGGGAGATGGGATAGAAATCTAGGCAAAAGTTGGAACATAAGGATCCCCAATCCCTTTGTTGCTTACCTACAGCTCTATCATACCATTGTCTAGCTTTTCCCTTTAATGAGAAAGGAAATAGCTTCCAACGGAGGGTTTTGTCGGACATGCCCTTTATGCGAAGACAGTCACATGTTTGCTCAAAGTCTCTAATGTGAAGGTAAGGGTTTTCGTCTCCTTCTCCTAAAAAGGATAGGCTTTGGACCAATGCAATCAACCGCGGACTCAGCCTATAGCTAGGTGTTTGGATAGGTTGTGATGACTCATGTGGCACTAGGCCGGGTCTCCGTGGGTGCGAAAATTGAAAGATAGAAATGGAATTTGAATTATCCATAAGGATAGAAAAAGATAAAATGTACGGAAAAGTAAAGTGAAAGAAAAAGATAAAAGTATAGGTACAAGGTAGAGCAAGATTTAGGTTATCTAAGCGGACCGTCTTTCTCCCGAAACGGTGCCGTAAATGCTTGTTGACACTAGATACGCACACGAAAGAATCAAAGAGAAATAATCCGCAAGCGCACGAATATCGGTGAGCACTTCACCCGGAGATAAGTCCCGAGTATCGTATTTGTTTTTATCCGCTAAGAGAAAACGTGCAATAGACTAACCCGATCTTTACTTCTACCCCTGGGTCTGCTAGTCAAGTGAGAATTAAGCGATATAGAGAGAACTCCTTCGTCAGTCTTCTTCTAACCTATGGAAAGTTTTGAGACTATTGTTCTAAGGGGGTACCGAGGAAAAGACACCACGAGAGGATGCTAAACCGGGCACAAAGGACCTACCTTACCTACCAACGGGAAGTGGATTACAAAGGTAATAAAGGGATTGTCACTTCCCTCACTACTACCACGGTTCCTACCGAATAGGGAGCATCTACAAGTGAACCTAGCCTAAGCACCACGCTTATGCTAAAGAACGATTACTTTATTCCCAACGCGGCGAATAAAGTAAACTTGTAAACCAAAGAACAATAATAACAATGAACTTACTAGTATTAGAAGTTGAATTGCCGAATGATCCCGAAACCAAGCCTCGGGTTAGGAGACTTGATCCCGCAGTACACCGGAGAGGAGACACCGACAGTCCGGGCTTCCTCCAAATCTACCTCCACTCTATACTCTCTCAATCTCTCTTGATACTAATACGAGATAGATCCATTCGAGGGACCCTTCTCTAGCTAATTCTCTCTAGAAAATATACATTAGGGCTTCTGAACTCGAGGTTCTCTCTTTCGAATCGAGAGAATGAATTAGGGTTTCTCCTGGGACCGGGGGCTCTCGAATATATAGCCCTCTAGAATGCACCACGCCCTCGGATCAAACCGACCTAAATGGACGATTATTATTCATCTTCAAAGTCGGTGGAGGCGGGATCCGCAAGACTCAACCCGATTGGTTGAGCCGACGGGGCGGCCGACCCCGGCTTAGGGCGGCCGACTCGGCCAATGCCGGAGTGGGCCCCGTGCTTCGTGTGTCGCCTTTCCGGAGTCTTCTAGATTATACTTTTTCACCCGTTCGGTCTTTCTCTCTATGTAAACCCGACATGTGGACCATCTTGGGTAGTTTTCACCGTCACCCCGCGAAATAAATATTCACCAAAACTCGTGGAATTCTGTCAGTGGTAACCCTATATCTATCAAGTATTTATAAATAGGTCCATTTGCATGCTGAGTTGACGGTTGATTTTATGAGTTGACGACCGTCAACAGGCATTCTTAAGCAAGGCATTGGGGGAAAGACACAAGCATCTTAGTATCTATGAAAAAGAATTCCTAGCCCTTATCATGGCAGTGGACAAATGGAGACCATACTTGGAAAGGAAGGAATTTGTTATTCAAACAGATCACAAGGCTCTGTCCTACCTATCTTAGCAAAACCTTCACTCTGATATTCAAAGGAAAGCTATGGCAAGGATGATGGGACTTACATTCAAAATTGTCTATAAAAAGGGCAAGGACAACAAGGCTGCTGATGCCCTGTCAAGGGTTGGCCACATGATGGCTGTGCAAGCTGTCTCGGCTGTGCAACCTGCTTGGATACAAGAAGTGCTTAATTCATACAACTCTGATACACAAGCACAAAATCTCATCAAACAGTTGGCCATATCAAGTCCAGACAGTCAGGGCTACAGTCTGGAGCAGGGTCTCATCTGGTTTAAAGGCAAAGTTTGGATTGGAAGCAATGCTGCCTTACAAACAAAACTGATTTCTGTTTGTCACTCAAGTGCCTTAGGGGGACATTATGGGCAGGGCGCCACTTACCACAGGCTCAAAAGGCATTTTGCTTGGAAAGGGATGAAAACCGATGTGGAAGCATTTGTTAAACAGTGCTCTGTCTGTCAACAAGCCAAACATTCCCTTCAGCACCCAATGGGTCTGCTACAGCCACTTCCTGTCCCAACTGGCATTTGGCAAGATTTGACCATGGATTTTTATTGAGGGTTTACCAAAATCTGAGGGGTACAATGTCATTCTGGTTGTGGTGGATCGGCTGACCAAGTATGCACATTTCTTGCCACTTAAACATCCTTATACAGCAGTCACTGTAGCTCAGGCATTCTTCCATACCATAGTCAAGCTGCATGGACTCCCCAAGTCTATTGTGACAGATCGAGACACCATCTTTGTCAGCCATTTCTGGAAGGAACTTTTCTCCTTATACAAGGTTGATCTCAAATACTCTACTGCCTACCACCCACAAACCGATGGCCAATCAGAAAGAGTGAATTAGTGTCTGGAAATGTACCTTCGGTGTGCAGTTCATGACGACCCGAGAACATGGAAATCATGGCTTTCTTTGGCAGAACTGTGGTACAACACCTCTATACACTCTTCATTGGGTTCTACTCCATTTCAAGCATTGTATGGTTACGAACCTAGACTGGGACTGGTGCCTGACATTCCACCAAATACCTCACTGTCAGTAACTGAGCACATCCAAAACAGAGAGCAACACCTTCAGACATTGAAGGAACATCTTACAAGGGCCCAGAGCAAGATTAAACTTACAGCAGACAAGAAGCGAAGAGACTTTGAGTTCAGTGTGGGAGATCAAGTCCTCTTAAAGTTGCAGCCATACACTCAGTCTACTGTTGCTAACCGGCCATATCCAAAACTAGCATTCAAGTTTTATGGACCATACCAGGTGCTTGAGAGGATTGGCAAAGTAGCATATAAGCTCAAACTTCCCATGATGTCCACATACACAATGTATTCCACATCTCACAGTTGAAACCATTCACTCCAGACTACTCTCCAGTCTTTGACAGTTTGCCTATCATCACTGATATGGAAGCTAAAGATACTGTGCCCAGGGAGATCGTGGAACACATAATGGTGAAAAGAGGGAACACGACAGTGTCACAGGTCAAGCTGCGATGGGTCCATCGGGCATTATCGAACATCCTCTAAGTAATACAAGGCGCCAAGGCGGAGGGGCCATCCTCGCCGGCGTAGGGTGCCTTCCGGCGAAATCCCGGTGTACTACTCACGCGTCGGTCGCCCGTCATCGCTAGGGGTTACACGCCGCCTCCACCCGTTCGCCCTCCTCGCCCCCCGGTAACACCCGCTTTTATCCACCACCCCCTCACCCCGCCTCCCCACGCCCGCCCTCCCGCTTCCTATCGTCGCCGCTCGCCGCTCGCTGCTCCTCACCCACCCACCCCGCGCGCGCCGCGGCCACGAGCAGGGACCGACCGATCGATGGTGGGGGACCTGTCCCTCCTCGCCGTCGCCTCCGCCTCCCCCGTCGTCCTCCCGCCGTCCAAGGTACGCCCGCGGCTCTAGCCCCCCGAACCAAAATTCCCCGAGCCAGTCGAATCGCAGCCGGGCTGTCGTCGGTCAATTCCCCATTTCCCCGTGCCCGTGGGGCGGGCTCCGGTTTCCTGATTGCTTCGCGAGGGCTTACCAGTTGCGTTTGTTCTCGGCTCGCCGTGTTGGGCCTGACTGCTCCGCTGTGGCTTATTACGGGTCTTGCTGTGTCATCACGGTGAACAGGAGCTCCATGGCGTGCTGCCTCTCCAGGTCCAGGGGAAGAGGCCGCAGGACGCCGGCCAGCTCTGCGCGCCGCTGCAGCAGCACCCGCCCCACCACCATCTAGAGGGGGTGCCTGCTTACCACCAGGGCCAGCCCGTGCAGATGGTCGTGCCCGGCGTCGTCCATCAGGGGCAGCCTCTTCCCGCTGCGTACCAGGCCTTCGCGATGCCTGACTCGGCCACGCTCATCGACGTGCAAGGTTCGTTCATTCTGATCCTCACGCCTCGTATTGTACCTATTGTTCTAGCAGCCGCTGGCTTATCTTGCCCATTATCTTTACTTATCTTCAGCTTAGGAGTTAGGAGCCTAGGACTTTCCGCATAAAGTGATGTGCGTCGTTAGTACCTTATTATGCAAAGAAAGTTGATTTTTAGATAGAAACAAAATTGAAAAATGGATGAGCCTTAGACTCGCCTGTATTGAGGGACATTATCCATGGCCTCTTCCATTTTGCAAAAAAAAAAAAAAAAAAAAAAAAAAAAAAGGGTGCTGTGCAGTTGGTATCTGTTCTATGCATGCTTAACCTTGAACACCAACATCAGTAGGATGCTACTTTGTTCCACAATCTAGAATTTATGAGTAGACAGTAGAGTATTCATGGTTATCTTTTACATCCTCTGATGGATGACTCCAGTCATCTCGTATCTCATGTTAATGCTTTGGAACAGATTCTTACCCTGACTCGGTTCAACTTAGCCTTGGGATCGCTGAGCAATGTGCAAGGCAAGAGAAACTCCTCAAGTTTCTGATGTCAGGGTCCGACGTGAAGGAACTTGATGAATCCTTGCTGGCTGAATTCACGGGGCAGCAGACCCTAGCAATAAACATGGGAACTCAGCCATATATGCCGGATGATAAGTTCGCGATCTCTGAATTCATGTTGAATGAGCCCCAACACTACCTGCCAGAGAAAGAACTTGTCATCCCTGATCCTCTTCTGCCCTTCGTTCAGTCCCATGGCGTTGCTCTTACTGTTGATCAAAATGGCCGGGTCCTGATCGCTGGCAGTGGTGATGAGATGGTAGACTTGCTCTCGGTTTTCCTGGAGTTCAACATGTCTAAACGAGGAACAGGTGGCTGTAAGGCTGCGTTTCTTGTTCCGTACTTTGAGAGGTAATACTACAAAGCATGGTTACTGAATGTTTCTCTCTGAGCTGCAACGCAAATCATTCTATGTTGTGTGACTTTGCTTTGCTTCTGATATGTGTAAAGAATTATTTTCCTGTTAAGTATTATGTTGGAACTATTAACTTTCTGCAGCTTGCCCATTAATTTCCATGAATCAGGTAGCTGAGAGTGGATTAATATGATATAATGATGCATAGTATATCCATTATCTTCTAAGCACCCATGGATAACCTAGTACAGAACTAGATCTTCTTGCATGATTAACAGGCAAGAAGCATGAATAATAGCAATGCATAGGTAGTAAGAAATGGGGAGAATTAGGAATCTGGCCCTGAAAATAAAACTCTTTAGGAATCAGGACCTCTTCCTTATGAATTTGTTAAATAAAATTTTCTTTCAACATAGAAAATTTCTACGAATTGTGAAAAAAGTTTCTACCCTCCCCTTGAATCAATGATTTGTTTAAAGAAAAAAAAAAAGACCGTTAGTTACAAACTGATGTTCACTGTTTTAGCTCCATCGAATCTTGTGATCATTGAAACATTCAAGCAACCCTGAAACCTGGACACTGCATGCATTTATGGATGTATATGGTAGAAGAATTATGGATAATTGTTATTGCTTCAGTACATTTCCGCAGGCCGGGCGGCCGGCTTATCACATTTGCAAAGTGACATAAAATGGTTTGCATTTTTGCACAAACAAATTCCTAAGAAAATTTTATTTTAGGGCCAGATTTCTAAATTCGGAAAGAGGTCTATTCCTAAAGAGTTTTATTTTCAGGCCAAGTATCCAATTTTCAACATAAGAATGTAGTTTCTATGCCAATGATTTGTTTATTAGTTACAAACTGATGTTCACTGTTTTAGCTGTGAACTTGTGATCAAACAGCTTTGATGTTTTAAAACAGGTAAAGGCTGAATTATCCAATTTAAAATTAGCTTGTTTTAAAAAGGTACTTTCATTTTTTTATGTTCATTCAGGCATATGTTACTTTATGTTGCTGCTTTCAAACATTATTAGTTATATGGCATCTACCATGCTATTTTCTCATTTCACTTATTTTAAAAGTTTTGATACTGACTACTGCAGTGCTTTTGCCAATTGGCAGTACAGCATAGATCCTATAGTAGTTTCTGATTCTAATCGGAGCGAGTTAATGCACGGGTCGCGCGTTCATGAAGTGTGTGACCCCGCCTGCCGCTGCCTCGCACCACCACCCACAGTCGCAGGCGATGCGCCACCTTGCCACCCTGCCCACCGTTTGCCCTCCGCGAGCCGCCTCTGCCCTAACCGCTGCCTCCACAACCAAGGCCGGCGGTGCTCCACCGCCCTGCCCACCTACCACCGGGCCAGCGTACTGCCAGGGATCTAAGGTTCAGGGGAATCAGCAAACCCTAACCCGCCTCTAGTGATGGCCGCGTCTGTGCAGGGGAGCGCGGTCGTGCGGGCACGCGACCCATTGCTGATTATATTTTGTTCTAGTGGTGTGACTTTATCATTTGCAGCACAAATAGTACTAGGCATTTTCTTAACTCTCTTTATTCTGCATGTTATAATTTAGAAAGTTTCCATGAAAATTAGCAAACACTAAGCAGAGGGGCATGTTGTTATTTGAACGTTCTTATGTGGTTATAAAGTTCTGCCGTTATGCCAGAAGTATGTATAATGATTTTGGGGCTAACCATGCATGAAAGGCCTTTAATTGGAAGGTCTTCATTTAACCTTGATATGTAATGTTCAGGATGAATTCTTTAAATTTACATGCAGGTGCAGGAACATTTGGATATTTAACTTTATGTTGTGCTACATTTAGATTGTTGTTTCCACCTTATTAGAAAATCAAGATATTAATGTGGTTTTTGTTTTAAAAATCATGCAGTACTGATGTGAACTCAAAATCTTTGTCAAAGAAGAAACGTAAAGTGAAAAACATCAAAGAACGTGACTTGTATCAGAGAAACTACGCACATGCTAGCGAAGCTATTTTATCCATCCTACTGGACAAGGACAAAAGCAGCTCGACAATCCTCTCACTGAAAAAGGCTGGTCCGGAGATCGCTGAACTTTTAACGCAGTGCTCTATTGGCATCGCTGGAACTGGATTAGCTGTTCTTCTATCAGTTGTGTGCAAGAAGGCTACTGGCATGAGGACTCCTTTTGCTTCGGCTCGACTGCTTAGCACCAGTGTTGGATTCGGACTCTTTTGGCTATCCTGGGCAGTCAATGGATTGCGTGATACCATTGCCAGCATTTTCAGAAACCCAAGTAACGTGAATGTCGAGGATGATGAGGTCGCAGTGAAAATAGAAAAAAGTGTGAACGAAATTCTCTTCAGGGCATTAACTCTGTTGGCAATCACTGCACTGAAGTTTGCATGAGCAGCTATTATATTATAATTTTTATAGGTTTGTGGTTTGTCGACCCAATTGGGATATATAGTTCACCTATATGTGGTTCAGGAGTGTAGTATTGCTGGAGTACTGCTTCTGTAGGACCAAGTTCCACCTGCCCAAATCATGATTGTAGTTTCACATTGATCTTGTAGAAAATGAGCCAAGTTGTAAATTGTACAGAATTTTGCAGGAAGGTCAAGTGTATATTGTGAAAGATGAATTTTACTTCTCTGTGAACATTGGATAATCTAATGCCCAGAGCTTATTTATATTTTTAGCTACCTCGCTGCTGCCCTGTTTTTTCTCTCTTTAGTAGCTGTTTGATACCTGGTTGAATCCTGACGTTGCTTTGGAACTCCAAAAAATAATTCCATTGTGTGGTATAATTCCTAGGAGGAAAAAAATAGTGAGCACACGTAAGAACTGTAATTCCATTGTTTTCTCTCTCACATTCAAAAGTGAGTCTCTTATTACATAAATAGAAGTAACGAAGCAGGAAAGAACTGTAAACATCTGAAATGCGAGCGATGTGATTGATGTCCTTACAGTGAGATTCGTAAGCACATAAACTTTTGTGGATGTTCTATGATAACGATGTAACTTTAAGAAGCTGCACACTGGATCTATCATAAGATAGCATGTAAGGGAGAAATTTCGAAGGAGCAGCACTACTGGTAATATTCAAAACAGACAAGTTGGCGTCGGCAGCTGCTGTGGCAAAGCAGTTGAAAGTCTCTGGATTTCGAACCACCGTGGCAATATAGGCGACCGGAGCCTCGGTTTCAAATTCATCACCAGATGTTCTGTTGGTTTCCCCTTGTCTACGGTCTCGTCTTAGAAGCATTGAGAGTACTCGAACAAGGTGTGGCACACAAACCGGATCGTAAATAATATCTGCGCCAAGACTGCCAAAAGAAAGTGTTTAGTTGAAGGAACGAAAGCATGAACAGCAGTGACACGTTAAGTACTGGGTAATTTTTTTCTCACTAGATAGGCTACAGCAATTCACAATGCATTCCCTGCCTCTGGCAGGAGTGGGATACTGCTACCTTCTACAACACAAGATTTGTATGAGTTCACACTTACTTTCTAACAAGAACTACCCATGAGTTCACACTTACTTTCCAACAAGAACTACCCAAACAGTGAATGGATAACTAACACTCTTGTCACATCTAAACAATTAATGAATTATTAACATTATTTAATAGGAAAATGTAGAAACAGCAACTGAGTTAAAAATACACAAAGGCCACACTGAAAAGTCCTTGATAAATTCTGATTGACACACTAAACTACTGAAATTTGTACCACGTGAATCATTTCACTGATCAGAAATATTGCTAGAAATTCTAAGCGAGCATCACTTTTCATCACAATTTCTACAGATGCTTCTTGAAATCTTTGCTCTAATCAGCTATTATTTTATTACCTTTGTTGAGTATCTTACTCAAATAAGACTACAGTTGGAGCTATTTCAAGCACTACGAATCCAATTTTAGGTGAATAGCATGGTTCCTGGTTCCCATGATTATGATTGTGTGTACAAACAAAGAAATATTGCAACTATATATATTTCTGTACTCACATTACGTCTGGATGGTAGCCCCATAAATCGCTTTCAGACACTTCTTCCCAAGAAAGATATTTGCACTCTACCTGCACGCCACAATGCATTATCACCAAGTTAGATCTAATAATGCATTTATCCAATGCTCAAGGAGCGCCATCTGAATCAACTGTTGAATGCCAGATTATGTAATAGAAAACAACAGCACACAATACTCTGAGTTATGCAAGGAAACTAACAGACCTTATTCTTGCTTTCTTTTAGCACTCTAGAATCTTCCTGCACAGTGTATAAGTTATTCAGTTCCATATTTTCCTTCATGTTTCTGAGTGTACATGGGTCACCATCAGTAAGAATAACCTGCATAGACATATATTACAATTATAATTAATTTTTTTATTTCTGAAGAAACTTGTGAACATAATCGAACTGAACAATCCGTGCTTAGCTCCAAATTAAGCGGTTAAATAGTACATAAGCACCCACTTCACAAAGTTAGGAAATACATGATTCACCTTTTACCCATGGAGGATATGACATTCAAATGGAGAGTGGCATAATAGACTTGCATACCTTAGAGGCACCAACAGAATTAAGACAAATGCCCACCAAACCGACACCGGAACCTAGCTGCTTGTCATGCAAACGTTAGAGCAATAACCACGACTAACAAATTCTGAGAATATTAGAAAACACCATCACCTAACTATTTATGCAAAGAAAAGTATTTAGGTAATTTTGCACATAAACAACAAGTCTCTTCCATAGGTAGCTGGCCAGAGATATCATGTAGTCTATACTACTATAAATTATGAAAGGTATAAGAAATTAGTTTCATGACGATACATAATTTTAACACATGTTCAAAAATACTGGATCAAATCATGGTGCACAGAGCATACACTAAAACAAATACTGATCATCCTATTAAATTCTAGTAAGCCTTATATAATAAGAAACAAAAATGGACCAAATAAGTTTGCATTATTATTTGAATATTGATAGAAATTAATTACCGAAGCATGAGCTAAACATATTTACATAAAGTTTCTTACATGAGGTCCTACTGGTAATGTATTTCACACTAATAATAAAATTAATCACTTACCTCAAAGCAACACTTCGTGGAGAAAATTTTAGGATAGGAAAGAATAAATTCAGACAAGAATAGACTTGATGGCCAAAGAGAACACCTGAAATTGTAAAATATCCGAAAAATATCAAAATAATATATGAAAGTAGTAAGGTAAACTATCTGATCACCGGATCTTAAGAGTGTTTAATGACATCGTACCCTGTATCACCTTCAAGCATATTTGAAGAACATGATAGTCGAGCAACAACACTTACTAGCTTTGAAGACATGTTATTATCTACATATGTAAACCAGGTTGTCACCATAGATCTTTATAATGAATAATATAATTATGGTATAATATACATGAAGAAAATTAAATAGTACAAATTGATAACTTACGTGTAGAAGAGAGAAAAGATATTTCTTTATAAATATGATCATTCTTGTCTAATAATGACTCTTTCTGCATGCAACAATAAGTTGTTTTATGATAGTGTCAATGATTATCAACAATTAAGATACAATATAGATAAAATCTACATACTGCTTTACACAACATACGTTGAGCAAATTCCTCATAAAGTTCATCAATCACAACATTTGAAGATAATTCAACCTCAGATATAATCTTTTTAATAATAATTTTTGTATAAGTAGAGTCTTGGCATCTCTCTACCTGCACCAATACAACAATGTAAAAATACACATTAATATAAACTTAAATAATCACACCATATTAGTGTTTTCCTTTCTTAAATAAATTACATATCCCTTCTATTGGAAAAATAAATATGTCTTATTTGTATTAGTGAGTAAATTTTGCAAGACAACAAGAAAACAAATGATTTACGTTTGAGCCAATACAAGTCTCCAAAAGAAATTTTTGGACATGTGGTGTGATAGAACCTCCACCAGCTTCTCTGCAAATTAAACAAAACCATACATAAATATGAAGCAACATAGAGCTTCTGAATATATTTCTTCTCTGAACTTGTAGCGTATTGACTTGTGATTCATAACAGATTAACAGTGCCCCATATTTTCCCCAAATCAAGGTTTGCATCTTCCTCTCGACAAATATGTGCTAGTATGTTCATGAAAAAAAATTCGGAGGTCCGGACAACACTTTCATGGTTAACTAATTAGTAGTTTCAAGTCACTCAACTTCTTGTGGGATTGCAGCTATGCGATGTTGGTGGAGTGTTTCTCAAACATAAACAAACCACGTAGATTCTAAGGGCATTTACACTAGGGGCTAAAAACATGCTCCTCATTGTTCCCTATTCAATCCCAATTAGAATCGCATCTCGTCTGCTCTCCGCCTGCTCCCCAAGCATCGGAGCTCAGAGTAAGCATGACACTTCACCCGTATGGCCGGAAGCATATGCTGGCCATTCATATCGGAGGCCAATCACCGGCCAAAGTAGCCACCAGCGAAACATTGCAAGACCTGCAGACCACTTAGATATCCACTTACATGCCTAACATTGGCAGCCAATTACCAGCCAAACTAGCTATCAGCAACACACTTGCAAGGCCAACAGGTCACCCAGACCCCCCCCCCCCCCCCCTTACTTTCCGAATCACGAACCACTCGGAAAAGGGCGCCGCAGAGCGACAGATCTCCGGGTACCGTGCTACCGTTGCGACTTTGACTGGCAGCGAGCGAGCGGCGGCGCGTACCTGGCGAGTGCGAGCACGCAGGCGGGAGGCTCCCCGGCGAGGAACGCGAGCTTCAGGTGCAGCAGCCGCTGCTCGGTGGTGACCAGCGCCGCCGCCGCGTCAGCCATCGGCGACTGGGTGGGCTTCTGTTCTTCTGCCGCCCTTTTCGAGATGTGAGCGCGCACGGGAGGAGGACGCGCCGGCGGCGGCGGCGGCGGTTTCCCTTCTGTTTGAGGCAGAGTTGGTGACCGTGACGGCCTGACGGGAAACACGAACACCACCACCAAAACTTGTACGGACCGGGCCGTTATCCTACACCAATGTGACACTGGAGACTGGACTGGGCCGGTTACTACAGAAAAAAGGTCCATTCTACATCCCTAACTTACTTTTCTAAAAAAAACATCCCTAACTTTACTGATTCTCAAAAAAAAAAAAAAAAAAAAGTTGTTATAGTCTAATTTTCTTTCTCAAACTCTAAAGAGTAAAATGCACCGTAGGTCCATGGACTTGCGTGAGTGTGTCATATAGGTCCATGGACTTACAAAACGCGTTTTTAGGCCCTTCAACTTGCGTTGAAGGGCCCAAAAACGCGTTTTGTAAGTCCATGGACCTATATGACACACCCGCGCAAGGGCCCAAAAACGCGTTTTGCAAGTCCATGAACCTATATGACACACCCGCGCAAGTCCACGGACCTACGGTGCATTTTACTCAACTCTAAAATCATGTATTTTATCAACAACTTTTAAAATTATTCAAACTGCCTCCCTACGCCGACGTGGAGTGGTTTTTAAGGTGGTTCTATCTTTTTAGTTAAAATTGTTTAGGTAAATATTTGAGAAGATTTTTATACCATATAAAATATACCCCAAGATTTTAAAAATTCTTAAAAACTGAAGATATAATGAGATAGATAGATACAAATAAAATATCTACAACTCATAAAAGTATCTCTAGATGCTTTAGAAAAACATATTTAGCTCTAGTAAAATGGGAAAAAAATGTTTAGAAAAAAATTAGAAAATCTCCAAAACATTATAATTATATATAAAAGTGTTTTAAGAACTTATCACAATAAACACATAATATATATACCACTAGCACGAATGCATAGCATGAAAGCATTAAACACTAATTTATTACTATATGTTGCACTCGTGCTAGCATCTCTCTTTTTTTTTTGGTGTGTAAAAAATTTAAAACACGTGTATACACCTAGTAGAATGTTTTGCAAATTTTATATATTTTTTTGGTATTTTCTGTTTTTCCTAGAACAAAATCTATTTTCTCTAAAGTGTCCAGTGATATTTTCATAATAAACTCTAAATATTTTATTTGGATTTGCCACATCCCAAACCAATCTTTTTTTTTTTTTGCTTTTTGTATAAATGTAGAGATGTGTGTGGCAGTCTTGACCCTTAGAGCAAATCTAGCAAAAGCCCAAAATGAAAGCCCGCTTCCATAGCTGCCACGTGTGTGTACAAAAAATCAAACGTCTTTAGAAGATAATAACAATATCAGTTTTCAATGTTCGGTACGTGAAGAGACATTGACGATGCTCGAAATCTAGATAGATAATATATATCCTTTTTGACCAGGAAAAGTCGTAGTAAACGTGGCATAATACGGCGACTATATATCTTCTTTCTGAAAAAGCTGCACAGAGGCAGAACAAAAACCGGGTACCAATATCTATGTTGCCGTAGACCGGCCACCGGCATTTTTCAGGTGCTATTACGTAAGCTGCCGCGCAGGTCCTGGTCCGGCACCAGCAGTATACATATTCATTCTCTCCCGACGAAGGAAGGAATAATCGAACAGATTCCAACATATTTTCCCTACCCAGTTGAAGCTGCTCTATACATATCTGGTGTCTGGTGATTCTACAATTCGTTTCCAAGAGCTCCTATACATATCTGGTGTCTGGTGATTCTGCATTTCGTTTCCAACAGCTCCTTTCTGTCACTCTGAAGGAAAACCAAACCGGCCGGCCTGTTCTGTTGGACTTTTCATCAGCTTCGTGACTAAGCTAGCTTGTTAATTTCTACATTCAACCACATATATAGCTTTTGTTATTACGTGTGCAGATTTGGTATTAGTTGATAATAGGATATACATGAAGACGTACTGAAACATAGAGTTCATGCTTAAGTGCTGCATCTTTGTCTAAAAAATAATGCAACTCTGAGCCAAGATCGAGCCATCCTTATAGAAAAAATATTGTTAACATTTATATGATTCCAAATGAGTATATATCATCAAAATATATTCCCTAATTAATCTAATAATACTTATGATATATAAATGTTAGTACTTTATTATATATTTAATTAAATTTAAAGCTCTTTGACTTCTAAAAAAATGAGAACTGCAATATTTTTTTTAAATTGAAATGAAGTAATAGTCAACTACTACACTCTAACCATCTTGGCATCAACCAACCAGGATCTGTGTTCACATGGTTTAGTCTATGATCAACAGCAGCTCTTCCCCGTCCTCAACGACTGGTTGGACTTGGACCGGAGTCTATAAATAACACGACCAGAGAGAGATACAGCAGCAAACAATCAGCAGAGAGGCTACAAATCCACGACGGTCAAGATGTGGCGCCGAGGTGCACGTGTGGCTGCGGACGGCGAGGTCCAAGTTGAGAGGGTGGAGAAGATCGTCGTCATCGACGGGACACCGTCGCCGAAGACGACGATGGTGGCGTCGTCGACCACCCGCGGCGATGGCGGAGTCCAGGCAGCAGCGTCGCCGCCGGCGGGGCAGCACGGAAAAGAGGCGGTGGTGGTGCGAGAGCGAGACATCAACGAGCTAGCTGAGGAGTTCATCCGGAGGAACAGGGCGGCGTTCGTCCAAGGAGGGATCACCGGCGACGACCACGGTGGTCGTCGAATGCCGTAGGAGATGTTCAGGGCATGCATGCATGTATGGAAGATGGAACCAACAAGTTGGTTGTCGTCCCCTCAAAAAAAAAAAAAAGTTGGTTGTCGTGCACGTCAGCTCATTTAGTTGTGTGCAAGTTTCGTTTTCTTAAACGATAAAATAACTTTGTGAGTGTATAGATTTGTTGAAATGATCATATTTGTACATATGTCTGTGGATAACAATAATAATTTGCATTGGTGCAACTCCTTTCAGAGTTTTTGTTTTTTCTTTATGTGTGAATGTTTCTCTGGAAAAAATTTATTTGGTGCAACTTCAACAAAATGAAAAAGAACTTAGACTATTTGTTGGTTTATACTATTTGCAAGTGCAATTTGTTGAGCGATATGGATAACTAGGAACGACATCATGTTTGGCAAGGCCTTAGCATCATCTTACTTGCAGGTTATCTTTAGGGCACTGGACCAAGTCTTGGTCTTTGCTACAGAAGGAGGCTCGCCATATGACGAAGATGGGATGTAGGACTATTGAGTCGATCGCGATGGAAGTTTTTACGAGACATGGGTGGAGATTTAGCAACAAGCTTGCTTCTTAGATGTGCCGTCTTTTCGAAACGCTTTTGTTTTATCTATGGCTCAAAACTTTGTTATTAAGATTTCCTGGTTTGTTTTACTCTAGTCTGTAATAAGGAACATCCATATGCATTAATTGATGCAGAAGCTGGGATATTAATATATTTCTTTTTCAAAAAAAAGATCATCTCCTCAATCTTACCGTCACAAAATGAAAAAGAAATTAGACTACTTATGCTCTAGCAGTGCCCAAAACATCAGCTAAATTTGATCCCATGAAAAGAACTTGCGTAAATGAATCTATGTTTTTCTTGCTGCACTTTTAAATAACTGAATAGAAAAGATTCATTTTTTATTTAAAATATGCACAGGTGTCTTCTTAAAAGAAATGAATCTGTGTATGTACGGGTGAAGATGACACCAGGCCCATTTAGTAGAGTTCTAGAATTGGAATTCGAATTCATTAATATCGTCGAAACATTTACTGCAAAGTTCAATTCTTCTAGTTAAAATGCTAAACATACTCAAGTTTATCTTGTTCGAGTTTTAAAAAAACACTGAATAAAATAATGTGCCACAGACGACATTATCGTCTTAGCTATATCCCCACACTACTAAGGAAGCAAAAAAACATGATGAATTCATATATTCAACACCTTTACAAAATTGAAAAGGAGCACAGACTCTAGCAGCATATATACCACTACCTTTATTTTTGCCAGGAAAATTAGTACATCAAATCAGCTAGCTGGCTGCAGTCTGTCAGCAGCTACTGTCCTGGATGATGCTTCTGGCCGCAATGTCTGAAAGCCTGAAACACGACGGACACATTTCCCCCAAGAGGAAGGCATCCATCCTAATTCCAAAGCCAGCCAGCCAGCCAGCAGCCAGTAGTACTTCGATCTGTCATTCGGGCACCAAACTCTTTTGGACTTCTGAGCACATTCCTTTGTTTAGGCAAACACACAGCTAGCCTTACTTGCTGATTTGTTGTTGACCGGCCATATATCTGCATTGCACAGTGGTCTTGCTCCACTTAAACGACCTTCTAGCTAGTAGCTACTCCTTGTCCTTGTTCACATAAGGGCCAGGAGAGCAGTTGTTGCACAAGCACAACAACCATCGACGCATTGGAGCCAGCCTATAAATACCTGATGCTCACTGGTCCCAGATCGATCAAGGCAAAAACTTAACACATATCAGTATAGTAGTAGCTATCAAAAGAAGATAAGCTAAGCTAAGCCAAGATGTGGCGAGGCAGAAACAATGGTGCACGCGTGGCCGTTGTGGAAGGCGAAGTGCATGTTGAGAGGGTGGAGAATCTCAAGCTTGTCAAGAACGGGATACCATCCCCGCCGCCACCACTGCCGCCGCCGACCAGTGAGGGGAACCAGCTGGAGTGGAACGTGAACCAGAAGGCTGCATATTTCATCAAGAAAAGCAAGGAGAGGTTCCAAGGGGAAGATGGGAGCAACGGTCAGATCTAAAGGCGATAAACCTATATGCATATATATATTGAACTTACATAGTGTGTGTCATGACTCGTGCATCAATAATATGGTGTGGTCTAGATATATATACATTCTCCTTCAGTTGTTGTATTCATGTTTCAGTCATTCATATCAGTAGTTGCACTGTCATTTCTGCGGATGCAACTTAATTTGTGTATGTAAGTGTTACTTTTCTGTAATGATGAATATATAGTTTGGTGTACCTTCCTTGCAAAAATCAAGCGCTCAATTCATTCAATTAATCGTCTCTACCAAGAATTTACTGCAACCTGGGTCTGCTGTCTAGGCCTCTATCACATACTTGATCTAACCAAACAACCTTCAAACTAACTGAGCAAACTGATGAAGCGCTCCAAGTCTGAATGTGTTCATTCAGTTCCTTAGAGTTGTTACAATCTTGTAGCAGATTACAGCATCTGAGTATCTGACTGGAATTGGTCATTTTCACTCAACACAATCCAACAAAGAGCTATCCTTGCATCAGATAGCATCAGCGTCCTCGTATGGCTGGTCAACCTCAACAAGAGTTCAGAGACCACATATAGCAACTAACACAATACTCCCTCCAAACCTGAATAATTCAATTCCTAACACTACTATAGAAATCACTTTTGCCAACACCATTTTTACCACCATTTTTAAACCGTTGTTGATGACTTTCACCGTCACTTCATATACATTTTTTTTGTAAAAATCATTTTCACCGCTGGTTCATAATATGAATTGGAAGTGGGCCAATGGTTTTAAAAAATGGATGTGAAAATGGTATTGGCAAAAATATGTGCCAAAGTTTTTTTTTTTTTAGAATTACACAGTACAACGTAGAAGCCCATAACACGCACGCACACTCACCCCTATAAACACACGTATGCAAATCCTACCCCTCCCCTATGAGCACCTCCGAAGGACTGAGCAGCCGGCAGATCTGGAGATTCCCGAAGTCACCATTGGCGCCTCGTTGTCGACGGGAACGCCGCTTACCACTTAAGGTATTACGTCGGTAAATCCTGGAAAATCCTAGGAAAAGGTGCGAGCACCAGGATTTGAACCCTGGTAGGTAGCGTCCCACTGGACCGTCGTACCAACTGATCTATGATAAGTTCGCAAATACAAAGTAAAACTTAATTCTAGAAAATGAAAAGCCTTAAGCCCCATGACTAGACAACTACTGGATTCGACCCAATTCCTAGCTAAGAAAAGTAAAGCACGAGTGAACCGTGGCCAATGATCTAAGATGGATGGATATAGGACCAACCAGAAGCAAAACAACTAATTTATAAGCCTGACTTAAACACTAACTAATAGCCACAACCCTCACTCCTCCTTCACCCTCTCCCCTCGACGATGGAGGTAGCAGTGGTGATGGCGACACCAAGTATGAGGTGCTCTCAGTTTCTTTCTCCTCTCTTCGATCTGTCTCCCTCCTCGTTCATTTCTCATGCAGATTTTGCTCTTATCTCTTTAACGAAAATGACACCAATGCTAGGGTATATGCTAGGGCTATCAGCTGATTTTGATGGTTTATTGACGTCATGATCAATGGCACTAATAATATTTTCTAGTATATAATGTTTACTTAAAATGGATGCAATGTTGGCTTGGACCAAGGCAGCATAAAGATTGGAAGCGATCAACACCTCATGGAAGACATTAGAGCTATTGTTGAAGATCCACAAGTCATGCTACAAGTCCACATCACAAAGTAGAAGAAGCCCAGATGAGAAGACACAAAGAAAAGGATGAATTAAACACAAAGTTAGCTAGCTCAACATCTAATTATAATGAACAAGTTGACAAATTTGAAGTCTTTGAAAATTCAATTGTATAACTAGCAAATTTGAAAAACTTGAGCTAGTTCAAACACCTCCACCAAGGGACCTAAGAAGATCTCACCTTCTGATATAACTTTAAAGGTTTCCCCTTCTTCTTGCAAGTGCAGCCAAGTTTGTGTCGAGAATGTGATTGTAGAATCATCTACCGATGAAGTTGCCATGGAGAATGAGATGCTTAGGCAAGAAGTGGACCGCCTCACCAAGGACTTGACCATCTTGGAAGGCAAGGTGGAGCAAGTCCAACTTCGCCAAGATAACACCAACAAGAGAGTGAAGAAGCTTGATGAGGGAGCAACTGTATTGCAGAGTCACAAGTCGCCTTAATTTGAATGTGTGATGCATTTATTTGCATGTCGGAGTCCCGGCCCCTTTGAAACAAAATTTATATTCATCCAACTTCATTTGAAAATGTTATGAATTTATTTGCGCTATACATTTTGTAGAGTTGGGCCCCAACTACCATGAACATTATATTGATTTCCACGGATGGTCCATTAAGAGCCAGTTTGGTATGGCTCCTGGGTTCTCTGGCTCAACTGTAGCAGGAGGCGGAGAAGCCCTAGGGCATCAGCTCCGCCGGCTCCTCCTTCGCGTAGTTCATTTTAGACTAGTAGGAGCCGGAGCCATTTTATGCTTCAAGTAGGACCGTCTAGAAATATAGAACTGTGTTTGAAAGAAAATGTCTCTGAAATTCGTTTCCATAGTAGTGAGATCCGCCTCTCCTGAGGATGTACCTTGACTTTTTTTAGGAAAGGATACACGTAGACTTTGTTATACCAATTATAAAATTAGTTGTCTGCGTTGTGAGACATGTGCTACCAAACGAGAGCGTTCTGGAAAACCGCAGAAAACAACAGCACGTAGAAAAGCATCCAATGATAGTTCTTTGTCATAGATGCTAACATTCGAGTAGTAAGGCCTAACGGAGAGCTCCACCAAGGCGCCGTCACCAACGATTTGTGCTCCCGCCGGCGAGGTCACCGGTCCCTTGCGCCTCCGGCGGCCCTCGGGGCCTCGGATGTGTGGGGAACCGCGTGACCTTGACCGGCGGTGTAGATTAGGTCCCTTTTCTAGGGTTAGAGTTTCCGGCGGCGCGAGCTTGGTGAAGGTGGCAGCGCAGCCATGGTGGAATAAGGTCCTCCCGGTCTTCGTCCACCTCGTCGTCGCCTGCTCCGGTGACGATGGGAGGCCTGTGAGGCGGTGTAGGAGTCTGCGGCGGCTGCTGTTTCGTCGTCATGGTGGAGTGGCGGTGCTCGTGCCGCGTTTTAGGCCAAGGCTACGGTGGCGGCTGAGGGCGTGGCGGCAAGATGGAATGCGGTGGATCGAGCTTGATCTGCCGGTGGCACGGATCAGGATTGAGCGAGCTTGGCTTCACCGCGACGGCGGATGCCATCGTCGGCGCCGCTCTCGTCGTTCCAACCTGGATTGTGATCCTGACGGATGGGCGCTCAAAGACTTCTTCGCCTCTGCGAGATTGAGCGTTTGCTGCAGTCCACCTCAACATCGGTGGTTTCCTCCGGATTCTGGTGATTCAGGTTTGGCGGCGTTGGTGGTCTTCATCGGCAGCGGATGCGGCCGGCTTCCTTTCTCGTAGAATATAGGTTGGGCAGCTGTCCTACGTATCTTTATTCAGTGTACTTGTATTTAGACGTGTTTATTTTCATTAATTAATACAGGTATACATTATAAAAAAACGAGAGCGTTCTGACGAGTACATGAATTTCAGGTTTCCAGCTTGGCGCATGAGCTTTTTTTTTTTTTTTTTTTTTTTTTTTTTTTTTTTTTTTTTTTGGGGGGGGGGGGGGCATGGCGAGCTAATACAGCAACACACGGAGAACTAATACTTTAGCCAATTCACAACAACAAAACACTGAGTACTTTCTCACACTTTGCGGCTAGCTACTTTGTTTTTGGCGTGAACGAAGTTTCCTCCTCACACAGAAGCTTCTAGACGAAGTATGTAGAACCTATCAAGGTGATACACGTGTAGGTATAAACCTAGCTATCTCAAGGTGCTCGATTAGGGACCTGACCTGAATGGAGTGCATCCTCTCCAAACCTCTCTTTTTGTCACTGAGCCCATCCAGATTCGAGATGCTAAGTGTTCCCGTTGCTTTGAATTATTTAGCATGATGGAGCGTGCGGCACGCTAGCTCTTGCTTTATCTGAGTTCTTGAGGCCCATGATGATGAGCACACGCGATGCACGCCGCATGAACTAAACAGTTTGATTGACTAATGTAATTTGCAAATTATCTAACAATATGTAGCAAAATCACCAAAAAGTTTGCTGAAGATTTTGAATTCTTTTTGACACGGGATGCACAGTTGATGAACCCCTGATTCAGAAAGCATAATTAAGAAGATCTGGATTCTGCACCTTGGGTTTCCACTTAATCTAACTAGATCTCCAGTGTCTGAATTTTTGCATTCTTCACCTTTTTTCTTTGATTCTCGACAGGCATGGCAGATTATGTTTGGGGAAAGACACCATCATAAATAATATGCCCTCCAAGTCATTATGACTTTTCTATGTGCATAGCTCAAAAGCTAGGTAGCTAGAAAAGCCAGAAGAAGTATATATCATCTCTCTAACCGCTTCTGTCGTGCCAATATATTATAATTCTCTTGTAGATTATATTCTGTATATAATCTATGTATGAATTCTAGAGTATCTCAACGAACAACCTCTCAATTCAAACTCACTGAATTCAAGGGTACCTGGCGTGTTCTCTAGGCCAACCAAATTCAAGAGTTGAGTACTACCGTCTATGATGGCAGAAATATACGGTGCTGAATTTTTTTTATCGAACCCGAGATTTTTTTTTTGACAACATCGAACCCGAGATTTGGACTACATATCTACTAGTAGTGCTTTGTTAGTCATAGAGTCCGTATATACAATATACTGCCAAGTTAAAAACATGAGCCCTTTTAAATGCTTGGAAATAATTCCTAACGGCTTGCAACGGCTCCCAACGGCTCTGCAGCAATTTTCGTTGATTTAATTTGTTTAAGGGCTATTTGGTCTTTACACAGCTCTCTCTCACCCTCACCCCACCCCAGGCATCGCAGCCCCCACCCCACGCCGAACACAGCGTGCCCTCTCCCTCGCGGCCTCGCCCTAGGCGCCCTACCGCCGCCCTCCCACGGCGTCTCTCCGGCGGCGCTGCCCTCTTCCCCTTGCCCTAGCCGCTGCCGCCGCCCTCGCACAGCGTCTCTCCGGTGGCCCTGTCCCAAGTCGACGGCGGCACCCCAAGCGGCAGCGACGCCGCACCCAGGCAGCGCCGCGGCACCCAGCCAACGCCGCCCCCCACAGGCAGTGGCGTGGTTCCCAGGCAGCGGCGGATCCGGCTGCTCAAGTGGTACGCGACGGAGCCGTCCCCAGGAAAGGAGAACGCCATTTCCAAGCTGCCCACAGGCTTGAGCACATTCAGGTGACTAGGTGAGTCTGAAACCCTGCAAGTTCCAATGGCATGTGCTCTCTGTCGATCAACATCTCCTAGCTGTTTCCAATGGCATATGTGCCTTAGGTAGCACCTAGTAGATAAAATTTTTAGCTCTGATGATCAATGTATAAAATTCACATAGATCGACAACACAAGATCGTTACTTCTTGATTTTTTTTTTGAAGACGTCACCGGAGGGGTGAGAGCCCCACCTGAATAAATTTCCATTGATTCCGGCAAGCCGATGCATGGAGGGTCAGAAGACCCTAAAGTCTTACAAAAATTACATGGTAGAGGAAGGGGGGAGAGAGAGATTACAACACCAACATCAACAACACTTAAAACAGACTCAAGAATAAGCCTAGCCACAAGCCGAAAGTCACCAACCGAACATCGATTTGCGCCCCCACCAAACAACATACTCACCGGTATCACCATGACCATTACGCCCTCCACCATTCCTCGTAGCTGATGATGACATCCTCCAGCACATCCGAGCCCACGTACCACCATCCAATGCCGTCCAAGGGGGGAATCCTTGGAGGGGAATGGCGGCAGCGGTGGAAAACTTCTTGATTCGTTGTGAAATGCTATATATAACTTCTTATATCAGATATATAACATGTAGTCAGAACCATGTTGGAATCATTTGGAACTCTTCCTATTTGACAGATACTTATAGCAATTATCCTATTGGACAGTTGACATAAGTCTAATCTGGATACTTGTATGCAGATTACAGTCGTGAGCCAGATTAAGATCACATCTAAAACAATTAGTAGTGATGAGTTTCTTTCACTCTTATTTTGTGAGCCAGAGTTGAATAATTCAACAAAAATCATGATGTCTTCTGCTGATTGCTCCTCTTTATTCACAAAAGTTCAGTAATTTAATATTACATTTGGACCTTATTAAAAGTGACATAAGGTCAACATAGCATTTATATATCAGCACAAGATTATCAGACAGTAGAAATAGTCGTCTCTATCTATTCTGAGTTTTTGGTTTCTTTTACACAGTTTGCAGCAGCAGGCACAGTATCTATTCTATAGTTCGCCAAAGCTACAATTTTCAGTTCAGCATTAGTGCAATAGCAGTAGCTCTTGCCTGGATTTTCTTAGCCTCAGGTAAGCAGCAAGGTTCACTTTTCAGATTGTCAATTGTACGTTACTTTCTTGCTTCACTTACGGATCATCCAGTAATAATTGTGATAACTGTGACATGTTTGCTTGCACGTATTCAAGTTTTGAGTTAATCTACCTTGCTATATCTTACTGTACCAATCCTTAGTTTGCTCTTGCTGATTACAAATATAATGCCATTAATTAATGTGAGCCAATTTACAGTCAAGCATACTAAGTAGCTTTCTGAACATGCAGTCTATTCTCAAAACTACTGATTCAGATCACTAGTAGTATGTAAGCTTACTGTCAATGATTATAAAAAATAGCACCTTCACTCCAATTTATCTAATTTTGTATTGTGTAATTTTAATGTGTTTGATGTTGTTGATTGATGCAGGAGGGAATGGCGGTCTTGAGTACAATGCAATTGTTAGGAAGTTTTTTTTTTGTTTTTTTGTTTTTATTTTGCAGGCCACACAGTTAGGAAGGTGTTTGATGACGAAGAACAAGCACACGTGTTTTGTTGTGCAGTCTACTGATATATAACACAAAATACGAACTCAGGTTTTTGTGTAATGTAATACAAAAATACAAACATCTTGAAATGTGTATAACGTGTATGCATGTACGTGATGTTGGCTTGGCCCAGCACAGGCCGAGCAGCCCTGTAGTACGAAGCAGGCTGGCCCAGCACAGGAGACTGCTGGTACACCCGTTGTTTGCATTTCTTTCGTCCTCCAAAGTTTTTTCAAAATGTCGTTTACAAACAAGACGATCCCCCTAATTCTATCCTTAAATTTCTTGTAAACGATGTAACTATCTTATTGAATCAATAAAGTGTTGCCGCATTTCAGACGGGCTCCGAGCCTCCGAATCTGTATCGGCTTGCAGTAGAACAGTTACAGAAACAAAGATGGGCTCCGAATCTGTATCGGCTTGCAGTATTTAGTACGTTCGGTTTTGAGAGAGCAACATAATTCAAGCATTATTCCAAGCTTGTATAGCCTAGCAAAGAACAAAGAGTGTGTTGAACTATTGATTCATAGGATGAACAAATAGCACACACACAAAAAAAAAAGGCTGGTGTGAATCGAACCCATGACCTCCACATCACGCATATCCTCCTTGACCACTACACACATTAGTCACAAATATTTATATTCTTTTTTGGTTACCCAGGTATTATTACAAACCGAGTGTAAATAGATTGTTAGAGGACCTAAATGAATTCAAATGAAAAACTTATCTACTACAAAGGTCGTACCAACCATACCACCTGCGACGCACGAGTATGCGACTTGACCAGGCCCCTACGGAATGATTGTCGCGGAAGGGAGATGCCTGATCCTAACGGGAAGCCTGGGGAACTGCCGTGACATACGACGCCAGAGCTCCCAAGGGCAGGTCCCATGCCGCGTCAGGCAGAAAGAACACCGGCCCTCACCACGACCCGTACGAACCTTGATTAGGTAAAAGTGTGCAGGTACGGGCATCCTTCGACGACCACCGAACAACACATCGCACACTCACACACAGAGACTATCTAATTTTGGGCCGGCCCAATTTGCCAACATTTACCAACTAACCGGCCCAGTTTGCATTGAAGTTTTACAGTATTTATAGACCTTCAAAAAGTAAAAAGAGAGAACCGGGCGACTATCTAATTTTGGGCTGGCCCAATTTGCCTGCTAGTGCCAGCTTTACTCATAGAGGAAGGGGCAATAATCCCACCTTGCCAATGCAAATACGAAGGCAGATGTCATACTCTTATATAACAAGTCAAAAGCTAGCATATTCGTTGAGCTGAGTTGGAAAATAGTCGTATATCGGCTGGACAAACAGAGGGTCCAAGGCAAGATGTCGTATAACCTATACATACACTTGGCCATCCACCGCACTGGTGATGCAGTCCCGTTGGGAAGGCATTATTGTTGATGCAGTCTCTGAATTCTAAGTTTTCTTGTGGCATTGAAACGTTCTATCAGAGATCTTAATTTGTTTTAACATTGAAGTTGCTTGTGGCATATGGCTCATGTCCGGAAACAAACTTAACATGTCTCATTCTCATGGTTTTGACTCACAGAACCTCAAGCCATCTACCCTACTAATACACCAACATAAACATTGCTAAGTCCACACAAAAAAATCACCCCCACTGAGATAGCTCTCCTCCGCACACCCTAAAAAATGTACCCAAAAAATCAACTACATACAAATCAACCATCTAGATTACTTCTCAGTCTCCTCTCTTTACTCAATCAAATCCGACGATCAAGATTACATATATGGTCCTGCTCAGCCTGCTCCGGTCTGTCTCGCGCAATCAAACTCATCCGCATCGCGCGCGCGACATCCGCCCGAGATAAGCGTGATCACGGTCCTGCCTCGGCTGGGCGATGCAATCCGCGCGGAGATCGCGGTCTTGCCTCAGCTAGGGGACACGACGTCCGCCTTCCGCTGCCCTCTTCGCAAGCCGTGCCGACATGAGGTCCCCGCCGACGCGGACATCTTGCGTCCGGCGTGCCGTGCATCTGCACCGTGGTCATAATGTTCACCGCCGATGCGGACATCGCATCCTCGGGCCTTGGCGTCCATCCCGCTCAGAGAACGCCGTCGTCAAAGCCGCCTGGTACGGCTCCTGCCTCTTCGTCGTCCTCAAGTTTCGCTTTTCGATTTGCTGGCATGCGCCCTCGTCCTCTCCGGAGGGTCAGGTTCACATAGAGGGAGACACGGCGGCGAGTGGTCGTGGCAGGCGAGTGGTCGTGGCAATCGCGGGAGTGGCCGAGGACAGTGCATCATCATCAGAGAGGCGGGGAGTACCATGGTAATTCATCAACGCCTCGATACGTGCCGTCCTGCCCCCATGGCAGGGGCGAGGTGGGCAGAGGGTCCCATGGAGGGGATCGCCGACGGGCTCGGCATCGTGCACACTCGCGCCGCGCGGTGGCCCAGCTTGGCGGCGCACATCCCCTTGTTAGCCCATAGGATACATCTGAGCCTGTGTGCCTGTTTGCGGTCTTCATGTCTGTCTTCGTCCCTTTGCAGAGATGCTTCCTATTCTTCTATGCGGCCGGTGGTTCCCGTGTGGAATCGTGTTCTTGCACATGTGATCGGCCCATCGGGGTCAGCCACTCTGGCAACGCAACAAGGGCGGCAGCAGCAGCCGGCGGCGTGACCATCGGTGTCTTCCGCTTGTCCAGTAGAGGCAGCAGGTACGTCCATGCAATCTACTCGTGGATTGCTCTTAAGAATATATACGAATTAAAAATATGTATGGCTTCTTGCACCTACATCAGTTAACCTACACCGGAGAAGGACTGAAGGAGGTCTCGCTGGACTGGAGAAGTTCATGTTGGCGAACACAGCAATATATTCTTGGTTGTACATATCTCAATTTTTTCACTTGTATCTGGCTCGTTGGAATGGGAGAAGTACATGAAGTACATTTGTTGCTTGAACAACATTCTCAGGGGTACCGATTTCAATCAGAGGTACCGATCTCAATTTTCACTTTGTGATTCAGTAAAGTTACAGGCTAAATTTTATAATAATATGATGGTCCTTTCACCAGGCTACTCCTGATTTTAGACAACACATTGTATGGGGGTTTTCTTGGATGATTTTGTTCCATTTTTTTGTGAATAATCTTGTAACATTTCTATGCTATGAGCTAAGTAGAAGGCATGCTGCCTGTGAAGTTTGTTGCATCCTAGAGTTAGAGCTTTATGATGGAAAGACTGTCAGTCTTAAATACTAATTGATCGTCCATTCTTGGTGGATTTTTATATATGACTAAATTTGATCGTCCATTCTTGGTGGATTTTTGTATATGACTAAATTTTGGAGATTTGGTCGCAAAATAGAATAATTGATATAATGAATCAAAATTTTCATTGCTTGGTACATTCAGTTCTAATTTAGTTGCACGCTATTGTATACATTGAGTTAACAAGCAGTCCTGTTTTGCAAATTCACATCATTTTGCCCTTGTAGAAGTTGAGCGCGCGCCTTGACAATTCACCATTTAGATATTTTCTTGCGGAGGTCTCCTTGAAATGCTACCGTTGCGTTAGCACGGGCACTATACTAGTTTACACTAAACCACTAAACAGGCCGTGAGCAACAAGACCTCACAAGCAAGTCGGACGCCTCACACACACCAGTCGCACGCTCTTAGCAGCTCATTCATGTTTTCAATTTTTAAGCTAACCACCTATAGAGATGAAACGTTACATGAGCAGACAGACAGCTGTTATCAGGGAGAATGTAGTTCCAAGGGCTTAGGTCTGGGAACACATCAAAGAAGCAAAACATGCGCGGTCCAATAAACACTGGTAAGCAATCTGAGATACATGAATCTGAGAAACACTGAAACTAACAGCTGAACACATGGTGCACCAACTTCAGTTACAAGCCTCCTAAGGTCAAGACACGATCGAGCGGAGGATGCCCTGGAACACTGCCGCTAGGCACGCCGACGTGCAGGTGACAACAAATAAGTACTGCTGACAGCTATACAGCTTGTTGGACACATCATCATTCAGATTTAGCCAATAGGCACCAGTGAATTAGTCCCATGAAACCAACATCAAATAGACACTAAGATGTACAAATGGACCAAACATTGACCCCATCACATTGCCATATATTGCTAATTGCAGTGCAGCAAACTCAACATTTCCAGCCATAGCTTTCTGTGGAACAGGGCGTGCTGGTTGCTTGTTGGCTGGTGAGATTCCAACTCTGCTCCCTCCAGTTCTTCAAGTTTTGCTTCCAGTTCATCCTATAAGGTTTTTAGTGCAATAGGTGCTAAGCGTGGGAGCGACAGCTGCGGTTCCTTCCCCACCTGCGGCTGAGGATGGGACTGCGACTGGGGCGCCCGTGACTGAGGAGGGGACTGTGACTGAGGCAGTCCAGTTGCTCGAGCCCACTCCTGTGCCACTGGTGGAGAACGTGGAGGAGGAGACCGTGGTCCTCCCTCCTCAGCAGGTGGCGGTTGCACCTTTTATAGATGAAGCCATCAAGCTACCTCGTCGAAGCATCAGGTCAGCAGCAAGAGCGGACGAGCATACCCTATGCAAAGCCGAGCGTTTGACAGCAAAGAAGAACCTAGAATTCCAAGGTACTTCTTTCACTAGCTTTTCTGATAAGCATTTCAAACCTTGGTAGGATAGGCATCAACCTAGGCTCCTCGGGAGTAGCTACCATTAGAAATCTAGAGGTAGATAGGTTGGTTGTCCACGCTAATAAAAAAAGGGTTTGTTGAAATCTAATATAGCAAACCTAGAAAGTGATGACGAAAGGGAAGAGCGACTTGATGCAGTTCTCAGTCACGCTTGTGACAATCAAAGAGAGAACCTGCAGGACGCGGAGTATGATCAAATCCAAGATCTCTCCCCGCTCCGTCGCAAGAAAAAATATAATAATGCCAAAAAAATTAACAAAGGCAAACTTTTCAGGAAGCCAAAGACCCCTCAAAAATTATGATAAAATGAAAGGGGTTTTCTAGAATAGCAGAGGTCTAGCAGACTTGGCTAAACACAGATTCTTGGCTGAACCAGTTAAGGAGGAGCAAATTAATTTTATAGCCCTCTCCGAAACTGGAAGGGATTCATTCCCGGATCATGTCCTCAAAAATCTTTGTGGAGGACATGATTTCATTTGGCATTCCATGGCCCCTCATGGGAGATCAGAAGGCATACTTTTGGGTGTTGATTTGAATGTATTTGACATTGGATCCATTAGTGAGGGTGATTTTTATGTTAAATTCACCCTCAGATGCAAAACAAATGGATTTAAGTTTGTGCTGTATTCGGTCTATGGGCCAGCATAACTCCAAAATAAAAATGCATTCCTCTCTGAAATGGCCAACACGTGCTCTAAAGAATCCCTTCCATATATGATAGGAGGAGATTTCAACATAATGAGGTCGCCAGAGGATAAGAGCGCTGGGGATTTTGACCCCAAATGGCCAAATCTTTTTAATGCTGTCATCGAATCTCTAGATCTAAAAGAGATTGTGATGTCTGGCCGCCAATATACTTGGGCTGGGCCAGGGGATGATCCTACTTTTGAGAAGTTGGATAGAGTCCTAGTCAACACGGAATGGGAGCATCAATTCCCATTGACAACGGTCGAGCCTAGAGATAGGAATATTTCAGACCACACCCCTCTTGTAATTAACACAGGAGCGTCGACCCACCTATCTCAAAACCGACCTTTCAAATTTGAGAGGGGTTGGCTTTTGAGAGAAGGCTTTTATGATATGGTTGCAAATATCTGGCAATCAGAAGCAACAGGGTCGACACCTCTTGAACGTTGGCAGTCTAAGATCCGTAGACTCAGATAACATCTAAGAGGCTGGGCCAAACATACAGCAGGGTCGTATAGAAAAGAGAAAAAGACTCTGTTAGCTCTTTTAGAAAATCTCGACAAGAAAGCTGAGGTATCTCCCCTTACTGATCAAGAGATTAACCTCAAACACTATCTAAAAGAGCGTTTAGTTTCTCTTTTGCGGGAGAAGGAACTAAAGTGGTATGAGAGAGCCAAAGTCAAAACCCTATTGGAGGGTGATGATAACACCAGGTTCTTTCACCTAGTGGCTAATGGCAAACATCGTAGACAACATATTTACAAACTTGAAGATGATCAAGGTGTAGTTGTTGGCGATGATCAACTTAAGAGCCATATTACTAGCTACTACAAAGATCTTTTTGGGCCACCAGAAAACTTCGTGGAAGAGGATATTCTAGATATCCCACAAGTGTCCCCAGAGGAAAATGATATCCTCGTCAGTCCCTTTACTAAATCTGAAGTGAAGGAAGCTATTTTCCAAATGGAGCATAATAAAGCTCCAGGCCCTGATGGATTCCCGGCAGAGTTCTATCAGGTATTTTGGGGGGTAATAAAACAGGACCTCCTATTGCTCTTCAATGAATTGCATAGAGAGGCCTTAGACTTATACAGTCTAAACTTTAGGATTATTACTCTTATTCTAAAATTACAAAATGCTACCAAAATTCAGCAGTACAGACCAATCTGTGTCCTAAATGTGAGCTTTAAAATATTCACAAAAGTAGGCACGAATAGGCTGAACAAGGTAGCAAAAACTGTAGTAAATCCACTGCAGACCGCCTTTATGCCTGGAAGGAACATTATGGAAGGTGTCGTTATCCTACACGAAACCATCCATGAGATGCACACAAAGAAAAAAGATGGCATTATTTTCAAAATTGATTTTAAAAAGGCCTATGATAAGGTCAAGTGGTCTTTCCTACAGCAAACTTTACGTATGAAAGGCTTCTCCCCCAAATGGTGTAGGTGGGTCGAAAGTATGGTCACGAGAGGAAGTGTGGGGATTAAAGTCAATGATGACGTTGGCCCATACTTCCAAACCAAAAGGGGTCTCTGACAAGGCGATCCTATGTCACTAATCTTATTTAACATCATTGCGGTTATGCTAGCTCTTCTTATCAATAGAGCAAAAAACGATGGTCAAATAAGAGGTGTCATCCCCCACCTAGTTGACGATGGTTTGTCAATTTTACAATATGCAGATGACACCATTATCTTTATTGATCATGACATGGAGCAAGCAAAGAATCTAAAACTCTTGCTATGTGCCTTTGAGCAATTATCTGGGCTCAAGATCAATTTTCACAAGAGTGAAATTTTTTGCTATGGTGCAGCTAAAGAGATGGAATCTTATTATACTAATCTCTTTGGTTGTAATGCTGGTGAATATCCTTTCTGATATTTAGAGATCCCTATGCACCATAGACAACTCCTAAATTCTGAATGGAGAAAGTTTGAAGAAAGATTTCAATAAAAACTCTCTTGCTGGAAAGCAAAATACTTGTCCTATGGGGGAAGACTTATCCTGCTTAACTCTGTCTTAAGCAGTTTACCCATATTTATGATGTCTTTCTTCAAGATTCCCAAGGGGGTCTTAAAGAACCTTGATCAATTCAGATCGAGGTTCTTCTAGCAAGGTTCATCTGAAAAACATAAGTATAGACTTGCCAGATGGAACATCTTATGTCGTCCTAAGGACCAAGGGGGTCTAGGTATTCTTGACTTAGAATTACAAAGCAAATGCCTACTGGCCAAATGGGTGATCAATCTGCTCAACACAGATGGCATGTGGCAGTCTTTATTGAGAAATAAATACCTAAGATCCAAATCACTTACTCAAGTGACAGCCAAACCTAATGACTCACTTTTGGAGAGGACTCATGCATATGAAAGATGAGGTCTTGGCTAATGGTTCTTTTCAGATCAAAGATGAAACCAATACGAGGTTCTGGGATGACACATGGGTGGAAAATGAGCCTCTAAAAGTTAGATATCCTGCTTTGTATAATATAGTACGTGATCCACACGCAACTGTATCCAAAGTAATGGCCACAAGCCCCCTTAACATCTCCTTTAGGAGGGCTCTGGTGGATAATAAACTTATAGAGTGGCATAATCTAGTAGCAAGAATTTCAAATGTCGAATTGGTGGCAGGATCAGATTATTTTAGATGGAATCTAACCAAATCAGGGTTATTTTCTGTTCGCTCAATGTATCTCCATCTCATTGATGCACAACCATCTTTTCACCACAGAAAGATTTGGAAGATCAAAGTTCCTCTAAAAATCAAAATCTTCCTCTGGTTCCTACAAAGAGGTGTCATATTAACAAAAGACAACCTGGCTAGGAAAAACTGGAGAGGGAGCCAGAAGTGTATATATTGCAATAGGAATGAGACCATTCAACACTTGTTCCTAGATTGCCCGTGTGCACAATTGATGTGGCGAATTATATTCTTTGCTACTAGTTTGGACCAACCAAGATCTATCAGACATATGTTTGGTAACTGGCTTATGAATCAGCATAAGAGAGTCAAAAGCTTGATCTGGGTTGGGGTGGCTGCCTTATGCTGGGCTATCTGGCGATGCCGGAATGACGTTGTTTTCAATAAAATGAAAACTAACTCTATTTTGCAGGTTATTTTCAAGGGAGCGTATTGGTTACGTTTTTGGGCCCAGTTGCAGCGTGAAGAGAAAGCCAAGGACGCCCTCACCACCATGAGCAAGAAATTAGAAATGATAGCTCTGGAGATTTCCAATAGAGGGTGGAAGTAGCTATATCGTTTGCTTTAGTTTCCTAGTCTTTATTTAAGACTTTAGCTCTCTTTGTTTCGGTTGTTTACCGCACTATTGTAATAAGGGCTGTGTACATCCATTGGATGTAGAGGCCGGATATAAACTATCCTTTATCTTAAAAAAAGGTGCTAAGCGTGTCAGACAAAACCATGCAATACCATGATACTCCTCAATAGTCTATGCCTAGGCAACGTGACTTAACAATGCTTATTATAACTTATATAAACGACGGATTGCTCATAGCCGATGATACAGTTCACACTAGTTATGCAGACATACTCACAAGGACATTCTACAGTTCTCATAGCAAACGAAGTAAAAGTCCATGTACCTTGCTCAGCGCTCTGTTGCTTCCTTGATGCCTCAGGCTTCTCCGTAAAGACTAAAGAACAATTCACAATTGGAGGTCTCAATTTATAATATACAAGCAGGGACAGAACAACAGATATCTAGCAGTTTCCTTCGTGAGATCAACTGAATTTAATTGAACATGCTAACCAACCAGAAAAGATGACCACCGATCAGACAACTAATCGCGATTAGTCATCGATCAGGGTCGATTAGTTGGTCCTGATCGGTCTAGTCGGCTAGTCGGACATTTAGTCGTCCTTGTGCCTGGATGACCTGATCGACGATGTATATACTATATATATACGATGTAAATCTATGTAATCATGGCTATAATAAATCATTACCATGGTGATTTGGCCACTTACCTGTAACTGTTGCTTGCAGATACCTGATGGTGAGTGCTGACTAAAGGTGGGCCATAATCACTCACTCACTCACTCACTCCTCTTGTTCTTACCCTAATGGGCCGGCTAAAGGTGGGCCGAGTTCTCCCTACATACTGGCACAACTAGTCGTCCGGCTGGGCTGATCGGACGACTAATCGTGATTAGTCGCAACTTATCAGACGATAAGGTTTCTTATCGAGGAAAACTAATCGAACGCCCTTATCGAGCACGCATTTACGATAAGTACGACTAATCGCGATTAGTCGTCCGATCTGAAAATAGGGATGATAGTCACGGAAGATCAAATATGGTGGGGATTAATTTAATCGGCCAACACAAAACAGTACGGGAGATGATGAAAACAGGATTACCAGGCCTGGATCTCACCATTCGATTCCTCGTTTGAATGATGAAGGCAGTGATATGAAGAAAAAGGAGGGTTCTCTTCCCACCAGTCGGGAGGCGTGTGGTCGATGGCCGCCACGAGGGTGCCGGAAGTTTGACACAAGCAGCACCGTACTTTGATCTCCTCCTCCGTCTGATCTCCCCGGCGTCGCCATCCTCCGGCAGGGGACTGGGCAGAAAGGGTCGGGTGGGGGAAGTCACCCGCCGATGGAGAACACCACTGCCGGCGCCCGTGCGTCCACGTGCACCGCGGCACGGCCGCACCCGCCACATCACGCGTCGTCGCGCGCACCGTGATCTCCGTGTTCCGGTCCATGCATGTCTCGTCGCCTTTCCTAGGGTAGGGACAGACCTTGTGCAGCTCCTCCTCCTGGCCGCCGGAGCCGCACGAGTTGATGAACCCGCCCACCTGCGAGATGCCGTTGGCCATGTCCGACTCGTTCACCACGGCCTCCAACTCGACCTCCTCCGCCACGCGCACCACGGTGTCGAGGTTCAGCAGCAGCCGGGTGCGGTGGCGCGGGATGATCAGCAGCCGGGGCTTCGTCTTCCTCCCGTCGCCGAGGTGCATGGGCGCGTCCCGGGGCAGCCCTAGTGCCCGTCGGCGACGGAGATGGAGACGTGGGGACGGCGGCAACGGATGCCGCTTGAAACCCTAGTGTCAATGAACTAGAATGAACCCTATCATTCATCTAACTGTAGTACTTAATTCATACCAAAACATCATTGTTTCAATTATTATGGATGTATAATTTTACCCTTGGTTAAAAAAAAGAACTACGAAAAAACAATTATCACTTTAATATTTGGGGCTCTAATTCTCCTTATTTTTGGAGGCGTTGGGAGACGTTACGGCGCATATGGCCCACCTACCATAGACACATCTCAACGGCTCCCTACGCCTTCGCCTTGACGGCTCTCCCCTCATATTGGGCCCACTAATCATAGACACATTAAATGTTTTCTTAATATTTTCCAACGGCTCCCCAAGCATTGTAAAAAAGTTCTAAAAACATACCTTTGTTACAATCGGCGTCAATAGTACAACAGATTATATTCCAGGCTAAGTGCGCTGGGTGGTTGCAATTGATTAAGATTCACGCGCTTTTCTAACCTTTTGAGTACCTGATGCAAATTCGGTAATGATATTTCCTCATGCAACTGTGATGTGTGTGAGGTTCTACACACAAGATGCTGAGAAATTAGTATCACACTCATCTGCACAGCAGCTACCGAACATATCTTGGACAGCATCATACAAAGCTCAGAAAAAGTTGCAAGAGCTAGCTGATCAGAGCACTGCAGCTCTGTCACTGATTGCTCTCGATCACTGCGCATCAGCATCTGCAGAGTCCCTCAAGAATACTCCTCTTGCTAGCTAGCAGCCTATAAATGGAGACCACACCAAGTTCAGAGAGAAAACATAGGGCAATCTGGCAAGAAATCAGCATCGATTAGCGAAGTCATTGAATCACTACCATACATCCAAAGGAGGAGAGGATAGCATCCAAAATGTTCCGCGGCAGCCTTAGGGCGAGCTCGAGCAACGAGCTGCCGATCGAGAGAGTGGTGAGGGTGAAGAAGGTGGACAAGATCGAGGCCAACAACCTTGCTACCAAGCCGTCGCAGACTACAATGGCCAAGGTGACCAGGAGCCTGACCATCAGCGTTGTCCGGGTTGGGGACGTGGATGAAGTTCCAGATAGCTTTGTCTTGGTGCCTATTGCATACAGCTAATCAGTGACCGCCCCTGTCATACATGTAATGTTCAGTTCTGTCAGGAAAAGCCCGAAAATACTACTAACACGTATGGCTATATATCTGTATGTGCGCCGCCAGCCATACATACGTGTTACTGGGTGTGTGCGTGTTTCTATAAGCAGTCCATCGGTGAGCTTCTTGTTGTATAAATAAACTTGTGCAACTCTTTTGCTCGCTCACTTATCGGAGTTCGATCACTGCAATTGTTTTCTCTCTGAATTTAGTGAATAAGCACTAGAGAAATAACATAGCAGATTGAAAAGTTGCTCTAAATAATTGTTACTTGAAATATACTCATAATACTTGACTAGATTTCACTTTTAGAATCTTCTTTTTGTATTTGGCTATAAGAAACTTAACGAGGTTTAGCGATAGATCATGCAAAGTCATGGGCTGCAGACCGTCCAACAACCGCTAGCTAGTAGTTTCCTAGGAAGAATCAACCATGGACAGCTAGAAGTATTCTTGTGCCACGGAATTCAACCATCAAGAGGGGATATTTCCTAAAGCCAATCCGTCGAAGATTATATCTGCATACAAAAGGGCATCTCTCTTCCTACAAAATGGATACTACCTAGGCTATCCACTATATGTGTTGTGTAGTGTTTCCCTTGGTTAATTTTGAAGAGGCAGATTAGACTGATGTGAGTAAAGATCTCGCATTCTGGAGTCCAGAACATACCTGATGCTTCACAATAAATGATGATACCTTTGCACTGATGTGGCACTATAGTATTGTAGCAACATGGTGAAAGCTCCGGTTTGGTTTTGATAATTAATGACATACCTAGTTGCTAATGGCTTTGCTAAGTGTATGTAGAAGATTAGCAATCTAGGTGAACATGGTGATCATGGTGATGGACATGATGGACTTGATGCATGATCAAACTTCGGAGAGAAAAGGAAAGGCCCATGGAGATCAAGGCAAAGGTATAACTTGATAGGGCTTTCCGGTTTGGTGATCGAGGCACTATAGAGAGTGTGATCACATTTAGGATCGATAACCGACTATCAAGAGGGGAATCCACGGTTGACTCGCGGTCCAAAATGCCTCTAGATGTGACTTTGCATGATGCATGAGAGGCTAACTAGAGTGCTAACCCTTGCCGACGTTTCTTGAGATGGAACACTAACTCCTGTGCGTGAGAAGAGATATATTCTACTGGAGTTGGCACCCAAGGCAAGTGGTTGGACTTGGATCGAAGACGGCGCGAAGAAACGACGAAGAACTCATCTTCTGTGAGCGTCGGACGCGGCTGGCGCAGGGCGTCGGACGCAGGGCTGAGCGCTGGACGCGGTCCAGTGCCTCCTGCCGTGGCACGACCCTCTGAACGCGTCCGACGGGCTGCGTCAGACGCTGCCTGAGTGCGTCCGGCGGGTTCGGACCCCTGCGCGCTTCAGCCAGGTCAACGGCGTCGGACGTGGCCGGAGATGCTGCGCCGGACGCTGCGTTGGACCTGTACGGCGTCCGACGGCATGGTGATGGAGCACTGCGCAGAGGATCGGGTCAACGGCGATGGACACACGGTGGACGCGTCCGACGGGCCGTCGGACACGGTCCAGTGGCTTCTGCAGCTCGGAGGACCGACGGACGCGGCGTCGGATGCACGTGGAGGTGGCGTCGGACACGCGACGGACGCTGATGTGGCAGGCTGAGTTCAAATGCGAGCGGGCAACGGTCGGGACGCTGCCAGCCATCGGACGCATCCGACGGTGTGCGGTGGACGCGTCCGACGCGTTGATTTCTGGCGTCCGAAGAAGCAACGGCTCTATTTTGGAGGTGGCTCTATAAATAGTTGGTGGCCGGCTTGGGGAGGTTTCTCTCGCCCATTCTAACACTCTTGAGCATTCTTTGAGCTAGAGACTCCCTCTCCCACTCATCTCTTGACTTAGTGATCATTCTTGAGCGAGATTGAGTGAGGATTCAAGTGCGTTGCATTGAGAGTTGCATCTAGAGGCACTTGTTCTTCGAGTGGGCTGCGGATTCTTGTTACTCTTCGGTGATTCCCGTCACCGTGGACGGTTTGGAGCAGCATGTGGTTGTGAGCTCGACTCGGTGATTGTTCGAGGCCACATCGGTGGATTGTGAGGGGTTCTTGGTCCTTGGTCCTTCCCTGTGGGAGAGTCGCGAAAGGATACTCTAGTGGATTGCTCGTGGCTTGGAGGATCCTAGTCTTGTGTTGGTGGTGCGGCTCCCGGCTGCGGTATTTAGCGTTGAGTGCCAATTGAGCGTGCACACCACCAAGCTAGTGCATCGCCACAACGAGGACTAGTTTGCCGGGAAGCAAGTGAATCTCGGTAAAAAATCATTGTGTTGATTTGTGTTTGCCGAGGCTTCGCCCTCCTTGTTTGATTGTGGTGATTGGTATTCTTCTCGGTGATTGGCCATCTTCCTCTACCTGGCGGTATAAACTACCAATCCCCTCTTGCACATTACTTTCCTAGAATTGCCTTGTGGTTCGCCGAGAGCCTTGATTGTGTAGCGCTATCTCGGCCTTCTAGTTGTAAAGTAGAATTGCTTTGTGGTTCCGCCGTGAGCCTTAATTGTGTAGCACCATCACGGCATTGTTGTTGATTTGGTGTTAGTTGAATAGCTCTTGCTAGAATTGTTAGTAAGGCTTGCATAGACTAGTCGAAGCTTTAGCTTTGCACTTTTGCCGCCTAGTTGTCTAACTAGTTGTCTAGTGAAGTTTTGCAAGAAATTTTATTAGACTATTCGCCCCCCTCTAGCCATTTAGACCTTACACATGGGGCTATAAATAGGCACCAAACTTGTTAAGATGATGATCAACTTTTGCCCTCCATTTTTCTAGAAAAAACAAACTCCTGATGTTTCAGTCTTTGTGATCGATAGCATGTTTTTTCACAAAGAGGTTTAGAAATGAAACATGCAGAGCCGTAATCTTATAGACCACCCAACAACTGCTAGTATTTTCCTAGGAAGAATAAACTGTGGATAGCTATAAGTATTCTTGCACCAAGGAAGAACCAAACGTCCACAACCATGGAACTCAACCACCAAGGGGATATATTTCCTAAAGCCAATTTGTGGAAGATTATATAAAAGCTCCTTTTAATGTGCCAACTAACATATCTGCATACAAAAAGGGCATATCGTTTCCTACAAAATGGCTTCTACCTAGGGCTATCCTTTATGTGTTGTGTAGTGTTTGTGTTTCCCTTAGCTTGGTTAATTTGGGAGAGACAAACTAGACTGATATGAGAGTAAAGATCTTACATTCTAGACTCCAGAACACACCTCATGCTTCAAAAACAAATGATGATACATTTGCACTGAGTTGGCACTATAACAACATGGAGCTGTATAGGCACTGAACTTGTTAAGATGATGAGCAAGGTTTAGCCCTCCATTTTTTTTACCAAAATAAAATATTCCTTTTTAATGATCTGAGAACCAGCAAGATTCATGTAAGGACAACAGGACTCCTGATGTTTCAACTTTTGTGATCCACAACATGTTTTCTGCAAGCATATACAACATAATCATGCACTTGTAGTTTGTCGCAAGGCATGCATAGTAAACATATTTTCCTCGACAGATATGATATAATTTAGTGCGGGAACGCTTGTAAGGTCGAGATGGCGGACTAGAGGGGGGGGAATAGTCCTTTATAAAACTAATCGCTCCGGCTAACTAATATAAGTGCGGAATTAAATCTATCGGCCTAGCCAAGACTTCACCCCTCTAACTCTAGAAGCACCTTATAAAAGATCCTAAACAAGTAAACAAGGTGTCAATCTAGATAGTGCACACTAAACAAGTCTAGCTTGCAAGGTCACACAAACCTAGGCAACCAGTACTTTGGCAAGCGGGTGTGTACCTACACAATTCTAATGAGCAAAAGCACAAAGCCAACCTAAGCTCACTAGATGCTCAAGGACAAAGCTACACAAGCCAAACCCAAGAGCTCAATCTTACTTAACTACACAAGCTAAGCAAGGCAACTTACTCTAATTCTAGCTACACAAGCAAGAAGATGATTAACAAGCTACACAAGCTAACTAATCACTAGAGCAACTACACAAGCTATATATGAAAGTAAAGAATGTAAGTACAAAGCTTGTGAAAGAGATTGCAAACCACCGCGAAGTGTGGACACAAGATGACTCGGCGATTTTTCACCAGGTTCACTTGGTTGCCCCCAAGTTACGTCCTGTTGTGTCGACTGTTGACGGTCGTTAAGTATCAATTTTATACCGTCAACGCAGCAAGAGAAAGGACTAATATGAGTTCACCTGTTAGATATAGGGGTTACACTGACAGAATTCCACGAGTTTTGGTGATTGTCTATTTCTGCAGGGGGTTATCAGAAAGAGAACCAAAGGAGGCCCACATGTCATGATTACATAGAGATAAAGACCGAACGGGTGAAAAAGTATAATCTAGAAGACTCCAGAAGGCGACCCCTGAAGGCTGGGCCCCACCTGGCAGCCTGGCCAGTCGGCCGCCCAAGGGGGGAGTCGGCCGACTCCCCACCTCAGCCAATCACGTCGAGTCTCGCGGATCCTGCCTCCACCGCCTTTGAGGATGAATAATTATCGTCCATTTAGGTCGGTTTGATCCGAGGGCTGTGGTTCATCCTAGGGGGCTATATATTCGAGCCCCGGCCCCCCTGGGTGAAGCCCTAATTCATTCTCTCTTCATTCATCGAGAGGATTCGGAGAAGCCGAGCCACCATCTCAATTAGAGCTCCATAGTTTAGTAGCATAGCCATAGGAATAGATCTAGAGGGAATCAAGCCTAGCTTTGAGTCCGGATCTGTCGGAGTTCTTGGTAATTCCCCTCTACATTCTTGTAATATTTATCATTGTTCGTGATACTATGAGTAGCACTTTATTCTATTCTATTATATCAGACTTGACTTTGCTCTATTCGATTATGTTCTCAATTATATTGTTCTTAGTCTACTTTGATTATATGTTTAGCATAGTTGGAGTAGAATTATGTTTATGCATAGGATCGTATAGCGCTTGCTCATTAGGCCAATGGGTGAGTGATAGATATTGTGTGGGCATGGTGCCTATACCGTATTTATCTGCGATTGCACCCTATATTCCGGATCGTGAGGTAGATCGTGGGAGTGACAGTCCTGTTGAGTCCTTTGTAGCCCTTCTCCCGAGTATAGGTCTAGCGAGAACAAACCTATTACATTGAAGTCATTGCTATGTCTCTTGTCTTCTCTCGGTAATATCACTATGCATAGATGTAACCTTTTCCCGCCATGATTGCTAGATGTTCTTGCACTAATCATTGTATGCTTTGACTTTATAGTTAGAATAACATAGGATTATACCCTAGATCGTCCTAGTCCATGCTAGTGTTACAAGCTTAGAGTGCTAAGTTGAGATGGTGTTACTATTATTTTATGTGGCTAAATGCTCTCATTTATCTTATGTCATTTATCATTCATTCCTATATTTTATGTGACACTTACCCGGTATGAGATGATCGATACGTAGACAAGGTTAAGCTCTCCATTATCGCATGTGCATTGCTCATCACTCATTATACATGCCTTCCCTTCCCGGTGGTAAAATTATAAATAACGATACCTGGATTACTCCTGGTTAAAATGCTACATCGGTATTATCGTAAGGCGCTTGCGGATCCCATATTTATTTCTAGTAGCGGTTGCATTATTTAGTACCAGCATTTTTGGCGCCATGTTGGGGATGACAACCTAACACCGAGTGGCGTTAGAAATGTCAACAAGCATTTTGGCGCCGTTGCCGGGAAGGTTGAAAGCCAATGGATAATGAGCAGCATTGCACTACATAATGAGATTGAGCACTGTCACCATTCCGTACTCATACAGCCTTACCCTTGTCTTTCGTCTATTTTTATATCTTATGCGGGGTAATGTATGAAAAAGACAATTCTTCCTGATAATTATATTGACAATCCAGAAGCTTTAATCAGGAAAGCTAGAAGCAAGTTGAAGAAGACCAATCAATCATCATCATCATCAACTCAACTTGGAAGTTTGTCGGAAGCAGAAAGTCAACCTTTCGTGCGAGACTTGACACCAGCGTTTGAAGCCATGGCGAACAAGTCACTCCGCGAGTTCTCGGCTCCCACTACGGACAACATTCGTCTTGGACCAGCTGCGGACATCGAAGGAGCTTTTGAGCTCAAGCTGCGCGATCAACATGGTGCAAGCAAGCCGGTTACGTGGGAAGGCCCATGAAGATGCTAGTGCTCATCTCCAACACTTCCGGAGATTTGTAGCACATTCACTATCAAGGATGTCCCCGGAGATGCTATACTACTTCGCCTCTTCCCATTCTCACTTTTGGGGAGAGCGAAGCAGTGGTTCTACGCCAATAAGGAGAAGAATACTACGTGGGCACTACGTTCCACCAATTTCTTGGCGAAGTTCTTCCCCATGGGCAAGACAAATGCTCTTCGTGGGAAGATATCAAGCTTTCAGCAACACCATGATGAAACTGTCCCAGAAGCTTGGGAGCGCTTTCAAGATTACATCCTCGAGTGTCCTCATCATGGCATGGAGAATTGGCCGCTTATGCGGACATTCTACCATGGGCTTAGCAACAAAGACACGTGAGACAATGGATCTTTGCTGCTGGAGGTGCATTCTTATCACTCACTATTCCTCAAGCCATAGCTCTTGTGGAGAAGATGGCATCCAACCAAGGTTGGAGTGAAGAAAGAACGCAGACTGCGGGGAGAGGTGGAGGAATGCACCCGAAGGAGGTAGACATGCTTTGTCTCGCCAAAATGGATCTCGCTAATGAAAAGGCTCGATGAGAGAGTCCTAGAGAAGAAAGAAGTCATGCATATACATGATGCTCGCATGACATGTGAAGAGTGTGGAGAGACGGGCACACAGGTGCTAAGCCGCCAGAGAAGGAGGACGTGAACTACCTCAATAACAACAACAACAATAATTACTATCGTCCTCGGCGGAATCAAGGTTGGAATCGGTAGCGAGGCCTAACTACTCGGGCAATTATTCGAGCAACTATCAAGGTAACAACTCTTCCTACAATAATTACAACCAACCACCTTTGAGAGAGTTAGTGTTGAATCAAGGCAAGATGATGGACAATCTGTCCAAGAAGCTGACATCAAATGACAAGGTCCTAGAGACACTCAGCAACAGAATGGATGGCTTTTCCAATGCCATCAAGAGTCAGCTCAGCTTCAACAAAATACTTGAGTCACGGGTACAACAGCTTGTCAACCTTGCTCCCTCCACTGGTCAAGGTAAACTGGCAGGACAACCCGAAGAGCTTGAAACTGCAAATCTTGTTGGTATATTCAATGTAGAAGATAGCCGGAGTGATCCATCAAAGGGGTCATGGATTGACTCAACTCTGCCAATCAAGAAGGGCGATCCAGGGAGACCAGTCATTCCAATCTCCATTGGAAGTACCAACTTTAATGAAGCAATCTGTGACTTCGGTGCAAGCATCAACATTATGCCAAGAGTGATATATGAGAAACTATTCAGATACCCCTTAACATACACAACCATGTGCTTGCAGCTTGCAGATCAGTCACTCCGTGTCCCTTTGGGAGTACTAGAAGATATATGTGTATGAGTGGGCAACTCTTATGTTCCAGTAGACTTCGTGGTAGTGGATACAGGCAATAATGAAAGGTCCCCTATCATTCTGGGACGACCATTCTTGAACACTGCTGGAGCCATCATGTACGCCAACACTGCCAAGATCATCTTCAACATCAAGGGCAAGAGAGAAACCTTCTTCTTCAAGAACAGTCTTTGTGCCGTTCCCAAAGACACCCTCATCGACGAACGGTGAGAAGAAGAAGAATCCAGCTAAGAAGAACAAGAATAAGAAGACCAAGAAGACGGAGACAGTGAGGATGGTCACCGCAGCGGTCCACAAGGAGCACGACCACTTACTCGGATCCCCACGTCGATCAAGAAGGATGACCCGGTGTCCCAACCATTCAATGCTCCATCAACGAAGCTCTTTCAATAAAGGCATGCGTGACAACGGATCGGGCGTCAACATCATGGCCAAGGTAACTTATGAGTATCTATATGGCACTATGCCTTTGGAGCCTACCTATGCACAGCTGCAGATGGCGGATCAGACATTCCGCTTCGTCGTAGGAGAAGTGAAGGGTCCTCATCCAAATAGATGACCATTATGTCCCTACAGACTTCCTAGTCATTGACATGGGAGATGACTACGATCCTCCAATCATCCTAGGAAGACCATTCCTGAACACCACCAGAGCTATCATCTATATTGGAACAGGAGAGATCCATATCCACTTTCCCACTGAGAAGGTACGCCGCTACTTCAACAATAATTATATAATCACTGAGGAGCCCAAGAAGAACAGAGCAAGGAGAAGGCAGCGTACCCGTCGCCAGAACAAGAAGAACATTACTACAGATGGATGGGCTGACTATGAGGGAGAAGTGCCAAGATATGAAGACCGGTACCCCGAAGAAAAGAATGTTGTAAAAGAAGAAGAGGTGCTATCATCAGAAGAGAAACAAGTGATCCAAGAAGCTTCCTCCTCAAGGTCATCCTCTCCAACAAAGAAGGTGTGGAAGGTAAAAGCAAAATCAGAATCAATTCTTACACACGAGGCGACATCATCCGAGGCGCCAGCCAATGCGCCCCTTGAAAAATGAGCGAACATGACAAGTCCTGTTCGGAGGACTTAAAACCACCGAACGCCGTGCCAAGAGGTAACTTGGTATTTATCAGCAATTACTTTTCCGCATTATATTTTTACCTTAGCATATTTATTTCTCCTACTTGCATCTTAGTAGCATTTCTACACTTTTTATCTACGCATTAGAAAAGAAAATAAAGATGTTGTGCATTTGCATCCGGAAAATCGTTAAGCCCCATGTGGATAATCATTCACCGTGGTGGCACAAAAATAATTTCTCAGCATATTTATCTTTCCCTGTCTGCATTCCTTAAAAAGATAAAAATATTTTCTTGTGATCCTGTTAGAACAAGTCTAAGTTAAGAAAGTTCTAGACAACCAAGGCCTAGAGGTTCTATCACTAACGCTTAATCAGTTCCACAAGCTTTGTTGTCTATTTGAGCTTCACAGAACATCAAGGATCAAGAAGAGCTAACAGGCAGAAGGACATCCGGTCCCCTGTCGGAGTGCTGCCTGCGACAATTGAATGCTGTCTCCAACAGCAACTATCTACAACACTCCTGGAGGACTAGAACGTATTCAGTGCCTGTCAGCAACATCAGCAGACTATGTCAACATCCAGCTTGAGGGAGAGCATCCCCCGTATACCCAGCTAAGTGTTTTCAACTTATCTGTTTATGCCTTGTTAAAACAACTAAAAAAAGATGCATAACCATAGAAACCCAGAAAGATTTCCTTATTTATCTTTTGGAGAGCTCTTGCAATCTGTCTTTAAAGTGATCCCTAGAATAAACTCTACATGGAGATGATGAATAGTTGCTCTGCCGTAATTCCTTTCAAGTACCTAGTTTTCAACCTTGCACTCTCCCGAGTTTTGGACACAACTGTTTAGATTTGAGATTTGCTCTGAACCTGAAACTTGTGGGTAGCAAATACTTGATCTAAGTCTAGGTGGTTGACGGGTATGATATGGGAAGGTTTTGAGCTGCTGTCCATCTTGTTCCAAGAGATACTAGAGTTCTGGAGAATTTATCTTTGAAAATATTAAATTCCTGCATGATGAGTTCCTTTATGATGAGAGTTCAAATTCCTACCACAGCCATATATTCATGCTTACTAGATTAGGAAAACCCATCTGTTTATATAGATCATATTGTAGGTTTGAGTGTAGACTTTATAGGCATTGAGTGTGGTTATCTTGTGGACCCATAAGGAATCACCATACGATTAAAGTCAACACTATGTGCTCTCCATCCATTGATCTATGCTACTTCGTCCTCGAAGCATGCACCCATTTTATAAATGTTACATTCATTACGTGCTACTACGTTCCTCAAGTACCACCCACATATAGATTCACATCCACCACAATTAGTGCTATCTCTACCCTGGAGATACGCACTTATGCTACTCCTACCCTGGGAGTACTCATTCCCCACATATTGTGCTATCTCTACCCTGGAGATACGCACCTATGCTGCTCCTACCCTGGGAGTACGCATCCATCCATCCATCCATCCATCCATCCATCCACATATACATATACCATTCATTTCACATCATCCAGAAAGGTACTATTCCTATCCTGGGAGTGAACATCTAGAAATAATCATCGCCGTTTCATTTGCCTACATAAAAGCTCCGGTCATTATCATTTCAAGTTATATGAATCCCCGTTGCTAAAGTTCGTTTTCAGAGGATTGGTTGTTCTAAAAAAAAAGAAAAAAAAAGAAGAAGAAAGAAAAGAGTAGCCAAGTCCTTCCTTTCAAGAAGTTCTAAGGTTTCCAAATAAAGGGAGTCATGTTATCCCTAAAAAGAGCAAGTGTAGAAGTAGATGTTCACCAGTTAAGTACCCCTCATAATCATTTCCTTACTACCATCATCCCATCATCATCCTATCATCATCTTATCATCCATTCCATTTCCTCATTCACATGCACATATGACTTTATTATTATTTTAGTTCCTATTGGATCCATGTCTTAACTATGCAATATATGCAAGTGAGTTTGAGTGTCTCCCCACCTATGAGCTCCACATAAGCCTATTAGAAAGTAGGGTGAGAGAGAGAAGGCACTTTCCATTATGCCTTAGTCCCACAAATACCACATATTCTGAGAGAAGAGAGAAGGCATACACTATTCATGCCTTGGAGAGGATCCAGAAATACCACAAATGAGAGACCTGAAAGGTTCATACAAGGAACTCTGAGTTTTATTTCAAACTGTGCAAAAACTCCGGGATAATAGTTGATCGAAGAGCGAGAAACATGGCGCTTGACTTGACCGTTCTATCTTTCAACTACTCAAGACCCAAGTGACGGTTACAAGCCCCATGGTGAAAGGTAATATGAGTGAGTTTTGAGTCAGAATAGTTCTCTCTAATCCGGAGGAGAGTTCTTGTTTGAACGCATGTGTACTTGTGAGGAGTGAAAGCATTGTAGCAACTCCTGATCCATCACTGAGTCTATCTTTGCTCAGGGACGAGCAAAAGGTAAGCTTGGGGGAGTTTGTTGACGGTCGTTAAGTATCAATTTTATACCGTCAACGCAGCAAGAGAAAGGACTAATATGAGTTCACCTGTTAGATATAGGGGTTACACTGACAGAATTCCACGAGTTTTGGTGATTGTCTATTTCTGTAGGGGGTTATCAGAAAGAGAACCAAAGGAGGCCCACATGTCATGATTACATAGAGATAAAGACCGAACGGGTGAAAAAGTATAATCTAGAAGACTCCAGAAGGCGACCCCTGAAGGCTGGGCTCCACCTGGCAGCCTGCCCAGTCGGCCGCCCAAGGGGGGGAGTCGGCCGACTCCCCACCTCAGCCAATCACGTTGAGTCTCGCGGATCCTGCCTCCACCGCCTTTGAAGATGAATAATTATCGTCCATTTAGGTCGGTTTGATCCGAGGGCTATGGTTCATCCTAGGGGGCTATATATTTAGAGCCCCTGGCCCCTGGGTGAAACCCTAATTCATTCTCTCTTCATTCATCTGAGAGGATTCAGAGAAGCCAGAGCCACCATCTCAATTAGAGCTCCATAGTTTAGTAGCATAGCTACATAGGAATAGATCTAGAGGAATCAAGCCTAGCTTGGAGTCCGGATCTGTCGGAGTTCTTGGTAATTCCCCTCTACATTCTTGTAATATTTATCATTGTTCGTGATACTATGAGTAGTACTTTATTCTATTCTATTATATCAGACTTGACTTTGCTCTATTCGATTATGTTCTCAATTATATTGTTCTTAGTCTACTTTGATTATATGTTTAGCATAGTTGGACTAGAATTATGTTTATGCATAGGATCGTATAGCGCTTGCTCATTAGGCCAATGGGTGAGTGATAGATATTGTGTGGGCATGGTGCCTATACCGTATTTATCTGCGATTGCACCCTATATTCCGGATCGTGAGGTAGATCGCGGAGTGACAGTCTGTTGAGTCCTTTGTAGCCCTTCTCCCTAGTATAGGTCTAGCAGAACAAACCTATTACATTGAAGTCATTGCTATGTCTCTTGTCTTCTCTGGTAATATCACTATGCATAGATGTAACCTTTTCCCGCCGTGATTGCTAGATGTTCTTGCACTAATCATTGTATGCTTTGACTTTATAGTTAGAATAACATAGGATTATACCCTAGATCGTCCTAGTCCATGCTAGTGTTATAAGCTTAGAGTGCTAAGTTGAGATGGTCACATTACTATTATTTTATGTGGCTAAATGCTCTCATTTATCTTATGTCATTTATCATTCATTCCTATATTTTATGTGACACTTACCCGGTATGAGATGATCGATACGACAAGGTTAAGCTCTCCATTATCGCATGTGCATTGCTCATCACTCATTATCCGTGCCTTCCCTTCCCGGTGGTAAAATTATAAATAACGATACCTGGATTACTCCTGGTTAAAATGCTACATCGGTATTATCGTAAGCTGCGGATCCCATATTTATTTCTAGTAGCAGTTGCATTATTTAGTACCAGCATTTTTGGTGCCATGTTGGGGATGACAACCTAACACTGAGTGGCGTTAGAAATGTCAACATCGACCAACACCTTCGGTGGTTCCTCCGGTCTTTTCACCTAGATGGTTCTTCGGTGTGACCCTCAAGTCACTTGCCCCTCAAGTCACGCCCCGCAAGGCACCGCAAGACACCACTCTCAAGTGAGCCCCTCAAGGCACCGAGCAAACCCACACACGCAAGGGTGGTAACTCAATGACACGCGCAATCCAATAAGGCTACTCTTCGCGATCCCCGCGAGGTGAGCACCGACCTCTCACAATCTCTTCTCCGGAGCACCGTATCTCCACGCGTGCTACCACGGAGCCTCTTGCCACCAAGCCATCTAGGAGGTGGCAATCCTCCAAGAGTAACAAGCTCTCCGGCTTGCAACACAACCACCTAGTGCCACAAATGCAATCTCATAAAGCACTCGCACTAGAATCGCTCTTCTCTCACTATCGGATGGTCACTACCAAGCATATGTGAGCTAGAGGGCTTCCAAGCACTACCACACATGCCACCAAGGCGAAAGTGTGCTCAGCAACCGGCCACAGCTGGCCAAACCAAGTATTTATAGACCCACGGTCTCAAACTAGCCATTGCAACTCAAAGCAACACTATCGGGGGTGTCGGACGCGTCCGACGCAGTCATGCGCCAACTAGCCGTTGCGCTTCATTCGAATACGTTGGTGTCCGATACCGCGTCCGCCGCCCTCAGGCCAGCGTCCGACGCGCGCGTCCGGAGGCACCCCAGCGCCACGACCCCTACTGGACCCCGTCCGACGCCTGTCAGACGTGTCCGTCGCCATCAAGCTCGCGTCCGGCACTATGCCACGTCACCATTTCAACGGTCGACAGTCCACGTGTTCGGTAACCATGCATTGGACGCCGAGGCCAAAATTCCAGCGTCCGACGCACTCCGTCTGGCCACGTCCGATGCAGTTCACCTGAGCGGGTTGAACACATGTCCGAACCCATCAGACGCCCGACACCGCGTCCGACGCCTCGCGTCAGCCACGTCCGGCGGTTCTCTCCGCCTGCAGGCCCTTGCTGGACCGCGTCCGGCGCTCAACCGAGCGTCCGACGCCCGGCCTCAGCTGCGTCCGACGCTTGAGAAAAACTCGTTTTTAGCCCATCACGAACGCCAACTTCTCCACCATGCTATCCAACAAGTATACCAACTTGATCACCAGAGATAGCATGTTTTCAACCACACTTTGCATCCGGCGCAATAGAAAATATGCATCCAAATTTTCCAAAAGTGCCAAACTTTCACAATCATTTGTAAACCAAACCCAACTCAACCTTGCAAACCACAGCGCGAATAACGCCACCTTTGTAAATGTGCCAACACCACCAAGTGTACAACCCCATGTGCTTGTGTGTTAGCATTTTCACAATCATTTTCAAAGGATTTTCTCTTCAACGCACAACACCACTCGATCCTAGCACATCGCAATATTAGATCGCTCAAGTGGCACTAGATGACCGATGTGCAAACAAGATTGCCCCTCTTGATATTACGGCCATCTATCCTAAATCCGGTCAAGCACTTCTCTACTCAACCTTAGACCGGTGAAATGAAATGCCCTAGGTTATACCTTTGCCTTGCGCATTTCCATCTCCACCGTCTTCCTCCATTGTGCCAATGCACTGCATGCATGACACGATCAACAAATGATATGATCCACTCCATATCATCATATGACACTCTTGGTCCATCGATCTTGACCTCACTTGCTCTTCACCGTTCCGTCGGTCCATCGGCGCCAGGTCTTGCCCAAGCTTCACCATCGCATGGTCCTTCGCTTCGCAGCCTTGACTTGCCCTTCACACTTGCAACCGGTCCATCAAGCCAAGCCTCATCTTGATCTTCACCCTTTGGTCACATGACTCCATGTCATGTCTCATTTGCAATGAGCTCCTTCATCAACTCATGTGTTGAGCCTCACAACATCTCCAAACCATCTCCACCATGGCATATGTTGCTCACACACATGTACCTGTGAACTAACTCCTGTGTATCTCAACCATCACACATGTTAGTCCACCTAAAGTTGTCACTCAATTATCAAAACCAAACAAGGGCCTTTCAATCTCCCCCTTTTTGGTAATTGATGACAACTCTACAAAGATATGGAATTTAAGAATATTTGGACTCTATGCCACTTATCCAACATTTAAGCTCAATGTCAAGATTTGGATAAGTAACACAAAGTCAACTTGGTAGTGATAGCTCTCCCTACATGTGCGCTCAAATGGTTTGGTTTCAAGCTTGGACACATGCATAAATATGGAAATTTTGGAAGAGTTAGCACTACTAAGTGATGCTAAGGTGTATAGGGTAAACCTTTGAAGCGTGATACCAATCGGAGTTGCACCATTGAAGTTCATCCTTAGCATCATGGTTAGCTAGATATCACATGAAACAAAACACTAGATACCTCATGAGATCAACATTATAAGCAAGGTTCTAGTACCACTTGTAAAGCACATGTGTCTAGCTAAAACCATCCTATGCATGCTAGTTATCAAATCATCAATCAAGTACTATGACTAGCATACATCACACAAGCATTGCATATTGAATTTAGGAACTTATGCAAATGCGAGCAAGCATATGAATATGCACAAATCAAATGTAAGCAACCAAATTCATGAGCTTGCTCCCCCTACTTGTGTGCTTCTTTTGTCCAAGAATTTTTGATCCTCCTCCATTCTTCAATGTTGCTCCCTCATGGTATGATGTCCATCTTCTACTCTCCATATGCTCCTCGCATATCTTCTTGTACAGTTCTCTCCCCTTTGATGCAAAGATTCATATCTTTGTTGTACAAATCTCTCCCCCTTTGTCATCAATGACCATAAAGGTATGTAGCAATACCACTTGAACATACCATATGTAAGATACCACTTATAAAGTAAATCTCTTGATGCAAAAGGGTTGGAACTAGGGGTAGATGGTTGAGGCTTGATGCTTCATTTTTTATGGACACCACCATATGTTGGAATGACACCACTTTGTAAAATCCACATGTAGTTGCAAGGAATCCACTTGTAACTATGCATTGGACACTCCCCCTTTGTCATAGCACCAAAGATACCACATGTAGGTCACTTGAAGAGTCTTTGTCTCTAGTACCAATGAAGTAGGGCTCTGTTGACGGTCATTAAGTATCAATTTTATACCGTCAACGTAGCAAGAGAAAGGACTAATATGAGTTCACCTGTTAGATATAGGGGTTACACTGACAGAATTCCACGAGTTTTGGTGATTGTCTATTTCTGCAGGGGTTATCAGGAAGAGAACCAAAGGAGGCCCACATGTCGTGATTACATAAAGATAAAGACCGAACGGGTAAAATTGTATAATCTAGAAGACTCCAGAAGGCAAACCCTGGAAGCTGGGCCCCACCTGGCATAGGCCAGGGTCGGCCGCCCAAGGGGGGGAGTCGGCCGACTCCCCACCTCGACCAATCACGTCGAGTCTCGCGGATCCTGCCTCCACCGCCTTTGAGGATGAATAATTATCGTCCATTTAGGTCGGTTTGATCCGAGGGCTGTGGTTCATCCTAGGGGGCTATATATTCGAGCCCCCGGCCCCCGGGTAAAACCCTAATTCATTCTCTCTTCATTCATCGAGAGGATTCGGAGAAGCCGAGCCACCATCTCAATTAGAGCTCCATAGTTTAGTAGCATAGCTACATAGGAATAGATCTAGAGGGAATCAAGCCTAGCTTGGAGACCGGATCTGTCAGAGTTCTTGGTAATTCTCCTCTACATTCTTGTAATATTTATCATTGTTCGTGATACTATGAGTAGTACTTTATTCTATTCTATTATATCAGACTTGACTTCGCTCTATTTGATTATGTTCTCAATTATATCGTTCTTAGTCTACTTTGATTATATGTTTAGCATAATTGGACTAGAATTATATTTATGCATAGGATCGTATAGCGCTTGCTCATTAGGCCAATGGGTGAGTGATAGATATTGTGTGGGCATGGTGCCTATACCGTATTTATCTGCGATTGCACCCTATATTCCGGATCGTGAGGTAGATCGTGGGAGTGACAGTCCTGTTGAGTCCTTTGTAGCCCTTCTCCTGAGTATAGGTCTAGCAGAACAAACCTATTACATTAGTCATTGCTATGTCTCTTGTCTTCTCTGGTAATATCACTATGCATAGATGTAACCTTTTCCTGCCATGATTGCTAGATGTTCTTGCACTAATCATTGTATGCTTTGACTTTATAGTTAGAATAACATAGGATTATACCCTAGATCGTCCTAGTCCATGCTAGTGTTATAAGCTTAGAGTGCTAAGTTGAGATGGCTGTTACTATTATTTTATGTGGCTAAATGCTCTCATTTATCTTATGTCATTTATCATTCATTCCTATATTTTATGTGACACTTACCCTGTATGAGATGATCGATACAGACAAGGTTAAGCTCTCCATTATCGCATGTGCATTGCTCATCACTCATTATCCAGTGCATTCCCTTCCCAGTGGTAAAATTATAAATAACGATACCTGGATTACTCCTAGTTAAAATGCTACATCGGTATTATCTGTGCGCTTGCGGATCCCATATTTATTTCTAGTAGCAGTTGCATTATTTAGTACCAGCATTTTTGGCGCCATGTTGGGGATGACAACCTAACACTGAGTGGCGTTAGAAATGTCAACAGGCTCCTCCCCCTAGGACAAAGCATGGGTCAAACCAATCCATAAGCACTTTCTTGTTGGTGAGGGTAGCTTCTCTTGATTTGAATTGATCACTTAAAGTTGAGGATTGCTTGTGGAACCATCTTGTTGATGTACTAGATACCACTTGAATAAAAAAAACATGTGTACCATACCACTTGTAGGAACACCACTTGTGAATATAGTGATAAACTAGACATCTTTTTGCAAGAACTAGCATTATGGTAGCCACTTGTTGGATTTGTCATGAATAACCAATTCTTGAACTTGAAAACCTTCATGAGCTTCTTTTTTCTTTGACTTGAGCTAATATGAATCACTTATAAGCATCCAAGTCCAGTTTGAACCAATGACAAGCTTCTTCACACCTCATGAATATAAGGGTTATCTTGCCAATGTTGTACTTGAAACATATAATCAATTCACACTAGATCAAGTACTTGGGTTCACTAGCTCATGAACAAACTCATATGCATACCACTAGATAAATCAATCATTCAAGCAATAATGGTAGACTATGAATTTAAAACATTTTATTGTTATGCATGACCCTAATAAGCATGTACTATATGCACTAACCGCATACTAGTAAGGGATGAAATGATCATGCACAATACAATGATACCTTTGCTATGTTGGAGAAGAGGATAGTCATTTAGATTCCAATACATTTCTCCAATAGCAACATGAAGTCCATTGAATTGCTTGATGAAGACCAATAGATATCAACCGGTCCATCAAGCCAAGCCTCATCTTGATCTTCACCCTTTGGTCACATGACTCCATGTCATGTCTCATTTGCAATGAGCTCCTTCATCAACTCATGTGTTGAGCCTCACAACATCTCCGAACCATCTCCACCATGGCATATGTTGCTCACACACATGTACCTGTGAACTAACTCCTGTGTATCTCAACCATCACACATGTTAGTCCATCTAAAGTTGTCACTCAATTATCAAAAACCAAACAAGGGCCTTTCAACATTTTTCTTTTTTTTTAAGTTAAAACTGGGCCTGAAAAATAGAGTTTAGCGTTCATAGTGCACAACCAGGCCTTAATTTCAGGCGGTCGTGCATACGTGCTTGATCATATCAATATCATGCTGGGTCGGTTTCTCCACTTGCAAGAAACTTCTTTCCAATGCTGGAATCAAGCACTTTCTAGCCAATTCAACGAAGGAATCCAAGTATAATTCCACGCAACCCTTGTGGAATTTCAAGGCACCTTCTTGTCACTTGCTCATCGATTGACCCTTATCTTCACAATCTCTTCATGTTCCTCTGGTACCTTCTAAAATATCTTTTCTGGACCATATAATTCTAAAATATCTTCTGTTGCTAAAAGCTTTTACCAATTTATATTAGGATTTATTTGGAAAGGATGGTACAGATTGAAAAGTGTTGCAGTCAATAGTAGTAGCAGCTGATGTATAGCACATGCTTTGCTCATGTCCAGAAAAAGGAACAGACTAAAGCATGACATAGTATGAAGAAATTTAAGTTTCTAAACATGATGTGTTGATTACATCAATGTGATAGTACAGTGCAAAGTGTTCTTTGATTTTAGTGAGCTGGTAATGACAAACACGGTCCATTCTCAGGTAGAATTTTTCCTGTTGTCGCTGTAAGTGTTATGGCACAGCTGGTATTAGCACGTACACTTGGCAAATATCTAGGCGCATATAACTCCACTGCCATGAATTGTTCGAAACGGAAGGTTTCCTGATTAATTAATCTACCTACTACTAGCAGATAAAGTTAGACAGCTCTCCACTAAGCTCGCGATCTTTGCACTTTGAGTGGATTTCCTTCTACTGCCAATTAATGCCAAGTGTTTTGAGTTCTCTTGCAGATATTGAGAATGTTGGTGATGTGTTGTATTTATTCCCTCATGGCATCACCAATTTCTAGGGGAAGGAGAGGTACTCTTGGCACCAAGCTTGAATTTTCTTTAGGAAATTTTGCTCATGGTTCATGAAATGGGTATATATGAAGACAACAAAGATGAATAAGATGTTAACCTAAAATATATATGAAACAAAATGAATCTGTGGCTATGCTTTTATTTGTATATATGTAGAAGTTTCTTCATTTTACCTGACATGTGTATTACTCACCTGTCCCTGTGAGCAGATGGAAAAGTAAGGTTTAGCACACTACTATCTATCAGATCATGGTCCTTTGGCGGTTAAGAGACAAATACCTAGAAGGATCAGGTTATTCTCTGTTGAACTCTTCCTCCATTAAGCTTTTGCCTTTGCTGCCGCTGACTCACTGTGTGGACATGCCTGGTCAAGCTTTTAAGCTTTTTCAAGTGTGTGATGCAAGTTCAGGATACTACATGAGATGTGTTCAGACTAGTTGGAGGATCCATTAGAATACCAATATATGATACCAAGCTAGCATACACCTACGGCAATAAATAAACAACAAAGACACATCAGGATATTGAAAAATAGCACTGCTGCCACCTTTACTTCTCTCACTCAGCAATCACAGACAATAGAACACCACCGCCTGAGGCCTATAAATGGAGGCCATCACCAGCACCATTCGAAGGCACACAAGCTCAAACAACGTGTTCTGGTAGCTTCAAGTCCTCCCTTGGAACAAACCAGCAAACACACACACCCACCCACCCACCCACCCACCCACCCACCCACCATGCCTCGCGCTAAAAACTCTTCGGTAGTCGAGGGCCCCGTGAGTGTGCAGAAGGTAGAGAAGATTCAGCCGGTCTACTACGACAACCTAGTCATGAGACCTTCGGTATTTGCCAACCCGGGGGTGGTGACGGTGTTGGCAAGGCTGCCTTCGGGTGCTGGGGTTTCTGTCTCCGGCCAGAAGGTGTTCCAGAGGGCGCGGTCGGAGCCAGAGGTAATAAGTGACTAAGCAAAGAAGATGCAATTTAACGGGGAGATCCCACAGGGCGGCACATGATCGAGAAGAGATGACAAGTCTAGCTAGCTAGAAGACCCTAGACCGGTTCTCACATCATGGTCAAGTCCTATCTATCTATACTCAGAGTACAGCTTTGTATATGTACTATATATGGAATTAGCACCTGGTGTGTCCTCTATAACACTACTTAGATATGAATGCTGATGCATATATGTACCATATGAGAGGTGATTGCTTTATGATATATGTGTATTGTATTAGTTGTTTCTAATATATTTATCTTTATCTATCATGGTTCAAGAGACATTATTAGTTGTTCCATTGCTTTATGATATATGTGTATTGTATTAGTTGTTTCTAATATAATTATATTTATCTATCATGGTTCAAGAGACATTATTAGTTGTTCCTAATATAAATATCTTTATCTATCATGGTTCAAGAGGTTTTATTTCAATTCCTAGCTAGTTATTTGTTGGGACCCTTCCTCTATGGGTAATTTAATATTTTGAATTTTGAATGGCCTGAAATTAGCTTGACCAACGAACAACAATTTTGATGACGAAGCTTATATATTGTACCAACCTTAGTTTAATTATTTTTTTTGTTTCTATCTGGGACGTAAATTTCGGCCTGTTTCCTAAAGAAAGAATGAGACTTAGAACAAATTCCTTGTGCTGTTTTCACTTTATATATGGATCACTCACAACGAAGCTAGCAATTTGTCTTTGCTGATTGATAATGATGTAGGCCCTCATCTCTTACATGATGATGACCTGGACAATCCAAAATATCTTAGTTGGTGCACTTTCTAATCTTAGCAAGGTGCTTAGTATATTATATTTATATGAATGTCGGATGGCTAGAAATTTCTCACACTCACTGTGTATTAATTAATATATATAGAAGAAACGGAGTATGGCAAATGTTGCGCCATGCATTTTGCCCATTTGAGTTACCACTACTACAATGAGAAGTGCAGTAATTTTAGTTCATTTTGTATTGTAATGAACCAAAAAATACCGGGGGGTGGGGTGGGGGTGTTGGGGGGGGGGGAGGATGGGGCATATGTACTACATTATACCTTCAGTGATGTTGCAAGTAAAAAAAAAAAAATATGTATTTTGCTTGCAGCCATAGGTACTACATTATACCTTCAGTGATGGCAGTTTCGATGAGCAGATAAGAAGGGAAAAGGAGGCAACGCTGAGTGACAATGACACAGTGTGGCTACCTCAAGTGCTCTATTGCTGTCATGGGGTATGCTGCATCTGCAAGAGTACATTTACATGCATTCTCCTCCCTCTACATATAATAAGATTCAGGTCCATTATTGGCGTCATGTAAAGGAAGGGACGTTTGGTCCTAGAGCCGGGTTCACCTTGCCCTGCTTGCAGGCTCCACGAAAAACTCGCTATGCCCGGTGAGCCAAAAGCCCTCAACAACTAAACAGCTTAACTCGTCCAAGTCTTTGCTGGGCAAGGTGACGCTAGCACCAGCTATGGAACCAAACGGCCCCACTTATCCAAAAAAAAAAAAAAAAAAAAAAACGCCCCTAGTTACTCTATCTATGCCAGCCTAGCTAGGGACCGTGACTGTGAGCAATGCTTTACCTCCCATATGGTCTTCCTTCAAAACTGATATTTGTTCTTTTAACTTTGTGGTATGAGGCGCGTGATCTGGATGTTTGATGGGGTCCCTCCCTGGTGAGATCTGCTTCAACAACTTGTGCTAGTTAGCACGGAAATTAGTTGTTCGCTATGAAAGCGTGATATATTTATCATTTACTAATACATACTCCCTCCGTCCCAAAATAAGTGTCGTTTTAGGTTTTCGAGCCATAAGTTTGACACGATTTGTAGAAAATATGTGCAATATTTATATCTCTAAATAATTTTGTTAAAAACTAGATTTAAAGATCTTTCCAATGATACTAATTACTTAGCAAAAATATTAATATATTTTAATATATAATTGCCGGCAGTTATTTCTCGGGAAGTGAGAACGACACTTATTTTGGGATGGAGGGAGTAGCACTCCCCCTCCCTGTCACCCCCTCCTCCTCCGCCTCTCCCCTACCCTCAGTGATCAGCACTCGGCGGATCGCACCACCTAACCATGCCACCCATCGACCCTGCTCTCCCCTAAAGACAAGGAAGGTCGTCGTCCTCGTCCTCATCCTCATCCTCACCCCGCCCCTGCCCTCACCACCGGTGGCCGGTGAGCTCTGCCCTGACACGTAACTCCGCCGCTAGCCCTGCTCAACGGCCTTCTTCTGCTGTCCCGGTGGCACCCCTGCTCGCCCGCTTCCACCGCCGTGTCGTGGCTAGTGGCCTCCAAAATCCTCCTTCTAAGCCTGCGGGGATAAGATTCCCATACCCGCCGGAACCCTAACGCCAACGAGGTCCTCGTCTCCATCCAGTGGCGGAGGACTCGGTATGGCAAGGTAGGGCGCTTGCCATACCTTGACTCCGACGCGAACCCCCCACCCCCATTGCTTCCTGACAGCCATGGACGAAATGTCGGGAGAGATCTGACGATGAGGAAGAAGATAACTTCGACTTGCCTCAAGGAACCGTTACTATATATGGGCCTTGTGGACGGCTTTGGTGGGCTAGCACCCATATGTCAGTCGTCGTGGTTTGCCTGTCTTTTTTTCCTTTTTTTTTTTCTTTTTGACTGTCCGCCTTGATTTCTCCTTAACGACGATCGATGACCGATGGCGCAAAGCTAACTGAGGTCACGGACACACTTCGACACAACAAGCAAGCAAGCAAAATCGATAGACTCGTTCAAGGCCTTTGGCTAAAACACTTTTCTGTTTGTTCATTGGCCGTTGAATTCACTAATTTATTCACTTATTTTATTTATTTTTGTGGATAATTATTTAATTGGATTGGTAAATATAAGCTCATTTCACTTGCTTGACTTTGCCATACCTCAAAATTTTTCCGTCCTCCGCCACTGTCTCCATCTCTGACGCTGGTGACCTCCTCGCCGGAACCCTAGCATCGTTCTTCTTCCTCTCCGGTGCAGGCACGAACTCCTCTGTCCTCTCTGTTGGGCGCGTGGCTCACCATATTCCGATTCTCATTAGATATGAAGTGTTCAATTACCGAAGCTATTATGACAGTTTTTGCTACTACTTGTAGTCTATCATCCATCACCATATTCTGATCCCAAACAATCAAATATTGGTCTCGTACGTTGCAGAACCTAGTCTGTTCCATTCTCATAGAAGACTTATTAGGCTTTTGTGTCCACGTTATTAATTTCAGTCAAGTCTCCTAACTCCTGTGTGTGGACAGCGCGTACATGCATGATGCGTGTGGAGGGTGCGGGGAGACCCAAACCCAAGCAATAATCCCATCGACGGAGTCAAGTCTCCTGTCCTGTGTGGTGTGGAGGGCACCTGATGCGCTTCTACTGCGACGTGCAGCCACAAGCTTAGCTTTGCAGTTTCTTTCACTCCTAGCTAGCAGATTGATGAATCCAGCTAGCGAGCCATCGAGAAATAACTGAATTGACCTGATGACTACTGTGTGAGTGTGACAGTGGGAGCTTTATTTCTCATGGCTGCTATTAACTCTAGCTGATCGTTTGTCCTCAATGTAAAGCCATACTCCATCATATCCATGACTAATAAGCAAGCTAATTAAGATCACTAATTTGTGTGCATTTTCTCATTGGGATGGTATTGGACATATATATAACTAAAGATATATAGTTAGGTTTTCCCAAAATTCCTATCTCAGTTACATTAGTCTGGCAATTTTTTTAAGCTCTGCTGAAGCAAGGACGGCACCTTTCTTCTGACCAAACAACTGAGCATATATATAATGATATGGGCCGAATAAGAACTTAGCACATATGTCCACAGGATGCTTCCATGCATAACTATTTAGCACATGGGTTAATTAATTTCAATTATCAGTAAATACCTCCCGACAGGAATAATTATCTTTTTTTTCAATAATTTCCCACTTGCAAGGGCGTCTTCTGTGTTTCCACGGAAACAATCAGGAGTCCAACGTTTCAAACAATTTTTGTGGGGGAAGAGATCACACCAGAACATCACAGATTCCACCTACTCTTTTCGATTTTCAGGGGGAATGAGTATCCCATCAATTTTTTGCTTGCAGACTATGAAACTCTTAAGCTAGCTTGCACCGTTGCACGGCATGTTATGCTTTTAGAATGAACATCTCAATTAATAATTATTGGCCTCATATATCTAAAAATGCTCAAAGTTTTTTCTAGGACAAAAAAGTATTGACTGGAATTAGGACTGGGTGTCAAGGTTTCTGCATGATTTAAAAGCCATTTTCGGGACCAAAATAAAACTGAGCGAAGTACTTCCGTTTCTAGTTATATGTCGTTTATTTAATTTTCTCTTAATGCAAGTCATACTAAACTCTAGTGATACATATATGCTTCACCTTCTTATTTTCTTAGTACTCCCTCCGTTCCAAATTGTAGTCCGTTTGACTTTTTTGTCCTCAAGTTTGACCATTCATCTTATTAAAAAAATTTGTGCAAATATAGTTAAATTTAAGTCATTCTTAAAGATCTTTTATTAATAAAGCATGCCACAACAAAAGAAATGATATTTTGCACAAATTTTTGAATAAGACGAGTGGTCAAACTTAGCGTCAAAAAAGTCAAACGAACTATAATTTGGAACGAAGGGAGTATCTTTTAGTCGATACTAATTATTTTGTCATTAAAAAGAACTTAGAGGACAATGCAATAACCAGGGGTATTTTAATCTTTTGATATTCTCCTTATTTCATCTTAGATTTGCTTACATCCTTGTATTGCAGGACGGAAGAAGTAAGCCTTGGAGAAGGGTCAAGGTCGTGATATTCCATTATATTAGATGTCTCATGTGAGCTGCATGCAATTAAGTGGTGGTTAGTATCAGATCCTTTTTCTACTGCTTTTGTTTAAATATTTAAAGAAAAATGGTCATTAATTTGGTTTGCTTGTTGTGTCAAATTACCAGACACCTAACTATGATAAGAATATATATGTCTGAGTGATTATGATACACACTTTATTTGCTTCTTAGCATCGATTTAGATGTGTCATCTCTCTTCCTTAGTTACCGTGCGCCAATTATTTTATCTAATCAGATTCCGCCACGCCAAACTAATTTGCTAGCAGAGATATTCCCCACTATTCAGATTCCACCACCAAACCCAGCTTAATTTTAGTGCCGTTGGTTAAAGTGAGTAATTTTTTAGTTCCGTTCTTTGGTGAGGTAGCTCCATTTCCACTGGACAATCTGTGTGTTGGTAGTTCTATCGAGGAGCAGAATAAGCAGACAAAAAAAAAAAAAAAAAAAAAAAAGGCACTGCTGGTAATAGAAGAACAGTGAAACTAACATGTTCTCTATTTCTGTGTTAGGGATTACACATATATAGCAGATATATGCACTTTCTTCTAGATGTACATCTCTACCGCGAAAATTGGAAGCGTGATTGTTCTCTGTGCCATGTAAACGGTCGACCTATAGTTATCAAACAGCGACTATGAAAAATTGTCTCCAATCTACTGTCCCAGCGAAAATCAAGGTGTATGCAAGTGTGTTAAGGATGTTGATATAGTTTTTTTCAGGGCTCCACAGACGTTCCGAAGTGTTTTTACATCCACCTGCTCAATCCCTTGAGCATCTAGCTAGCAAAGAGATTTCAGACAACAAATGGGAATAGTGATTGCTTCTGAAACTAGAGACAAATGGGAATAGTGCCAAACTATGGAATCTGCAGCAGAAAAGAACTCCACAAACCGCCTATAAATAGAGACCACCCTGTTTCCACCCGCACCAAGCAAGCTCTCAAGGGCAACATCTAGCTACTAGCTAGCATCCTCTAATCTAACTAGCTTCCAGCAGAAAACAAGCTGACAATGTTTCGACGCACCAAGACCACCATGGCTCCTCCTACGGATGGTGAGGTGAGGATTCAGAAAGTAGACAAGATTGAGCTCGTCAACATCGTCTCCAAGCCAAAACTGTATAACCCGACAGCGGCTACCGGGAAGTCGTATCCTACTGCTGGTCATCAGGAGGTCACATCATGGAAGAAGGTTGAGAACCCCAGCAGGCCTAGGAGTGTAGTTTCTGTGGAAGACATCAACAAGAGGTCCGAAAGGTACATCACAGAGATGAAGAAACGATTTCTCGGCTAGATAGCACCTGAGCCTGTGATGACAAAGGTGAAGATCTGATAGTAATAGTATTGGTGTGGTCCTTATGGAATTGGTTTGGTTATATGTATATTTGATATTACCCTGTGCCCCTGTGGGATGGAATATAATGTGACAGACTGCTTTAGCTATATAAATGCTTTTATGCATGTTATGTATATGATATATATAGAGAACATAATGTTGAGTAATAAGCTTAGTATCAACATGCATGATGCATACCGATGGTCAGTTTTCACAAAGCAGTACAGTTCATATATACTGTTCTATGACAATCTGAGTAGGAAATTAAACAATCAAATGCACCGCTGCTAGCCAAACATGCTAATATTTGAAACAAAAGAAATGGCTTATTTGTATTAGTTACAGAACTAGTTATTAGGAACTTCAGCCTTTAGGGCGAAAGCTGACACACAAGTCTCTGAACCTGAATCTGTGCTTCTTTTCCTTTGTAACATCCATATGGTTTACTCCGTTTTTGGGCATTTTAGTCCTTGTAATATCCCAAAAACATGGCAAATGGTATGTAAAAGGTCATGCACTTTTGCATTCTTTTCAGTTTTGTGTTCTTTTGGAGTATCTTAAAAAAACGCTAATAAGGATACATTGTAATGTCAAAAGTTGTTGTGTTACATAGGGTTTGCTGCCTCATTTTCTCGTCAGATCGTTTCAATGACTGCGGTTAGTTTTGGTGGGTTACACTGGATGAAGTCCTTGTATATTTTGCTTGTACGGTTCATATATATATGGGCAACTTCAGTGCTGCAGCTCGTCGCCGGCCTCGTCTATATTCTTCTCAATGAAATACATGTAGTCGTGTTCTAGAAAAAAAATTCAGTACTGGAAAATGTTAGAGATACATTCACATAGACAAATAGCAACAGTAGACAAGTCTCCCAGGTAGTGGTGTGGAGAAGGCACCTGATGCTCTTCCACAACGTCTAACTGCATGCTTAACTTTGCATCGATCGACCAGACCAGTCCAGCTAGCTAGCTATATATATTTAGAATGACAGGAACCAACGTGGAGCAACCTCAGCAACACATTAGATTTGCATCAATGTCCTGCTTGGTCGATCAAGTGGCAATTATGCGAGAAAACCGCATATTTGATTCCGGGAGCGATTTCGATTTCCATTTTGATTGCATTGGGATTGCCATGCGCATGAATATGATGTCTCAGCGACAGCATCAATCCCTGAGTATCATATGACTTGTGGCCCTCAACGTAAGCTCAACATATACGTCCAAGCACGTCCCATTTTGCCCGACATTTGACGCTGATATTTGGCTCCTGGAAAGCAAGGCTTAATGTCCTCATGGAGAAGATTACAGCATTTTTATGCGTGATCTGCACCGAATAAGAACTTTTTTTTTTTGACAAGAAAGACAGTGGGGGAGTTTCCCACAGTGTTAAGCAAGCTAGCTGCGACCTGGATTATTATTTGCCTTATCAATTGTTTCTCTCTCCCACTTGGTGAAACAAAAAGGAAAATGTGCTCTTTCTTTACTGAAATGCTGATAGAAATTTGTTTTCGCACAAAGAAAAAGAATCAAATTGCCTGTTCACTGCTCCATTTGTTCCAAATTATAAGTTTTTATGGCTTTTCTAGATATAGGCAACGTATAGATACATAATAAAAGTCATGTATGTAGAACAATCAGAATAACTTATAATTTAGCATGGAGAAAGTACCAAAACCAGCAAACAGTGCCAGTTTTGAAAGCCCATCACTGCTGGACTTCTGGTTCTAAAAGCCCATCACTAGACTTTGGAAGCAGCGGTGCATATTGTCGGTGTGATATTCACGGGCTTCTATGGTAGGAACACAACTGGCAGTGATGGGTCTTGAAAAAACACAAAAGAAGAGAAAGTGACGAGCACCTTCCGCTCTAGGGAGAGTGTGTGTGAGAGAGAGAGGGGGAGAGCACCGTGGGAGGGGAGAGTGTCGAGGAGAAGGTGTGTGAGAAAGGAGCGAGAACACCGAATCTAGTGGCTACAACCCTGGGTGGGGGGGGGGGGGGGGGGGGGGCATGCTTAAGGTTGGGGCCAGGTTCGCCACCTGCGCCTAGAAGCTAGAGCACGCATGAGGGCCACGTCCGGAAAAATATTGGGTGCAGACCCCCCTCCGCGCCTCCACACAGACCCACCATTGGATAGAAGCCACATGTCCCAAAAAGCCCATCATACTTGAATTTAAAAGATGCTAGCTGAGAAGATAAAAAGCACATGAGTGGGTGTCAGGCACATGAGTGTGAACAGGTGGATAGCCTCAAACCACAGCCTTGCTGAAATTTTAAACAGTCTGGGCTCCACTGTCAACTACTTTTTTTCACCCTATTTGATTGCTACTAAAAATCAAGTCTATTTTTATAAACGGGTGAATTAGGCGGACTGCCCCTAAAAGTTATATATTTTAAAGACAGATGCCTTATTAAAACCATTCTTGAAAATATACGTATTTTTAAGTGTGATTTTCTTAACGCAACAGCCCCTTAGAAATGGATTTCTAGTAAAGGTTTGCTAGCTAAACTGCTCTCCGTCCTAGTTAGAATCGGTTTCCTATATCAACCGTTTCTATAAGAAATTGGTGTCGACTATAAAAATGATTTGTGAACTAGTGCTTGATGTAAAGTTGCGAACAACACAATGCTTCAAAGCCACAAGCTGTGACATATTGAAATGCAACAAAACGTACGTGACAAGCTAGATCGAAATAAGAAAATGCAGTATGACTGTATTTAGATTAGCTGTTGATCTAATCAGCGAGAATTAATCCATCGTGGCCTAGTTACAGAACAACGCCTAATTTAATTTTACCCGGCAATTTGGCATCATGACTATATCAGCCTGTCTCCTGAAAGGGAGAAAAAGCAAATAAAAATATAAGCTCACACAAGGAAAGAAGTGATGGTCATCGATGCATTGTATCTCCTTTTTGGGGATTCATGCATAGGCTACTGAGGTCTTTCAACCAGTGCTGAGGAAGGCACCTGATGCATCACTTTTGCTGCAAGCTTACCATTTGCAATCCAGGCATGCAGCCAGCTAGTTCTCGCACTACATAATATCTTAGGGAAGTCAGGCTGATCATTAGGCAACAACCAATGGTAGCTTGTCTATCATATCGGTCATGTTGTGTGTGCATGATTCTAGATGAAATAATTTGGACTCTGATTATATTCCGATTTTGATTGACACACAAACATGATCAATCAAACACAGCATCGATCCCTGTACTGTACTGTGTGCATGAGCTAGATCTTATCGCTGAGTCAGCTAAGCTAACACAGATCTTTTGCATGCCCTCAAATTCAAGATCAGAACACAAACGAATTAGCTAGTAGCTAGGACCCATTTTGGCCAGTGATCGATTTGATGCCGATATAGCTTTTCAGATCAGAAGAAAGAGCGCGCTTTCCTTGTCAAGCAACAAACAAGTTTTTGTTAGGTTGGTGTGCACCAAATATATAAAAACCGGTTAAAATTGAAATCGAAAAAAGCACGGATTTCTTTTATTCTAGAACACGCCACTGGCGTGTATTGCATTAAGCAGGGTAGAGTTTTTGAAAAACAAGTTACAAAATGGGGACAACAACCAAGGTTACCGTAGCCCAACACAGCGAATCCAAGACCGCAAACCCCAGCCCCTAGATTACATATGGCGATTACATTTTGACTGAAACTAGCTCCTGGGATGGTCGGACATCAACCCAAACTCCAGTCAAGCCACTACGGGAAACGGCTTCTTTGCCGACTGCCGCGGCATTTGGCCGACTGCCAAGGCCAGGGCAGTCGGCAAAGAGGTGATTTACCGCCTCCCTCAGCCGCGGCAGTCGGCGAAGTTGGGCAGTCGGCAAAGGGTGCCCTTTGCCGACTGCCCCTGGATTGCAGCAGCTGGAAAAGTAAGGCAGTCGGCAAAGGTCACCCTTTGCCGACTGCCACTTGGTTTCAGCAGGCGGTCGGCAAAGGAGGTCTTTGCCGACTGCCAGGACAAGCAGGCGGCAAACCTAACAGATTAGGTTAACCGCCTGCCAGCGCCGTCTTCTTTGCCGACTGCCACGCCGTGAGGCAGTCGGCAAAGATTTTTTTTTTTTTTTGGTTACAAGTGTGAGTGTTGTACATTTTACGTGGCCACTAGCTTCAAACTTCATCAAAATTTTTTCCTAGCCTCCACATGTGATAACGTGATACCTCGAGAAGTTTCGTGATTTTTTGAATAGTTTTTCTATATTCCGTTGATTTCTTTTGTTTCCTTGCATTTTCCCGCCATAATTCAAATTTGAACTAACGCAGTGCATGAAATATCAGAACGTAGCCATTCGAAAAATGATATTCATATTGAAGAGTGTATTTTGAGGCCGTGTGCAGAAGCTCACCCAAAAGTTTGAAGTCCTTGTCCACGGAACAGGAGTTTCCCGACGTGTTAGAGGTGTTTTTTAATTATATAAAATCCAAACGAAGTCGAAAAATCACGAAACTCGCCGAGGTGTCGTGTTATCGAATGTGGACGCTATGATAAAAATTTGAAAAAGTTTGGAGCAAGTTGCGACGTCGGATGTTCAAAACCCAGACCTCTCCACATGTGATCACATGATCACATGTGGAGAGGTCTCGGGTTTTGAACATCCGACGTCGCAACTTGCTCCAAACTTTTCAAATTTTTATCATAGCGTCACATACGATAACACGACACCTCGACCAGTTTCGTGATTTTCCGACTTCGTTTGGATTTTATATAATTAAAAAACACCTGTAACACGTCGGGAAACTCCTGTTCCATGGACAAGGACTTCAAACTTTTGGGTGAGCTTCTGCACACAGCCTCAAAATACACTCTCCAACATGAATATCATTTTTCGAATGGCTATGTTCCGATATTTGATGCACCTGCAGTTCAAACTTGAATTATGCCCGGAAAATGCAAGGAAACAAAATAAATCAACGGAATATAGCAAAATATTGTAAAAAAACCCCAAATTATGATATGTGATTGAAAATTATTTATTTAGGCCAAAGAAAAAATTTGGAGCCAAAATTCTAAAGAATTATGAAAATTCTTTGCCGACTGCCAGACCAGGCAGTCGGCAAAGGGGTCCTTTGCCGACAGCCAGGACAAGCGGTCGGCATAGGCGGCCTTTGCCCCGACCGGGTCGAGTAGATCGGCAAAGAGGCTCCGTGGCGGCCCACGGTGGACCACCTTGCTCGATCCTTTGCCGACTGCTACGGCGGTCGGCAAAGCGTCCACATCATTTTTGGGCGGCGCACCGCCCATTCGCCCCGCCCTATCTCCTCGCTTTCTTCCTCCCGGCGCCCGACGCCGCCACCCGCCCCGCCGAGCGCCGACGCCGCCACCACCGCCCCGCGGCCGCGCCGCTCTCCGCCCCCCTCCCCCCCCCGCTCTCCGGCCCCGCCCCGCTCCCGCCGTTCCCCGGCCCGCCCCGCCCCGCTCCGCCCCTCTCCGCCCGCGCCCCGCCCCCGGCCCCGATCCGCCGGTCCGGCCCCCGCCCGCCCGGCCCAGCCGCTCCTCGCCCGGCCCCGGCCTCGATCCGTCGTCCGGCGCCGCCCGGTCCCGCCCGGACCCGCCCCGCTCCGCCCCGGCCCGGCCTCGATCCGCCGTCCGCGCGCCCGCCCGGTTCCGCCCGCTCCGCCCGGTCCCGCCCGGTCCTCGGCCCCTCCTTGGTCCGCGCCTCGGCCGTCCGCACCCGCGCGCTCGCTCCCGTCCGCGCGAGTCGCGACCGGCTTCCGGTTCCTCCTCCTCTGTCTCTCCATGGCGGGCGCGGCCGTAAGGGAGTGATGGCTGACGCCGTGGCCCGGAAGGCGGCCGGCCGCCTCAAGACAGGCGGAAGCGCCGCTCCGGCTGCGGGACCGCTGCGGCATTGTGGCAGTGTACCAGTGCGGCACCGCCCCGTCCCCCGGCGCCCCCGGCTTGGTCTTGCACGAACTGCACAGCACGGGTAAGATTACGGCCCTGCTTGTTGGATTTCCATTGTTTCGATGAATGACAATGTCTGGGTCCTAATTATTTCCATGAATGCCAATGCTTTTTAAAAATATTATATAGAACTAAGGTGATGAATAACAAGGTGTGAAACTGTTAAGCAATATATATCATCTTTTCGTTATCGTATTCCTCTTTATTTGGTAAATTTTGTATCCACAATGTCATATATTGCTATAGCACATTGAATTGATATTGGCCTTCGTGCCGTATGTGTTGTTGACGGCCTTCGTGCCTAGATTGTGCAGGTGTGGCCTTCGTGCCCTGTATGTGTTGTTTACGGCCTTCGTGCCGTATATGTGTTGTCGGCCATCGAGCCGTCTTTCTTTCTTGCGGTTTTGTGAACCTCCCCGTGCGGGGAGGTTACGCGAAATTTTGTCTTGATATTGTTTTTCTCTTTCTTTCTTTTGCATTGTTCTGGAGTAGCTTGGCGACGCCGATTGTCTTCGTCGGGGCCGTGTCGCCTCGCCGCCACGCCTCGCCTCGCCACTTTGCACCGCTTTGTCTCCACCGCCACCCTAGGTATAAATATTCACCTCTCTTCCTTATAGTTGTTGGTCGTAGATGACGTAAACGAGTTAGGCGTCTCCCGTCCGAAAGGGATACGCGGTCGTTGGTATGCTGATCAGTGCATATCTGCGACGGTATCTCTTTTGGATTGTCCACGTTTCTTGGACAGCCCGCGGATCCGTAGATGGGTTAGCCTCCATGTTCCGCTCCCGTCCGAGCCGGAGTTTCGCCAGCACCTCCCCGTTGTTCTCCGGATACACACTCTCCCCACACCGGGACGTGTATCGGGAGAACGGCGGGGAGTGCTGCCGTCTCGGGCGTGAGCGGAACATGGAGGCTAACCCATCTACGCATCCGCGGGTGGGATTAGGACCTATCCTTCACCTATTAGATGGTAGGAACGCCTTGTACATGCAAATGTTGGTTTCATTACCCCCTCACTTTGGCGAATGACGAAGATGGTGGCCGTGAGTGGATGTACAAGGGCTGGACCAAAAAGAGGCGAGTCCCGAATGGGTTCATGGTACCAATGAATTCCCGAGTAAAGCATTTGGCCCGACTCCTAAAGGGTCTCGATCGGGCGCGGTGCCCATGCAATGACCGCAAGAACCAAAAAGAAAAGTATTCAAGGATGTCTACAAAGATCTTCGAAGCATGGATATGTTTCAAACTACGAGAGGTGGATCTTCCATGGTGAACCGAAAGCTACCATTAGAGAGGAGGAGGTTAGAGCACGCCTCGATGAGTTTGAGGGAGATGCGGCGTGGCCGACATGGTGGTAGACTTTAACGAGGGCCGTGGCAATGAAGGTTTGGTGGAGGAGGATCCGGAGGAGACCGCAAAGGCGTTCTATGAAATGATGTCTTCGGCACGAAGCCCCTTCATGAGAAGACAACAAAGTCCCAGTGGATGCCATTGGACGTCTTCTAGGGTTGAAGTCGCAGTTGAGCCCGAGCCGAGACGGATTCAATCTCCCGTTGGCAGTGGTGGGCTCCTTGCTTCCGGATGACCACACGCTGCCGAAGAGCACGTACGAGTCGGTGAAGCTCCTGCGTGCACTTAAGATGCCGTATGAGTCGATCCATGCTTGTCGTAATGGGTGCGTCCTATTTAGGGGAAAAGAACTAGAGGCAGCAACGCACTATACAAAGTGCAAAGCCTCTAGGTATGTGGAGGTGGACAAGGGTGATGGCAAGAAGGAACAGTCTAAGATCCCCGAGATGGTCGTACGGTACCTCCCACTCATTCCAAGGCTCCAAAGGATGTTCATGATAGAGGAGTTGGCGAAGCGAGATGATATGGCACAAGTTTGGCAAAAGATACGGTGACAAGATGGCACACCCGGCGGATCTTTGAGGCATGGCGATACTTCGATGTCTAGTATCCCGATAAAGCTAAGGAAGCTCGGAATGTACGTGTAGCGATAGCAACGAGATGGGTTCCAGCCATATGGAACACATGCGGCCCCGTACACTTGTTGGCCCGTGTTCGTGATCCCCCTCAACCTCCCCCCCGGCGTCATGTTTGAACCCAAGAACGTGCTATTGTCGCTGATAATACCTGGACACCCGGGCAACAATATGGGTGTGTTCATGCAGCCACTGTGGGATGAATTGGAGCATGCTTGGGAAAAGGGGGTAAGGACGTACGACCGAGCTACAAAGAAGAACTTCACAATGCATGTGTGGTATCTCTATTCAATGCATGACTTCTGGCGTACGGCACATTCTCCGGGTGGTGTGTTCATGGGAAGTTCCCTTGCCCAGTATGCAAGGATTCTGTGTTGTTCACTGGCTGAAAAAGGGTGGCAAGTACTCTTCGTTTGACAAACATCGCCAATTCCTGCCAGAGAACCATGCATTGAGACTTGACACCCAACACTTCACGAAAGGCCTTGAAGTCACCAACCCTATTCCTCGGATTATGAGCGGTGAACGTGGTCCTCGCCGAGTTACAGGCTCTCAAAATGGACAAAGACAAAAAAGGCTTCATTGGATATGGTCAGCAACACATGTGGACCCATATTTCGGGCTTGACTAGGCTCCCCTACTACAAGCACCTACTTCTTCCACACAATATCGATGTGATGCACACTGAAAAGAACATCGCCGAGGCACTTTGGGGAACACTCATGGACATAAAACAGAAGTCAAAGGACAATGTTAAGGCTAGACTGGACGTCGAGGCGCTCTGCGACAGACCCAAGCTAGTGATGAAGCCCCCTGCTCCAGGCAAGACTTGGAGAAGGGGCCCGGCGGATTACATCCTGAAAAGGCCCGACAGGAAGGAAGTGATGCAGTGGATGGAGACGATATTGTTCCCTGATGGGTATGCGGCGAATCTGAGCAGGGGAGTGAACCCTAAGACCGGAAAAAAATTAGGGATGAAGAGTCATGACTTCCACATATGGATTGAGAGACTCCTTCCCGCGATGACACGTGGATACCTCCTCGAGCCGGTGTGGCGCGTTACGCGAAGTTGAGCTATTTCTTCCGCCGGCTTTGTGCCGGGGAGTTATCTCTTGAAGTGATTCGTGACATGGAGGACAAAGCACCTCTGCTGATCTCGCAAGTTGGAGATGATCTTTCCACCCGGCTTCTTCTTGCCGAATCGTTGGAAAAAGTGGTGAAATAAAGGTGTCTAAAGATTCTTCGGAAAAAGTGTAGAAATAAAGCGGAGAGGCTTCCGTGGCGGAGCAAGAGTGGAGGAGGTGTCGAACTTCACAAAGGCGTACTATACCGAGAACCTTCACTACATGCATCCACTCCTCGTTACAACGAGGACGAGAACTTATCGACCACGAGCCTTTTCGGAGGGCAACTCGGAAGGGGCAGCACGGAGTAATCCAAAGACGTTGCAATATTCGAGTGGCGTGCCATCATGCTCTACTTGTTCCCGAGCCTTGATGAAGTGGTTCCTTATCGAGTGTAAGTTCTCAAAGCACTTGTTACATACGTTGTCAATATCCTCCACCTATCGGTCCGACCCTTCATGTCTTGTTTTTCGGGAGTTCATTCGCAAATTCGGAAAAGGAATACGCCTCCTACCTCGTTACAAGAGGAAGAAGCTTTCCTTAAAACCGCCAGGCCCGATTTTATTGGGTGGATGCATACAAAGGTAACATCCAACTTACCTCGTTCCATCTTTGAGTTGCTCCTAGGAGCGATTAATGTAACTATCTAAGTGGCCTCACCTTGCAGGCACGCACGGATGGGGAAATGCCTGCTGAATTGAAACAGGTTGCTAGTGGCTTCAGTACTAGGGTCACTGAATTCACAGTATTTGATGTTAATGGGTATCGCTTTCGCACAAGAAGCTACGAGGAGAAATGCCCGGCCTGAAGACCACGTGCACAGGAGTCCGAACGAGCGGCAACGATAAGCTCGAGTACTATGGCATAGTCGAAGAAATATACTAGCTCGACTTCCCGGGCCCCAAAGCTCAAGCTTTGTCTTTGTTCAAATGCCACCGGTTCGATCCTCATGTGACGAGAAGAGCCGATGACATCGGAATAGTCGAAATTCGACAGGATTCCGTCTATAAAGGAGATGATCTCTATATTGTGGCTCAGCTGGCAAAAACACAAGTTTATTATCTCCCATGGGCGTGCCAAAAAGACAAGAGGCTTGCGGGTTGGTATATTGCGCAATTGGTATCGCCACGCGGCAAAACGCCTGCCCCAAACGATGATGACTACGACTTCGACCCAAAGGCAGACAGCGGAGAGTTCTATCAACCTGAGGGGCTAGATGGGCGTTTGGAGATAGACATTCTTTCGCTGATGGCCATGGACGAAGACAACGACATCGATGAGGACGACGATGAGGGAGAAGTGGTGCAAGATGCTAAAGACCTAATGATGCTTGAGAAATGGAGGGCTCTTCGCGAACAAGGTGTTGAGGACGATGGAGGTGGTGAGGAGACAACGGGGAGAGACGAGGACGGTTTTGACAATATTGATAGTGATGACGAAAGCGGTGATGCGACAATGGTGAAGACAATGGTGAAGACAATGGTGATGACAATGCCGATAGTGACGATGAGTACTTCGGTTTCTAGTTCATGTAATACAATATTATTCTTATTATTATTACTTTGCATTTATGTTTCGTTAATTTTGCATCTCTTCACAATTACTTATCGATTATTTGAGCTAATTGGTTTAATGTTTGTCATTGCGGGTGTAGGACAAAATGCCGGGCGGAGAGCGGGGAACCGGTCAAAGAGACCGGTGAGAAACGTCAAGTCGGCGCTACGGGTCGAGGAGACGGGAGGACGTGCAGCGGGAGGTCGACGAGCGGGGAGGTCGACGAGCAGGTCGTGACGGTGGTGGCCGACACGGGCGGGGGTAGACCTCCCGCTACCGGGCCTGTTTGACGAGGAGGTTGGCGACCGGGACACAGGGCGGGGGAGGACGAAGGCGGGGAGGATGGGGGCGGGGAGGACGGGGCGGGGAGGGCGCGAGCCGAGGAAGCCCTACAAGCGCGGGATCACGCGCCTCCCGCGCGACAAGCCCACGTTAGCCTTCCGTCCGGTGCTTCGACCCGAGGGAGATAGGTAAGTAACCATTCATGTTTTCAGTTTCTTTTTCATATTACATGTTGAAAATTGAACTTCGGACTAACATTTCTTCTTGTTGGCTTGTGCAGGTTTGAAGCGTGTGGATAAAGGCTTGCAAAGTCGTCATCCTAATAGCATGCGGGGCCTCATCATTAAGAAGAACTTCCCCGGCCTTATCTCGGGTAGACGGTGTGCAAAAGGTGCCCCGACCGGCCGGACTACTCCAAGGTGGTTCGGAGCTTGATGGAGGAGTTCTTGTCACCACGGCCGAGAAGATCAAGAGGGAGTTCGGGTGAGTCTTCATCCCTCCGCTTTGCCAATACTACGCATTCAACAAATGTCCTTCAAATAATGAACGATACGTGATATCTTATTATTGCGGAATGGTTCACGTGCGGCCGGGGCACGAGGCGGAGGCGTCGGTCCACCGGGACAAGGTCTGCGCCTCCGTGCTTGAAGAACATGTTCTACGAGGCGCACATCCAAGTGCATGATCGACTACTATGCCGAAGTCCGCCATGAGAAGCTTGACAAGAAGGACGCCGACAGAGATGATGCGGTCGCCCGAAACCGACATGCCCTATGAGCACTACCTGCTCGTAAGTAGGAAACAATAATTCTGATTCCATTTTGATTCATCTTGTTACTTACCTAAATGCACGTTGTAATGCAGTTTCCTCCTGATTGGTGCAAATCGCACGTGGACCGGGGGGAGGCGATTGTGGCCGGGTGGAGAACGCCGGCGGCGTACGAGAGCGCGAGGAAGAAATCCGGATATGCCAAGTCGAAGGCGGGGCCGTCACACCACCGGGGAGCCGCGGCCTCGGAGGGTTCATGGACGCATGGGTACCATTCGCATTAATTTGTTTGTTTATTCATTTACCGAGTCATTCATTCTCATTACGTGTAATCGTCCTTGTGTTTTCCTCGCGGAGCGATTCGCATGATGGCCGAGGTCATCAACGAGTTCACGGGCTTACGGCTCACCGGGGGCGGGCGACGTCCGGAGAATGTCTACGACCGGCGCGGGGGACCGAGGCGATCACCAACTCGAACATCGCCGAAAACCTGGTCCCGGTACACCCGGGCGGTTCGCGCGCGCCATGGTGACACCTACGACCCTTCGACCGCGCCCCGGATACGGACACGCTCATGAGGCGGGGAGGAGGGAAGCGGCACGGCCGCTACCTCATTGCCCACGGCGTCATCGACCCGGCCGGCGTCCCCTCCCTTCGTGAGGTTCGTAAGGCCACCCCTGCAGGTTCCTCCTCCGCCGTCCCCATACAATCTCGACGGGCAAGCTCCACACAGATGATGGCGTCGGTTCAGGTAACTATTCGTCGTTCATTGATTTCACATATGTTGCCGAAGCCTTATATGCATTGTCTAAACATCGCTTGTGGATTGTTGCGGGCCCGGTGGAAGAGATACGGAGGCAACGTGAGGCCGACGGGGTGGCCGCGAGAGGAGAGAGAGGCGGCCATGCGAGCGGCCCATCGGCGGCGGCCGGCGGAGCGCGGGAGGCCCATCGGCAAGTGATTGCAACTTTGCGCGGCGGTCCCCGGCAATGGTCCGAGTTCACCAAGTCGTTTTCCGGCTACTTGCAAAGCATGGACATCCCGAACTACGAGACCACCGCCGCCGCAAGTGAGCATCCCTCAACCGCCGCCGGTTGTTCTCCCCGCACTCCCTCCACCGCACCCTGTACGGACCCGGTGAGTTTCTAGCGGCCTCTCCATTGATTTCTCTTGTGCGGCCATCCCTTAGGTACTAATGAGATCGCTTCTACGTGCGGCTGCGTCGGCGGGTTCGAACCCGACTCCGGCGGATGGACATTCTCCACACCACCCAAGTCCGAGTCCGGGCGTTTCACCACGCTCGATGCGTGGGGGTATGGCGCGACACGGGCTGGACCGAGCGGGTGGGCTAGTGGCCGACAGGGAGCTCCTCACACCACCACGGCTCGGGTGGAGACGGCCGGCACGAGGCGAGTGAGTGAGTGGCTCCGTGACTTCATGTTAGGTTGGCGGTTGGTGCATGGATGCCACTTTGCTATTTTGTGTGGATTCGTTTGAGTACTAGATGGATGATCGACGTGGTTATGGATTATGTGTGGATTTATGAGACATATATGTGGATTTACGTGATATAAATGTGGATTTGTGCGATATCTATGTGTATTTCTGTTGTATATTCATATATGTGCTTTGGAGAGTGCGATACGTGAGGCAATGCGGCAAAAACCACAAAAAAAGCGGTTTACCCGGCTTTGCCGACCCCCGCCGGGCAAATCGGCATTTTCCCGCAAATTTTCCCGCTTTTGCCGATTTGCCCGGGAAAGGGCGTCGGCAAAGGGCTTTGCCGACTTGCCTTCTTTATGCCGGATATGGCCTGTCAAAATGGCAAAAAAAAAAAAAAAAAAAAAAAATCTTTGCCGACTGCCACTAGTCGGCGGCGGAAAGCCCTTTGCCGCCTGCCAACTCGGCAGTCGGCAAAGGAAACGCCTGACGTCAGTTGACGGTCGGCGCGTTTCCTTTGCCGCCTGCCAAGTAGGCGGTCGGCAAAGGCCTTTGCCGCCTGCCGACACGTGGCAGTCGGCAAAGAAGGCCTTTGCCGCCTCAGCCTTTGCCGCCTGCTCTTTGCCGACTGGCACGTGAAAAGCAGGCGGCAAAGAGTTTTGCCGACTGCTTTCGGCCTTTAGCCGACTGCCTTCGGCAGTCGGCAAAGACGGCGTTTGCAGTAGTGAGCAGCACCCTTAAGTGCTTGAAGCCCGCCACGCACCGTGCCATGGCCTCATCTCGGATTGTCGCCAAAAAAAAAAAAAACCACAGATTTCACTATGTACTCCCTCCGTCCCAAAATAGATGTCATTCTCGCTTCCCGAGAAGTCAGCTTTTTTAAACTGCCGGCAATTATATATTAAAATATATAAATATTTATGCTAAGTAATTAGTATCATTGGAAAGATCTTTAAGTCTAGTTTTTTAACAAAATTATTTGGAGATGAAAATATTGCCCGTATTTTCTACAAACCTAGTCAAAGTTGAGAAAGTTTGACCGGCACGTTTCCCATAACGTCATCCTTTCTGGGACGGAGGGAGTACATCCTTACGGACTTTCAGGGCGACGAGAGTTCCATGATATTTCTGTTTGCTGACTATTGGTGCTATAAGTAGATAGTGTATCAACGCATATGTTCACCTTTGGAATAAAGGTAAACATTTCCTTTTGTTTTTTTTTTTCGAAAGGACGGCAAAAGCTTTGCCGCTATTTTTATTAGATGATGAAAAAGAAAACAAGAGGAGGCCTAGTTTTTTGAGTGGAACTGGGCCCAAAAATCACACAACTGGAGTGAGTGCATCCACTCATCCATTACAACTTGTTGCTCCGACCAACCACTAACAACTTCACGCCACTGGATGCTCTGGTGAACATCACCGAGCCAACTTGGTCAAGACGATCCAACTAGCAACTCTGCTATCTCTCCAACTATACCACCGACAACTTCAGGCCGCCAAACGCACCGGTGATTTGCACCGTGATAACTCAACTAGATCAAAAAAATTGACCCAACTAGCAACTCAACTACACCACTAACAACAAGCAAAACACAAAGAAAAAAGAAAACTGAACACCAACGGCGAAGCCAGCCAGAGCACGAGCACGACGGCAGGAGCTGAGCAACAGAGCGGAGCTAGAATGCCTCACGACGCCTTCAAGAAGGTCACGACGTCAAAGACGCCGACATTGCAAGCCCACTTGGGATGGTTTTCACCTGCAAATCCAAAGTGGGCGAGAGAAGAGGTACTAGATGGACGCCTCCAAGGAGGAAGCGGCATCCGCAGACATCGTCGTCCAGGCCTTCGCCATGACCTCACATCCCCTGCACCACCACCGCCCCCAATGGCCACCGCAAAGGAGACAGTCACGAAGGAAGGCATCGGTGATGAACGCGGGCATCCCCCCCGACACCCGACACCACCACGCGTACCACACGCATCCTCGCAGCACGTGTAGCCACATGACCACGCCCCCGACCCAGCATAGAGATGGGTCATGGAGAGCCGATGGGAGCTGCGAGAAGGCACGACCATCGCCCAGAGGAAGGAGGATGGACAGCTGCAGCCACCACCCAGCCGAGAGAAAGAGCCAGACGAAGCACGCCGAAGAGGATGCCCACCGCAAGAACCAGCCAAAGCTAGCCCGCAGCAAGCCGAACGGGGCAGCGACAAGGGAGAAGGAAAATGACAGGGAGGAGGGAAGGTTTTCCCTTTGTCACATTATTAAAACAAATTCTGTGTGCACCTAGTGTTTTACCTCTTGTCTTACAAGAGAAGGGATGGGAAGTCTCGTGTGTGGGAGTGAGGAACGGAGACAGCTCTAGTTCATCCTCCTGTTCTCCTTGTGTGTGAGAGAAGGGAAGTCTCTTGATTTACATGAGAAGGGAAGTCTCTGGGCTCCATATCCAGCAGCTGAGCCACTCCTAGTGTGTGAGTGAGGAATCGAGCAGCACAGCAGAACTAGCCCTTTGCTCCTGCGTGTGAGAGAGGGAAGAACCAAAGAAAGAAAAAGAGAGGGAGAAAAGTGAGATTAGAGAGGAGATCTTTTAATATATCAAAAGGGATTCATCCACAAGATTGTGAAGCTTCAGATCCATATCCTTGGTGCCTCTAATCTATGTTCCACCTTCATTTGGTGAGGTCTTTCATCCCCTTAAGTAGCAGCCCCAAATCTTGTTGTTGTTGAGCCAAGATCTATTGTATCTTGATATATGAGTGCCTCTAGCGGTGTCTAGAGTTGCTGTAATCTCACAAGCATATAGTGGAAGAAGATTTGGCTAGCTTGGTGCCATGGTTTTTATCCCGATTTGGGGGGTTTTCTACATTAAATCTGGTGTTCTTTTTTTTTTTTTTTTTTTTTTTTTTTGACAATTCTGACTGCAACCACTTCCAACTAGTTGCGACTGAGTCGAAAGTGCTTGCTGTTGGTGCTGTTGTGATCAGTTGCATTCGGCTGCAACTGGGGTGATGTGCTGATAGCTGGTTGGAACCTGTTGGATCCAGTTGTGACTGCTGCTGATTTTCTCCACATATATGTGTGATGCATATGTTTCCTTCCGTGGATAGGTGACAACCTAGGCTGGTTTCGTATTGTGGTAAAATTAAGCGCTTCCGCAGCTACTAACAAATGTGTTAGTGTGGTTATCCCAACACATTGACACCCTCACACCCCATTTAGTATAGGGTTTAGGGTTGATCATCAGGCGCGGGCAACGTTTGATTCGCTGTTGTTGCTCATCTCGTGGTCGGTTTGGAAGGAGAGAAACAACAGGTTTCAGAGAGAAGCCGTTGGTGCTCAAGTGCTATTCAGCCGGACTGTATGTGAGATGGAGCACTTGGGTGGAGGTCGGGTTCAACTCGCTGGCGATCGCCTTGCCCTTTTGGTCACAACCTCTGTTATCCATGTATACTCAGCTAAGAACCCGGTAGTATAGGTTTGCACCATGCTTCCTGATGGCCCCTCGCCAACAAGCTTGTGTGCAATTTGTATCGTGTGACTCTTCCTCTTAATGAAACACGGGTGAATGGCCCGATCCCCAAAAAAACATTTATTAGGATTCTAGAATTGAAATTCAAAGTTGTCAGCGCAGATTATAAAGTTCTCAATTCAGTTAGAAACATTTTATTACAATGTTCAGTTATTCTAGCTTAAGTACTCATCAACATAATCAAGTTTATCTTGTTGGAGTTTTTTTTTTTAAAAAAACACTGAATAAAAAAAAATGTGTCACAGACATTATCGTCTTAGCTATACGCATATACCCCACACTACTAAGGAAGCAAAAAACATGATTAATTCATAGATTCAGCACCTTCAAAATTGAAAAGGAGCACATACTCAGGCAGCATATATACCACTACCTTTATTTTTGCCAGGAAATTACATCAGCTGGCTGCAGTCTGGCAGCAGCTAGCTACTGTCCTGGATGATGCTTCTGGCCGCAATGTCTGAAAGCCTGAAACACGACGGACACATTCCCCCCAAGAGGAAGGCATCCATCCAAACTTCCAAAGCCAGCCAGCAGCCAGTAGTACTTCGATCTGTCATTCGGGAACCGAACTCTTTTGGACTTCTGATTTGTTGACCGGCCATTTGTCGACAGTTGGCTTTCCTTGCTGATTTGTTGTTGACCGGCCATATGTCTGCAGTGCACAGTGGTCTTGCTCCACTTTAACGACCTTCTAGCTTAGCTACTCCTTGTTCACATCAGGGCCTGCTGGAGAGCAGTTGCACAAGCACAACGACCATCCACTACTACATGGCAGGGATATAGTAACACCAATTTGTGTTACTAAAGGTTGAAAAAAGTGTTACTAGCTCTCTTAGTAACACATTTTTGTTTGTGTTCCAATAGGCTATGTTACTATAGACTAGTTTATTGTAACACATCTAATTGTCTATTGGAACATTTGTTTTGTGTTACAATAAATTTTGTTGTAACACTTTTTTTTTCTGTAGTAACACTTCACGCTATGGTGGACCATATAGTTTGTAACACATTTATTTATCTATTGGAACACTTACTAAATGTTACAATGATTGTCCACTGTAACACTTTATTCATTTCTAGTAACACTTTTACATTATGCTAGAGCGTAGCATAGAACAAAGTAACATATACTTTGTAACAATTTTTCATGTGTATTGTAACATATTTATAATGATTCACCTTTATGCAACACCCGAAAAGTGTTGCAATAGGCCTAATATGGTTGCAATAGACAAAATTGCAAAGAAAAAAATAATTAGAAGATGTTGCTTCAACACCACGTGACACATGGATTATATAAAATCACACAAATATGATACTTTGGAAAATGACATAGACCACATATATCAATAACAATATCCACGTAATATAGGATGGTTTCAAACAAACGTGCATGTCCAGAACAAATCATTGTATATGTACATAATGATATATGGTTGTAGAGAGCAAAGACATAGTCCACACTAGAAAGAAAAAAAAATCAAGAACTAGCTAGAATCCATAAATAAAGGCCATTGCTTCTTCTTCTTTGTTTCTCTATACACATCGATGTGGGCATTCAACCATTGATCATTTGAACCTGCAAAGAAAATATAAGTTAAAATAATACAAATAAGGCTATATATGTACATTGATGTAAAGTTAAGAAAGTTAGTTTGAACATACAAACATGGAAGGCGAAGCAATTGAGACTCCTTTGGCATGGGCATCACTAATATTTTTGCATCCAGGCATGGACCTTACTAATGGCTCATCTTTTGCTATAGGATGATCGATACGCACTCTATAGAATTCACTTCCTATCTTAACTCCATCAACCATGGCTTCTGGATCGGTGCTAAAGAGAGTTGCATAAGCCACATGAGCCTTATTAGGATATTTTGAAGTCATTAGCATCACCGTGGACCCAACCTACATTAATTTGTCATAATCTTTAGTGACTAACAATCCTTAGTTGTATATCATGATCATGCAACCAGAATAAGTGGTATTATATTCGCCTACCTTCATTAGAGGGTGTTTATGTGATTGACGCTTGTAGCATGCAGCCTTGTCATGAGCCACCTCCTGATGTTCAGGCCCTCGGTGATGACCCTTACACATATAAAATGAAGTATATGAAATAATAAGACAAGAATTTTACTATAATTATAACAAAGTATAGTTCATAAATACCTTTTGTTTTTTTGTTAATCTACTTGTGGTGGATAAAAGTAGACCGTCATTATCACTGTATTCAGATTCACATGGCTCTTTGCTCTAGTAAAGAGGAAAAAAGAAGGTAGCACAAGTTAATAAAAAATCCTTTGTAGATAAAATAAGTATTGAATTCACAAGAAAGTGACTTTACCAAATCATTCTTGTTTTTAAGGAATCCATCATTCTGGTTGGGTGCAAAACCTTGAACTCTAAAAAATTTCAAATAATATTAAATCCAAAAATCTAGATTAAGTGAAAACATGGAAAAAGAGCAAATACCTTTCTTTTTAGAATTCATCGCATGATTCTGAGAATTGTCATGATCACTCATAGCACAATTTCCCTAGAAAAGATATAACATTTTAAGTAAAACGTTTCAATATAGAGTTAAAAATAAAACTGTACATTGTTACCATTGTCGCTTCTTGGTTCTCATGGTGCCTTTGATTGTTTTTCATTTCTTCGATAACTTTGTCTTGCATTCTAGAATGCTCTTTGAGTTGCCTTATCTCCTCTAGCATGTGAGTCTCTACATCAGATGATGATCCTTCTACTGAAACTATATTAATGTCCTTAAAGTGGTGTGTTCTTCGACCATAAACTTGTTTAGGAACCGGAAGCAATCCCATGCCATGCACTTGTCCAGCTTTCTCTTCTCCCAACACCTGATGCAATGCGTCACCTTCCCATGCAACTCCTCCCTCGCTATTTTGTGCTAACTCTGGGTGTGTGTCAAGGAGATTTTCCAATTGAACCTACCAGGAAGAAATCTGCACATTAAAATACACAAATAATTTTATATTTGCAGAAATTCTCATGTGCATGTAGCATACCACTGGCTCCTTTATCCCTTTTCCCCTTTTCTTGTGAGTTCGGAGGTAAACCTTTGCTCTATGTGGCTGTTTTTTTCAGGATCAGCTTGCCTCTGAAAGAACAGCAATAAAGGAAAAGTAAGAAGAACCATATAGACATTTTGAAGAGAAGATGACTCACCATTTCCTCAGACCAACGAGCATAACTCTTTGTGCCCGCTGTATGTGTTGTCTTCCTCATTTCACGACTTATTTTGTTTTTCTCACTAAGGGTCTACAAGGATTAATAAATATTGAACCATTATACATACATAATCATCAATAGTATAGATAATGATAGTAAAAATACCAAATTGCATAAATATTGGTGCCTTACTTTTCCTTCTTTGGACTTCCAATAATTTACTAGGGCCTCCCATTCATCTTCTTCAACATATATAAATTTGGATGAGGGGTATCAGAGATGCACATTTTTATGGCCTTTGGACCTGACCGTTGCTCCCATCCTCCCCTTGGAACCTCTCCTTGTTCCTCTTGATGAAATCTTTTTCGATAAAGGATATTCAATATCCGGCCTCTCTATCCGGGGATGTACACAGCCAATTGTTACAAAAAGAGATAGAAAAATAGAAGAGCGAAAAGCCATAGTCTTATACATGGACTAGGACATTACAGCAAATGATAAATGCTTTGACCCTCTATTTGATCAACGAGAGGGCGTCCTTGGCTTGCTCTTGACGCCGCAGCTGAGTCCCAAATGCCGCAGTGCAGGGCACGGCTAGGAGCAGGTGTGCTTGTGTTGATGCCTTCAAGAAGGTAAATGACATCCGCAGACGCCATCATCAACGAAAGGAAGAGGGAATTACAGCGATGCCTCCAAGGGGGAAGATGACGCATTGCATTGGAGCCAGCCTATAAATACCAGCTGCTCACTATGGTCCCTGATCAATCAAGGTAAAAACTTAACACAGCTTATAGCAGTAGCAGAAGAAGCTAAGCCAAGATGTGGCGAGGTAGAAACAATAATGGTGCACGTGTGGCCGTTGTGGAAGGCGAAGTGCATGTCGTGAGGGTTGAGAATCTCGAGCTTATCGTCAAGAATGGGATACCATCGCCGCCGCTGCCACCGACAAGTGATGGGAACCAGCTGGGGTGGAACGTGAACCTGAAGGCTGCAGATTTCATCAAGAGAATAGAGTTCCATTATAGAGAATTGCCTAGGGTTAGAGGCTCCCCACTGCTCCCCACCTCGCCGCCTCCAACCTCCGCTCCCCACCTCGCCGCCGCCGGAGGGAACTGCTCGGGAAGCTTGCGCAGCCCCCCATGACGGCGGCGGCGGGGCTCTCTACTCAAGTGTGGGCGCGAGCACCCCTTCTCCCACCTCCCTCCCCAACCTCCCCCCTCCACCTCCAACCCTACCTCCTCTTCGGCAGCGAACGGCGATGGCGGGGGCCGACTCCGGGCATCGGGTGGCCGGATCTGGTCCCCGTGGGGCGGCCTGCTCGATGGTGACGGCCGATCTGGCTCGCGCCTCGGCTCGGCGACGCGAACGGTGGCACCGCTCTCCCCACCGTTTGGTGGATGAACGGACTCGGCGGCCGGCATACCCGCACCGGTGAAGGGGTCTGGCGGCGGCAGGCCGATCTAGGTATCTCAGGCCTGGATCCGCCGGCTGCTGCCCCATGCTGCCCCCTTCTCAGTGCAGGTGGTGCTCCGGCGATGCAGACTCGGGCGGGCGTTGCCTCGGGTCGGGGACATCTTCCCTGGCGGCGGCTTGGGGGTCGATTTGGACTCCCGGGCACCGGATGGGGATGGCAGTGTTGGCACCGGCCATCTCGACAAGCCGTCCAACCCGCCCTCCCACAGACCACGTCGCTCCCAGGCGGCTCGTAAATCGACTCCGACATCAAAGGACACCGTCGCCCCCTTCTTTTTTGCTGCCTCGTTGCATCTGGTGAAGACCCTGCCGATCATCTCCGGCATCTAGTCGTATGTAGGTTCGGCTTGGATGTGCTTTTGCAGGATCTTGGAGTACGGGTGAAAACCCTGCCTGGCTATGTTGGGCCGGCGGCAATGATGCAATCAACGTCATCTTCCCCCTTGGAGGCGTCGCTGTAATTCCCTCTTCCTTTCGTTGATGATGGCGTCTGCGGATGTCATTTACCTTCTTGAAGGCATCAACACAAGCACACCTGCTCCTAGCCGTGCCCTGCGGCATTTGGGACTCAGCTGCGGCGTCAAGAGCAAGCCAAGGACGCCCTCTCGTTGATCAAATAGAGGGTCGAAGCATTTATCATTTGCTGTAATGTCCTGGTCCATGTATAAGACTATGGCTTTTCGCTCTTCTATTTTTCTATCTCTTTTTGTAACAATTGGCTGTTTACATCCCCGGATGTAGAGGCCGGATATTGAATATCCTTTATCGAAAAAGATTTCATCAAGAGGAACAAGGAGAGGTTCCAAGGGGAGGATGGGAGCAACGGTCAGGTCCAAAGGCCATAAAAATGTGCATCTCTGATACCCCTCATCCAAATTTATATATGGAACTTAGGAGTTAGGAGTATATAGTGTGTGTCATGAGTCATGACATGCAGTCATCTCTGATGCATTTTCTTTCAGTTGTTGTATTCATGTTTTAGTCATTCATCAGTAGTTGCACTGTCATTTCTGTGGAATGTGGATGCAACTTAATTTATGTATGTAAGTGTTACATTTCTGTAATGATATGAATAGCCTGGTGTAGCTTCCTTGCAAAAATCAAGCGCTCAATCACTTGCTTCAAAGAAGTAATAATCAAGCGCTCAATTCGTTCAACTAATCGTCTCAACCGGAGAATTTTACTGCAACCTGGGGCCTGCTTTCTAGGCCTATAAAGCTACGTACTTGATCTAATTAACCAAACAACCTTCAAACTAACTGAGCAAACTGATTCCTCGCAAAAAAAAAAAAAAAAAAAAAAAAAAAAAAAAAAAAACTGATGAAGCGCTCCAAGTATGAATATGTTCATTGAGTTCGTTAAAGTTATTACAATATCATTTGCCCCAGTCTTAACTGGGGAAGGCAGACAATTTTGTAGCAGATTACAGCATCTGACTGGGATTGGTCATCTTCACTCAACAAGCTATCCTATTACAGATAGCATCAGCGTCCTGGTATGGCTGGTCAAACTCAACAAGAGTTCATAAGCCATATATAGCAACTAACACACATATGCCCCCTCTGTGCCTGAATAATTCAGTTCTTAGTACTACTAATATAGAGATCTTTTTTTTGACAACACCATTTCGACTGCCACTTTTAAAACTGTTGTTGATGATTTTCACCATTACTTCATATATGAATCATTGATAAAAAAATCACTGCCAGTTTGTATATGAATTGCCAGTGTGAAAATGGTGTTGGCAAAAATATATGCCAAAGTAAAACTAAATTCTAGAAAATGAAAAGGCTTAAGGCCCATGACTAGACAACCACCAGTTTCGGCCCATTTACACACATAGCACGACCAAGAACCCTAAAGTGGAGCCCCATTGATCTGAGATGGATGGATAGGATTAACCAGAAGGAAAGCAATCGATGTTTAAGCCGGACTAAAACACTAATAGCCACAACAGTCACTCCTCTCTCACCCTCTCCCCTCGTGCACCTAGTGGCATGTGTGCGTCCCCTAGCACCAAGGATGATGTAGGTAGCAATGGCTATGGCAACACCAAGGACATGGTGCTGTCAAATTCTTTCTCCTCTCCTCGGCATGTCGCTGTCCTTGTTCATTTCTCACCCATGCAGATTATCCTCTCCTCTATGTAAGAAAAATAGCACCTATGCTAGGGCTATTAGTTGATTCTGATGGTTGTGTATGACATGATCATTTGGACTAGTCATATTTGCTAGTATACAAGGTTTAGTTCAAAGGATGCAAGGTTGGCTTGGACAAAGGCAACATGAAGATTGAGGTGATCAGCAACCTCAAGCAAGATATTAGAGCTGTTGTTGAAGACCCCAAGTCATGCAAGAAGTCCAAGTCACTAAGTAGATGAAGCCTAGATGAGAGAAGTAACAAAGAAAGGTGGAATTAAAAACAAAGTTAGCTAGCTCAACTTCTAATTATAAATAACTAGTTGGCAAATTCGAAGTTTTTGCAAATTGAAATGTTGAGCTAACTAGCAAATTAACTTGAAGCTATGTGCAAACACCCCCCACTAAGGCACCTATGAAAAGCTCAATTTTTGATATAATTTAAAAGGATTCCTCTACTTCTTGCATTAATTTAATTGAATTAGATTCACCCATGTGCAACCAAGTCCATGTCGAGAATGTGATTGTAGAATCTACTGATGAAGTTGCCATGGAGAAGGAGATGCTTAGGCAAGAAGTGGACCGCTTCACCAAGGACTAACCAACATAACACCATCAATCAAGAAAGTGAAAAAGCTTGATGAGGGAGCAACGGTGGTCTAGAGTCACAAGCCCTCTTTATTTGAGAATGTTATGAATTTATCTATGCTATAACTATATGGTAGGTGTTGGAGTCCCCCTTTGATATAAAATTTATATTCATCCAACTTCATTTGAAAATGTTATGAATTTATTTGTTCTATTACTATTTTGTAGATTTGGGCCACCTTACGAACTGTAAGGAATTGAGCATTGATTTCTATGGATGGCAATTTGGTATGGGTTCTGGGTGCTCTAGCTCAACTGTAGCAAGAGAAGGAGAAGCCCTAGGACATATCAGCTTGGTTAGGTCCTCCTTCCCATAGTTCATTTTAGACCAGCAGGAGTTGGAAGTGGACCGCTTCATCAAGGACTTGACCATATTGAAAGGCAAGACGGAGCAAGTCCACCCTAACTAACATAACGCCATCAATCAAGGAAGTGAAAAAGCTTGATGGGGGGAGCAACGGTGGTCCAGAGTTGTTGTCAAAAAAAAAAAAAAAAAAAAAAAAAAAAAAAAAAAAAAAAAAAAAAAAAAAAGTGGTCCAGAGTCACAAGTCCTCTTCATTTGAAAATGTTATGAATTTATTTGTGCTATAACTATATGGTAGGTGTTGGAGTCCGCTTTTGATATAAAATTTATGTTCATCCAACTTCATTTGAAGTTGGTGACAAAAGTTTAGTCACCCCCACTTTAGTCCATTTTAGTCACTTTTTTGCCAAACAAGGTGACTAAAAGGTTATACTAGAGTGCTTTCAGTACTCTCTAGTCACTTAGGAGTGATTACAGAGGACTAAACTTTAGTCCATGGACAAAATGAACCAAAATTTTCTGGCCCTTCCACGACCACTTATAGGATTGTCTAAATAGAACTCTGTTTGAAAGAATTAAAGAAAACATCTCTGAAATTTGTTTCCATAGTACCAATTATAAAATTAGTTATGTGCGTTGTGACTTGTGAGACATGTGGTACAAAAGGATGAATTTCAGGTTTCCAGCATGCGAATGAGCTAATACAGCAACACGGCAATTAAAAAAGAACTAATACTTTAGCCATTTCACAACAACAAAAGTACTGACTACCTTTCTCACACTTTGTGGCTACCTACTTTGTTTACTTGGCGTGAACGAAGTTTCCTCATCACACAAGCTTGTAGACGAAGTAGCCAAAGTATATATGAGGTTAACCTATCAAGGTGATACACGTGTAGGAATAAACCTAGCTATCTCAAGGTGCTCGATTAGGGACCTGAGCTGCATGGACTGCATCCTTTCCAAACCTCTCTTTTTGTCATTGAGCCCATCCAGATTCGAGATGCTTAGCGTTTTCCCACTCTTTTGAATTATTTAGCATGGAGCGTGCGGCACGCCAAGCTCTAGCTTTGTCTCAGTTCTTGAGGCCCATGATGACGAGCACGAGATGCCCGCATGAACTAAACAATTCGATAGGCTACTTCAATTTGCAGATTATCTAACAATATGTAATAAAATCACTGTGAAAAGTTTGCTCAAAGTTTTGATTTTTTTCACACGGGATGCACAGCTGATGAACCCGGCCCTGTTTCAGAAAGCATAATTAAGAAGATCTGGATTCTGCGCCTTGGGTTTCCACTTAATCTAACTAGATCTCCAGTGTCTGAATTTTTGCATTCTTCACCTTTTTTCTTTGATTCTTGACAGGCATGGCAGATTATATTAGGACAAAGACACCACCATAAATAGTACACCCTCCAAGTCATTATGGCTTTTCTATGTACAAGCTATGTAGCTAGAAAACACTACTACAGATCATTCTATCACTGCCCACCCTATTAATGTCGGAAATGGCGAAACCGGCAGTGATGAGTCTTCACTGCCGGTGCCAAGCCCTGACAGACAAGACTTGCTTTAGGGAGCGAAGGCACCGGCAGTGATGATACACATCACTGCCAGTTGGTGTCTCGACCCGGCAGTGATGGCTCGGCCACCTATCACTATCGGGCCAAGGCACGAGCCGGTAGTGATATGGGGCTATCACTGGCGGTCCGTGGTTCCAACCGGCGTTGAGACCCCTGACAACACAAGAAGGCTGCAGCCTTCCTCTCCTTCCTTCTCAGTCCTCATTTCCATCCCGAGAACAGAGGCCAACCAAAAAAAATTCAAAAATAAATAGGAATCCGATAACACCAAATATCTCTAAAATTTTATTTTTCTTCCCGTGCAACGCACGGGCATATGATTCTACATTACACATATATATATAGATTTCTTAATATAAAAAACGAGCGACGACGGCGTCCGACGCCGCGCTCCACCACCTCCGTGTGGATCGACTTAATCCACACGGCCGTCCTCCAACGCCGCCACACGGGCGTCCGCTGCCGCGAGCTGGCGGCGAACAACCTCCACCTCCTCCTTAGCAGCCGCACGGGCCGTCTGCTCGGCTTGCAGCGCCTCGCGCAGACGGGCGGCCTTCACCTCGGCAGCATTGCGCCAGCGCCGCTCATCAGCAAGCTGGGCGCGCAGACCTAAGATCTGACTCGCCGGTGTTAGTAGATGGTGGCCACCACCGGAAGACGCGAAACTCGCGTTGATCAGCCGCCGGCCCCTCTGCCCCGCTCCATCGTCGCCGGAGCGGCCACTGGACGCCATGCTTGCAGATGTGGAAGAAGATGTCGAAGAAGAGGTGTGCGGGGAGTGGTGGAAGAATGGCGGCTTAAATAGGCCAGGGAGAGCCCGAGGGAGTTAATGTCGATGATGGAACTGCCGCCGCCACTTCCCAATGGAGGCCTTATCGGTTTCCCACGCCGCCTCGGGAGGCGAAGAAGCAGACGGCCAATCACTGCCGGTGCATGGTACCAACCGGCAGTGATATGGGCTATCACTGCCGGGCCATGGTACCAACAGGCAGTGATTTCCCTAATTCTGTTTTTCCTCCTCAAACGCAAAATCAAACATTTTTTTCTTCAAACTTTCAAGTTCCATTTAAATAACCTTTCTGTCATGATTTTGAGTGGTTTTGATGATGTTAACTTTTTTAAGTTAAAAAATTCGATAAATAGTTGATAAGGTTTTTCAACCACATGAAATATCTCCAAGCTTTTAAAAACTCTAGAAATAATTGTAAAGATAGATTGGGACACACCAAATTTAAATGAAACTAGCACAGTTCCCCGTGCTTCGCACGGGGGAGGAAGGTGGATTCATAGCGCATCATGTAAATTATACATGGAAGATGGATTAGTAATATCAGGTACAACATGTTGTCATCTGAGTGCATAGGATAATGCTTACATAATACAGACTGTTTTATAGTTGGATATGGAGACCCGATAGGTTGCAATGTTTGGTGGAGGTGTCCATCTGGTCAGTGAAACTTGTTATGAGAATGGGTTCCAGCTGGTTGACTCTGAACATAGCAGATGAAGCTGTGCACATGTTGAATCTTCGACTTGTCGTTGCATTCAGTTTGAGTTGGATGCGCATGTCCAATATGAAAGCTGCACCAAGAGAGTGTTATTCAGTTGCCACCGCTACAATACACTGGTGCGGATCAAGTATCTATAAATAGTGCGGGGTGTTTGTAAGGTCAAGGATTTGAGTATGTAATTAGTTTGGCAGCTAATGTAGGACTGGAATAAGAATGCAAAGGAAATTCTTTGCCTAAAAATGCATGTGTTCTGGAGTGAAGTGTAATATGTGTAATGAAAACAGAGGGTATGAATTGGAAAGAGAAGCTATTTTATTTGCCGCTGAATGTGCACAACGTTACTGAATTAAACCGCCAGTAATTGGCTAAGGCGAGGCAATATGAAGCAGCTGATATTGGCTATTTCTTTTTGACAAAGGATATTGGCCTTAACATCTTTAAAAAGTTGTGTCAATGTACGGACCATGGTGAGCATCAGTAAAGAGCGATAGAATAGGTTTTGTATGGCACGCACTACATCTGTTTTTCACTTCCGCAGCGGGCATTTTCAGTTTTCCGCAGCGGGCAACCATGCCCGCCAGTGGTGCGACGCCACGGTAAATCGTGGGGCACCGCAGCGGGCACCATAACAGGCCCGCTGCGATTAATCTTATTTACCGCAGCGGGCCTGTTATGGTGCCTGCTGCGGTAAATGCTCAGAAAAAACAAAAAAAAAGAAGAAAAACCCTAGATAGGCCCGCCGAGCCCATCCACGGGCCCGACAAGCCCATCTAGGGTTGGGCGCCGCCACATGCCGAACGCCGTCGCTGTCACATCGCCGAGGACCGCCCCGCGCGCCTCGCCACGGCATGGAGGCCAAGGTCCAAGGAACCGACGTGGAGGCCCGCCGCCGCCACGAAACCGGCGTGGAGGCCCGCCGCCGCCACGGAACCGGCGTGGAGGCCCGCCACCGACACAGATCTGCAAATAGAGATGGGTGAATGAAGTAGATGAAGAGAGAGAGAGAGGGGGGGGAGACCTACCTTCATGGCTAGATGAAGAAGCTCCGCCGCCTTCACCGGATCCGCGCCTCCACCGGAAGCAGGAGCGCCGCCTCCACCGGATCCGCCGGAAGGAGGAGGTCCACCTCCACCGGATCCTGGCCTGTGCTGGAAGGAGGAGGTCCGCCTCCACCGGATCCTGGCCGGCGTCAGAAGGAGGAGCCCCGCCTCCACCGGATCCTAGCTCGCACGTCGCCGGCGGAGAGGAGGGAGAGGGGGGCCGCCGGTGGCAGAAGGAGAAAAGGGCCGCGGCCCGCCGCCGTGCTCCGCTACTCGCGCGTCGCCGGCGAAGAGGAGGGAGAGGGGGGCCGCCGGTGGGAGAAGGAGAAAGGGGCCGCGGCCCGCCGCCGTGCTCCGCTGCTCGCGCGTCGACGGCGGAGAGGAGGGAGAGGGGGACCGCCGGTGGGAGAAGAAGAAAGGGGCCGCGGCCCGCCGCCATGCTCCACTGCTCGCGCGTTGCCAGCGGAGAGGAGGGAGAGGGGGACCGCAGGTGGGAGAAGGAGAAAGGGGCCGCGGCTCGCCACCGTGCTCCGCTGCTCGTGCGTCGCCGGCGGAGAGGAGGGAGAGGGGGACGCCGACGGGAGAAGGAGAAAGGGGGCGAGCCAGGGGAGGGAGTGTCACGTGGAGGAGGGGACGGGTGGGGAGAGAGTGAGGGAGAAAACCCTAAGTCTTGTATATATAGGTGGAGGCGAAAATTGGGCTGTTGGGCTGGGGTGGATTTCTGGGCCGGGCCTTATTTACCGTAGCGGGCCTTATAACATGCCCGCTGCGGTAAATATTTACCGCAGCGGGCAACCTAACAGGCCCGCTGCGATAGTTATTTTTTTTAAAATTAAAAAATAGAAACTATTTGTTTTCTTTGTTTTTGAGGCACTAAATGAGCTCAGATGAAAAAATTTTCAAAAGCAAAATTGTTAAGCACATCAAGATGCACATTTGTTACATAGGACTTTTTTGCATTTGAGCATTTTTCAACAAAGTGTGGCACTAAATTTACATTTGTCTCTTAAGGTTTCATAAACGTCTACGTAGGTTTCATGGTATTGTAGCAAGTGTTTAATATCACTTTCTCAGATGCAAAAAATATTCTATGTAACAAATGTTCATCATGATGAGTTTAACAATCTTGCTATTCAAAAGTTTTTCATCTGAGATCATTTAGTGTCTCGTTTGACAAAGGTTGACCAAGTCCTTTTTTTGGCCCAAGTTTGACCAAGTTTTGAAGCTCTAGATGGTTTCAAAATGAAAAATTGTGAATAGCAAGTTTGCTCCACTCATCAAGATGAACAATTGATTCATTGATTATTTTTTCATTTGACAAATCTTGAATGATTCAAATTTAAAATTTTTAAAAAATATATCGTTTGACCAAGTTTTTGAAACCCTAGATGGCCTCAACTGAAAAAGTAATGAATAGCAAGTTTGATCCACTCATCAAGATGAACAATTGATTCATTGATCATTTTTGCATTTGACAAATTTTGAATGATTCAAATTTGAAATTTCAAAAAAACACATCGTTTGACCAAGTTTTTGAAACCCTAGTTGCCTCAACGAAAAAGTAATGAATAGTAAGTTTGCTCCACTCATCAAGATGAACATTTGATACATTGACTATTTTTTCATTTGATAAATTTTGAATGATTCAAATTTAAAATTTCAAAAAAACACATCATTTGACCAAGTTTTTGAAACCCTAGATGGCCTCAACTAAAAAAGTAATGAATAGCAAGTTTGCTCCACTCATCAAGATGAACATTTGATACATTGACGATTTTTGCATTTGACAAAGTATCGGAAAACTATAGTTTGAAATTTCATGTATTAGTCTCGGGAGCATTTACTGCAGCGGGCAACGTAACAGGCCCGCTGCGGTTAATCGTTTTAATTGCAGCGGGCCTGTTACGTTGCCCGCTATGGTAAATTGTCCATTTACCGCAGCGGGCCTGTTACGTGGCCCGCTGCGGTAAATGGTTTGCCGGTGGGTAGCCGGCCAGCCATCCATTTACCGCAGCGGGCCACTTTGGCGCCCGCTGCAGACCGCCAAAGTGGCCTGCTGCGGTAAATCAATCCTGACGTAGTGACGCATGAAGGCCGAAGTAGTAAGGGTTAGAATTAGGAAATATGCATAAACAGCTGATAGAGCAGAAATGGTATAGTGAATATTTGGCCAAAGCGAGTAGTATTAAAGGAAGAATCGTTACCTTCTGAGCAGGTACGCGTTCAACAGCATGGATCATAGCAAAAGGTGCATCACAAAGTTGACGCATAACCTATGCAATTTGTACATGAGGGTACCAGTTATTACACAGTGAACATAGGAAACCTGAAACAGAAAGAACTGCATCAGAGAATAAGAAAATAGAGGTAACTGGTGGCCAAGAAAATTGAGGGCTGCAAGAAGACGCTGGCAGTGTGTTGACACCAGAATTTGGTCGGGGAATATGACAACAAAAGTGGACCCGCGAGGGAGCGGAGAGAGCGATCGGCAAATGCGTGTGCGGTCGGCTAACTTCGTGTGTTCGGCAAACGGTCAAAGCGGTCGACAATTGCTTCGTTTGAAGACGGAAAAAGGAAAGAGAAGGCGATCGAAGAAAAGGAAAGAGTTGTAATGACCAAGGACTCCGATTATGGATAGAGTTAGCGTGTTTTGTCTTTCCAATTTTGTTTAGGCGGTTCGTAAGTGCTTAGAACTCGTGTTTTGTCCGGGGTATAAATATAAACCCTCGACCATTGTAATAGGGGTTCACAACCAAATCAATACAACCGGCTACGCGCCACCCTTCGAGTCCTTTTAGTCGTGTCGTCGAGTTCTTCGAGAGGGCCAATCGATCCGTCGACCTCCGTAAGTCCCGGCAACCTTGTTATCATGTCTAGTATCATGCGGTGGATTTAGATAATGATGCAAGAAGTCTTGTTGCAATGCTTAGTATCATGCGGTGGATTTAAGCATTGAACCAAGAGGGTTCCATGTTAGTCATGAGTCGTGCGGCGGGCTAAGATTAGCTAGGAGCTAGTTACCAAAGTTTCTCGATTAGGTCATGAGTCGTGCGGCGGGCTAAGATCTAAGCTTAGAGGCTAGTTATCGGCTCTTTTAGATTTGGCAAAATCTAATAGATTCATTAAGTTATCACGTGTTGCATGCTTTATTTAATGTTTAATTATGTGCAACACTCTTTTGCCCAATCTAGATTGATACTCTTTCGGCTTGTTGGTCGTTCCTTTCATGCTTATTCAATACCGAGTAGATCAAGCTCATATAGCCGAATTAGATCGATCTAGATTGTTACATGTTGCGGGTTCATTCACGTTATATGTAGATAAGCCTTGACAGGACCGGGTACCGTGCGGCAGATGCAGGTCTTTGGATTACTCTAGAGCTAGTCATCCGGTGGACTAGAGATCGGTTTAATCTGATAGGCCCCTTTTACATGTTGCTTGTTTGTTCCTTCTTCATGGACCCCGATTCGGCAATCTTGCCGATACGGTTATGCTTATACATGTAGCAAGTATCTATAGATCGATTAGATAATTATATGCTTTTAGCTCTTTATTGCTAGATTGTATCATGCGGTGGATTGATCTAGTAGCAAGGAGTGGTGTAAATTTATAGTGAGTGGTATCATGCGGTGGATTAGCTTGCTTGAATTTATGCTTGACGGGTTTATGAAGGCTAGACGTGCGGCAGACTAGTTGAAATAGCCTATGCATGTGTTTGTTTAGTAGATTTATATTTATAAGTTACTTATTCTTAATTATTAAGTGCTTGATGATGCTTTAAACCGAGATGTAGTTTGATATGCTTTAATGATTTAATCTTGTTCAAACATGTCTTCATTTACCGTATTCGGCTAGTTTGTTCTGTTTACATCGGTTATGTTACTTTAGCCGAATGAACCGCATCCCGTTGGCGAGATAGCTTCCATAGCTATGTGTCGTCGTAAGTGGCTTCAGGGCCGTAAAGATGGAACTGTCTGGTCTCACCCGGCACGTTCCAGTTATGCTTTTACCGTTTTATCCCTTGTCGATTTTCAACCACATATCTCGTCAAAAATTTCGGCGTAGACAACGTTATGGTTGCTTTGTTCATATCCAGGTGGATTGTTTTCAATGAGGACCCGTAGGCCCCTTGGAGATGTAACCCGTGAAAATGCAACGTATAGCTGACCATGGGAAAATACAGGGCCTGGTAGGTACACACCAACTTTACTTAATGTTTGTCCTTGGCTTTTATTTATTGTCATGGCATATGAAACACGAACAGGGAACTGGCGCCGTTTGATTTTGAATGGCCACTTTGGATCAGTTGAGGTAGCTATTATCCTTGGAATGTAGGCTAGTGTTCCTCTGGCTTTTCCTGTTATGATCTGCGCTTGGATTACACGGTGAGTAAGCTATGTCACTATGAGCCTTGTTCCATTACATAAGCCCTGTGTTGCATCCAGATTTCTAAGAAGCATTATAGAGACACCAACCTTTAGTTGTAGATGATGATCCGGTAACCCACTCATGCGTATTGTGTTGAGAAATTCTATAGGGTATAGAGATTGCACAGTGCAGTAGTTAGCTGCTGAGTCATCGATGTTGTCACAACTATAGTATGACATTTCCTCGGTAGCAATTTGGCTTATAATGCAGCAGTTTGGCAGAAAAGGATGGCGCAAGTCAAAGGGGAGAAAGGCGACTCGACGGCGAGTGTGCAATCGATCGACCAGTCAGTTTTTCCTTTCCTCGCGCTCTAGATTCCGTTCGCATGTCGTCACCTGGGGGCCAGGACCCTCTGTTTTGAGCTCTTCATGAATGGGATGCATGGCGTGCTGTGCATGGCATGCTTCCTACTCGAGAGGAGGGGATACGAGCGGCAGCTGCCCAGGGAGGAATTGGAGGAGATGATTCGAATGGAGGGAGGGAGACACGGCGAGTGGTCCAACAGGGGAGCTCTTCTGCGGGGCCGGTGGGTTCAGAATTAATGATTCTCAACAGCAATCTGGAAGGGAGTTGGCCTGCTCTAGGTACAATCCCGATGGGGAAGATGAGACATCGCCAATTAACCATGGCACCGGGAGAATTGGAGAAAGCCTTCACGTATCAACCTACTACGGAAGGGGGAAAAGTCGAGCTCGTGCCCAACTAGCGGAGGAACTCAAACAAAGTCTGTTTGTAGGACCTGGGGATGATCCCATTGACGACCTTGATAGAGCATGTGAGGACCTGGAGGCAGCAATGGAGCGAATGAATAAGGTGGAATAGGGATCGGCCAAACTATGCGAAGAACAGAGGAGTCCGACCAAAAAGGTTGACGAGCAGGGGAGCTGGAGCCTAAAGGAGGGAGAGACAGTGGGTACGACAGATGTCTGTTTCAACCACTCATGGGTTTCGGGTGGACTTGGGCCGGACCCGGGCCTATACTGGATACCCAAAAGGGCGATCTCACTGGATAAACGTTTCCCAGCAAGGAGAGACGAGACTTGGAGATTCGGATACAGGGCAAAGAGAGTTATGGTTCATCCCCCACCAGCCCCACTCCAGAACTCCTTCATACAAGCTGTTAAGGAGAACATGGGAGACCGTGGTAGGGGAAAGAGGAAGCAAGAGGACTGGGGGTACCAGGATTGGATGGAGCAAGATGACTTGCTGGAAGAGGAGCTGAGGGAGCTCGAGCTTTGCAAGCAGAGAATTCAAGAACAACGATTTGGGAGGGATGAGCATCAGTACAGATATGGTTAGCAGGGGTCAAGCCAAGGGAACAGGGAGCAAGGGAGGTTTGGGGATCCGAGGATTGGAGGTGGCAACCTCCCTCCTTTCCCCCCAAATTTCCACAATCAACAAGCAGGGGGGAGGGAGAGCTCTGGTGCAGAATTCAGGGCAACAAGCAGGGGGAGGAAGAGCTATGGTGCAGAATTCAGGACCTGGATAGCGACAAGTTCGCCAGGCTCCAAACCAAGAACAGCTGAAGGATGGGAGAGATCAAGGTCGCTACTTAACTGTTCGCCCTAGTGGCTCTGAAGGTAATCGATCAAACAACTCAGATGAAATGAGATGCTATAATTGTCTACAAGTTGGTCATCTTCAAATTGACTGTGAAAATGACTCTGTATGTTACAAATATGGGGGAAAGGGCATATGGCATGGGAATGCAATGACTAGAAAAAGAGGAAGATTCAGATGTTTGGTTTTGGGATCGCTGGAAATGGATTTTATGAGATGGCTATACCTGATGCTGTTGTGAAAGTGGTTCAAATAGCTGGGGTATTAACTGTGTTGGAGGGAGATGCTAATGAATTCAAGATGGATAAGGAATTGAAGAATTTGGTCAAGGATTGGGATTTCAAGGTAAGGGATATAGGGCATAATGATTATTATGTCAGTTCCCTGATAAGACTTCTTTAGACACTTATTCCAGAGTGAGGGAGTTTAAGATGGCAATATATGGGCTAAAGGTGGAGCTGAAGAATACCCAAAGAGATCCTAACACTTCATCTGTGTTACAAATAGTTTGGGTGAGAATTCACAAAATTCCTGATATTGCACTAGAGATTGAAGCTATTAAAGAAATTGCAGCCTTGGTCATACAACCATTGGTGGTGGATGAACTAAGTTTGATCAAGGAGGGTCCTGTGAGGGTTCAAGGGAAGTGCAGAAACCCAAGTAACATCAACTGCTCTATTGAAGTCTTTTTCAATGGAGTGGGAACTTTTATCAGATATGAAGTGGAAGGGAGGAATGGAGGAGCAATCAAAGGAACTGGAGGGTCTTCTTCTTCTAGGCCTGGCAAACCTAGAGATAAGTCTAACAAAGACAAGGACCAAAACCAAAAAAGAGACATGGGGAAGAAAGGGTATGGCAGTAAGTTTGACAGAATGGGAAAACTAGATAGAGAAGGGGAAATTCTCATGAAGAATACATGGAGGAGGAGATGGAACAACATGATACAAGAAGGGGTGAGAAGGATTAGCTAAGAGAGATAATTCCTATTGCTGCTTTCCACCCTGAGGTGGGCCTAGTAGATCCAAAAAACTTACATGAGCTGAGTAAGGAGAAGGATGAAGAGACTCTACCCATTCCAAATGATGATCAGTTTCTGGTTTATGATAGGGATGGTGCTTACCTAATGGATAAAGCTAGATGGCCTAAACAGCTGTCTCAAGACAAGAATGATGCCATGGGAGTCCTGACCCAGGAAAGCTCTGTTGTGGATCTTACACATGAAGGAGACGATGGTATGATGATAGAAACTGATGCAGGAAAAGGGTAGGGGATTACCAATAGTGGGGAGGATTATATGGATAATTTGTCAGAAGTTAGTAAAGATTCTGATATTGGAGAAGATGATCAAGGATGGCAAACATCAACTGCTAGAAAAGGGAGGAAGAAAAAAAGCCAAAACTCTTGTAGTGGCTTCAAGAGCTAACGACGGGGGTGTTAGAGATGGTAAATCAATGATAGAAAAGGCTACGGCGGAGCCGCTGCTTTAGGAATAACATAACTGAGCTTCGCTAAAAGGGGCGCAGCAACTCGGCTAAGACTACGGGTAATATAGCTTCTACAAATCCTTTTACTATCTTGAATAATTCATCTACACATGCTTTACATTCTGTTTTGTCGATTTAAATATTACTTGCTATAAACTTAGATGAACACATTGATATGTTTGGAGCGGAGGAATTGCTCAGGGGCTATTATAGCTGAAAAATTATAATTTGTACTTAGAAAAATTAAAGGATGGGGAGAAGGTTTCCGAGGAAGATCAAGTGGAGGAGTTAGCCATGAATGTGATAACTAATAATCAGAGAGGCATGATTATCAGTGAAGTGGGGGAGAGTAGTAAAAGCAGAGATGAGCAAGGGGAGGCTTTACCTGAGACTGTAATCCAATGAGGACCATGTTTTGGAATGTCAGGGGTCTTGGGAAAATCAGAAAAAGAAACTTAGTAGGAGAACATGTGTTTCATGAATCTTTGGATGTGGTAGCTATCCAAGAGTCAATTATGGAAGATTTTGAGGATTGGGAGTTGAAGGAAATGGTAGGGAATAAGGACTTCACTTGGAGTTGGATTCCTGCCAGGGGCCATTCTAGAGGTATAATTACAGGTGTAAACAATGATGGTTATGAGGTGGAGGAGACTATTATGGACACCTATGTGTTGGGAGTTTTGATCAGAAACAGGGTCACTAACTACAGAAGTTGGTTCTTTAATGTGTATGGACCAGCAAATCATGAGCTATCTAAAGAGTTTGTGAAAAGCTTATACAGTCTGTTGGAACATATTGATCTACCTTTTATTTTGGGAGGAGATTTCAATCTCATTAGGGATAACAGAGATAGGAATAAAGGGCAGGGAGATTCCAGGCTGATGAAGCTATTTAATGAGTTTATTGGGGACTTTCAACTTAGAGATCTGCATGTTAAAGGAGTTAAATATTCTTGGTCAAATAAGTAGGAAGACCCCTTGCTAGTGAGATTGGATAGGGTTCTAGCCTCTACAAGTTGGGACTTACAATTTAACAACAGCTATGCTTGGTACAAAGCCAGAGTTGGCTCTGATCATACACCCCTAATGCTGGACAGTGGAGAACAAAAAGAGCATAGATCTAAATACTTCTATTTTCAAGAAACATGGCTGAAACTGGACAAATTTGGGGAGTTGGTTAACTAGAAATGGACACAGTTAGTTAACCAGAGACATTACACTGAGTACTCTCTCAACAGATGGCACACAGGCTTGCAGGGGTTGAGATAGTACTTGAGGGGGTGGAATTTGAGACTCAATGGAGAACAAAATAATCTGAAAAGGGAGCTCAGTGGGAAAATTGAAATGATTGACAAAATTGCAGAGGAAAGGCTCCTGTCATTTGATGAATGGGAAGATAGACTTAATTTTGAAAGCAAGTTGGAGGAGCTGATTGAGTTAGAATGCCTTCAGTTGAAACAAACAGCTGGCAAGAACTGGGTTCTCTATGGTGATTCTAACACCAATTGTTTTCATCAATTTATGAATGGAAGGATTTAGCTATGGATAGGAGCGCTTGGAGACTAGCTATCAACGTGCCTGAACTATGACCTTTTGTGTTGCTCTGTAACTTATCTCTTCTGGGTTTCATCTCTAGCCTACCCTAACTTGCTTGGGACAAAAAGGCTATGTTGTTGTTGTTGTTGTTTATGAATGGAAGGAGAAAGAAAAATTCAATTATGCATTTGGATACAGATAATGGGGAGATTAGGGGGCAAACAGAGATTACAAATCACATTGTGTCTTACTATAAGCAGCTCTTTGGTAGCAGTGGGGACTACTCAGTTAGGCTGGGAGAGGATTTCTGGCCTAATAACATGTGTCTGGATGATGATGATAGACTTAATTTGATCAATCCATTTATAATGGAGGAGATAAAGAAAACCATAATGAGCATGAAAGAGAATTCATCTCCTGGGCCAAATGGATATAGTGTATCATTTCTCAAACATTGTTGGGAGACTATTAAGGAGAACATGTTTGAGATGTTTCAAGACTTTTGGGGGAATAAGCTGGACATTAAGAGACTTACTATGGGGTGATCACCCTGGTACCTAAAGTAAAAGATGCTAATACTGTGAAACAATTTAGAACAATTTGCTTGCTTAATGTGGACTACAAATGTTTCACTAAGGTACTAACTGATAGACTGGTGCCAGTGGGGAAAAAGGTTATAGGAGAAAATCAGACAGGATTTGTTAAGGGGAGAAACATATTAGAAGGTGTGGTGGTTTTACATGAAGTGTTGCGTGAGCTGCATAGAACAAAATCTAAAGGCTTGATCCTCAATATCGACTTTGAGAAGGCCTATGACCGAGTTAGATGGGACTTCTTGGAAGATGTGATGATTGGAAGAGGTTTTCCTCAAACTTGGATATCTTGGGTGATGAGTACCGTCAAAGAAGGGAGAGTATGCATCAATGTCAATGGTGAGAGGAGCTCTTACTTTAGGACTTATAGGGGGCTGAGACAGGGGGATCCTCTCTCCCCCTTCTTTTTAATTTGGTAGCTGATGCTTTGGGAGTAATGCTACAGACTGGCATTGACAAAAGGCATATAAGAGGAGTGCTGAATTCTCTGGTACAAGGGGGTATATCGCATACACAGTATGCTGATGATACTGTCATTATGGTGGAACCAGATGAAGAGTGCATAAGAAATCTTAAACTAATTCTCTATTGCTTTGAGTGGCTTACTGGATTGAAGATAAATTTTCATAAAAGCTCAGTCTATGTCTTTGGGGTAGCTCAAGAAGAAAAAGAGAGAATAGCAAACATGTTGAACTGTGCTCTGGGGACTTTTCCTATGACTTATTTGGGAGTGCCAGTGAGCTGTAAACATCTAAATATGGAGACTTTCCATCCTTTGGCTCAGAAGATTAGGAAAAGACTGGATCCCTGGAGGGGAAAATATGTAACTTCTGGAGAGAGATAGCTTTTGACTAACACTTGTTTAGGAAGTATTCCAATGTACTGCATGGGGTTCTATCTGCTAAAAGATGGGGTGCACAAAGAATTTGATGCAATTAGATCAAAATTTCTATGGTAGGGCACTGATGAGAAAGCTAGGTATCACATGGCTAGGTGGGAAATAGTTAGCAGACCAAAAGATCAAGGAGGAGTGGGAATCATAAACACCAAATTGATGAATGAATGCTTAATTGTGAAGTGGATCTGGAAAATGTTCCAAGAACCAAAAGAATTGTTGTTCAAAATCATTAAAGCTAAATATTTGGATGAGAATGGGTTTTTTAGCTCTAATGGTGCTGGGGCTCACAATTCTAGAAGGGGCTGCATGGTGTTAAGCACCTATTCAACTGAGGGGCTTCTTTTCAGGTTGGAAATGGGGCACACTGTAGGTTTTGGGAGGACTGCTGGCTGAAAAGTGTACCTCTAAAGATTTACTATGAAGATTTGTACAAATTGGTTAGAGAGCCCTTTGCTTTTGTGAATGAATGCAGGGAGGGGGATTCTTGGCATATTGACTTTAAGAGATCTCTAACTACGCAGGATTATGGGAGATGGCTAAGCTTACTAGAGGATTTGAATGAAGTGAATCTAACTGACAATAGGGATGATAGAGTAATATGGGAACTAGACAGTTAGAAAGCATTTACTACTAAGTCTCTATACAGATTTCTGTCAGACAGAGGCACTACTAGGTGGCGAAACATGTTTGGAAATCTAAGATCCCATTGAAAATCAAAATCTTCTTATGGCAAATGTTGAATGACAAGCTAAAAACTGCTCAAAACTTGGTCAAAAAGAATTGGAAGGGGGGTGAAAAAGTTGTCTATGTTATATGACTGAAACTGTTGATCATATTTTCTTTGATTGTGCAATGGCAAAATTTGTGTGGAGCTTTATTCAGGGAGTATTTGGACTGGATTCCTATCCAAGATCCATGGATGATTTCTGTCAATCTTGGCTAAGGGGAATGACTGGGCTTTCAAACAAAATGATCATTTTCTTCTTTGCAGGAATCTCTTGGGCTCTTTGGCTATCACGAAATAAGATGGCTATTTCCAAGATAATACCAAAGGCTTCTACTGATGTTGTATACCATGCTATATCCCATATGTAGAGATGGAGTGTAGTCCTTAGGGAGAAGGACCAGGAATGCTTCGAGAAGATCAAGGTGGTGGCCATGGATGGACTGAAGACATTCAAGCCGACCGGTGTCAATCTGTCTGATGTGGTGGAAATCTAAAGCTTCCATGGGTTGTGAGTCCTACTAGCTATGGATCTTAATTCGCTAGTTTCTTTTATGTTTGCTGCTGCAATTATTTGTGACTGTAAAGGGAGTTTAAGCTTGCTATGTACGCTGGCTGCCCCAGCTTTCATTTGGATGTAAAAACCTTATGGCTTTCAATATAAGTCGAGGCAACTCATTTTTTTAAAAAAATTGTCTTATAATCTAAGAATTTATGTCAGCAGCTAGTTCATTGGTTGGAGCCAGAATTGCCCTGTCACATAGATAATCTGGTAATTCAGAGATGTTCGGTTTTGAGTCATATACAAAAGAGATTAGGCCTGTAAGGTTCCTTTGTTCAGGTGGTAATAGCATGTAATCTGGAATTTGGATCCAGGTAGTATCAGGCCGGTCTGCAGGAATGCTATTGGGGGTGTTACCAGCACCAACAGAGAGGAGCAACTCAGCAAACTTTTGGAATTCACTTCTTTCCAGAGTTGACAGCGATGAACTCCGGAGTCTCATGTTTTCTGTCAATTGAAGAACAAAGCAGGATTGCCATAGGTAAGAGCGAGTAATGGATGCACTTAGAACCTGATGTTTTTTCCATTGGGAATTACAGGAAGAGTTTGCCTGAAGTCTCCACCAAGGACAAATGTAATGCCACCAAATTGCTTGTCTGATGACATTATATCTCGAAGCGTACGATCAAGGGCTTCAAAACAATGCCTATGTTCACAGGCGCTTCATCCCATATAATGAGTGCAGTTTGCTGTATCAATTCTGATAACTTAGTGTCTTTCTTTATTCCACACACAGAGTGTTCTTCAATGTTCATTGGAAGTTTGAAGCGTGAGTGAGGCATGCGACCACCAGGCAGTAGCAATGCAGCTATTCCAGATGATGCAACTGCCAGCACTATTTTTCCTTGGCTTCTAATACTGTTTAGTAGGGTGTTCCACAGAAAAGTCTTCCCAGTGCCACTGTATCCATAAACAAAGAAGTTCTGACCACACCCACCTGTAACTGAATGCAGTATAGTGTCATAAATAAGCCTCTGGTTTGGACTCAAGTGTGCAATCTGCTGAAGTGCTAATTCTATTGTAGCATCTGATGCATAAGAGAGTTCTTCCAGTATAAGCCTATTCTCAACAAATGATGAGGTATTATCATCTGGCCGCGGTAGTTTGAAACGATCCAATGCATAACCGGCATAATTTAGCAAGGTGTCTAATTCAAGTAGAACATAGGATCGGATTTGCTTCTGAAGGACTGGCTCTGGCAGTCCTGGTGTGAGTCGACCAATGTGATATCTCATGTCCTCTCCCATTGTCTGTGCAAATTCATCAAACAACTTTTGTGGGCTTGTGACTTCGCAAAATAGAAGTATTGTGATGAATAATTGCCGAAGTTGATAAGGGAGTGCCCAATGTGCTGCATCTGTCATAGCATGGGACCATTCACGATCATCACCAAGTAAACCTAAAGCTTCACAGGCAGCCTGGAAGGTAGGGTATTGGTGACCAGCAACATTTCTCAAATCAGAGTAGCAACGTGCGCCTTTGACTATGTGCAGCAACATACACAAGTAGAAGGCCTCACCTTGATTGGGGCTAATATTGTTTATGCGGCCAACTTTTGGCCGATTATTGCGGCGTTGCTGCCAATACTTGCCATCGGTATGCCATGTCCAATACTCAGGAAATTCTACATATGTAAATTATCTTGCATTTGGGTATGTATTGTTGGCCTCAAACCAAGCAGTTAATTTGGTGACTTTGTTGTGGGGATTACGAACAACTTCTTCCAAATTATCATCCTCAGCATATAGGATATTGTTCTCCAGTGGAAGGTGGACGTGCAGTCTCTCAATAGATGGATCTGTGCGGTGAATGTCAAACTGGAGAAGTCGCCAAGCTGCATCATTGGGTGTTATACATCTGCAATCCAAATACTGCTTTATTTCATTGACTCCAGCAGCATTGTGATCATCTTTGTTCTGGATGGCAACCTTGGCACGGTTAGGACCCTTATTGGTGTACTTGAGTAAGTATTTCTCCATTCCATTACGATTAACACTTTCAACATTTATGTGGGCATCATATTTGACACATAGGTTGACATTATGAGGGACTATGAATCAATTATCGATGTGGACACCATTCTTTTCAACTGTCATATGATTATTTGGTCGTGCATATATGACATTTTTTTTTGAAAGGACAGGAGGAGCCAGGGGCTCCTACTGAAATATATTAAAAACCAAAGACAAGTACAAATACAGAAGTAGAGAAACAAAAACAAACCAAAAGAGAGCAGCAAGCAACTAGGAGGGTCTAAAGGAGAAACTAATCGGGGTACATCAAAGGAGATAAAGAAAATGAGAAGAAGGGAGAGAAGAAGAAGCATTAAGCACAAGTTTGCAAGGATCCATAATCGAGTTGATCTTGATATCTTGAGTTGATCCTATTGAGGAGAAGAGATGATTCATTCCCGATGTATCTTCTCGCATGCTTGAATAGAGGGAGCAATGTGCACGAATATGCGGTCATTTCGCACCATCCGGATGCCCCACACCAAACAATGAACAGATCCAAAGCAAAGGGGATTTGAAGCTGCAGCTGCCGGGCATCGGCAATCGAGGAATGGAGAGACCATCTTGAAATTGAAAATTCATCGGGGCCCAACAATTCTTGGTAAAAGTACGAGAAAAAGAGAAGATGCATCACGGTTTCTTCGGGAGGGGTTTGACAAAGGACACACAAGGTCTTGTCAAGATGCATTCCTCTTCTTGTCATTAAATCTCTTGTGCTCAATCTATCTTTTAGGGTGAGCCAGAAGAACACTTTGTGCTTGCCCTGGCATGAAGTTTTCTAGAGCTTTCTGAAAATTGGGTGGACATGAGAGTGACCTGTTAGCCTTTTGTATGCCTTTGAAGAGGAGTATTGTTTTGTTCCCCAAATGTACCCCCAGGAATCAAAATCCTCATGAAGTTCAATGTTTGCCATCTCAGTTTGAAGCTGTTGCAGCTGCTCATATGCCTCTATGGATAGAGGGAGATTGAAGAGGTCGATAAAACTTGAGGTTTGTTGAGCTTTAGAAAGAGAGATCTGCTTGTTTTTTTGCATAAGAGTGCAGCTCAGGGAATTGATGCTTTCTTACTTGATTATGCCGAGAGATCATCCCAAAAAAGGCATGTCGTCCATCGGCAAGGCATGCTTTGTGGCCATACCCTTATACTTATCTAGCAACTTAAGTGCATCACGCCACCGAAGGAGCCTTTAACAGATTGAATATTTGGGAGTCTTCCATTTACGTAGTGCTTATCCCGGATCGAGCAACCCATGGAGTGTTGTACCTGTTAAAAAATTTGTCCAGTGTTTCAAGACTAGAACTTCATTCGGGTCTGAATGTTGATGACACCCAATCCACCTTCATTCTTGGGCAAGCAAACCATAGGCCAGGCTGCTTTGGCAATTTTCTTCTCACTAGCGGTAGCTCCTCTCCGGAGGCATTGTCTCTCCGTACTTATCTAGTTGCTTGATCACTGTTTTGGGCAGGATGATGGAGCACATGGTATAAGTGGGCAAAGCAGAAAGGACTGAGTTTGTGAGTTCAAGTCTTCCTGCTTGAGAGAGGAAGGGGGAGATGAAGTTTAATCTTTTCTCACATTTATTTAGTAGAGGCATGAAATCTTCAACTTTTGGTCTAGTGATGCCCATAGGGAGTCCCAAATAGGTGAATGGGAAGGAACCAGACTGACACCCAAAAGTATTAGCTAGGTGTTGTAGCTTCTCTTGAGTTAAGTTGATAGGGACCATAAAAGATTTATTGAAGTTAATCCTGAGACCAGTGGAATCACTGAAAGCTTGTAAGATACCTTTTAGGAAGAAAGCAGTTTGTGTTGCGAGGCCTCCGAGGAATTATCAATGTGTCATCTGCATACTGAATGATGGGAAAATCTTGGCTTGGTGAAGGGATAGGAAGATTGAGAAGGCCAGACTGAGCTGCTTTGTTGATGACTGACTGAAGCAGGTCTGCAGCTAGCACAAAGAGCAATGGTGAAAGAGGATCCCCTTGTCTTACTCCCCTTACGCGGTGAAAAGTTTTTCCGGCAACCCCATTCATCAAAACAGCGAGATGTACCGGTGTTCAAGATTAACTTGATCCAAGAGATCCATTTTGCTCCAAATCCTTTGTGTTTCAGAATTTCCCAGAATAGCTCTATGTTCAATTTTATCAAAAGCCTTCTCAAAGTCCAATTTTAGGACAACCGGCTCCTTTTTTGATTGATGGCAAAGGTGTAGATACTCAAAAGCCCGGGCCGAGACAATCACGAATGGTTCTAGTTACGATAAAACCATACTGATTTTGGTGAAGAAGGTTTAGAATGACCAATTGGAGCCTGTTGGCTAAAATTTTAGTGATCAACTTCATGGAGCAGTTGAGGAGTGAGATTGGCCTGAAATCACCTACTGACTGGGCACCCTCAATTTTGGGGATCAGAGTGATATAAGAGTCATTAATACTCTGAAGACACACATCATTGTTTTGGAAAGCAGTGCAAAGATCATAGAAGTCATTTTTGATGAAAGGCCAGCATTTCTTAATGAATTCATTATTGAATCCATCAGGGCCAGGAGTTTTGTTGTTGGGCAAATTCTTGACAACTAGATCAATTTCTTGAGTTGTGAAAGGGTCTTCCAGGCAATCAAGATCATCTCTGGTCTGGATAAGATCATCCAGATTGAAGGAAATGGAAGTGAACTCAGATTGTCCAAGTCTGTCCTTGAAAGCATTCCAAATAATCAGCTCTTTTTCTGCATGGTTTACTACAATTTCCCCAGATTCTTTCTGTAAGCATGAAATGAGATTATTCCTGTTCCTTATTGTTGCCGAAGCATGAAAAAGTTTTGTGCTGGCATCCCCATCCTTAACCCATTTCAGCTTGCCTCTTTGCTTCCAATAAGTCCTTTGTTGCTCTAGCAAATCAGTGAGTTTCAGAGTCAATTCTTCTCTGAAGTTCCATTCCATGATTGTCAGGTCTCTGTGCTCTTCAATTTTCTCCAGGAGAGAGATCACCATTTTCACATTTTCCAGATTTTTCTTGAGGTCAGAAAGATTTTGCTGCCAAGATCTCAGAATTTTCCTTAGGTGCTTGAACTTTGCATTGATGGACTTTGCTTTGTCCAGGAAGTTGGGAGCATCAGCCCATCCTTGCTGAACACATTGGAGAAATGAAGGGTGTGACAACCAGTAGTTCTCACACCTAAAAATTTTCCCTTTTGGAATGGAAGTAGAGATAGTTATGTTGCAAGGCCAATGATCAGATGTTTGCATGATCATAGAGCTTACAGAGCTGGCAGGTTAATTTGTAGTCCAGGCACTTGAAGTGAAGAACCAGTCCAGCCTCTCCATGAGAGGGGAAGTTTGCTTGTTAGTCCAAGTGTATCTTCTACCATAGAGAGGTAGTTCCACTAGACCTGCACTACAGATTGCATCATTGAACAATAGCATTTCATTTGTATCACCACCTGGTTTGTTCCTGTCGTCAGGTTTTCTTATGAGATTAAAATCCCCCACTAATAAAAGGTTCTCTTCATGATTTACAGGTAAATTTTTAAGCCATCTGGAGAAGTCTCTCTTTCCCTCATCTGAGCAGGGTCCATAGATATTCATCAAGGACCAGGAATCACCATTGTGTTTTGAGGTGAATTTGATAGTAAGAGCATAATTATCTTGGGAAATTAGCTGACCAGAGAAGCAGCTACTTTTCCAAGCTGTTAACAGCCCACCAGAGGCCCCTATGGAGGGTGAGAATTCAAAAGAGTCAAAGCAAGGTGGGCAAATATTCCTGAGGAAAGATCTGTCAATTACTTGTCTTTTTGTTTCTTGCAAGCAGAAAATGTCACATTCAGCATCCACAATGGTGCTTCTGATTGGGTTCCATTTTGCCTCTGAATTGATTCCTCTTACATTCCAACATAGAACTTTCCAGAATTTGTTATTGGTGTTATTCATAAAGAAAAGTTGGTGGTACTGAGCACTTTTCTAGAAGAAAGACACACTCAAATTGAAACTGAATCAACATGCATGAAACCAGTAGGAAGAGCCAGAACATTATAATAAGGTAGATGATAGATAACTCTTGGTTTCTAGTTACAATCAGCAAAAGGAAGGGGAAAGAGAGTTGAAACTCTGTAACCATTAAAGAAATAGCTACAAACTCCACATCAAACTTGCCAAAAAGTAAAAATATACTATAGATAACTAGCACAACATGTGCCAAGGGGAATGGGAGGGTACTGGTGAACCAGCACAGCTCCAGATTCCAGGGTGTTGTTGACCTCTTCATTTCTTTGCTTTGGGAGTCGGCGCCTCCCCGGCAGGGTTGGCCTCAGAGGCTTCTTCTTGAACAAGGGCTTCAACTTCCATGCTTGCATCACTGACCAAGGAGGGGGTTCTGGGCATATCATCACCAGATTGAGACTGCAGTTCAACAACCGGACTGTTGCTGTCACCAGATGGCTCACCAGAAGAGGAACCAGACTTCTTGAGATTAGATGCGGCTTTGTTCTTTGTGGGAGCTTTGGCTATCTTCATGGTAGTCTTCTTGGAGGTGAAGGAGCTTGACTGGCCTGAAGGAATTGGTTTGCCCGAACGCCCAGAAATGGCAGCACCGACAGTGCCTGGGACAGAGGTCTTAGTACCTTTCCCAGCTAGTGCTCTCTTTTTGTTGAGAGCAGCAGCAGTCAGTTTCTTCTCATCCAACTTACAGAGCTTGACACCTAGATCTTTTATGAGCTGCAGAGAAAAATCAGGTGGAATGGGAGAGCAGGACTGGCATTTCTTTGGTGGGGTTCCATTTGGTTTGAACCCCTTGCTTTTGGCCTTGAGCCTTGGGCTCCTTCTGACTTCAGCTTCAGTAACAGGCATTTTCATCAGCCTTCTTTTGACATGGACCTCCTCAGACTGACCAGCACCAGAGTTTTCAGTCACGGTGTTCTCACAGAGCTTGTCCTTAGTCAGACATATGAAGTCATCAACTGGCTGTTGTTCTGGAATGGTAATGGTAATGGAGCTGATGGACTTGTTGAAAAAATCTCGCGCTTCAGAATGCAAGAAATTTTTGGCCCAAGAGAAGCTGGTGGGGGAGAGTAGCATGGCCCCAAAGAAAGGAGTCCACTGAGGCTCAAGATGAATTTTCTTTCTAGGGTTGACATGCAGCGAGGCTAACATGGACTGAAAGCAAATCTCTTTTGGCCCAGTCATATTGAAGACAGTTAGCCGGTTCTGAAACTCAAGGTCTCTGAAGACAGAAGGACAGATGTTATCATTGATCATGACAACTCCAACTTGGAGCAGTTGGATTTCTGGAGCATTATCAGGCTCATCTTCACTTTCACTGCTGAGGTGATCAATAAGCATATGTTCTGGGATTTCCTCATCATCAATGACAGGCTAAATAGGCAGGTTTGGGAATTGAGCCAAGAAGTTGTCATCCTGCTCTTGCTGTAGGGCCAAAACTACGTTGACTAGTGCATTGAGCACCTCCTGACCATTGTTCAGTTGTTCCTGAGGAACCTGCACTTCAAAAGCTTGAGCCAGAATGTCTGCACCTGCCATATCCAATGGTGGTTGAACAACTGGGTTGATTATGACTTCCTGCATGTCATTAGGTGGGATGGCATTAAGATCAAACTGTTGGCCTTGAGGGGCTTGAAGCTGCTGAGGCTGAGGCCAGGCACCCCAACCCTGCATTGGGGCCACCTAAGCAGCAGCAAGATCCCAGACCAGGTTGTCTTCTTCCTCCAGCTGTTCAAAGTCAACATTGTTTTCATCAACTTGTTCTTCTTGGTTGTCTTGGTTGTCCTGGACATCCAACTCTTCCATCTGCTCTGAACAACATTGGCAGCATCATTGACAGCATCATCAGCAATCTGATGTTGGGGCTGCACTTGCATTTCATCAGCAGCAGCAATAAGGTTGGCTTCTTCCTGTTCATTCATCAGGCCTTGTCCAAGACCAGCACCATCAGGTTGATTGTTGAGCATCAACCCTGCTTCAGCAACCTGACCCTGACCCTGAACATTACCACCATGAGCAGCCCGATTGATTTGAACCTGTTGATTAGCTTGGACTTGCTGGTTGATGGCTGCGTTGATCGGTCCTGCACCTGGCTGACCATAGCCAAAGAAATCATAGGCTAGGTGGTCAATGCCATGAGGAGCTGGTTCTTCCAATGGAGCGTTGCCATCAACAAATTGTTGTGCCACAATCTCAACCTGAACAGTCCAGGAGTCCAGAACGTTGCCATGTCCATCAGAGAAAACAACAAAATGTGGGACACTCTGAAGATCAGTAACACGAGCCCTAACAAGGACCCTAGCCAGCCTGCCTCTATTATTAATCCAATTATCAACTCTGCCAAAGCTACAGACAACATCCTGAATGTAATCCGTATCCCAATAGTCCAAGGGAAAACCCATCAACATAAGCCAGCAATCATGATTAAAAAGAACCCTCCGATGATTTCTTCCCTGATTGTGCCTCACAAAAGAAAGTTGGATATCCCCCATCAACATAGGGCTATGGATAACCATAGACTGCCTATCTAAAGGTGAACTGAAAACAACTATCGCTTGACCCAGATGACTTGGCTGAATGCTCTGAAACCCAATGTTCCTAGCTTCAAAGAATTCTTCTAAGATCTCAGTGACAATTGGAAAGTTGAGAACTATACCAGGTAGAGGAGTGATGTTGACGATAGCCACCGATTCATTTGCCCTTGGTGGCCTTGATCTTGCCACTGCCCTCACCATTGGTGCACGACCAGGGATGTTGAGGTGGTGCATCCCTTGAGGAACAAAGGGACCCGGATTGGCGCGCTGGAACACCATGGCGTTTAGGAGCGAAGGTCTTGGAACAGCTTCTGGAGGTGGTGCTACAATCAGAGGCAATTTCGGCGAGATCACTTGCACAGTTCCTGGCTGGGAGAGCGAAAGCAGGGAGCTGGGGTGATGTGAAGGGGAGTCGATAACCTTTGCCTGTTGATTTATATTGACAGGCTGAGAAGCTGAAAAGATTTCACCAAGTGAAAGCGTGCAGGAGATTAACTCCTCCCCCTCGTTAACAGCAGCAGAAGGTGAAGCAACGCGCCACTCATGACTCGTTGTTTGCCTCGGGACCGAGCGTTGATCCAAGGAATCAGCATAAGCCGCCGCCAATTGTTCAAACGGAGTTAAGAGAGCAGGCCTACTTGGGCCTTTGTCAGCTGGTTTCATACGAAACCAGGAAGAGGTGTCTTGGGCCGGAAGAGGAGCTTTACCAGCAGGGAACCAAATGGGCTGGGCCTCAAACCAAGCAGCACTACTTTTATTTAAGTCGAACGGCTGAGGCAACTTTGAGCCGTTGTTAACCCTTGGCGGCGGATTCGAATTCAAGGATTTGAAACAAGCCGCCGCAATATGACCCCAACCAAAGCAGGCGGTTACTTAATTGCATTAAAACATTGCTTTCTAATGTGATTGGGGGACATGCACCTCGAGCAACGCACCCGGACCGGGACCATCGGCCAACGATGGCTTCTTGCAACGGCACCATGATTTGAAAAAATACGATGAAATTCTTCAGATTCAGGAATTTGAATCCTGCCAAAAACTGAGGGTCTTGGATCTTGGGCAATAGTCGAATGAGAAGCTGAATGAGAAACTGACTCAAAAATGGGATTTGCACCCAGAGGGACTGAATTTGCACCAGATAGAGGATTAGAATTTGCACCCAGAGGAACTGAATTTGCACCAGAAAGAGGGGGATTGGCAACTGCTTCAGCAAAAGATTTTTTAGAAGTAGCCACAATTCTAGAACGCGTTCCAGAGCGTTTCCCGGCAATGGACCAAGAAGCATCTTCTTCAAGAGTGTATTTCTGGAATTCACTTTGCCAATTAGGACCACCACCACCCCACAGATGAAAACATACTTTGAAGAACTTGCAATCAAAATAAATTAGTCGCCGGATGAAGAAGCCGACTAGCTTAGAGCTGACTGTGAATCTGAAAACTCGAGGAGCAAGCTGCCGAACTTTGAACTGAGAAGCATGTCCACCAATAGAGGCTTGGAGAAGAAAGCCCACTATTGATTCCGAAAGCCTGAACTTACAATGACCAAACGAGGCAACCAAGAGAAATCCCCCACTATCAGAAGCAGCAGTGATGGGCAGCTTGAGAGAAGACCAAACCAGCCTTTGAATGGCCAAATCAGAGACAAAAGAGAGCCCAGGCAACTCCATAGGAGAACTCATCAGCAGGGACAGCCAGAGCAGCAAAAGAACAAACACCCTAGGGGCACTGAAGAAACCCAGGGACGACTGCGGAGAACGTACCAGCGAGAGGCAAGAACTACTTGGAGAAGAGCCGGGACGAGGACAAAGCAGCACAGGGGACCCGGGGAAGGTCTGGGGAAGGGACGACCGGGAGGCCGGAGGCAGAGGAGAAGGGGGTGGCGGCGGCCGGCGGCCGCCGGAGGGGAGCGCTCTCCTTACCTGGGCTCCTTACCGAGAGGCTACCCAACGTGACTGGGTCCTCCCTTAGGCTCTTCGTTTGCTCTCTATGGCATCGGCATGCCGGCACATGGCACGGACCCGGGCTGCATTTTCAGCCCTCCTATGGGGATTTGGACAAAGAACAACTGGAAGCTGGTGCTGATGCTATGTCGCAAGTGGCTAAAGAGATGCTTGCAAGTCAAACTGATCGTGCAAACAGGCTGCTATTACAAGCCAATGAAGATCATGAAGAAGCTGATGACGAGTGAAGTGGAAGATGCCAGGGTGGCCTGAAGTTACCTGATCTGTACTGAGAAGACTGTTGTTTCTGGTTGCATATATGACATGACCATTTGATGACACAATTGTTGTACTGGAGAAATCTTTGGGATAGAACTTGGTGTAGAAACGTATTGCAGGGGCAATACACCGCACGCCCTGTAAGGGGGGGTGGCCTTTCATTATATAGCCAGGGAGGCTTAGAGTACAAGTTGTGCATGATTACAACATGTATACATCACGTATACTAGGAGTCAGCTATACATATCTAATATATCTATGTATATCTCTAATACCCGCCCTTAGTCGAAGCGGGAGACACTACACCACAACACCAAGATTAGAGATGGATGATCTGACGCTAAAAGCGGATATAGCGACAGACGATCTGACGCTAAAAACTTATAGCGACAGACTTCTGCTGCCGGAATAAGTCCTGCCGGTAAAACTCTTTAGCGTCAGACAGTACTTTTAGCGGCAGACGATCTGTTGCACTGAAAATCTTTAGCGACAGGCAGTCTGCAGCTACTCTTTAGCGACAGATAGTCTGCAGCTACTCTTTAGCGACAGATAGTCTGATATTATAAATTCTTTTAGCGACAGATGGTTCGCCAGGATCACCGAAATGACTATTAAAAAAATAATAGCCCTTTGACCACAATATAATTATAAAATACAATTAGCATCACTTTACAGATTTGAGATACAAATAAGTAAATTCATGGCCATCCAAACATTCATGGAGACATACATATGTGATCAGATTAGCCACTATAAACATGAAACATTGACTGATATCCAAAACAGGTGATTATCACCTAAATCAACTGAGTGGCAAGTCATCCACAAACTTGCTACCTTAGCACCATAGCAGCCCCTGAAACCAAAACCTGAGATACAAATAAGTAAATTCATGGCCATCCAAACATTCATGGAGACATACATATGTGATCAGATTAGCCACTATAAACATGAAACATTGACTGATATCCAAAACAGGTGATTATCACCTAAATCAACTGAGTGGCAAGTCATCCACAAACTTGCTACCTTAGCACCATAGCAGCCCCTGAAACCAAAACCTCCCACTCAATCAGTAACATGGTAACATATATCTATGTTCAGTTAAAGCTACTATGTTTCAGTATGATGCATAATTACAAAAGGATGAATCACTCGATTTTAGATGCATATAAACACTGCTTTCAAAAGAACATGGTTGTGCAAATGTCACAAAGTGTTTGTCTGGACTAATCACCTATTACTGGTGGACGAAAACTCTACCAGGTTGTCCAAACTGAGACTACATTTCAAAATTAAGTTAAGTGTATTTTGGCCTAACACTTGTAAGTAATGTATCATATAGATCAGATTGCAACTAGGCAAGATGACCATTTCAAAGTACAAATGTATCATATAGTCAGTCTTGTAGGCTGAGAGTGCAGCAGCATTCAAGATTTGGAAAGAGCACAAGTTTCAGATATACTACATGCATAGGGAAGGGAGTGTTCAGTAAATCCATATGACAAATGATCTCAATCATAAGCATGGAAAAAAAAGATAAGCATGGACAGCTGGTTAGAAAATTAAGACAGACTAATAAGCTAGAAAACTCCCAGGTAAACCAAAAAAATACCAAGTAACATTCATCTCATAGCAAATTTGAATTTACCAAAATCACAAGCTATCAATAGTACACATGCTGGTCTAATTTGTTCTATTATTAACATATTCACAAATCCGAACAGTAGCATACATGTTGGAATTTACCAAAAAAAATTTGCTCACAAAGTTTTTTCTCCACTATAGTTAAATAGTCATCTCTACTACAGCCAATGAGAAATAAACAATGAACCCAAAGTATGTCAGTATGGAACAGGATGAAGTCATCACTTCTCTAGTAGTAAAATTGTGTATTACTCAAGTTTGTAATCAGACAGGTGTAGACAAGCATTTACAACATGAAGCTACCAAAAAGACATGAAACTACATGAAGCACTAGCTGCAAGTCTGCAACATTTTGCCCACACTTTCGAGATTCAGAAATCAGCACTACAAAAGTTTCGGCAATAAAGTTTAGAAATCTACACTATAAATGTTTCTGCTACTCAAAGGTGGCCTCATCAATAGTTTCTCAGCTCAATTTTCAGTCATCAATAGTTGTTTCTCAGCATTATGGGCTCACACTTGCTTCCCAAACGAGTTCAAATAAACAATAAATAATTAAGTTCAGAATCAAGAGTAGCACTTACATGCTGTTGGTGGAGGCCAGTGTGGTACTCTAGAGTTTCTGCCCAAAAAGGGTATCATCATATACTGAAGCTACGTCCACATCCATACCATATGAAGAGAACACACAATTCAGAATCAAGGCACACCAACGAACACATATTACTGCAAAGCATTTGTCCAAATTGTGAACAGAACACACAATTCAGAAGTTTAATTGTTGTAGTTGTAACGCTACAGAATGAGGACCAGCAGCGGATCTGGGCTGCCGAGCCACCGGCTGGTCAGCAGCAGGGGTGGAAGCACCGGGAGTCGAGAGCACTGGACCGAGCCAAAGGATGGCCGGGTCCTGCTCCAAGCTGTCATCGTGCACCGGTCGTGGGGAAGACCGGCCGACAATGCCAACCGTAGGAGGTGGTGGAGGCGCCGGGAGTCGATCCTGCAACAGAAAATCAAGTAACTCCGTAGGCAGTTTGGCAGCCACAAACGAAAAGTGAGACTCATCAAAAACCACATGGCGGGACACGATCACTTTGCGAGTGGAGGGATCGAGGCATCGGTAACCCTTTTAGGATGAAGGGTAGCCGATGAAAACACATGCTGATGAGCGAGGAGCAAGTTTGTGACGTGTCGTGGCACTAAGATTAGGGTAGCAAAGGCAGCCAAAACTCCACAGTGAGGAAAAATCTGGCAGTTTGTGATTAAGGAGATGATAGGGAATATCATTAAGGATGTAGGAGGATGGACGCCTATTTAGAAGATAACAGCGGTGGCCAGGGCCTCCGCCCAATATTGCGGGGGCATAGCGGCATGAAGCTGGAGAGTGCGAGCAATATTGTTAAGGGTGCGGAGCATCCGTTCGGCCTTGCCATTCTGGGCTGACGTGTAAGGGCAAAAGGTGTGAAGAAGAATACCGCGACTATCAAGGGAAGTAGAAGTGGTTTTATTGAGGAACTCTGTGCTGTTGTCGGCCTGAAAACACTTGACAGGCAAGCTGAACTGGGTGTGAGCATAGGAAACAAAATTGACAAGATGAGTATGCACATCCGATTTATGCCGAAGAGGAAATGACCAGCAATAATGACTGTAATCATTCACAATCACAAGATAGTATTTAAAACCAAACACACTAAGAACTGGGGATGTCCAGACATCACAATGAACAATTTCGAAAGGAGCTGACGAACGAGTAGAAGAACTAGTGAATGGCAAGCGGGCATGTTTGCCAAGTTGACAAGCATGGCAAACAGCATGATCTACTTTATTACATGAAATAGCTGAAATTTTATTGAGACGAGCTAGGGCGGCAGGTGCAGGATGACCAAGACGAACCCTAATCGGTCCCGGACGCAGATACCATGTAGAAACGTATTGCAGGGGCAATACACCGCACGCCCTGTAAGGGCGGGGGGGGGGGTGGCCTTTCATTATATAGCCAGGGAGGCTTAGAGTACAAGTTGTGTACGATTACAACATGTATACATCACGTATACTAGGAGTCAGCTATACATATCTAATATATCTATGTATATCTCTAATACTTGGTGCATTTGCCATCGCTCATGCACGAAGAAGTTGGACATATAGGACCACAGGGACCATGTACCATGAATTTTGAAACAGCATCATAACCGACCCTATCAAGCAATGGATCAGGTAGTTGTGCTGATATGTAAGAATCAATCTTGTCAGGCGTACGGGGGCCATCAGATTTAAGCCATATGATGATGTGCACATGTGGCAAACCCTTTTTTTGGAACTCAATTGTGTAGACAACTGCATGTGGAAAAAAAAGGAATGGCAAATAATGAATGAACGTGATGCATACTCACAGCACGACCCAAAACTGAAGCCTTTTTTAATCTTGGAAAAAAACTATAGATCAATGTTGTGGTGATACCTCCAAGTGTAGGCCCAAAAAATGAATGCTTTGTTATGTCATCCATGAGCAGATTTAGTTTTATTTGGAAGACTCGATCAACAATGTCAGCCCGATCGGATGGGTGCTGGCCTGGTACAGGTGATAGAGCCTGTGTTATTTTGGCCAGGCAGCATTGCATGTAAAAGTGACAAACAGGTCTGGGCATCCAAACCGTCGACAAAGAGCCACACAATCTTGGTAATTTTGGTAGTACCACCGTGGACTTCCAATAAAAGACCCTGGCAAATAACACCTTTGGCCTGCATCGGAAGCCTCTGTCCGACCAGCACTAACTGCATGCTGTATAGATTTGTAGCTGACTGATCTATATTTGGCCTGGAATGATCTGTTTCTGAAATGGCTTAATCGGCCATCCTCGACGCAACAATAAGCGTCAACAATGTAGGCTTGGGTGAGTTTTTTGCCACGCAAAGGGGTGTTGAAGTCACCGATTCTATCATGCAATCTATATGTATAAAACTCTACCATAGTGACATTTTTCCGTTTAATCGCCCTTGACCGGCGAGTTCGACGGTATTGTAGCTTTTCATGGAAGCCATCCTCTCCATAGGGAAATAACAATGGATACTGCATTGCCATAAACTTACAGTGCGTTTCTTTGATCTTCTGCAAGTTAGATGCATGGTCCTGGACCACCAAGTCTCGGCCTTGGTCAGATAATCCAAGATCATTTATCACCAGCCCAACGACTTCTGCTGCAACAGGAGCACTATAGACATTACCATGCTGATTTGGAGAACTAAATATTTTGACAGGGCATCGATCATCCGTTTCAGTGAGTAGTCTGTCTCGAGCAATTCGGAAAACTCGGACGACTGGGTTGTGAGAATCGAGCATGGTGACCAAAGAAGCAGCAATAGCTTCGTTTGGCCGGAAAGTACCATTTTCATGTGAAGAAACAGCCATCCTGTTCCTCACCTCGTTTTGGGTATCATAGATATAGAGCTGACAGAATTCCGGCCTTTTGTCAGTAGGTGGCATTAGCGACCCTATTCGATGGCATAGCTGGCCACTAATTTTGAAGACATAAGGTCCTCGGCCATCGTTGATAGAGTTGATAACATGGACACCCATAGATGTCATAGCAAACATAGAATTGTAACATCTAATGCCATCAAAGAAGTGGTTGGACTAAGTAGTATTTCGCGAAGTCAAAAGGCCGAGCAAGGGCTCTGGCGGTGTTTTGTATGGAGGAAGCACAATGCTGCCACCTCTACAACACTTATTATAAATCGGCATATCTTGACTACCACGGCCACGGAGGCTTTCCTCTTTCCAAAAGAGAGCACCACAATGCGTGCACACATTATTTGGCCCTCCCAGTTGAAGAGAAGAGGAAACGGTCCCTATAATTTAAAGAGGAGACAAAGACATGAAGCTATAAGTAATTTGAGTCTATGAAAATGCGGACAGGTAGGCGCCTATGTGCAGGTGCAGGAACAATGGCTGTAAAGAATGCATTGTTGTCAATTTGGTCATCTATTACGGACAATGGTGTGAAGGCATATGGTATGCTGTTATGGACGAAAGGATGAAGCATTGATATGTAGCAACGGATCTAGCAGTGGATTTGGTGGCAGATGGGCGACAAATGTATCCTTGTTTGAATTAAACTACGTGCAAGGCCTCATGTGAAAGGGCCATCCTCTCTTAAGAGATGGAACATGACATGTGGCATGGTTACTTTGCGAAAGCAAATATGTTGGGAGAAGAATCTCACGTTTGTGTCAACCGAAGCACTGATAAGCAGGGTCTGTCGCAGCACTCGTCCGAGCAAGTAAAATTCGATGACGGGTAGATCTTGAAGCAGTTCCTCTGAAGTCTGCAAGGAGAGTGTCATCTGCCCTACGTCTGCGACGTCCTCTGGAAGTAATAGCTGGGTCTGGCGGTGTGGACGCTGAGCAAAAGGAAGAAACATATGAGTGTAATCGAATAACCATAGAGGACGATCGGGGACAAAGTCAACATGTCTAACCTGTCGTACATGCATGTTGGGCAGAAGTAGGGGGAATAGCATGAGAAGAGGTGCCATTACTGGAAGACGGCGCGCTGTCCTGAATCATCATATGACAACGATTAAGTGTGTCATGATGTGGTATTTGGGACCGTGATGGCGTGATGCTATTGCTTCATCAACCAATAGATCATCTGATGACCGGCGCTCACCTGCTGTAGAAGCAACAGATAGGTCTGGTGGCGTGATGCCATTACTGGAAGATGGCACACTGTCATGAATCATCATACGTCGACGCTTAAGTGTCTCACGATGGGATCTCTGGGACCGTGATGCTATTGCCTCATCGACCGGTAGATCATCTGATGGCTGATGCTGACCCACTGTAGAAACAACAAACAGGTCTGGTGGTGTGGATGCTGCAATAGAAAGGATGAAAACACATGAGTGTAGTGGAATAACCATGGAGGACAATGTACTTAACCATGCATGACATGTGTAGATGCATAGCTGGCAAAGGAGCTCAGGATAGCATGAGAAGATATGGCATTACTGGAAGGCAGCACGCTGTCAGGGATAAGCATACGACGACGCCTGAGCGTCTCACGATGTGGTCTCTGGGGCCGCGATGTTGTTGCTTGATGGGCCAATAGATCGTCTGATGGCTGCTGCCTCATTGTCCAGTAGGAAGGAAGCCTGGAATACAATTTAAGGAATTAAGGTATGTACCTAAACTGAACGCAAAAGATAAGCATGGTAATGGCCTAATGGGCTACAAAGTTCACAAAAAAATCCTTGATTAAGAACACAGTGCCTACAGAACGGAAACGAAGCGGAACGGTACGGAGGGAGGCATTGACATGTCTGCAGTAAAATGGACATGCTTGTACGACCGGTGAAAATGAGAACAGACGGGGAAAAGGGAAGCAAACCTGCTGCTGAGGGTGTAAGGCGGTGACGGTGGTGCAAGCACCGGTCACCGGAGGCGCGGCTCGGCCGCTGTCGCCTTGAGCGTGCTGCGAGGTGGAAGAGGAGCCGGTGCAGGAAGGAGCGAGGGTGAGAGCACCGGCGTCAGGGGGCCGAGGCGCTGCGTCCGAGGCAGGCGGAGGCGCGCCGTTCCTGCCCACGGTTGGTGACGCGGCTGCGCGATGGCGGCGCGGAGGCCCGGCACGGCGGCGCGCGGGCAGGGTAGGGCGCGGGCGGGGCTGCGCGTGGGCGTGTATGCGTCCGGCTCCGGCGGAGGCGTCAGGAGCGGCGGAGGCAGGGCCGGGCTCCGGCGGCAGACACGATGGGGGCGGCGGCGGATGGGCCAAGGTGCAGATGGAGGCGTATCTATAAAGATCTTTATTTTTGGTGATCTTAGCTACAGTAATACAGTGGATCTACAGTAACAGGTCCGCCCGACTCACGTTTCACTGCTCATCCACAACAACAGGTCTACTATTCCTTAACGGGCTCGTTACTGTTCTGAGACCCGTTACTGCTCACTGCTAACGGGTCGGATACTGTTTCGGTAACGGGTTTACTGATGCTTACCGGGTACATCACTGTTCCTCAGGCCCGACACTGTTTGCTAACGGGCCAATGGCTGTTCCTTCATGGATCCGTTACTGTTCATCTTAGTTTTTTTTTTGCCGCTACGGCCCGCGCGTAGCGCGGGCCCCCCTCTAGTTTTTTTGTTTCCCCAAATGCGGAGCTGCCTCGGGCTCTGTTCGAGGAGACGGGCAGGTAGGATTGGTGGTAGCGTGGGCACGGGAGTCGGATGACACGGCATGCATCCAGCCGGCGCAGAGAGCATCGGACGGGCAGGAGCGGCTGACTGTGTATGAGCAGTGATCTGTGAGAAATCAATGCGGGATGGGCTGTGGATCCACAGTAAATATTTCATTGAAAATAAAGATCTTCGAAAATAAAGATCTTTATAGATATAGATATTTAGAGCTTGTGAAAATATCTCTAGATGCTTTAAAAAGTAGATTTTGCACTAGGATAATGGAAAAGATATTCAAAAAATCTTAAAACATTCTAATTGATCTATAAATATGATCTACAAACATTCAAAATCTTAAAACATTCTAATTGATCTATAAATATGATCTATAGACATTCAAAATAGTTTAAGATTTTTACGAATTGGTTTGCTACTTTTTTAATTTAATTGAATTTTATTTGAGTCTATCCCCTGAAAAGATCGAGAATGGTGCCAAACTTACGCAGGGTTTCTTACGCCCTAGGAGATAAATTTTGTGGAGGTCGACCTAAAATTCTAGTTTTTTCAATCTATAATTCACTATATTTTGTCTCACTCGGCATAGAGAAAATTATAATAATACAAATAATTATAAAAAAAACTCTAAGATCTTGTGTGGGACCATAATTTGGGTGTAAATGACTGCCAAAAAATTTGAAGCCATTTGGACATAGGTAAAGTCTACATGCTTCATAAAGGTATATGGAACCTTACATCGAACCATGACTATCTACTTAGGTTCTCAGGGATTCTGTGATCTATGTGCATTCCGGTGTCGTATTGGCCTCAAACTTTTTCTCAGGCTTGCACATGCCACATATGAAGCAGGCACCATGTTTGAGATTTTTCTGAATTGGTTTGCTACTTTTTCAATTTAATTGAATTTTCGCACGACTTCACCAAGTAATTATAGGTTCTACTGAGTCTACCCCTAAAAAGATCCGGAATGGTACCAAACTTCTACACAAGGTATCATGTGCCCTAGGGATCATAATGTTGTGGAGGTAGAAGAAATAATCTTTGGGGTCCAAGATGTAATGCACCCATATTTGTCTCATTCACCACAGATAAAAATATAATAAATAAAAAATGACTGGAAAAACCTAATATCTTGTGTGGGGACTTAGTTTTGGTATTAGTGCTTAAAAAATTGAAGCCAATTTGACTTAGGAATACATAATTTTCTATTTATTCAAATTATGAAAGTTTTTAAAAAAATATATATCACCGTCGACTTGAAATACAAACCGACAATGATGATTATTACTCTTTAGCCGGGTTGAAATATAAACCCGGCGGTGATAATAGAAAAAAGAAAAAAGATAAAAAATTGGCCCGACAGAGACTCGAGGCCGGGTCTTTGGTGTCAAAGTGGGCGGCATTAACCGCTGCGCTAGGATAGGATTAGTGATAGGTTTAGTTTTGTTGTTTATTTATTTAGTTACTAGGTCACATTTCATAAATAAAACTAAAATGAAAAATAAAATATTTACAAGAAATATTTAAGAAAACTAAAAAACTTTGAAGGAAACTAAAAAATAAAAGATTTCTAAAAGAAAACTAAAATTTTAAATAGTTTGAAAATAAAATAAAAATATAAAACTAAAATGAAAAAAAATTTGGCGGGGCCGGGGTTCGAGCGCGTGTCGCGGGGGTGAGAGTGCGCGGCCTTAGCCGCTGGAATAGAGTGGGATATTCGTTAGAATTGGGAAAACCAACCTACTTAACCCGTGTGGGCCAACCCTCATCACTGCTGGGGCAGCCCCGCTTCAGCACCCTCATCACTGCTGGGGCAGCCCCGCTTCAGCAGTGATGTGGTCTATCACTGTCGGTGCGGGGTTGGCCCCGGCAGTGATAAGGGGGTGGTATATAAGCCAGTGGCGCGGGGTAGTGAAAATTTCACTCAATTGAATCCCCGCGTGCAACATCCCCTTCTTCCCCCACGCTTTGTCCTCCACGCCGGCGACCCTCGTACCACCGTCCGCCGCCGCCGAGCACCACCGCCGCCTGCGCCTACACCCTCCGCACCACCGTCCGCGACCCTGCTCCTCCGCCGTCGGCCGCACAACCTGTTGAAGCAAAATGTGACCACCCTGCGTCTCACACACAGCAAGCCGGAAAGCCTAGCTTCAATCGGGTGCCCGGGCGTCTGAATCCGGTGGCGTGCCAGTCGATTTGACCTGAAAATCGACAAGGGATAAAACAGTAAGATCATAAGCTGGAACGTCTTTGGGTGAGACCAGACAGTTCCATCTTTACGGCCCTTGAAGCCACTTACGACGACACATAGCTATGGAAGCTATCGCAACGGATGCGGTTCATTCGGCTAAAGTAACATAACCGATGTAAACAGAACAAACTAGCCGAATACGGTAAATGAAGACATGTTTGAACAAGATTAAATCATTAAAGCATATCAAACTACATCTCATGTTTAAAGCATCATCAAGCACTAAAAATTAAGAATAAGTAACTTATAAATATAAATCGACTAAACAACACATGCATAGGCTACTCCAACTAGTCTCGCGCGCACGTCTAGCCTTCGTAAACCCGTCGAGCATAAACTCAAGCAAGCTAATCCACCGCATGATACCACTCACTATGAATTTACACCACTCCTTGCTACTAGATCAATCCACCGCATGATACAATCTAGCAATAAAGAGCTAAAAGCACATAATTATCTAACGGATCTATAGATACTTGCTACATGTATAAGCATAACCGTATCGGCAAGATTGCCGAATCGGGGTCCATGAAGAAGGAACAAACAAGTAACATATAGAGGAGCCTATCGATTAAACCGATCTCTAGTCCACTTGGATGACTAGTTCTAGAGTAACCCAAAGACACTGCATCTGCGCCGCACGGTACCCGGTCTGTCAAGGCTTATCTACACATAACGTGAATGAACCCACAACACGTGACAATCTAGATCGATCTAATTCGGCTATATGAGCTTGATCTATTCGATATTGGTAAGCATGAAAGAAAACGATCAACAAGCCGAAAGAGTATCAATCTAGATTGGGCAAAAGAGTGTTGCAAATAATTAAACATTAAACAAAGCAAGCAACACGTGATAACTTAATGAATCTATTAGATCATGCCAAATCTAAAAGAGCCGATAACTATCTTTACTCATGTCTTAATCCGCCGCACGATACAAGGCACAAGCAAAAACTTCCCATCATTAAGCTTAAATCCGCCGCACGATACTAAGCAAAACGGATGAGACTACTTGCATCACATCTAAATCCGCCGCACGATACTAAACATGATAGCAAGGTTGCCGGGACTTACGGAGGTCGACGGATCGATTGGCCCTCTCGAAGAACTCGACGACACGACTAAAGGACTCGAAGGGTGGCGCGTAGCCGGTTGTATTGATTTGGTTGTGAACCCCTATTACAATGGTCGAGGTTTATATTTATACCCTGGACAAAACATGAGTCCTAAGCACTTACGAACTATCTAACCAAAATTGGAAAGACAAAGACACGCTAACTCTATCCATAATCGAGTCCTTGATCATCACGACTCCTTCCCTTTTCGATCGACTTCCTTTTTCCTTTCTCCGCCTTCAAATAAAGCGATTGCCGATCGCTTGGCCATTTACCGAACACATGGAAATTAGCCGGCCGCATATGCACTTGCCGAATTCCTCTCTGCCGTCTCGGGTCCACTGTCATATTCCCGACCAAATTCGGTGTTAACACATGCCCCCTCAATTTCGAGATAAAAGGATTTTATTTCGAAATTGATCTGTCAGCCGCCTTTCATCTAGGTCAGCACCGCAACACCGCAGCCGCCACTTGAGATCTGCGCTCGTTGTTGACTTCAATGGCGACGAGACTTCAACCGGCTCCATCATGGCGACGGAACTCAAGAGGAGTTTCTAGAGGTAACCCTACTTGCTTTACCCATTCGGCAATTCTTTACGAATCAATTTCCGGATGCACCTTTTGATCCATTTGCTTCAATTTCTTCTTAAAGGAAATGAAGAATGAGATCTTGATCTCCAATCTTGCGTGTCTGGATCATTTTTTCTTGGTCCGCGGGGAGACCCCAATCCAAGGAATTTATTGAAAAGGAAACCCCGAGGATCCCCTTTAAGTCTAGGATTTCTCCCCCAAACAGATGGCCGAATACTTTCAAAACATGGCCCTTCCTTCAATCACGGGATGGCGTGATTGGTACCGTAGGATGCGATCCGGAGCGGTGATTTTTGGGAATCCCAAGATATTCGCATTGTCACGGAGCTTTCTTTAGCCGAAATGCCTAGGAATGACTCCCTCTGACAGTGCTTCCCACTTCGGTCCGACGCCATCAATGCGTTCATCTTCGGTCATGGCCCAATGTCGATCACTCTCTCGAGACATTTTTATGATGACTGGTTTAAACATTACCAAGCCAACATACCCATTCAAATACAAAAGCACCAGCTCACGAAGCGCGATCAAATCGGGGAGGAGGCCGGGCCAAGTATGTCCAGGCTTATGCTTCAACTGGCCCGTGTCGATAAAGAGTATAGGGCATTCATGAACATGTGGTTATGCGATTCATTTTAAAATGGCAAGTCCAATGAGCCCACTCTGAATCACATAGTGATGGTCAAGAATTGGCTACGAGCAAGCCGATTCCTTTAGGCAAATATCTGCTGGGAGCTTTCTACCACATGATGCACCCAGTTATCTTGTCCGGATGAGGAATCGGGTGAAATCTCTGTGTCAATGGACCATGGTGGCTTCTCCGATGTGGTTGCAACTATACATGCATCGGATTGTCTCAGTAGATCTCCACAATGCGAACTTTCCTTCAATCAATTATCTTTGAAGGTGAAGACCCCGGATACAAATCTTGTCGGACATATGGAGAGGCTGCATCTTCAATCATTATTGACTTAGACTGGGTCATCTTTTCAAGATCTTCTACAAGGGATTCAACCATATGATCTGGTTTCCCTACGGGGAGAATGAAAATTTAACTCTCCCCTGATTCAGGCTATGAGTTGGGCTGCATAGATGATGATTCCGGGGACATTTTCAATGCTTTCATCAAGCCACGTGTTTCTGCCCAATGAGAATTTCACCATGGTCGGTTGATAAGCTCAACTTATGAATTTTATAATCCAAACATGGTTGCCGGACAGTTTGGACTTGGTCAGCTTGCCCCCAAGGCCATATTTCTCGAGCATCATCGGACCCGGGGAGACAACTGCTGAATATAACCGAGGCCAACAAAGTCTTCAATCTTGGATGCAAGCTTCCAACATATGAGCCCAATCCTCTCGGTGATAATTGAAGCTACTCATTCCTCCTTCAACCTCTCGGTGGCAAGAATGGCATTCTCATATCTTGAGCACAAGTTCACCCTTTATGCCAAGTCTTGATGCCTTCATTTTCTTCGATGATGAGGTACACACTCACGGCCACCTTTTACTTCATATCTACGTTCGTTTCTAAAACATCTTTGAACGGGACATTGCTCCTCCAAGTCCTCCCGGAGGTTCAATATTGGCAACCCGGCCCCGTTCTTCCTTTGGGGCATGATGCTCCAAGTCGACGGTGTTCAACAAGATACTGCGACGATACGGTGCTCTGAAAGATCTCAAAAGAAAAACTCCTTCCTCCCCTATCAAGGACACCGCAATTCCCAAGAAAACAAGATCTAAGAAAGCTAAACCACTCCCTCGGGTATGAATGTTTTTTGATCCTTTATTTTCCATCGCAAGTGTGTTTTACACTTATCATTTTCTTTCAACATGTGCGAGGCCAACCCTCAAAGTCCCGATAGGGTAGTGATCTTGGACAACTCTCCTGGAGCCTCCATTGGTCAAGCAAATAATGAGCTCACCAATGATCTTGATATGCATCGAGCGCGAGACGATCAAGTAGGTGAACAAGGAGATATAGCGAAGAAATTCCCTCTCATCGGGTTGATGAACAAACAGTGATCGGGGAGAAGTAGCGAGAGAAAAATCCCTCTCACCCAGTTACAGATTTAACTCCTTCGGCAATCCAAGATGCATCAACAAGCCATGACACCGCTATCTCCGGCGGCAAGCGCACTAGTCACTCGAGTCTTGATGCTACCCGGGATGCCATTGATCGAGGCTTTTGCCGAGGAGGTATTATTTTACTCCACTTGATTATTTTTACTTCCAACTGAGTCATTCGGTTAAATTACCTTCCTTGTTCATCAACGGACACCGCTCACCCTCAAGCCGCCTTTTCCTTATCATTTTGAAGAGTATCTTTGGGACAAAGACGATGAAGTTTCTTCCAACCAGCCGAGCTGTCATCGTGAGAGTCAAGCCAAGCTAAAGGATATAATCTCATTTCGAAAAAGGATATTGTTGCTTTGGCCCAAGACTCGACAAAATAAGGGAAATAGCGAGCTTATTGATCAAGAGCTTCCTTCCAATCTCAAGGCCGCCATAGACGCTTTATCACACCTTGATGATCACTTTGCTTTGCTATCAAGAGAGCACACAAGAATATGTCCATCAAAGTTGATCTCGGAGAAAAGAAAAATGGCCAAGGAACAAAGAAGGCCAAGGAGCTCTATTCTAGCATCAAGTCAACGAGCACCTCTTGAGCACCTTAAAACCGGAGCGGGTCATGAGAGAAGAAAAAGCCAAACTTGAAGCTCAATTGGCTCAACGAATGCCAATATTCAGTCTCATGAAACTAAGCTCGCAAATCTGCCATCTCTTGATTCGGCTAAATCCAAAATACAATCAGTCATTAAGGAGACGCGGCAAATCAAAAGCAAACCGTCCAATATCCAAGATTCTCAAGAAGAGGACCAAAAAGCTCTTGATGAGGCCAACCGAATCAAGATTGATGCTCTTGCTGTTATCAATTCTTTCTTAAATGTATAGATGCTTGGCTTGTACTTGAAAATGTAGACACTTAGGCTTGGCCTTGTCATACTTGAAAACAATTTCTTTTCTCTTGAAAAGTAGATAATCTTTATCTTTTTTCTCTTTCTTCTCTGCTTCTGTTACCATTCGGCTCTTCCAATTACAACTGTACTCATAGACGCGTATATCAGCCGAACGTAACTATTGTCGCTTCAAGCGTTCACTTTAGCCGAATAACTTTCATCGCTATTTAGCCGACCGAGCGTATGGTAACCCGAATCGCCGAGTGATGGGCTCGGCCCAACTCAACATCGGCCCATAAACGTGGAAACCCTACTCGTCGCTTGGCTTTCCCACAGGTCTCCACGGCTCCCACGCTCATAAATAGGACCGGTCGGCTCCCACCATCATCACATCAAACACAAGCGGTTGCTATCTTCTTCAATCTCTTCCACTTCCTCCTTGCCTTCAAGCCCAAAAACCCCCACCATCACCAATGGCGAGCGGCGGAGATCGTAATAAGCGTCCTGCCCAGGACGAGGCGGAGGGTAGCAGCAACCGGCGCCGGCTGTGAGATCTCCAATCCCTTGAGTTGTGCTATTCGATAGTCTTTACCTCATGGTCAGAAAAGCTGTGTTGTGATTCAACATAGTGTCTCCTACAGCTTTGTAGATGGCTCCAACTACCCTCTGCATCTCCTCCTCGTCAGTAACATCGGATCGACCAGAGAAGAACTCGTGGCGTGCTTGCTTGATCATCACTCTGCCACTCTTGTTCTTGGAAAAGGACATCGACATTTCGCTGAAATTGTTCCATTGCTTGCTCCACCATCGGCGTTGCTGCGGCGGGCTCGTCCATGGTCACGTTCGAACGTGATCGTTGTCAATTTCCGATCCCATCTTATATTGAGAAGTTGTCCCACCGGGCGTGCTAAAAAAGTGTGTTGACGCAAAATGTGACCACCACTGCGTCTCACACACAAGAAGCCGGAAAGCCTAGCTTCAATCGGGTGCCCGGCGTTCGAATCCGGTGGCGTGCCGGTCGATTTGACCTGAAAATCGACAAGGGATAAAACAAGTAAGATCATAAGCGGAACGTCTTTGGGTGAGACCAGATAGTTCCATCTTTACGGCCCCGGGTTACTTACGACGACACATAGCTATGGAAGCTATCTCGCCAACGGGATGCAGTTCATTCGGCTAAAGTAACATAACCGATGTAAACAGAACAAACTAGCCGAATACAAAATGAAGACATGTTTGAACAAGATTAAATCATTAAAGCATATCAAACTACATCTCATGTTTAAAGCATCATCAAGCACTAAAAATTAAGAATAAGTAACTTATAAATATAAATCGACTAAACAACACATGCATAGGCTACTCCAACTAGTCTCACGCACGTCCTAGCCTTCGTAAACCCGTCGAGCATAAACTCAAGCAAGCTAATCCACCGCATGATACCACTCACTATGAATTTACACCACTCCTTGCTACTAGATCAATCCACCGCATGATACAATCTAGCAATAAAGAGCTAAAAGCACATAATTATCTAACAGATCTATAGATACTTGCTACATGTATAAGCATAACCGTATCGGCAAGATTGCCGAATCGGGGTCCATGAAGAAGGAACAAACAAGTAACATATAGAGGAGCCTATCGAGATTAAACCGATCTCTAGTCCACCGGATGACTAGTTCTAGAGTAACCCAAAGACTCGCATCCGCCGCACGGTACCCGGTCTGTCAAGGCTTATCTACACATAACGTGAATGAACCCACAACACGTGACAATCTAGATCGATCTAATTCGGCTATATGAGCTTGATCTATTCGATATTGGTAAGCATGAAAGAAAACGATCAACAAGCCGAAAGAGTATCAATCTAGATTGGGCAAAAGAGTGTTGCAAATAATTAAACATTAAACAAAGCAAGCAACACGTGATAACTTAATGAATCTATTAGATCATGCCAAATCTAAAAGAGCCGATAACTATCTTTACTCATGTCTTAATCCGCCGCACGATACAAGGCACAAGCAAAAACTTCCCATCATTAAGCTTAAATCCGCCGCACGATACTAAGCAAAACGGATGAGACTACTTGCATCACATCTAAATCCGCCGCACGATACTAAACATGATAGCAAGGTTGCGGGACTTACGGAGGTCGACGGATCGATTGGCCCTCTCGAAGAACTCGACGACACGACTAAAGGACTCGAAGGGTGGCGCGTAGCGGTTGTATTGATTTGGTTGTGAACCCCTATTACAATGGTCGAGGGTTTATATTTATACCCTGGACAAAACATGAGTCCTAAGCACTTACGAACTATCTAACCAAAATTGGAAAGACAAAGACACGCTAACTCTATCCATAATCGGAGTCCTTGATCATCACGACTCCTTCCCTTTTCGATCAGCTTCCTTTTTCCTTTCTCCGCCTTCAAATAAAGCAGTTGCCGATCGCTTGGCCATTTACCGAACACATGGAAATTAGCCGACCGCATATGCACTTGCCGAATTCCTCTCTCTGCCGTCTGCGGGTCCACCTGTCATATTCCTGACCAAATTCTGGTGTTAACACAACCCGCGGTCCCATTCCCCACCGGGGCCACCGTCATCTCCGGCGCCACCGCCACCTCCGGCGCCACCGCTGTGACGCGGCTCAACACCACCCGGTCCTCCACGCCACCGTCCCACGCCTGGAAGAACCCCTCCTGTGCTTCTTCCTCGACGCCGTCAAGCCAACACCTAAGGAGCGCGCTGACGCGGCACCCCCTCGAACTCGGTGAGCGCCTCCCTCTCACTGCCCACGAGGTGTTCGATGGAATGCCTCCCCACTCTCAGTGCTGAATGCTGCTGACTCGTGAATGAATTTATGCATAGTTGTAATTTAGGTTAGTTGTAATTTGTGCATTGAAGTTTACTAGTAAAAAAATGTTAGATGAAAGTAGAAGAATAAAGTCTTAGTGGTTGAAAATGAAAGCATCTATATGTTTGATCGATTTGAATTTTGATATATTAACTTAGGTGAGAGCAGAGATGACTGGACTTGGTCTCCCTCAACCAGAAAGCTTAGGTTTCAGCGGGTATGTTAGTTGGATGGGTTTTGTTCCAGTGCGACCGAGGGGTGATGTACCATGGAATCATCCATCCATAGTAAGCAACTCTATATATATGTTTCTAGTAAATTAATGTATTTCTTATATGTGTAGTTCATATGTGATTCTACTTATATGTACCATAGGTAATTAACCCAGTCATTTGGCTCAAAGAGACATTGTCCTATTTCGGGGTTGAGGATGTGGATGTTCGGACATATCTTGTAGAAAATGGCCCCCCCTGCACGACTCCAATATCAAATTCACTTTTCCATTGCTCTCGATCGTGGTCGTGGTCGCAACGTTCTACAAATCTCAGAGGCTAGAGTGAAGGCACTGGAGCAGGCAGTTGCAGAAAAATATGCTATCCAAGCATGTACGACTAGGCTCAAGAGTATCGGGATCACCCTCCCTACTCTATATTCCATGAAGATCCAAGCTATAGATCATGACATGAGTGATGATGTTGAGGGCCTGTGTGCACAGATTGCTCAGGACAATCAAAATGATATGGTAAAGTCTAAGTCAAACTCATAGCTTATATCTACATTTGTTGTTATATATATGTTGTTAAGCTTGGTTCTAATAACCCTATTTTCTCCCAACACTCATGTAGGTATAGGAGTATGACATGACATATGCAGGGTGCAGTTTTAAAGCAATTCTAAACCAGACAATGCATGTATTGGGTTATGTGTGGAGATATGCTCATGAAGACCCAATACTGACTATAGAAGGATTCCAGGTAAAGATCCTAGGGACCAAGAAGGGAGCCCCACCGACTGCTCGACTGACGTTACAAGTTGTGAGTAGACCTTGCCATTGGAGTTGTGAGGCAACCAAGAGTGCACTCTTCAATACGTTGTGCTTTATCAGTAACATTATTGTTGGAGACGGCATCGGTGACCTAGACTTCACCCAATACAGAATCCGACAAAGCCAGCTGTTTCACCCACTTTAGGGAGTACTTCGGGACTCGATCTTGTGTAATATAATGACTTGTTTTAAATTATTAGTTTCGTTTGTATGAACTTTGAATGGATGATCATTGTAATATATAAGCTCTAAATTAGTTTCTTTTAATATGCTTGTACAATGCTGAATAGAATGAGACCGTAAAAGAAAAGAAAAAATAATAAAAAGAACAAAATATATTATAAAATAAAAATCAAAATAACAAAATACCAACGTGACATCATTGCCGGCTAGCACAATCTAGCAGTGATGACAAAAAATAACACTGCCGGCCTAAAACTCCAACCGGCAGTGTAGGATGATCTAAAACTGCCGGTTTGGACTATCAACCGACAATGTTGGTGTCCAAGAACACTGCCGGGTTGTGTCTCAAGCCGGCAGTGTTTATGGCCCATCACTGCTGGTGCTTCAGAACCGGCAGTGATGTGAACCCCACAACACTGCCGGTACGTCACTGCCAGGTGAAAATCCGGCAGTGATGGGGGTTTGACACCGGCAATGCTGTGGGCGACTGCAGTAGTGAAAGCCAGAACGACTTGTAATTTGGAGACTTGTAATTTGAAAATGGGAACAGAATGAAGAAGTATATATCATCTCTCTAACTGCTGCTGTCGTGCTCATACATTATAGTTCTTGTGGATATATTCTATATAATCTATGTGAATTCTAGAGTACCTCAACGAACAACCTGTCAATTCAAACTCACGGAATTCAAGAGTACCTGCCGTGTTCTCTAGGTCAACCAAATTCAAGAGTTGTGAGTCCTATTGTTTATGTCAGAAATATACGGCGGAGAATTTTTTTCATATTTTATCGAACCCACTAGTGCTTTGTTAGTCATACTCATAGAGTCCATATATACTGCCAAGTTAAAAACATACCGTGCTACAATCAGCGTCAATAGTACAACGGATTATATTCCATGGCTACGTGCGCTGTTAGGGTGGCTGCATTTGATTAAGATTCGAGCGCTTTCCTAACCTTTTGAGTACCCGATGCAAATTCGGTAATGATATTTCCTCATCGTGCATTTGTGCTGAGTGTGAGGTTCTACACAAGATGCTGAGAAATTAGCACCACACTCATCTGCACAGCAGCTACCGAACATATCTTGGACAGCATCATACAAAGCTCAGAAAAAGTTGCAAGAGCTAGCTGATCAGAGCACTGCAGCTCTGTCACTGATTGCTGTCGATCACTGCGCATCAGCATCTGCAGAGTCCCTCAAGAACACTCCTCTTGCTAGCTACGAGCCCTATAAATGGAGACCATACCAAGCTCAGAGAAAATATAGGGCAATCTAGCTAGAAATCAGCATCGATTAGTGAAGTCGTTGAATCACTACCATACATCCAAAGGAGGAAAGGAAAGCATCAAAAATGTTCCGTGGCAGCCTTAGGGCAACCTCGAGCAACGAGTTGCCGATCGAGAGTGTGGTGAGGGTGAAGAAGGTGGACAGGATCGAAGCCAACAACCTCGCTACCAAGCCGTCGCAAACTACAACGGCCAAGGTGACCAGGAGCCTGACCATCAGCGTTGTCCGTGTCGGGGACGTGGATGAAATGCCCGACAGCTTTGTCTCGGTGCCTATTGCGCATAGCTAATCAGTGACTGCCCCTGTCATACATGTAATGCTCAGTTCTGTCAGGAAAAGCTGGTAATACTAACATGTATGTGTATGTGTGTTGTCAGGAAAATAGTGGCATAACCAGGCGCGCCAACCATACATACGTGTTACTACTGGGTGTGGGTGTGGGTGTGTGTGTTTCTTTAAGCAGTCCATCGGTGAGCTTCTTGTTGTATAAATAAACTTGTGCAACTCTTTTGCTCGCTCACTTATCGAGTTCGATCACTGCAACTGTTTTCTCTCTGAATTCAGTGAATAAGCACTAGACAAATAACTAGAATATACTCTTCACCCTTACTCTGTTCTTCTATAACATGTGCAGCCACAAGCAAGCTTAGCAAAATAGAGAATTCAGACAATAATTACATGTGTGAGTGTAATAGCATAGAATTAAGACTGCAAAGTTAAAAAAAAATTATTAGTTGTTATATACTCGTAAGTCGTAATACATGCATGACTAGAGTTCACTTTTAGTATCTTCTTTTTGTATTTATAAGAAATCATGCAAAGCCATGATCTGCAGACCATCCAACAACCACCGGTAGTTTCCTAGGAACAATCAACCATAGACAGCAGAAGTATTCTTGCGCCACGGAATTCAACCATCATGGGGATATTTCCTAAAGCCAATCTGTCGAAGATTATATCTGCATACAAAAAGGGCATCTCTCTTCCTACAAAATGGCTACTACCTAGGCTATCCACTATGTGTTGTATAGTGTTTCCCTTGGTTAATTTTGGAGAGGTAGGCTAGACTGATGCGAGTAAGGATCTTGCATTCTGGAGTCTAGAACGTACCTGATGCTTCACAATGCCCTCCAATCAATCCTTACGTTTTACCGAGACAAGAGACAACAAGACTCATATGTAAGGGCGTGACTCCTGATGTAATAGCAGAGTGAATTACATGACTAGCTACGAGAGAACCCTCATAGCATAAGTTATAAACCACCAAGAAAGTAGTGAGTAACCTGGAACAAACACAAACTAACAGCAAGAAAATGAGAGGGGGACCCTCCCCAAACAACCCGAGCAACTGAACCTAATACAGGAACAATTCAACCCAATGGTAGCCAACAGTGTAGTGAAGCTGTAGCGGCGGAGAGGACGACAATAGCGGCAAAGCATCCGCCAGAGACGACAACCATCAACGTGGCAAAGCATCCGCAGATGGGGCGACGACCGTGGCAAAGCATCCGCGGATGGGGCGACGACTGCGGCAAAGCATCCGCGGATGGGCCAACACACTCCCAGCAACAAGCCTGCATGAGAGGGGGCTATAGCAAGCAACATCAGCGGCAAAGTATCCGCCCAAGCAACATGATAGCAAAGCATCCGTCGAAGAACCACGGCGGCCAAGCATCCGTCGGAACTGCCCAACGACCATCAACGCGGCAAAGCATCCACGGATGGGTGGGTGGGGGGGAGGGGAGGTGCATCACACTCAGTGGCGGAGCGCCCGGTAGGGCAAGGTAGGGCGCTCGCCATACCTTGCTTCACCACGGATCGCCACCTGAATCGCTTCATCGGAGCCTGAGACACGGAGTCGCGGGCGTTGGCGCTGATTCGCTGAGTAAAAAAGGCTGGCATGCAACGCACTTGACTCGGGGTACAAACGATGGATGAAGTCATGAATTTGTTTGGCCTTGGACCTAGCTTGGATAGTATGCCGCCCATACGAGCTTTCCGGACTGCCATAGACTACGGCACTGTGACAACATACGTTGCAGCTTGTATTGCATGGTAATTTGTTTTCCCGGCGCCTCACACAAGCACGCCGCATATGCAGAGACGCTTTGTCTTGGGAACTTTTTCTCACTACCGGAATGGCTCTTTTCCCTTTTGCCATCGGCAAATGGTTTGCCGATGGCAATCTGACGTGGCCATCGGCAAACCACCATCGGCAAAGATTTCATCGGCAAAGCCGAGTTTGCCGATGGCCACTGACATTGCCATCGGCAAATCTTTGCCGATGGCCACGCGTGCCATCGGCAAAGCCGCCACGTCGGCCCGACGCGCGCCGTCGGCGGCGATGGCTTTGCCGATGGCTGACGTGGACGGGGCCATCGGCAAACCTATTTTTCTATTTTTTTTTGAAAAATTTGCCGATGGCCAAGGCCATCGGCAAAAAAATTTAAAAAAAATAAAATTTGGTTTGCCGATCACTCGCAGGACTCCCCTTATTCGTGACGCGTCTAACTCCTTATTCGTGACGCGGGTTTCTTGAGGGGCAGTGGGCGACTCCTACTCGGTGACGCGTTACGTTTACCTGCGTCACGATAACGTATGAGTGACGCGTTTTAGTTTTATGTCACTAATTAAGACATCACAGATAAGCATTTCTGGCATAGTGGATGGCCTTGGCCATCGGCAAAGTTATGGCAAGTTTGCCGATGGCCAGAGCCATCGGCAAACCTGGGGATTTCCTGAAGCATAATCTTAGCCATCGGCAAACCTGGAAATTTTTTTTATTTTTTTCTATTTTCTTTCCATTTACATTACATTTTAGCACATGCATCACATATATATCAATTAACCCACATATATAGCATATAATCCACATATATAGCAACGAAATACGGTTTTAAGCATCGATACATGTCCATCGGAATCCAAACATATCCGGGTCACAAGCAAAAGAGTCATACATGTCACAAGTCATCCATACATGTCTCACAAGCTACAAGGCTAAACCTAACTAGTGGCGCCGTCCCCTTGGGTCCCCGAGCCCCCAGCGGATCCTCCCACGCGAGGCCAACTCGGCTGCCCTGGGCCGCGGCTTGCCCGTGGCCGACGTCTTTGCGGAGGGAGCACGGCGGGACGGAGTGCCCCGGGTGTGGAGGGAAGGCGGCGAGGCCCGGAGTGCGGGTGCTGCGGCCACGAGTACCCCTGCGGCGGTGGAGGACCCCGGTGCGTCGCGTGGGGAAGCTGCACGGTGCGGTCTTTGTGGGAAAGCTCGACCTTGTGGAGAAGCTCCTGGTGGGCTTGGAGTCGGGTTCGAACCCGCCGACGGTGCCACACAAAGAACAAGTGATGTAATTAGTACAACTCCCCGCAAAATTTCGCGCACCTCCACGCACGGGAGGTTCCAAAACTTGTAAAAAACATGGCACGAAGGCCAAACATGGACACGAAGGCCAAACATGGGCACGAAGGCCAAACAGGGCACGAAGGCCAAACATGGCACGAAGGCCAAACATGGGCACGAAGGCCAACTGACGCGACAAGCTAAAGCGAGAGGCAATGTACTCACCCGACCAAGTCCAGGAAGAGGCAGTGCACCAGGCAGTGGAAGTACCGGTGGTGGAGCGTAGATCGAGGCAGGAGGCGCCTCCATTCCCGGGATCTGGGCCGCGAAGTGTCCTAACACTGAGGCCAACTGACGCTGGTAGTGCGCCGTCAGTGCCACCACCTGCTCCTGATGGGCCCGATCCTGCGCCGCCATCCTCGCCTCAATCCTCGCCTCAATGGCCGCCTCCCGCTCCTCCTCCCTGGCCCTCATGTCCTCGATCGTGGCCTGCAATATTACACCAGCACGATTGATGTTATTTGAAGGCAAGCTACATCATGAAGGCAGGCTATATCATGAAACTCCACTTACACGAAGGCTGGCGATCACTGCGCGCGCTTTCTCTGCTGCCGAGGCGCTATGGGGATCTGCGATCCGCCCCACTTTCTGGTCTCTCCTGCGGATCTCGGTCGGCGTCTCAACGGAGGACGGGTCGATGGCGGCTGTGGCCAAGTAGTACGGCCGTGCTTTGCTTCCTCCTCCAACCCTCTGCAGGAGGTCAGTGTCCAGGGGCTCGGTGGCGGGGTCGTAGGTGTTGCCATGTTTCGCTCGAGCTGCGGCGGTGTACTTGGTGAGCTTGTCGTAGACCGTCGGGCTGGTGTACTTCTCTGGCCCGTGCGACGAGCTGTACATGGTGGTGGGCGCTTTCGCTCTGCCGATGTGAGCAAGCGCGAACCCCGTGAACTCGTTGATTTGCTCACCACCATGCGACGACGACTGCGAGGAAAACACAAACATGGTTACAAGTAGTGACAATTGAGCGCTATAACAAATGCATCAACAGAAGGATACATACCCATCTGTCCATGTACTCTGGCAGGATCAGGCTCCCTTGGTGGTGTGGGACCCCTGACCGGTCGAGCTCCGCCTTGCGTTTCAAATGACGTCTTCTGCGCTCCGCGTACGCCGCAGGCGTACGCCACCCTCTGACAATTGCCTCCCAGCAGTTCTTGTACTTGCTGCACCAGCCCGGAGGCATTTGCATGACATTCAAGTTTTTGATATTACAGATAATGAATGGAATGTGTCATGTAAGAAATCATAACGGATGTTTCCTGCCTAATTACCCGCAAAATCTTGCTCCTCGGTGAGGTCGGTCTCCTCCCGACAAGACAACTCCCGGGCCCCGTCTTATTTATCTTCTCGCTTCTTGATGTTGGCGTAGTAGGCGATGACGGCACGGGTACGCGCCTCGTAGAACATGTCCCCGAGCCGGTCGGCGCACACCACGTCCTGGCTGGCTGCGACGCCCGCATGTCGTCCACCCCTCGTCCAACTTGAAGTACAAGCGCACACGGGCATCAAACATCATTTCATTGTTTGAAAGAAGTCCAATGAATAATGTTGTATTGAGATATGTGATGCGATGCAAAGACTCACCCAGAACTCATCCTTGATCTTCTGAGCAAGGACTCTTCCCTCGTCGTCCTTGATAAGGTAGAAGTCCCGCCAATCCTCCGGCACGATGGTCTTACCCTTGGGGGTGACGACCAAGCCAGGGAAGTGCTTCTTAATCAGCAAGCTCTGGATGCTAGTTGGACAGCGTGAGCACTCCTTTTTTGTCACCTTTGCCCAGCCCCTGCACGAGTCATTAACAACAATTGTTAGTACGCATTTTGAATTTGAAAATGTCATATGAACAAGTGTAGAAATCAACAATGGTTACTTACTTGCCCGCGGGCCGGATCACCGGGCGCTCGTCAGCGGCTGGAGGGTCCAGGCACAGCCCAGGGGGCCACGCTGGAAGGGCTTACGAGGAGCTGTGGAACTCGAGCCGCCCGCGGACTCCTCGTCGCCACCCTGGACCTCGTCGTCGCCACCCTCGCCGTCCTCGTCGTCTCCACCGCCTCCGCCGCCACCGTCACCGGTCGTCGTCCTCGTCGTCGCCTCCTCCTGGGACGCCATCGGGAACAGCCTCGTCGACGGCGTGCGGTGTCGTCCGCTGGGGGGCCTCCGACCCCGACTGGTGGACGGCTCCACCTCAAGCTCCTCGTCCTCGTCCTCGTCCTCATCCTCGCGGTGGTCGGCCGCCACGTGCTCCTCGTCCTCGAGGTGGTCGTCCTCACGGTGGTCGGCCGCCACGTGCTCCTCCTCCTCGGGCCGCTGCGTCCGGTACCTCGACCGGACGTTCCGTTGTGGCCGCTTTCCGCCCGGCATTTTGTCGAGTGCAAATGACAAAGATTAGAAGAGTTAGTATTAATGACAAATACTTGTAAAGAAACATAAATGCAAAGCAAAATTAAGAACTGCAAGGTAATATTAATAACAATATAGTATTACATGAATTAGAAATTATCTCCGCGAAAGGCAATATTGCCGGCGGCGCTCGTCCTCATCATCGGTAGTGTCATCATCACTATCAATATTGTCGAGCTCTCTTTCGTCCTCATCATGATCAACATCCTACTCAACAACTACATCGCGTCGCCACTGCCATTCCTCAAGGATTCGTAAGTCCTCAGCATCGTGCACCTCATCACCCTCGTCCTCATCGATGTCATTGTTTACTTCCATACCCATCAGTGAAGCAATGTCTATCTCCAACCTACCTTCTAGCCCCTCAGGTTGATAGAACTCATCATTCCTTGGGTCAAAGTTGTAATCATCATCGTTTGGGACCGCCGCTTTACCATGTGGCGATACCATGCGCACAAGGCTCCAACCCGCAAGGCGCACGTCATTTTGGTTTGCCCATGGGAGGTAATAAACTTGCGTGGCGTCTCGGTTAGCCACAATATAGACATCGTCTCCTCCATATTTGGAATCCTCTCGGATTTCGACTAGCCTAATTGATGTGTCCTTTTTCATGACCCCAGGATCGAACCAATGGCATTTGAATACCACTGGCTTACAACCTAGGTCTTTGCCAAAGTCAAGATCCAATATCTCATCGACTATGCCATAATAGTCCTTCCCATCCGTGCCGGGCGTACGAACTCCGCTGCACGTGGTTTTTAGGTTGCCCCATTTCTCTTCGTACTTTCTCGTGCGAAAGCGATAGCCATTCACGTCATAAACGTTGAATGACCTAACACTACGGTCAAAGCATTTGCCCACACATCTCAATGCAGGACTCATTTCCGCATCAAAATTAGCCTGCAAGGTTAGGACAGGTAGATAGTTACATTACTCTCTCATAGGAGCAAAGCAGAATCTCAAAGTTAGAAAGAGGTTACTTGGATGGTACCTTGCTACTGAACCAATTGACGAAATCGGGCTTATTATGTCTGAGAAGATGGTCTTTTTCATCCTCGGTAGGAGCCATACTGCCCCTCCAGTGTTCAATGATAAATTCCCTGGAAAAACAATAGACAAGGGGGTGAATAGGTGGAGGATAGTGGCGGCATATTTAACAAGCTAGCTCATCGAGAACTTACTCTTGATAATCTCGGGTTTCTTCAAGGTTCAGCAACAAGTATATCATGATAGTGTGCCACTCATCATGCATCAAGTACAAGTTGGTCCACTGCTTTGCTCTCCCGAGATCCCCTTTGAAAAGGCTGAGGGTGCATGAATTCTCGTCGATGTTGTAACGAGGGGTTGGATCTCCCGGTCTTTGAAGTTTTTCGGTATAGTACGCCTGTGTGAATGTCGACACCTCCTCCATAATGAATGCCTCTGCAACGGAAGCCTCAATTTGGCTTTATTTTTACACTTCTTCCGAAGTAGCTTTAGACACCTCTCGATTGGATAGCACCACCGGTGTTGCATGGGCCCCCCCAACCGTGCCTCCCTTGGTAGGTGCAAAATGAGATGCTGCATGGACAGGAAGAAGCCGAGTGGAAATATCATCTCCAACTTGCAGAGCAACTTTGGTACTTGTTCCTCCGAGTTCAACACAAACTTCCCGAGACAACTCCTTGGCACAAAGGCCGGCGGAAGAAAAGCTCAACTCTGCCCGGGGACGCGCCACACCGGCTCGGGAGGTATCCGGGTCATCGCAGAAGGATCCGCTCAATCCGGATGTGGAAGTCATGACTCTTCATCCCTACGACTTTGCCGATCTGCAAGTTCACCGCCCCTCGGTTCGCCGCATACCCATCAGGGAAACTTAGCTTCTTCATCCACTCCAGTGCTTCCTTCCTATGTGGCCTCTTCAGGATGTAATCGGCCGGGCCCTTCTTCCATCTCTTGTCTGGCGTAGGGGCCTTCATCACTAGATGTGGTCTATCACAAATTGTTTCAATGTCCAGTCTAGCCTTAACGTTGTCCTTTGACTTCTTGCCAATCTCCATGAGTGTTGCCCAGAGTGCCTCGGCGACATTCTTTTCTGTGTGCATTACATCGATGTTGTGTGGAAGAAGAAGGTCCTTGTAGTAGGGGAGCCTAGTCAAGCCCGAGATATGAGTCCACATGTGCGTGGTACCATATCCTTTGAAACCACCATTCACGTCATCAATTTCGAGAGCCTCTATCCGTGCAAGGATGTCGAGTTTGGGCTCTTTTCCTTAGGGATGGGGCCGATGACTTGAACACCTTTCGTGAAGTGCTTTTTATCTCGTCTCGGTGGATGGTCCTCCTTTAGGAATTGACGATGTTTGTCGAAAGAAGAATACTTGCCACCCTTGGCCGGCCAGGTGAACATCACATCTGCCTTGCACGTTGGGCAAGGGAACTTCCGTGAACACACCACGCGCCGAATAAGCCGTACGCCGGAAGTCATGCATTGAGTACGGTACCACACATGCATTGTGAAGTTCGTCTTTGTTGCTCGGTCGTACGTCAGTACCACCTCTTCCCATGCTTTCTGCAATTCATCCCACACTGGCTGCATGAACACACCCATGTTGTTGCCCGGGTGTCCAGGTATTATCAGCGTCAAGAACACGTTCTTGGGTTCGAACATGACGCCGGGGGGAAGATTCAGGGGGATCACGAACACGGGCCAACAAGTGTACGGGGCCGCACTCATCCCAAACGGGTTGAACCCATCTGTTGCCAGTGCTACGCGTACATTCCGAGCCTCCTTGGCCTTTTCCTGATTCATGGCATCGAAGTGCTTCCATGCGTCAGCATCCGCTGGGTGCTGCATCTTCTCACTGTATCTTTTGCCATTCTTGTGCCATGTCATTTGTTTCGCTGACTCCTCTGTCATGTACTGCCGTTGCAGCCTCGGTAGTACAGGAAGGTGCCTAACCACCATCAAGGGGATCTTAGACTGTTTCTTACTGCCATCACTACCTTCTACCTCCACGTATCTAGAGGCTTTGCACTTCGGACAGTGTGTTGCTGTTGCTTCGTCTCCCCGGAACAGGACACACCCGTTCTTACAAGCTTGGATCGGGTCATACGGCATCTTGAGTGCTCGAAGGAGCCTCTGTGACTCGTACGTGCTCTTTGGCAACACGTGAAGCTCCGGAAGTAGCCCGCCAACCGTCGCCAACACGAGATCAAAACCTTCTCGACTGATGCCCAGTGACGACTTCAAGCCTATTAGGCGTGAAATGGCATCCAGTTTAGAAATGTGGGTGTTCACGTGAAGGGGCTGCTGTGCCACCTCCATCATGGTGTAGTACGCCTTTGCTATGTCCTCTGGATCTTGTTCCTCCACCTCCGTTCCTTCACAGGCGGCAACGTCTGCCAGCATGTCTGCCATTCCGGCATCTGCATCAAACCCCGTGAGGTCCGGTATCACCACCGCCTCCCTAAGCCGTTTGCGTTCCCCATGGAGAGTCCATCGGGTGTAGTTTGGAACGTATCCATACTTCCAAATATCTTGCCACATCGGCCGCTTCTCTTTCCTTGTCTCGTTCTTACACTTGGCACAGGGACAAAACACCCGAATCGACCCTTTAGCAGATGGGCCAAATGCTTGCTCTAGGAATTCATTGGTCCCCTTTATCCATTGCTCTGTCTTGTCTTTGAACCCCATGTACATCCACTCACGGTCAGCCATCCTCTGTCATGCGCCAACGTAAGCGAGTAACAGAAATAAGAGCTGCATCTACAAGGCGTTCCTACCATCTAATAGGCGAAGGATAGGTCCTAATCCCACCCGAGGATGCGTAGATGAGGTTAGCTTCCATGCTCCGCTCCCGTCCAAGACGGAATTTCGGCAGCACCTCCCCGTTGTTCTCCCGATACACGTCCCGACTGGGAGAGTGTGTATCCGGAGAACAACGGGGAGGGGCTGCCGAAACTCCGACTCGCACGGGGGCGGAACATGGAAGCTAACCCATCTACGCATCCTCGGGCTATCCAAAAAACGTGGACAATCCGAAAGAGAAACCGTCGCAGATATGCACTGATCCGCATACCAACAACCGCGAATCTCTTTCGGACGGGAGACGCCTAACTCGGTTACGCAATGTAGTGACATGGACTATAAGGAATAGTGGTGATTTATACCTAGGGTGGCGGCGCAGAGGCAGGTAGCGGGCCGGAGGAGAGTCGACGCTGTGCAGGAAGACCCGCAACGCCCAAGAAGAAGATCGTCATCACCGAGTACCTCCCACAGGTCCTCCTCCTGCAAAAAGAGAAAAAAAGATTAGAAGCCACTCAAAATTTCGGCAGCACCTCCCCTGCACGGGGAGGTTCCAAAACCTGCAAAAAAACATGGCACGAAGGCCAACAACCACCACGGCACGAAGGCCGATAAGCATAGCGGCACGAAGGCCGATAACCACAGCGGCACGAAGGCCAATAAGCATAGTGGCACGAAGGCCGACAAGAAGAGAAGGATTCATATACCTTGCTCTTGTAGCCGAACCGACGACGGTGGAGGAGGAGGTGTCGGCGGGACGTACACGATCAAGCTCCCCTACGACACGTCCTGCTCTGCAAAACAATAAAGACATCAATATTAGTGGACGAAAGGCGTTGACGATGTGGACGGAAGGTTTCGTCAACACTAAGAGCTACTTAACTACTTAGTAACTACTACTACCAAACATTTTCTCTAATGTAGTTAGTCAACACTACTAACTACGTTCCTGCTCCAAAACATTTAGTTAGTAGACATTTAGTTAGTAGACATCAATATTAGTAGTAGGTGAGCTCAACAACTACTGCATCTTCACATTTGTTGGTTTGGTTATCACTGTTAGTACTACAAATCAGACTAGCTCAACAACCATCACTACACTAATTGACTGAGCTGCACAGGCTGTCAATGTCATCTATATCACCCATCATATGTCCTCTTCGTTCCTAAACTAAACTAACCCAACAACCACCATCAACTCCGATTCGGCCATACCGCGGTCCCATACATAACACAAGCAGCTAATCCATTTCCATTCCGGCCACCATTATCACAAGTTAGCTAGCGCACATATCGGCCGGAACCACGCATATTCAACGCGGCTAGCTAGCTAGCGGCACCATGGCCACCACCGCATCCTGTCTCCTCCCCCTCCTCCTCGTCTCCATCTCCATCTCCGCCGCCCTGCTCCCCATCCCAACTCTGGCAGCTGACGCGAACAACGCCACGACCAAACTAACATTCTACATGCACGACATCTCCTCAGGCAGCAACCCAACGGCGGTGAAGGTGATCACCGGCCCCGGCACCACCCTCACCGCGCCCGCCGCCGCTCATGGGCATGACATCACCTCAGCCATGACCATGACCGTGCACCTTGTCTGGGGAGAAGGAGAGGGAGGCGTCAGGGGCGGTTACCTTGACTGCCGGACTCTGGGAAGAAGAAGATGGAGACGTAGCGAGCGGAGGAGGAGAAGATGCTCGCGGCTCCACCGGTGGCGGCGCTCCCGGCGGTGGAACCCCCTCCCGGCGGTGCCCCTCCCTTCTGCTCGATGGGCGCCGAAGACGGGAGCGGTGGTGGCCGGGAACCGGGGAGGAGGCGCGGGAGCGGCGGCGGAGTGCGGCTCGGCGGGAGTGCGGGCGGCGACGCGGATCGGGGCGCGATGGCGGATCGGTGGCCGGGGCGGCGGATCGGGGCCGCCGAGGACCGACGGCGCTCGCGGGGCCCCTGCGCGGGAGCGGCGGCGGCGGGGACGAGTGCACAGCGTGGGCAGGCGGCCGGGGTGCTGGAGCGGCGGCGGCGGCCGGGGTGCTGGAGGCGGCGGCGGCGGGATCTCGGGCGCGTGTGATTGTGTGAAGGAGATAGGGTTGGCCAGATGTGGGCCGGGCCTGTTTTCATTTTTTCAAAAAAAAAAACTTCGCCGATGGCCACCTGGGCCCGGCCATCGGCAAACTATTTTTGCCGACGGCCTTCCCAGGCCGTCGCCAAAATTTGCTTTTTTTCTTTTGATTTTTTGCTTCCAATTTTTTTCTGGTAACTTCCTACCTCAAATACAACCCACCTCCAAATCTTGGGACATTTTTGAACTTTTTAGCTATATTTCGTGAATTATTTCTGTTACTTTGTATTTTCCCAGCGACTCCAAATTTGAACTGCAGGTACATGAAATAATGGGACTTTTTGATCCGAAAGATGATATTCATGATTCCCGAGTATGTTCGGGCCGTATCCAGCACCTCGCATGAAATTACGACCATTTTGCCGTCATAACGTGGGGAGTGACGTGCACGGAAAGTGTTTTTAAATTATATAAAATCCAAATGAAGTCCGAAATTGACGAAACTTGACGAGTTGTCTCGCCATCGCATGTGGAGTCTCTGATAAAAATTTCAAAAAATTTCAAGCAAGTTGTAACATCGGATGATCAAAACCTAGACATCAACACATGTCATCACTTGTGATCACATGTGGAGTTGTCTGAGTTTTGGCGATCCGACGTCACAACTTGCTCGAAACTTTTTGAAATTTTTACCACAGACTCCGCATGCCATGGCCACACAACTCGTCAAGTTTTGTCAATTTACGAGTTCGTTTGGATTTTATATAATTTAAAAACACTTTCCGTGCACGTCACTCCACACGTTACGACGGCAAAATGGTCGTAATTTCATGCGAGGTGCTGGATACGGCCTCAACATACTCCGAGCATCATGAATACCATGTTTCGGATCAAAAAGTTCCATTATTTCATGTACCTGCAGTTCAAAACTGGAGTTGCCGGAAAATTGCAAAGAAACAGAAATAATTCACGAAATATAGCAAAAAAACTCAAAATGGTCCCAATTTTTGCAGGTGGGTTGTATTTGAGGTAGGAAGGCACCAGAAAAAAACTGGAAGCAAAAATCAAAAAAATACAAACTTTGCCGACGGCCTGGGAAGGCCGTCGGCAAAAATAGTTTGCCGATGGCCGGCCATCGGCAAAGCACGTAGGCCCGGTGGCTCCCGAGGCTGCCACGTGGCCGTGGTTTGCCGATGGCCGTGGCCATCGGCAAACTGGGTGGTTTGCCGATGGCTGGACGGCCCGGCCATCGGCAAAGGGCACGGCGTCGGCCGGCCCCCAACGGCGTCGTCCCTGGGCCAATTTTGCCGATGGCCGGGGTTTGCCGATGGCCGGGGTTTGCCGATGGCCCGGCCATCGGCAAAAATGGTCCTTTGCCGATGGCGGTAGTTTGCCGATGGCCTGGCCACCGGCAAATTACAGGTTTGCCCATGGCCGTAGTTTGCCGATGGCTGGGCCGTCGGCAAACTGGTTTTTGCCGATGGCGGCACTTTGCCATCGGCAAACTTGGTGGTTTGCCGATGGCTGACCACTTTGCCATCGGCAAAGCTGGCCGCCATCGGCAAACAAGCCGATTCCGGTAGTGTCTGACCGCAACTTCGACGATATGGTGCCGGCGGTGATCAAAAGGTCAGGCGAAGTGCGAACTGCTACCATTTTAACGAGACGAAGACGCGATGCAACACAAGAAACAAACTGTGGTCACGGAGTCACCATTTTAACGAGAGATCATTTTGTTATCCATGTGATTTCGCCATACCTTAATTTTTTTTTCCGTCCTCCGCCACTGATCACACTCTTAGCAGGAAAGCATCTACATGAGAGGGGGCCGAAGTGACATGACTGTAAAGCTTCCATCGAACAAGCGGCTGCAGCTACACCGACCACCAGCAAAACCAAAGGTGCAGAGGGAAATGAGGCACAATCAGATATGGCTTCTCAACCAAACTAGATGGGGGAAGTGACGAGCCAGCGGTGATTCTTCAGCGACGCCTTTCGGCGAACCGCGCGGTGGGATCAATCGAAGTGCATCAACGAAGCCTTCAGGAAGGAGATGACATCCGTAGATGCCAACTTCATTGGAGTAGCACCCAAAAGGGACTTTCGTCCCCAAACTTGCCCCAGCGACCTCCGAGGAGCTCCGAAGCGGACTGAACAAATGATGACGCCTTCAAGATGGTGATGACGCTGGCGCGCCACCGTGGTCGGCCCAGGCGAGAAGCCTGGTGCGTCACCATGTTTTTTCACAAGCATAAGAAGTTTAAAGAGGTTTAGAAATAAAACATGCAAAGCCGTGACCATCCAACAACCGCTAGTAGTTTACTAGGAAGAATCAACCATGGACAGCTATAAGTATTCTTGTGCCTAAGAAGAACAAACGTCGACAGCCATGGAATCCAACCACCAAGGGGATATATTTCCTAAAAGTAACATACCGATATACAAAAAGGGCATATCCTTCCCTCCAGAATGGCTATCCTCTATGTATTGTGTAGTGTTCGTGTCTCCCTTCACTTGGTTAATTTGGGAGAGGCAGGCTAGACTGATGTGAGACTAGCTAGAACATACCTGATGCTTCAAAACAATGATGGTACCTTTGGCACTATAGCAACAAGCTGTACAGGAGCTGAACATGTTAAGATGAGCAGGTTTAGCCCTCCATTTTTTTTAGGAAAAAGATTATTCCTTCTTACTGAGCCAAGAGCTAGCAAGACTCATGTAAGGATGACGTGATTCCTAATTAATGTTTCAGCTTTTGTGATCAATAGCATGTTTTTTACAAGCATATACAACATAATCTTGCACTTGTAGTTTGTCGCAAGGCATGCATACTAAACATGTTTTTCTCGACATCCATGATATAATTTAGTGCAGGAACTTGTCATGCTGGGCCTGAAAGATAGAGTTTAGTTCAGGGTGCACAACCAGGCCTCAATTTCAGGTGGTGTGCATACATGCTTGATCATATTAATATCATGCTGGGTCAGTTTCTCCACTTGCAAGAAGCTTCTTTCCAATGTGGGAATCAAGCATTTTCAAGCAAATTCTACGAAGGAATCCGAGGATAATTCCACGCAACCATCGTGGAATTTCAAGGCACCTTCCGGTCACTTGCTCATGGATTGACACTTATCTTCACAATCTTCATGTTCTCCTCTGGTACCTTCTAAAATATCTCTTCTGGGCCATGTAATTTTAAAATATCTCCTCTGTCGCTAAAGCTTTTACCGATTTAGGCTTTATTTGGAATTTATTAGGATGGTACAGATTGACAAATGTACAGTCAATAGTAGTAGCAGCTGATGTCAATTGCTTTGCTCATGTCAAGAGAAAGGAACAGACTAAAGCATGACATAGTGTGATGATGTGTTGATTACATCAATGCGATGGTACGGTGCAAAGTGTTCTTTGATTTCAGTGAGCTTAATGACGAGCACGGTCCATTCTCAGGTAGAATCGACATCTATCACTGGAGTCACTTTACAATTTTGCATGTTGTCGCTGTAAGTGTTATGGCACAGCTGGTATTAGCATGTACACTTGGCAAATATCTAGGCGCATATATAACTCCACTAACAAGAATCTGAGACTAGAAGGCATGTAATTCGTCGTGTTCGAAACGGAAGGTTTCCTGATTAAATAATCTACCTACTACTAGCAGATAAAGTTAGACAGCTCTCCACTAAGCTCGCGATCTTTACACTTTGAGTGGATTCCCTTCTTCTGCCAATTACTGCCAAGTGTCCTCTTGCAGATATTGAGTATGTTTGTGATGTGCTGTATTTATTCCCTCACGGCATGACCAATTTCTAGGGGAAAGAGAGGGACTCTTGGCACCAACTAAGCTTGAATTTTCTTCAGGAAATTTTGCTCGTGGTTCTTGAAATGGGTATATATGAAAGACAACAAAGATGGATAAAATATTAACCTATAAAACATATATGAAACATAATGAATCTGCGGCTATGCTTTTATTTGTATGTAGAAATTTATTCATTTTACCTAACACGTGTAAGTCACCTGTCCCTGTGAGCAGATGGAAAAGTAAGGTTTAGCACACCTAACTATCAGATCATGGTCCTTTGGCGGTTAAGAGACAAATACCTAGAAGGATCATGTTATTCTCTGTTGAACTCTTCCTCCATTAAGCTTTTGCCTTTGCTGCCGCTGACTCACTGTGTGGACATGCCTGGTCAAGCTTTTAAGCTTTTTCAAGTGTGTGATGCAAGTTCAGGATACTACATGAGATGTGTTCAGACTAGTTGGAGGATCCATTAGAATACCAATATATGATACCAAGCTAGCATACACCTACGGCAATAAATAAACAACAAAGACACATCAGGATATTGAAAAATAGCACTGCTGCCACCTTTACTTCTCTCACTCAGCGATCACAGACAATAGAACACCACCGCCTGAGGCCTATAAATGGAGGCCATCACCAGCACCATTCGAAGGCACACAAGCTCAAACAACGTGTTCTGGTAGCTTCAAGTCCTCCCTTGGAACAAACCAGCAAACACACACACACACCCCCCACCCACCCACCCACCCACCATGCCTCGCGCTAAAAACTCTTCAGTAGTCGAGGGCCCCGTGAGTGTGCAGAAGGTAGAGAAGATTGAGCCGGTCTACTACGACAACCTAGTCATGAGACCTTCGGTATTTGCCAACCCGGGGGTGGTGACGGTGTTGGCAAGGCTGCCTTCGGGTGCTGGGGTTTCTGTCTCCGGCCAGAAGGTGTTCCAGAGGGCGCGGTCGGAGCCAGAGGTAATAAGTGACTATATTGCAGCAAAGAAGATGCAATTTAACGGGGAGATCCCACAGGGCGGCACATGATTGAGAAGAGATGACAAGTCTAGCTAGCTAGAAGACCCTAGACCAGTTCTCACATCATGGTCAAGTCCTATCTATCTATACTCAGAGTACAGCTTTGTATATGTACTATATATGGAATTAACACCTGATGTGTCCTCTATAACACTACTTAGATATGAATGCTGATGCATATATGTACCATATGAGAGGTGATTGCTTTATGATATATGTGTATTGTATTAGTTGTTTCTAATATAATTATCTTTATCTATCATGGTTCAAGAGACATTATTAGTTGTTCCTAATATAAATATCTTTATCTATCATGGTTCAAGAGGTTATATTTCAATTCCTAGCTAGTTATTTGTTGGGACCCTTCCTCTATGGGTAATTTAATATTTTGAATTTTGAATGGCCTGAAATTAGCTTGACCAATGAACAATAATTTTGATGACGAAGCATATATATTGTACCAACCTTAGTTTAATTATTTTTTTTACTATCTAGGACGTAAATGTCGGCCTGTCTCCTAAAGAAAGAATGAGACTTGGAACAAATTCCTTGTGCTGTTTTCACTTTATATATGGACCACTAACAATGAAGCTAGCAATTTGTCTTTGCTGATTGATAATGATGTAGGCCCTCATCTCTACATGATGATGACCTGGACAATCCAAAATATCTTAGTTGGTGCACTTTCTAATCTTAGCAAGGTGCTTAGTAAATAATCAATGTATTTTGCTTGCAGCTGCATGTACTGTGTTATGCTGTCAGTGATGGCAGCTTCGATGAGCAGATAAGAAGGGGAAAAGAGGCACTGCTGATAATGACACAGTGAGAGTAGCTCATCAAGTGCCCTATTGCTGTCATGGGGTATATATGCTGCATCTAAGTACACATTTACATGCATTCTCCTCCCACCACTTGTAATTTTTTTTCTCGAATACCTCCACTTGTAAATTTTAGTGCCATTTAAGACTCAGGTCCGTCGTTGGCATCATGTAAAGGAAACTGAGTCACTCTATCATTATCCCGGCCTAGTTAGGGGCCGTGATTGTGAGCAATGTTTATTACCTGCCATGACGGCTTCCTTCAAAACTGATATTTGTTCTTTTAACTTTGTGGTATGAGGTGTGTGATCTGGATGTTGATATTTTACATCATGGGCTCCAAGAGATTCAGTGACATGCTCAAATTTGTCCTACAACATGCATCTAGCCAGTAATTTCAGGGATTATATGGGAATATTGATTGGTTCTTAAATTGAAGACAACACGATCAATTTTCTTTACTACTAAGGGCGCTCTTAATTATCTCCTTGCTTTCATTGTTCCACACACTACTTTTCCAACATCGGCATGCTGTTCTCCAAGTCATCCAGCGGCGCTCTGCATGCTAAAGCACTATGCATTTCTACACAATGGACAATCAGATGGTCGAGGCAGCACCCCGGACAACAATGTAGTGGATAGTTGTCGGCTACCTTCACAGGTCACAAAGCCATTTGGTGGTCCCACCTCCCGTGGTGAAGAAAAAGGCTAGCACGGGATTGTCTAGTGAGAATAAAAGGTTGTTGCAAGTTTTTAATGGCTAACCGGGGTGGATGGACCATACATATGCATTTCCTTGAACTTTAATTTCTTGATGTTGTTGGAGTGCCTCAAGGTGGCTAGATGCTAGAGCAAGTGATTCTACATTCCATCCACCTTCTCGACTGCATATTGATATTCCAGGTCATAGAATAGGACTTAGTATTCATCCTTTTGAGAGAGATAGGTCTTATAGCTTGAAAGCTTGATTAATTGAGCTGGTGTGCCCTTGTAATCTTACTATAAGCCAGAGCACTTGTGATGAGGATTGATGATAAGGAGTGTACATTGACGTATGAGGCATGAATATTTACTAGTGGCTATAGTTTGGAATCCAACACAATATATAGGAAAAATATTTCCTGTATCCAAGAGTTTGTCCTTTGTTGACTTGGTCATTATGTACTATATTTAAGCTTTCATATTGTTTTTATTTTGGTGTGGCATTTATCTTTTCAAGATTAGTGTAGTCTAGTTGATTGGATTGGCCCTAGGCTGCAAAACATTCTGGAGGTTAGATAGGTAGAGCACACTAGAAAACCCTAATGTGCACATCATGCTAGTTAGTTTATGCTTTCTTCTATAGATTAAGGTGAGTCTAATAAGTTTTAGAAGACTCATCATTCTCTCCCACTCTTGGATGGTATTTCGGTATTCAGATGTTCATGGTCCTTTCAATTGGTAATAGAGTTGTGGCTCCCACCATTCACAAGATAATGTCAATTCTATTATTGGACAAATTTTGTCAATCCGCTTCATTTGGACCCTTATGCTTCATTGTGTAGTGAGTTTTGATGTTGGGAGCGGGTGAATATAGGGCTCCACATGCTTTTTTGTTAATAATAGGACAATTAGAATGGATCATGTTCATTGGCACATCTCATATTTGTGAGTAAACCTCATGCTGGTTGCCAAAAATTGGTCCGGTAATATTACTACACTGACAATAGTTGTCTCTATCACTATGTACATGGTCAATCACTTGCACATGGTCAATCACTTGAACATGGTCAATCATTTCACTATGTACGTGGTCAATCACTTGATATGAGGAGCTTATTGGGCTCATAGAAGATAATGTTCACAATAGCAATAGTTGGTGCTCAGTATGTCAAGGTGACCTACAAAGAAGGTGACAAATAATACCTTTTCAAATTGATAGCTGAAAGAAGAGAGGCCTAGAATTATACCTGGGAGAACAAGCATGGGGTTTTTGAGTACAAGAACTCTTCTTCAAACGCATACATGAATGATGAGCGTACCACACATCTTTACTTTCAATCAGAGTATAGTCGTCATGGATTATGCCCAGCGGTGTTCATGGAATCACCTAATATGCCTATAACCTATTAGGGTTGCTTGCAAATTAATGTTTGAGTACGATGCGACAATACCTCCCCCATTGTAGTTAAGGATGAAATTTGCAATATTTGTGAATTACTTGCTAGAGTCACTGAAGTTTCATGATGTTCATTATTTTGACTTTCTATCACTTCTTGGTAGTGCTATGTCCACACTCAATGAATGTGAGCTGGCTCTTTCATTGCTAATGAAGAAGTGGTCTAGGTTGAGTGAGCCACAAATTAATTTTCTCATTCGTCAACTCCACTTATTTAGGACCAATGATATGTAGTTGCCATAACGCCATTCATAGAACACCTAGAGTTGGAGGCAATGTAAGGACATGGACTTGTTTTGCGGAAGTGATGTTATCATGGGTTAAACGACGAACGGAGATTAAGTTCTTAATGAGAGAAGGAGAAACCAAAACATCATTAAGAAAAAGAGGGGTTGTGGTAGTAGGAATTAGGGTTTGTGCTTGATGTGTGACCGGGACGTGTGCACCATTGCCCACGGTGATCATGGAGGAGGAAGGTTGAAGGATAGAGGGAGGAAGGTTACAGGGGAGGAGGACATGTGCGATGTCGCACCAGTATCAAAATACCAGTCGGCAGCACTTGGCGGGTGGTGTGGCACATAGGAGGACTGCAGTGCTGCGTAGAGGGCGCTGGTGTCGAAGGTGTTGGAGGATGCTGTCATTGCCTGCTACGGCAGCAACTGTGGATAGGACCCCAGCATGCCAGCACCGGGGGCACGGAAAGGAATGGGCCAGGCCTGCAACATGCCTTGCCATGGGTTGTAACCCACGGCCCACGGTGTGTTCTGGACGTTGGCGTTGTTGGTGTTGGACCACGGCGCACCGCCACCGTCGTCACCATTGCCTTACCTGCGGCGTCGATCGGAGCGGGAGTTGGAATGATGTTGGCCACCATTTCGGTTGTTGTCACGACGTGGTTTCGGGGTCGCGGGGGAGCCTTCCTTGTTGTCAGAGGGAGCCGAGCCGGAGGAGCCACCGGAGTGGTCACCATGAGAGGCGGTGAGGGCATGCCCGGCCTCGATGGTGGAGTCATGCTAGAAGTTGAGCTCCTAGAGGATGAGGAATGAGCATGCACTTTGGAAGGTGTGAGGCAGGAACTTGGAGGTAATCACCGGCTTGACGTAGCGGTACGAGGGATTGAGGCCGTGAAGGAGGTTGAGCACCTGGCTCGGCTCGAAGACGGGGTGGCCGATGTCATGGAGCTGATCGGTGATGCGGTTCAATTTGGTGCAGTAATCATTCATGGGCGTGTCACCTTGCTGCAGTGAATGGAGCTCGGTCTCTAGGTAGATGGTGCGCTGCAGCTTATTGTCCTGGAAGAGGCTCTCGACGACATGCCATAGGGAGAACGCATCATGGTGATCATGCCGCACGATGTCGAAGACACCCTTGGAGATAGTTGCGAGTATCCAGTTGACGATGCAGGTGTTGACCATGCGCCACTCGCGATCACAGGCGTCGGACGGGGTGGTGGTGAGGACGTGGTTCCTGAGGCCAAACTTCCCAAGAGTGGAGTCGAAGAAGGGACGGCACTGGCCGAAGTTGCCCTCGTTCATGTCAAGGATGACAGGGACATGGTGGCGGATGGAAATGCCTTGAATCTGGGAAGCAGAGGCTGGGCCGATGGAGGAATTGGAGGAGCCGTCACCGAAGGAGACGGAGGAGGGCGCCATGGGAGCAGAAGAGGAGGTGGCAAAGGAATTCTCAGGATCATAGAAGTTTGATACCATGTAGAGTTTGAGTGATCAACTGGACGTGATGTATTGATCATTTGGGTGTACATATATAGTGGTACAACAATGGCTTGAGCCATGAGAGTACATGTGAGAGCGGGCGAGCGCAACTAGCTAGATTGCGGGCGCTGTGAAGACCGGGCTCGCGTGAGCACAGCGAGCGAGTCGTGGGCGCGTCTAGTGCGGCGAGGGCGCAGATGGCACGCGGACGGTTGCAGATCCTATCTGACTGGGACTCAGCCATTATGGATCGAGTGGACAACCACATCCTCTTAGCCATGATTTTCTTAAGAGGTGGACATTCCACAACCCCTCCCCTCAACTCCATATCTAAATAGAAGCAGTAAGGAAAAAGTTTAATGAAAAGAAGAATCAATAGATTCATGATTAAACCCCTCCTACTTCTTATATTTTCGTACAATTTTGGTTAATTGAGAGATCAAATAGAAATATGTAGTCAACTTTATTTGAAGGTAGTTTGGCTCAGATGCGTCCACGGAGGAGGATTGTCAACATGTCTGTTGCGGGGCCTTTGGCTCATAGAGTGGACTTAACCAAGCCTGGCATTACTAACTACATGAACATCCTCCATTGTGCTAAAATAGAGGCTAGAACATCTACGGATCACTACAATAGTCTAGAGGATGGGAAAACCTACAAGAGAGGAACTAGAAATGACAACCGGAGTGATAGGGTTGATTGAGGCAGCCCCTCTTATTTATAGATGCTATTACACATTTCCAATGTACTCATAGATATTTAGAGTGAACCACCTAGTTTAAGGGGTATTATAGTCCAACTTGAATTCTACCGATTTGACGACCACACGCCCTTCATGACTTAGCTTCGCCTTGATGCTAGCCATGTGATGACACCACGTGCTGCCTTTGATTTGAACCACCTAGGTTTTGAGGCTCAAACTCGAAAACCACCCACAAGTGGTTTTGAGGCTCAAACCACCAAATCGCTCAACAAATGTCATTGACGTTCTCAACCGCCCGGCCGTCAAGTCTTTAAAGCCTTCACTTGACTTGCTTGACCATCGTCTTGACTTGGTCAACTCCCATGTACTACTCTTGTACTTGTCGATGACCCATTGTGTTTGCCACCTATGGTCAGTCACCCAGCTTCCGTGGTCAGTCCAAGCCTCGGCATCCGTCGTTCACCACTCCTAGTCTATCGGTACAGACTGCTTGATCTTCATCTTCGCCATCGACCACCATCACTGAGCTCCATCTACGCACCACAAGCCAAAAGGCATGTTGCACACCCTCAGTCCAAAAGGCATGTTGCACACCCCAAACTCACCACATGGGTACATATCAACCATGTGTTCACAATTAGTAAAAGATTCATGCCTCACACCATTTACAAGGCAAGGCCAATTCTATTATTGGACAAAACGTTGTGAAACCGGTTCATTTAGACTCTTAGGCTTCATTGTGTAGTGAGTTTTGCTGTTGGGATTGGGGATGAGTATAGGACTCCACATGTTTCTTGTTAATAATAGGACAACTAGAATGGATCATGTTCATTGGCATCTCATATTTGTGAGTAAACCTCATGCTGGTCACCATCGATTGGTCCGATAAAGATTACTACACCGGCAACAGCGCGTTTGCCTTTTTTTTTTTTTTTTTTTTTTTTGCGACCGGGCCTGTTTTTTACATAGTGGGTTTGCCAAAAGTGTGTTGGTAGTTTTTTCTTGCCATATGATATATAGTGTTACCGATACTATATATCTATGGCCACGTCAGATCTGCCCTCGACAATATGTGTGATACACCCGTGTAGTGTACATGTCTTGCTCCTAATTTAGTATAGTGTTATCAATGTGTGTGAGCAACTCATTCCATGCTTCTAATTTAGCCGTATAAGCCAGATCTCTACACCCTAAGAAATTCTGTTATAACGTCATGTTTGTGTGTACTGGGCTATATTAATTGTTAATGCGTCATGTATGCTATATACGCCAAAAGTTTATTTTTTTTACAACAATATACGCCAAAAGTTGGGTTGCACCTTTCGCTTTATATTCTCATTAGATCTAGAGTTGTCTATCATGCATAGCCATATTCTGAACCCAAACATTCAAATATTGGTCTCCTTGTAGAACCTAGTTTGTTCCATTCATATATAGAGTTATTGTTAAGCTTTTGCGTCCACATAATTAATTTCAGTCAAGTCTCCTGAGTATTCCTGAGTCCTGAAAGAAGAAAAAAGAGAGGATGAATTCACACCCAAGCAGAAAAAATTGGTAGGTTCATGCATGCGTGTGGAGCGTGAGGGAGAGACCCAACCCAAGCGATAATCCCATCGAGGGAGTCAAGTCGGAAGGCACCTGATGCGCTTCTACTGCGACGTGCAGCCGCAAGTTTAGCTTTGCAATTTCTTTTACTCCTAGCTAGCAGATTGAATATTCAGCTAGCCATCGAGAAATAACTGAATTGACCTGATGACTACTGTGTGAGTGTGACAGCACCACCCCAGCAAAGTTTTTTCGTGACAGCCTATTCCGTCAGCAAAAGTCCCAAAAACCGTCAGTGTGAGCTTTCTCACTGATTTGTAGACAGAATAGAGGTAAGCCAGCCGCCTCTACAAAGGCCGGCTGTAGTTGTATTGTCCTCAATGTAAGCCATACTCCATCATATCCATGACTAAGCAAGGTCACCAATTTGTGTGGATTTTCTCATTTGGATGGTATTGGATATACAATTAAAGATATATAGTTAGGTTTTTCTGGCCCAAAATTCATATCTTACTTACATTAATCTGCCATTTTTGAGCTTTGTTGAAGAAAGGACCTGCTTTATTCTGACCAAATAACTGAGCATATATCTAATGGTATGGGCCGAATAAGAACTTAGCACATATGTCCACAGGATGCTTCCATGCATAACTAATTAGCACATGGGTTAATTAATTTCAATTATCAATATATACCTCCCGACAGGAATAATTATCATTTTTTCAATAATTTTCCACTCATAAGGGCGTCTTCTGTGTTTCCACGAAAATAATTAGGGGTCCAACGTTTCAAACAACTTTTGTGGGCGAGGAGATCACAGCAGAACATCACAGATTCCAAAACCTACTCTTTTCGATTTTCAGGGGGAATGAGTATCCCATCAATTTTTTGCTTGCAGACTATGAAACTCTTAAGCTAGCTTGCACGGCATGTTATGCTTTTAGAATGAAAATCTCATTTAATCTTTGCTTTGGGCTTTCTGGCCTTGGTACTTTTGTAGTTAGTCCCCCCCCCCCCCTCCCCCCATGTACAACTTCCCTCTCCCCTCCCTCTGCTGCTGTTGTTGTAACCTTACTTGTTCAGTTTTTTTCCCTTGTAATGAAAAACAAAAAAATACAGGTAGGGAATTCCCCTGCTGACCTTTCAAAAAAATTGTTGGCCTCAATATTTAAAAATATTGCTCAAAGTATTTTCCTAGGACAAATAAGTATTGAATTAGGACTAGGTGTCAAGGTTTCTGCATGATTTTAGCCATTTTCGGGACCAAAATAAAACTGAGCGATTCACAGAAATACATCCATTTCTAGTTATATATCGTTCATTTAATTTTTCTCCCAATGCAAGTCATATACTAAAACTCTAGTGATATGCTTCACCTTCTTATTTTCTTATTATCCGTTAATCAAAAATTATTTTGTCATTGAAAAGAACTTAGAGGACAATGCATTAACTAGGGGTACATTTATCTTTTGATATTCTCCTTATTTCATCATAGATTTTCTTGCATCCCTTGTATTGCAGGATGGAAGGAGTAAACCTGGTCAAGGTCGTGATATTCCATTATATTAGCTGTACCTTCTCAGTACTTTCCGGAACCTACTAGTATATATGCAGGTGAGCCGCATGTAATTAAGTGGTGGTTAGTATCAGATCCTTTTTCTACTGCTTTTGTTTAAATACTTAAAGAAAAATGGTCATTAATTTGGTTTGCTTGTCGTGTCAAATTACCAGACACCTAACTACGATAAGATATATATGTCTGAGTGATTATGATGCACACTTTATTTGCTTTTAAGCATGATTTAGATGTGTCATCACTCTTCCTTACTTACCGCGTGCCAATTACTTTATCTAATCAGATTCCACCACGCCAAACTAATTTGCTAGCAGAGATATTCCCCACTAATCAGATTCCAACACTAAACCCAGCTTAATTTTGTGCCGTTGGTTAAACTGAGTACTTTTTTACTTTCATTCTTTGGTGAGGTAACTCCATTTCCACTGGACAATCTGTGTGTTCGTGGTTCTATCGAGGAGCAGAACAAGCAGAGAAAAAAAAAAGGCACTACTGGTAATAGTACAGCGGACAGAAAATTAATTTTTATCTGGTCGAAACTAATTTTCCTGTGAGTGTAAGACTCATAGAAAATTGTTTCTGACCGTAAACCCATTCTATTTCCGTAGAAAATATTTTTCTATGGGTACATGCTTTTTTTTTAGTGGGTTTTTGCACTGACGGAACAATTCGAGTTTCAATAGTGAACAGTAAAACTAACATGTTCTCTATTTCTGTGTTACGGATTACACATATATAGCAGATTTATGTACTCTGTTCTAGATGTACATCTCTACTGCCAAAGCTGGGAGCGTGATTGTTCTTTGTGTCATAAAACAGCGGCTATGAAAAATTGTCTCCAATCTACTGTGCCAGCAAAAATTGTGTGCGTAAGTGTGTTAAGGATGATGATAATTTTTTTTGACTTCAGGGCTCCACAGAGATGACAAATTGTTTTTACATCCACCTGCTCAATCCGTTGAGCATCTAGCAAAGAGATTATAGACAACAAATGTGAATACTGACTGCTTCTGAAACTGAAGACAAATGGGAATAGTGCCAAACTATGGAATCTCCACCAGAAAAGAACTCCAGAAACCGCCTATAATACAGACCACGATATTTCCACCCGCACCAAGCAAGCTCTCAAGGGCAAACAATTAGCTACCATCGGTCCTCTAATCTCTCTCTAGCATCCAGCAGAAAACAAGCTGACAATGTTTCGACGCACCAAGACCACCATGGCTCCTCCTACTGATGGTGAGGTGAGGATTCAGAAAGTTGACAAGATTGAGCTCGTCTACAACATCAATTCCGGGTACTTTATGACGTTTGGCCCTCAGCGTAAGCTCAACATACGTCGTACAAAGCTAAGCTAAGTACGATTTCATCCCTGACTAGTGATGTCCCATTTTGCCCGACATTTGACGCTGATATTTAGCTATTGGAAAGCAAGGTTTAATTTCCTCATGGAGAAGGATTACAACATTTTTATGCGTGATCTTCACCGAATAAGAACTTAATTCGTCTTCAGGATGCTTCCGTGCACTGTTAAGCATGCTAGTTGGGACATGGATTATTATTTGCCTCATCAATTCTTTCTCTCTCCCAGTTAGTGAAACAAAAAGGAAAATGTGCTCTTTTTTGTTACTGAAATACTGAAAGAAATTTGTTTAAATATTTAAAGAAAAATGGTAATTAATTTGGTTTGCTTGTGTCAAATTACCAGACACCTAACTATGATAAAATATATGTCTGAGTGATTATGATACACACTTTTTACTTTCTTTTTAGCATGATTTAGATGTGTCATCACTCCTCCTTACTTACCGCGTGCCCATTATTTTATCTAATCAGATTCCACCACGCCAAACTAATTTGCTAGAAGAGATATTCCCCACTAATTATCAGATTCCACCACCAAACCCAGCTTAATTTTAGTGCCGTGTTGGTTAAACTGAGTTTTTTTCTTCTTTCATTCTTCGGTGAGGTAGCTCCATTTCCACTGGACAATCTGTGTGTAGGTATTCTGTCTAGGAGTAGAACAAGCAGAGAAGAAAATAGGCACTGCTGGTAATAGAACAACAGTGAAATCAACATGTTCTCTATTTGTGTTATAGATTACACATATATAGCAGATATATGTACTTTCTTCTAGATGTACATCTCTATTGCCAAATTGGGAGCCTGATTGTTCTCTGTGGCATGCAAACTGTCGACCTATAGTCATCAAACAGCGACTATGAAAAATTGCCTACAATCTACCGTGCCATCGAAAATTGAGGTGTGTATAAGTGTGTTAATCCGGATGTTGATATTGTTTTTTTACTTCAGGGCTCCACAGAGATGACAAAGTGTTTTTACATCCAACTGCTCAATCCCTTGAGCATCTGGCAAAGAGATTTTAGACAACAAATGGTAATACTGAGTGCTTCTCAAACTAAAGACAGATGGGAATAGTGCCAAACTATGGAATCTCCACCAGAAAAGAACTCCAGAAACCGCCTATAATACAGACCACGATATTTCCACCCGCACCAAGCAAGCTCTCAAGGGCAAACAATTAGCTACCATCGGTCCTCTAATCTCTCTCTAGCATCCAGCAGAAAACAAGCTGACAATGTTTCGACGCACCAAGACCACCATGGCTCCTCCTACTGATGGTGAGGTGAGGATTCAGAAAGTTGACAAGATTGAGCTCGTCTACAACATCGTCTCCAAGCCAAAACTGTATAAACCGACTGTGGCAACCGGGAAGTATCCTGCCGCTGGTCATCTTGAGGTCACAGCCTGGAAGAAGATTGAGAACCCCAGCAAGCCTAGGAGTGTAGTTTCTGTGGAAGACATCAACAAGAGGTCTGAAAGGTACATCACAGAGATGAAGAAACGATTTCTTGGCTAGATAGCACCTGAGCCTGTGATGAGTGATGACTAGGTGAAGATCTGATAGTATTGGTGTCGTCCATATGGAATTGGTTTGGTTATATGTATATTTGATATTATTATCCTGTGGGATGGAATATATGTACATGATATTGGTGTAATCCATGCGATTGGTTTGGTTATATGTGAGAGACTGCTTTAGTTATAAATGCTTTTATGCATGATGTATGCATGTTATGTATATGATATTTTGAACATAATGTTGAGTAACAAGCTTAGTATCAATATCCATGATGCTTACCAGTGGTCAGTTTTCACAAAGCTGTACAGTTTATAGATACTGTTCCTTTTATGACAATCTGAGTAGGAAACAATCAAATGCACCACTGCTAAAACAATCAAATGCACCGCTGCTAGCCAAACATGCAACTGTTTGAATTTTGAAACAAAAGAAACTGCTTACATGAAATAGTTACCGAATTGGGTATTAGGAACTTCAGGTTTCAGGGCGAAAGCTGACACAAGTCTTTACTGTTTTCTTATCTCTGATCCTGAATCTGTGCCTTTTCTTTTGTAACATGCACATGGTTTACTCTGTTTCTGGGCATTTTAGTCCTTGTAATATCCAAAGAACATGGCAAATGGAAGCAAAAGCTCATGCATTTTTGCATTCTTTTTAGTTTTGTTCTTTTGAAATATCTTAAAAAAACGCTAATAAGGATGCATTGTAATGTCAAAAGTTGTTGTGTTACATAGGGTTTGCTGCCTCATTTTCTTGTCAGATCAAGTTTCAATGACTGCGGCTAGTTTTGGTGGGTTACAGAGGATGAAGTCCTTGTATATTTGCTTGTACGATTCATATATATGAGCAACTTCAGTACTGGAAGATGTAGAGATACAGTTATACAGACCAATAGCAACAGTAGACAATTCACTCAGGTAGTGGTGTGGAGAAGGCACCTGATGCTCTTCCACAACGTGTAACTTTGCATCGATCGGCCAGTTCAGTCCAGCTAGCTAGCTATATATATTTAGAATGACAGGAACTAACGTGGAGCAACCTGAGCAACACATTAGATTTGCATCAATGTCCTGCTCGGTCGATCAAGTGGCGATTATGCGCGAAAACCGCATTTGATTCCAGGAGCGATTTCAATTTCCATTTTGATTGCATTGGGATTGCCATGAAAGAGAACATGATGTCTACTTTATGACTAATTATATGTCCCATTTTTCCCAAAATTTGAAGCTGATATTTAGCTCTTGGAAAGCAAGGTTCAATTTCCTCATGGAGAAGATTACAGCATTTTTATGCGTGATCTGCACCGAATAAGAACTTAATTCGTCTTTAGCATGCTAGTTGCGGCCTGGATTAGTATTTGCCTCCTCAATATAAGTGTGCTCTCCCCACTTGGTGAAACAAAACCAAAATAAGTGTGCTCTTTTTTGTTACTGAAATAATGAAAGAAATTTGTTTTCACACAAAGAAAGAATTAAATCCCCTGTTCACTACTCCATCCGGTCCAAATTACAAGTCTGTATGGCTTTTCTAGATATTGACAATATCCAGATACATAATAAAAGTTTTGGTCAAAAGATACATAATAAAAGCGATGTATCAAGAAAAGTCAGAATGACTTGTAATTTGGAATAGAGGGAGTACCATAACCAAGCAATGCTAGTACTAAAGCCAATCACTGCCGGACTTCTCTGGTTCTAAGAGCTCATGACTGCCGGACTTTGTAAGCGACGGAGCATTGTAGGCGTGATAGTATTTGCATTACCTGTTGATCTAATCAGAGAGATTTAATCCATCGTGGATCCGTGGCCAAGCTACCGAACGACGCCTAATTTAATTTTACCCGGCAATTTGGCATCATGACTATATCAGCTTGTCTTCTAAAAGGGAGAAAAAAAAAAGAAAAAAACTACCCAAGGAAAGAAGTCATGGTGATCGATGCATTGTATCTCCTTTTTGGGGTTTCATGCATAGGCTACTGAGGTCTTTCAACCAGTACTGAGGAAGGCACCTGATGCATCACTTTTGCTGCAAGCGTACCCTTGCAATCCAGGCATGCAGCTAGCTAGCTCGCACTTGATAATATCTTAGGAAAGTCAGGCTGATCATTAGGCAACAACCATTGGTAGCTTGTCTATCACATCAGTCATGTTCTGTGTGCATGATTCTAGATGAAATAATTTTGACTCCGATTATATTCCGATTGTGTGTGATAGACATACAAACATGCTCAATCAAACACAGCATCGATCCCTGTACTGTACTATGTGCTTGAGCTAGATCTTATCGCTGAGCCAGCTAAGCTAATAGATCTTTTTTTTTAGAAAGACGGCAAGGGCTCTTGCCGATTTTTATTAGACGATAGAAAACAAAAAGAAAGTACAACTTAGTTACAACTTAATTACAAAGGAGGCAAATGAAAAACACAACTCAACTCTACTCTGGCTACCCAAACTACTTGCTGTCCTAATACCCAGGAAGCCAAACATACATGCTAGAAGAAACAAAACGGAAAAAGCCTGAACCACTACTCTTCCGGCACCACTTGGGACTTGGTGAACTAGAACTGTTTGATGTCATCCCTACACAGTTGAGCTACCTGTAACGCTTGTAGACTCTTAGTCTGAAATGTCCTCCTGTTCCTTTCCTTCCAGACATGCCACCAAAAATAAATTATGATGCCATCGAACTTCCGTCTTTCGCTTGTCGTAATTTTTCTACGGCATTGTCTCCAAAACTTGTGTATAGATCCTGACATATTTACTGTATTTGTCGCCGAGAGCACTACGTCAGTTTTGAACTTCTGCAGCGGTCAAAATCGGTTTTCCGTGGCGGGCAACCACGCCCGCCAGCGGTGCGACGCCACGGTAAATCGTGGGGCACCGCAGCGGGCGCTGGTGCCCGCTGCGGTTGTAGCCATTTACCGCAGCGGGCATCGTAAAAGGCCCGCTGCGGTTAAGCTCATTTACCGCAGCGGGCCTGTGCTTCAAAAAAACAAAAAAAAAAAGAGAAACCCTAGATAGGCCCGCCGAGCCCATCCACGGGCCCGACGAGCCCATCTAGGGTTGCAGGCTTGCAGCGCCGCCGCCACGCTGCCCTTCCAGGAGGCCGCCGTCGTCGATCTGCCCTTGGTGAAGGCCGCCGTCGTGGATCCGCCGCCGGGAGGCGACGATCCGCCCTTGGAGGAGGCCGCCATCGTCGATCCGCAGCTCCTGAAGGAGAAGACCCAGGCGCATGCTCGGATCCACGCCGCCGCCACTGGATCTGCAAAGGTCGTCAAGGCCAGGTCGATGGCACAGGTCGAAGCTGAACCCGCCCTTGGCCGGGAGAACCATGGCGCCCGTCATCCTTCCTCCCTCCCTTCCTACACCGCAAGGGCACCGCCACAAGTCAAGGCCACAGCAAATCGACACGGGACACAGGAAGGAGCGGAGTCGGGACAAGGGTTACCTGGGGATGCTCGTCGCGGCGCGGATACGAGGCGCGCGGCGGAATAATACTTGAAGGGCCTCATATCTCATGGCAAGGCAGCTCTGTCAGTGTACATGAAGGGTAACAATATTTATTAGCAGAGAAGAACGCAATGCAACGCAGGCTCTGTATTTGTTCAAACAGAAGCAAAAGGACACATTATTCAAGCCTGGATAAAACAAATGATGAACGCACGCTGGTTGATGAATTTGAGTGTTGCTTGCAATCACTTAAAATCAATTAAAATGAAATGCTGCAAGCCTACAATTCGGAATGTATACTGACTGAACTTAAAAAAGGATGCCTCAACAAGCCTGAATAAAACAGATGGTGAACGCACGTTGGTTGTTGAATTTGAGTGTTGCTTGCTAGTGCGTATGAAATATGTTGCAATGATCTAAAATGAATGCTGCAATTAGGAATGTTATATATACTGACTGAATTGAAGCACGACAGCAGTGGGCGCCAAAATCAGAGAAAAAAAACCCAGGTAAGGCGCACGGGCGCACGAACTAGCGATAGCTGTGCATAATCTGCAGCAGACCGTATGCGGCAACCACAAATTTCACTGGGTGCTGACCTCGACATCGCCTACGAGCGCGAAGGCGCGTGCGAAGAAGTCGGCGACTGCGAGGCTGCTCCCACCATCCAGCAGCGCTGAACCCGTCGCGGTGGACGCGAACGCCTCCGCCGCGCTGGCTCGCAGCAGGCGCCGTGCCACGGAGCGCGTGGCGAGCAGCGTGGGGACGTCGGCGCCCACGGACAGCGCGGCCTCCAGCACACGGAGGTCCTCGTCCCCGAACCTGCAGCGCAGCGCACTCGCACCTAGTCAGGGGGCGGCGGCAAGACGGAGGTTGGAAGGTAAGCGAAAGGTGGGTTGGGGTACGCACGGCCGCGGCGTAGTACCTGCGAATGGAGAGGCGGGAGGCGAAGAGAGCGAGGGAGGAGGTCGTCGCGGCGCTGCCACTCCGTCCCGTGCGGCGCGGAGGGGCGCGCGGCTCTGAACTCCTCGCGAATCGGCCCTGGACGCGCGGAGGGGCGCGCGGAGGCCAGATACGAGGCTAGGAGAGAGTGGCGGCCGGCGGGACTCGAGAGCCGGTGGCATGGGTGGCTCCGAACTCCTCGCGAATCGGCCCTGGCGGCGCGGGCGGCGCCGGCCTCCGCGTCTCGGCTGGATGCAGCTGCGTCGCCCTCCGCCCTCGGCCTTCACGCAGCTGGATGGATGCCGGAGGAGAGAGGTGGAGTGAGGTGCCGGAGGAGAGAGTGGTGTGCGGCTGCTGGATCGGGGCTGGAGAGGGAAGAGAACCCTAAGTCGACTTTATATATGCGCTGCTGGAACTGGGCTTCAGCTGGACCTATTGGGCTTCGCTCTTAACCGAGGTCCGCTGCGGTTAATATTTACCGAAACGGCGCGTTAGGATCTTGCTTCCGCGGTAGTTAATTTTTTAAATAAAAAATAGACAATTTTTTTGTTTTCGTTGTTTTGAAGCACTAAATGACCTCATATGAAAAATTTCAAAAGCAAAATTATTAAGCTCATCAAGATGAACATTTGCTATTAAACACGCGCTACAAAACCATGAAACCTACATAGACTTTCATGAAACCTTAAGAGACAAATGTAAATTTAGAACCACACTTTGTTGAAAAATGGTCAAATGCCATGAAACCTACATAGATTTTCATGAAACCTTAAGAGACAAATGTAAATTTAGAACCACACTTTGTTGAAAAATGGTCAAATGCAAAAAAGTTCTTTGTAGCAAATGTTCATCTTGATAAATTTAACAAACTTGATATTCAAAGTTTTTTCATCTGAGGTCATTTAGTGTCTCGTTTGACAAAGGTTGACCAAGTTCTTTTTTTAGCCCAAGTTTGACCAAGTTTTTGAAGCTCTAGATGGTTTCAAAATGAAAACTTGTGAATAGCAAGTTTGCTCCACTCATCAAGATGAGCATTTGATACATTGACCATTTTTGCATTTGACAAATTTTGAATGATTCAAATTTAAAATTTCAAAAAAACACATCGTTTGACCAAGTTTTTGAAACCCTAGATGGCCTTAACTCAAAAAGTAATGAATAGCAAGTTTGCTCCACTCATCAAGATGAAAATTTGATACATTGATCATTTTTGCATTTGACAAATTTTGAATCATTCAAATTTAAAATATCAAAAAAACACATCGTTTCACCAAATTTTTGAAACCCTAGATGGCCTCAACTCAAAAAGTAATAAATAGCAAGTTTGCTCCACTCACCAAGATGAACATTTGATACATTGACCATTTTTGCCTTTGGTAAAGTTTCAATGATTCAAATTTCAAATTTCAAGAAAACACATTGTTTAATCAAGTTTTGAAACCCTAGATGGCCTCAACTCAAAAAGTAATGAATAGCAAGTTTTTTCCGCTCATCAAGATGAACATTTGATACATTGATCATTTTTGTATTTGATAAATTTTGAACGATTTAAATTTCAAATTTTATGTAATAGTCTGGGAGCATTTACCGCAGTGGGCAACGTAACAGGCCCGCTGCAGTTAATAGCGCATTAACCGTAGCAGACCTGTTAGGATGCCCGCTGCGGTAAATCGTTTTAACCGCAGCGGATCTGTTACGTGGCCCGCTGCGGTAAATGGTTCTTCCACAGCGGGCCGGTGGGTGGCCGGCCGGCCACCCATTTACCGCAGCGGGCCACTTTGGCGCCCGCTGCAGACCGCCAAAGTGGCCTGCTGCGGTAAATCAATCCGGACGTAGTGAAGGTTTAACCAAATCTTGAGTTGTGACCAGACTTGATGAGTAAATGGGCACTCGATACACAGGTGTGTCGTCGTCTCTGGCTGATTGTGACATAGCTTGCATATGGGATCATGGGGCCAATTCCTCCTTGCTAAGTTATCCGCCGTCAAAATCTTCTTATGCATCAATGTCCATGCGAACAACCAGCATTTAGGTTTTGCGTGAGCTTTCCATATTGGTGCGATTCTTAGTTTGCAGAATGTACCGTCGAACTGAATCTGATAAGCGCTGCTAGATGAGTATTCTCCATCTTGGGTCCATTTCCATCTTATTGTATCTTCGACATTTTCTTGTAACTGTTGACCGCCTATTTGTTCCCAAAGGTCTACATATTCTTGGATTTCCTTTGTCGATTGTAGTGGAAGAATATTAGCAATCCATCGTCGATGCAGTAACGCTTTGTGTACCGTCAAGTTTTTCTGCTTTGACTTCAGATATAGTGCAGGTGCTATTGTCTTTGGCGCCATACCATTGATCGAGGAGGAGGTCCAGAACTTTGCCGTTTTGCTAATAGATCTTTTGCATGCTTTCAATTCAAGATCAGAACACAGATGAATTAGCTAGCTAGTAACTAGGTCCCATTTTGGCCAGTGATCGATTTGATGCCGATATTTAGCTTTTCAGAAGAAAAAGCGCAAACAAGTTTTTGTTTGGTTTGGTGTGTGCCAAATATATGAAAATTGAATTCATGTCCAGGACGCATTCATGGACAGATGAGTTGTTATGCACCGTACCCTAGCTATCTAGCAGTTTAATCAGCAAATGGATTGATTTCTTGCATCAATTTCTTTATCTTCCACTTGCTTAAATTTGAAACGAAAAAGCACGGATTCCACCATGTGGACTTTAAGGGCAACGAGAGTTTCATGATATTTCTGTTTGGTGACCATTGACGCTATAAGGTAGATAGTAGATAGTGTATCATCAACGCATGTTCACTTTTGGAATAAAGGTAAACATTTCCCTTGTCACACATTACGTGTGTGCTGAAAATTGGACAATGTATAACCGAAGTTGCAATGAGACAGGGCCGGGGCCGGTAAAGTGGGTCAGGGTCGATACTGTGTTCCTCCACTGCTCAAGTTCTCACGGCTTTCCTGAACGGTTGAAACAAGGTTTGGCAGCATGCAGCAACATACTTTTGACTGAGCTTAGCTTTTCTCTTGATTGGTTAATAAATCTTTGGAAAATGCTCACTTAAATCGCTTGTCATGTCGATTGTCGAGTTAGCAGACAGGGGCATCATGGCGAGACGAAAGTTTTGATTTTATATGAAACGAAATTGTCGCGTCTCCCTTCCTCTGGTTGTGTCAATTAATTAATTAATATATCTAATCTGATTCGACTGCCATAACAAATTGTAGAAACTTATGGTATTATAGGATTTTTTATAAAGTAATTAATGAGGAATACAGTAATGGTGATTTCTTAGAGCTATGTTTACAACGTGGCATACTGAAAAAATTAACAGTTGTCACATGGTGAATTAGCCATGATGTTCAATACAGAGGCTGTGATATTAACATATTCGCTTTTCTAAAAAGCCATGATGTTCAATATTCTAATATGTACCTTCGCCATGATTTGTATATGTCCTGCAATTCAATCATAAAATTCCATAATTACCGAAGATCCAGCGCATTGCTGCACTAGCCTCTATGGGAGCCAATGACGAAATCTCCCAACACTACGCTAGAACACGCAATCATTGCCGGTAGTCCTGTGCATGGGTGGGTTTAGATGGGTTTGGATGGATTTTTGACCCACCCATGCCTACATGAGTTTGTTGGGTTTGGATTGGCTGGATTTGGGTGGGTACGTGGGTCCTCGTGTGCGCACGTACAGTGCCGGCCGGAGAAGCTTGTAGGCGCCGCGTTGCTGCCGTAGATGATACAACGTGCCTCCTCAGCCACGGAGGTTAGCTGGACGCACGTACAGTGCTGCGGATAGGCCAGAAACGCTGCACCTTGTCACCGGCGGCGGTGACGATGGTGCTGTCGTCGACGATGACGACGACGTCTCGATGGACTTGCTGTGGGCATCGTGCAGCGGCACGCGTCGCGTCCGGTGATGGGGCGGGCGTCGTGCAGCGGCACGCGTCGCGTCCGGTGGTGGGGCGGAAAAGCGAGTCGTGGGGCAAAGAGGGGCTGCCCAGTGTTTTTTTTACCGTCGGTTTACCGCGGTAAACCGCGGTTACCGGACTTACCGGGCCGGTCCGGTTTCGGTTCGGACCGGCCCGGTAAGTCCCAAATTCAAATTTCAATTTTGAAAAAAATGCTAAAAAAATTCAAATTTTAAAAACCGCTCAAACCGAGCGGTAAACCGGACTTATCGGGCGGTAAACCGGACTTACCGGGCGGTAAACCATCATGAAGTATTTTTAGGAATTTTTTTAACATTTTTTTTAAAAAATAAATTTGAATTTTAAAAAAAAAACCGCTCAAACCGCTCAAACCGGGCGGTACCGGGCGAAAACCGGACTTACCGGGCGGTAAAAAAAACCAAGGTTATAGGTACTCAAATTTGAATTCAAATTTGAATTCGAAAGCGATATCCGGCCGGTTACCGGACTTACCGGCCGGTAAACCGATTCCGGCCTCGTCCGGTCGGTTTGATCCCATCGGTAAAAAAAACACAGGGGCTGCCCCGGCTCGGCGGCCGCGGCGCTGGAAAGTGCGTCTTGGCGTTCGCCAGAGCCGCGGCGGCCCCGACGACACAGCCACCGCCGGAACCGTCGCCGGCAGCCAGGCAGATGGGGTGGCGCACCCAGGACGTGGTAGTCAGCATCTCGGCGGACGAGTTGCTCCGGCGCGCGGAGAGCTTCATCTGGCGGCGGCGCGAGCACCTGCGCCTGCCACCGCAGGAGTCCGAGCAGCGCAAGCTGCTGCAGCACATCTACCTACGGCACATGCCATGCACATCCACACCGGAGGCGAAGGTGGCGGCGGCGGCGGCGCCATCACCAGACACGGACCGATATGGAGCTGTTGCCAGTCTGCCCGATTGCATGTTCGTGAGGAGAGATTCAATTCGAGACAAGGAAGAACGAAACCCATGGGTCTGATGGGTTCGACCTGTATCCACCCAAATCCAATTAAAAATTCTTATACGGTTTGGGTGGGCCTAGCCTAACACAGGTGGGTTGGTTGGATTTGTCGACCCATGCACAGGCTTAATTGCCGGTTGTGCTGGAGCTGGTATTGATTATTTATCACTGTCGGGTTATAACCTTAAGATCCAAAAATTGGCAGAAAACTATTCACCCAGCAGTGATGGCACACATCACCTTCAGCTTAAACCACCTCCTGGCGGCAATATATCAAACTGACAATGATAGCTATGATATGACGATGACGATATCACCGCTAGCTCATTCTACGACCCAGCTAGCGGGGATATGTCCGTGCAAACACAGTACAAAGACTACTAAAAGTTTCGGGCCTAACTCAGCCGAATTGGTGAGTTAAGGGTTACAAGCAATATAACAAATTGGTAGCACGTAGCAGCAATGTATTCCTTTCATTTCTCTAGTTAGTGATAAAATGATCTCTTAAAAGAGTACATCTGTAATAACGATCATGCCCGGATGATTTTGTGCTGCAACCAAAAAAATTTTTCTTGTGTGCTTTCTGGATTGGATTCTTTTCCAGAATAAATTAGCATATATCTGCACCCATTTCCTCTTTCTCTTTGTTTCTTGCATTGTGAAAGTTGAAAATGACACACTTAATATGATTAGCGTGTCAAATTAACGGACAGCTAGCAGAAATTAGCAGTTCTATATTCGCATAATGATGATAGGATCTTGTACTCTAGATGCTTAGTCGTGGTCACGTGTTGTTAATTAATGTACCAATTATTTTATATAATCGGGATTCCACTACCAAACTAATTTGGTATCATAGATTATATTCCACTCTATCTCGGAAGAACTCTTTGACAAAATATTAGCATGCAGGCAAATAATGGTTTACTGAGTTGCAAAGGGAAGAGTATTATAACGGCGAATTAATCCAAAAGCTACTTTTACAATGCGGCGCAGAAAACTAATAGCTTAGTTGCACTCCTGTTGTGAAAGTAAAAATATCCAGTGTAAACTCTCTCTATCTGTAGAATCATGAAAATATTTCAGAAATAACGTATTTACGAGTCTTCAAAAAATTTAAAACCATGCACATCCATCGTGCATCTATATACATCAAAAATTTATATTCAAACCTGTTTTGTAAAAATTTGTATTTAAAAATATAAATTCTAGGTGCATATAGAAAAGTGCATATGCATCTGGAAATTATCATTTTCATATTTTTTAGAGTAAGTTTGAATTTCAAATTCTGTGTCAATATATATCGACGCTTTCATTTGAATTCATTTCAGTCTTGGAAAATCTTTAAGTTTTCAGGTCCTAATCCATTGTAAGTAGATTAGGCCGGCCTGCATATATAGAAAGTTTTGGATTTTTTCAAAGAAAAAACTCAATCCCCGGTACTACAGCTTAAGAAGAAGATATCATGCTGATCGAGAAAACCCTCGAACCCTGCCCCACCCGTACACAACGACACAAGAGCTCCGTGACATGAGCTGGTCACGTACCTATGCTATGCGTGGCAGACGAGGGACTGCAGCTGAAGCCACAAAAGTGAGTGCCTGTTGCTGCAGCAGAATTAGATCTTCGCTGCCATGGACACACCACACCACACCAGACATGTGTACTACCTGATACCGTCTGACGTACCCCTCGCTGACGCCTCAGTCCTAAGTCCAGAGCCCAGACACGCTTGCAAGCATGCTTGCCTGCCTTTGCGAAAATGTGGTGCAAGTGCAACCGACATTCTCCTTCCGAGGTAATGCTACTCCTAGTGCGCAACGCGCAACGCGCAACACGCCTGGACGCTTTGCTACCTAGCAAGTGGCAGCACGGTTGGTCCTGGTGGTGGTTTGGTAGCGTAGCCATGCTGCTCGAATCTCTCTGGAATCCCCATCAATCCCGTACCGCAGCTGCCAGGCAACTGCCACCAGCCATCTGAGAGACTGAGACGACTCCACAAAATAAAGCTGCCACGCATCGCACCTATACTCACCCACTGAGGCAGACGCATGGCCGCGGACGCACGCAGCTTATCCGAGGCAATCAGAGACGACCTGAGAAACACGTGCGTCGTTGTCCAAGAACTGTGCAGGCAGGCTATCGCATCACCCAACTCAATAATACAGGATCGATCGCTGGCTTGTCTAGCTTGCTGCTGCCTATATATATATAAACGGAGGCCATATCTATCGCCAAATTGCATCTCATTACCCATAAGTGTCAAGACGACAAACGAGCAGACCAGGAAACCGGCCGGACGAGCATCTAACAACCAGTAGAAGCTTATTAGCAAGAAGAAGGAGATGAATCGTTGGGGCAAGAACAACCCTGCTCCGGCCGACCGCACCGGCGCCGGTGCCGGTGGCGGTGCAGGTGTCGGGGAGGTGCCGGTGCAGAAGGTGAACAAGATCGAGTTCCACAGCCTGATTTCCAGGCCCACTATCTACGGCGGTCGTCCAGCACGAGGGGCGGAAGACGACATCAACGAGAAGGCGGAGAGGTTTATCAGGGAGAAGAGGATGTGGTTCCACCGCCAGAAGCCCGGCGGACCGTCGGCGGCGGCCTGATGACGTCGTCGTCGTGCATCGTCGTATGTATATATGGATGGACTATTATTATATATGGATATAACGCATTATGCGTAGAAGTATTTTAGAAGAGTTGACCCTTGTTGCGACCCCATGTACTATGTCTATTACTTACTCCGCCGGTTACCAATAAGGCCAGTCTTAATGGGCAGTGTCACTGCACGATTTCACATACTAACACGTCATCAAGATTGAAATAAAACCATCCTTGAAACAACCCCAGCAATGGAGCATTTCACTTTGTTGTTTCCAAGATTAAGCAAAGCATTTAATTGCTACAAGATGATTGGATCACATGCAAGATGGTGAAACGATCTGGCCCTCAGTGGGGTTTCACTTGGTTACCGGAGTCTGGGAAACAGCGCATACGAGTTTCACCATGGTGAAACTCTTTTCTTCTCTCTCGTCTCCATTTCATGCAAACCTTGTTTTTTTGCTGATGTGTCACACTATTAAATGTGCATGACACTCTACTGAAATGGCCATTGAGACTGGCTTGAAGTTTTATTGATATGCATGTTGATTGAAGCCAACAGGTCCTTTCATTTATCATAACAAATATGTCTGTGTGGTGCAACGGGATGCACAGCTTTGGGCACTCACTAGCTGGGACAGCAGGTGGAGATGGAGAGTGAGTGTGTGTGTGAAAGAGGGGTGTGGTGGGAAAGGCGGCACCATGAGATTTGTGAGGGTAGGCTTAAGGTTTCTTAAATGGGCCGGGTTTTTTTTTCTAGAGCACTGGCACAAACAAGGATTTTAGTGGTCATAAAGGATTTGCAGAGGCGGCCTGACCTGGCCTCTGCCATAAGATCTGTGTAAATCAAAGATTTACATAGGTGGACTAACAACCCCATCTCAAAAAAAAAAAAAAGAATTTCGAGAGGCAACATGGAAAGCAGTTACAACAGTGTTAGCTTACATGCACCGACTTGTCGAGGAGGCATGGTGCCCACTTGTGAGTTGTGAGACCCCATGAATTGAGCCCAATACTGTAGTTACCAGCATGTTGTGGCTGGGATGCTAGTGGCCAAATATAGTACCACATTGGAAATTCAAGGAGATTTGAACTAGCTTAAAAGCCCAGACCTAGGAGACTGTTAACTTTGGATCGGTTTTTTGCACAAAGTGAGGACGAAATCGTAGCCTTAGTTGTCGTCCCAATAGGGGTGTTACACCACTGCTCACCTCAGTCGAGCCCTCCCAATGCGCCAGGATCACCTCGCTGATAGAAGGGTGATTTTATTATTGTGATAATGCAACGATTATGTTTTACCGTACATTCCCACACTTGTCTTGATTCATGTAAAAGTTGAGATCCCTTCATCCATATGATCAGAAGATAGCCAATATGATCAGAAGTTGGCTTTCTTCTGATCATATGGACGAAGAAGACTTGTGTCATTTTAAAGTGCCCACCAAAGCTTCATATGACATGCCACATGCGCTCACTGAACATTATAATGCCCACCAACGCACCAAACTGTTCGATTTTAATGTCCTTGCCACGCATATGGTGATCCAAAATCCTCACATTAACCATCACTGGCATCTTCGTTGCTCAGCTCCGTCACCCCAATCCTCTGCTTTGTCAACCTCAAAGTTGCTAGTCCATGTCAGTCGGGGTGCCCACCGAGTGTTCGATGAAATTTACCAAGGCAATCACCATGCCCCAACCTGTTTCAGTGCTCTTGATCTGTGCTGCGAAGAGTGTTTCAATAACTACAGGTTGTGTTCTCACCATTGTGGCTGGCTAAAAGCCTCCCTACCCATCAAGCAAAAGGACATGATGAATATAAGGTGTTCGATGAAGAAATGCCGATCCTCCTTTACATCATATTATTGAATTACTGAAAAAGGTGGCTCAAAGGTATCACATGAAAATGCCCTAGTATAACTATAAACTTTTGAAAATCTTGTTGATATGCTTAAAGTGAAACATGACCAAGAAAAAAAAGAAAAAGGTTGAAGGAATTGAAGAGAAAGTACAGACCTCTTCGAGATCTTACGAGAAGTTAAAGACCTCTGATGAGAATAAAAAATGATGAATATCTTGAAAAATTTCACCATAATCTCCCTGTACATGAAACCAATACAAAGTCAGTGCGGGTATTACTTAGGATTACTTGATAGTTCACCAAGGGCACCTAGTGTTTCTAACACTTGTTGCAAAACAAGTAATTATTTATATATGCATGAGCGATAGGGTTTTTAGTAATATATGTCGCTTATATTTGAGAAAAATATTTTCACAAAATGTTTTGATGGTGTGGCCCAATATTAGGCAATGCCGGCTTAGAATTCTTGTATTTGAGGATCTAGTTTGAACACAAAATCCATACATTTGTGGAACCTACATACTGTGAATACATAGAAAAAGAATAGGTTAGATATTATGGCTTTTTAACAAACATGTACCTTTTCCTTTATGGGGCAAGCAATTGTTGTAGCCAACTTGGGCTCTCTACTCATGTCCAGAAAATTAAAGTTGAGGCCCAAAATCATTTCAAAAGACGTGGGCCATTACATTCCAATTAACCTACTATTCATCATATGGGAAAGCCCAATATCCTACTAAAGGTCTATCACTACCCAGCACCACATATATATACCCTACAATTGCTCCTTGACACTCTTCCCCTCCTATAAATCCACTGCGGCCACCACCCGCATATATAACTCTACTCCTAGATGCCACATCCTTATAACTTTACTCTAAGGTCTGTTTTGTCATCTCCTCCATTAGCGCGTGACAATATAGTGGTCCAAGATGATGAATGATAAGGATAGGTGTCCACTCATCCCCCATTTGTTTCTATTTCCTAGCTTTTCTAGTCCTTCTGGAATAGATCTAGTTTTTCAATTCAGTTCAATGGATCGATTTAGATCTAGATTCTTCCTAACCTAAGAAGTGTGTTATGATCTGACAAGGGGATCGGGTGTAGAGGGCTAAGGCTGCCAAGTGGTACTGGTGTTCAACTGGCTGTCGAGGTTTAGGGCCCCCAATATTAGAGTAGAAGGATAGGTAGATGAAAAGAGATAGGAGGGACTCAATTCATTACTTAATTCCCTCAGTAGATTATGAGATTGTTTACATAGGCATCAAGCCAACAATTGTCCTAGATTTTTCCCAATCTAACAAATCAATTGCTTAAATAGATCTGTTTCCTTTTCAACTAATAATGGCCATTTTTGTTCTTGCAACTATAGGAGTGGCCACACATAACATATGTCCCCTTCCCCTTCCGTAAGTTGCACTAGTGTCAGATCCACACCAGTTGTCTCATCTTGCTTTCCTGCCTCCACCTCAGATCAAGGAGCCTATCTTGGACCCAGATGTTGCTGCAGATGTGGATGTGATGGAAATGTCCCCTGACAAGTTCATGCCATGCAAGAGGAGTGCCCTCAAGCTCCATGGGTTTGAAGAAGTGTCAATACACTCACACACATGTGTACACAACATAGAGAACACACATAGAAAACTACACACACTTCCCAGACACATGCGCACACATGTATTGATGTAGAGACAACACACCGATGACATGAATGGCATAGTACAACCAGTTAGGGACGGTGGAGAGAGGCCAGCTAAGGCAAGCGCGTGTTGGATTTGGACGAGGATGACTGCGGCGGGGCTGGCGAGCACTAGCAAAGCCGTCCCACAAATTTCATAGGCCCTTGGGCGAGTAAGACGCTAAGAGGCGCCGTTGTAACAACCCTAAAATTCCCAAACACAAAAATCACAACCAATAAAAATTTTTGCAAACAAACCCATGTTTGTTGATTTGTCATATAAGAAACCCTGCTAGTTTGCATTAAATCATCTATGTTTAGTTGTTGAGCATTGTTATGCAACAACATCACATGTGCCTTAATGTAGTCCTTAAGCCACATGTGATTAGGACCATAGGTAAACCTACTATACTTACAGATGAGAGTCTATGACCAACCAACTATGATATGCCATAGCTATAGCCCCTAGGTCATGAGCTTAGACCCTAATGAACCTGTACTGGAGTTAGTAGCAATGTCACCAAGGTATAATATGTATATATACATATAGCCGTATTACAAACCCTATCGTCAACTAACGATTAACCATAGCTAGTTACAGGCTAGTAGAATCACACCAACCCTTGACATAGCAACTTAGACCTATGATCATGACCCCACGTATGAGATTGTTAATCCTATAATCCTAGCTCATGATAGTAGAGGCTACTCACACTAGGTTTGACTAACTACTTAAGTACTATAATGTATAAACCCTCACTAGTCCACCATAATGTTAGCAACATACCTAATATGCCAAGTTATAGAAAGGTGCCCAACCCTAAACATGTAACCTAGTGGACCCCTACAATGCCATATATATAGTGGATATGGTTAGTAAACTAAGACCCTAGTTGGCAACTCGTAACCTAATTACCTAACTAGTCTAACTAGTGCAATAGAGCTAACACTAGGTTTCATCCAATGTTAAATCTCTCTAACAAGTGATCTATATGAAATGTAGAACCTAAGCTACCTATGGAACTTGGGATCCCAAAACCCATGTAATGTTAATTTACTTTCACAACTATACATTCACACTTGTATAATGTCAACATTTGTGATTTGGGTTCTATTTTGATTTGATTGGATTATTGTATTGATTATTAAATCAACAACCACACATTTATTTATCTATTAAATTTATTTATACAATAAATAAATAAACATATATATGTATACTAATATGGGAATAATACCTAACTAGCCCTATGACTAAATGGACCACCATGGAATATTGTACAAGTGATACAAATCACAAAATATATACATACATATATTAAATAATCAAAAATAAAAAAGAAAAGAAGAAAGTAAAACAAACAAAATGGCAAAGGCCATTTTGGCCCATGAACCCAGCCCGGCCTACAAACCCTCTCTCTCCCTCCACTTTTATTTATCAGTCGAAGCAGCCTAAGCCAGCAGTTCGGCCCTGTTGACACAAAATGCGACGCACTGTGTCTCACACACAGCAAGCCGGAAAGCCTAGCTTCAATCGGGTGCCCGGGTGTCCGAATCCGGTGGCGTGCCCGATCGATTTGACCTGAAAATCGACAAGGGATAAAACGGTAAGATCAAAACTGGAACATGCTTGGGTGAGACCAGACAGCTTCCATCTTTACGGCCCCGAAGCCACTTACGACGACACATAGCTATAGAAGCTATCTCGCAGCATTGCAGTTCATTCGGCTAAAGTAACATAACGATGTAAACGAATGAACTTGCCGAATACGGTAAATGAAGACATGTTTGAACAAGATTAAATTATTAAAGCATATCAAACTATATCTCGTGTTTAAAGCATCATCAAGCACTAATAACTAAAGATAAGTAACTTATAAATGTAAATCTACTAAATAACACATGCATAGGCTATTCCAACTAGTCTCGCCGCACGTCTAGCCTTCATAAACCCGTCGAGCATAAACCCAAGCAAGCTAATCCACCGCATGATACCACTCACTATGAATTTACGCCACTCCTTACTACTAGATCAATCCACCGCATGATACAATCTAACAATAAAGAGCTAAAAGCACGTAATTACCTAACCGATCTATAAATACTCGCTACATGTGTGAGTATAACCGTATCGGCAGGATTGCCGAATCGGGTCCATGAAGAAGGAACAAACAAGTAATATGTAAAAGAAACCTATCGATTAAACCGATCTCTAGTCCACCGGATGACTAGCTCTAGAGTAACCCAAAGACCTGCATCCGCCGCACGATACCCGGTCCCCGTCAAGGCTTATCTACATCTAACGTGAATGAACCCGCAACACGTAACAACCTAGATCGATCTAATTCGGCTATATGAGCTTGATCTACTCGATATTGAATAAGCATGAAAGGAACGATCAACAAGCCGAAAGAGTATCAATCTAGATTGGGCAAAAGAGTGTTGCAAATAATTAAACATTAAATAAAGCAAGCAACACGTGATAACTTAATGAATCTATTAGATCATGCCAAATCTAAAAGAGCCGATAACTATCTTTACTCATGTCTTAATCCGCATGATACAAGGCACAAGCAAAAACTTCCCATCATTAAGCTTAAATCCGCCGCACGATACTAAGCAAAACGGATGAGACTACTTGCATCATAATCTAAATCCGCCGCACGATACTAGACATGATAGCAAGGTTGCCGGGACTTACGGAGGTCGACGGATCGATTGGCCCTCTCGAAGAACTCGACGACACGACTAAAGGACTCGAAGGGTGGCACGTAGCCGGTTGTATTGAATTGGTTGTGAACCCTTATTACAATGGTCGAGGGCTTATATTTATACCCTGGACAAAACACGAGTCCTAAGTGTTTACGAACTATCTAAACAAAATTGGAAAGATACAAATACGCCAACTCTAACCATAATCGGAGTCCTTGACTATTACGACCCCTTCCCTTTCTGGTCAGCTCCCTCTCTCCTTTTTTCACCTTCGAACGAAGCCTTCATAGCCGACCGCTTGATCATTTGCCGAACACATGGAAATTAGCCGACCGCATATGCATTTGCCGAATTGCTCTCTCTGCTCCCTGCGGGTCCACCCGTCATATTCCCCGACCAAATTCCGGTGTTAACACATGCCCCCTCAATTTCGAGATAAAAGGTTTTTATTTTGAAATTGACCATAAGCGTCTTTCTCCTAGGTCAAGATCGCCACCGCAGCCGCCACCCGAGATCGAGCTTACGCTTAATGGCGACGAATCTTCAATCGCTCCATCATGGCGACAGGAACTCAAGAGGAGCTCTTGGAGGTAACCCTACTTGCTTTACCTATTCGGCAACTTTCTTGAATTAGCTCCCAGATGCACTTTTTGACCCACTCGCTTCAATTTCTTCTAAAGGAAATGAAGAATGAGATCTTGATCTCCAATCTTGCGTGTCCTGGATCATTTTTTCTTGGTCCGCGGGAGACCCCAATCCGAGGGAATTTATTGAAAAAGAAACTCGAGGATCCCTTTCAAATCTAGGATTGCTCCCCCAAACAATGGCCGAATACCTTCAAAACATGGCCCCTCCCTTCAATCACAGGATGGCGCGATTGGTACCGTAGGATGCGATCTAGAAATAGTGATTTCGGGAATCACAAGATATTCAACACCGCTTGGAACTTTCCTTAGCCGAAATGCCAAGAAATGACTCTCTTCGATAGCCGCCTCTCACTTCCTCGGGTCCGATGCTATCAACGCATTTATCTTTGGTCATGGCCCAATGTCAATTACTCGTCGACATTTTCATGATGACCGGTTTGAATATTACCAAGCCAACATATCCTTTCAAGTTCAAAGGTACCAAGCACCCGAGGTCGGTCAAACCAGAGGAGGTTGGGCCAAGTACATTCGGACCTATGCCTCAACCGGCACCGTATCCGACAAAGAGTATAGAGCTTTCATGAACATGTGGCCGTGCGGTTCATTTTCCGTGGCAAGTCCAATGAACCCACTCGAATCACATAGTGATGGTGAAGAACTAGCCGCAGCAAGCTGATTCCTTTGGGCAAATATATTTTGGGAGCAGTTTACCACATGATGCACCACCGGGACATCGTCCAAATGCGTGGCCGGGTGAAATCTCCCGTGTCAATGGCCCGTGGTGGCTTGTCCAAATGTGGCTGCAACCGTATATGCATCGATAGTTTCGGTTGACCTCCATAACCTGAATTTTCCTTCAATCAACTATGTCAAGGTGAGGATCCCAGATATAAATCTGTCGGACATATGGGGAAGCCGCATCTTCCATTGTCATTGATCTAGACCTTGGCCACCTTTTTAAGATCTTCTACAAGGGACTCAACCACGTAACTGGTTTCCCTACGAGAGAATGAAAATTTAACTCTCCCCGTAGATTTAGCTATGAGCCGGGCTGCATAGATGATGATTCCGGGATATTTTTAATTCTTTCATCGTGCCCCGTGCTCTACCACTGCAGAATTTCATCACGGCCGGCCGATAAGTTCAACTTATGAATTTTACAACCCAAACATGGTTGCCGAGGCAGCTTGGACTTGGTCAATTGCCCCCAAGGCCATATTTCTCAAGCATCATCGACCCGGGAGCCATTGCTAAATATTACCGAGGCCAACAAAGTTTTCAACCTTGGATATAAGCTTCCGGTACATGAACCTAATCCCCTGGTGATAATTGAAGCTGCTCATCCCTCATTCACTCTTTGGTGGCAAGAATGGCATTCTCACATTTTTAGAGCACAAGTCCACCCTCTATGCCAAGTTTTAATGCCCTCATTCACTTCGATGATGAGGTACACTTTATAGCTACCTTTCATTTCATGTCTCTCTCTTTTCTAAACATCCTTTTGAACAGACAATGCTCCTCCAAGTCCTCCGAGGTTCAATACCGGCAACCCGGCCCTAATGCCGCTTGCTCGGGGCATGATGCTCCAAGTTTAGTAGTTTTTAACAAAACACTCGCCGATGACATAGTGCTCCTGAAGGACTTTAAAAGAAAAACTCCTTCCTCCCCCATCAAGGACACCGCCATTCCCAAGAAAACAAGATCAAAGAAAGCTAAGCCACTCCCTCGTGGTATGAATGCTTTTGATCCCTTATTTTCCATCTCGCAAATGTATTTGCATTTATCACATTCTTTCAACAGTACGAGCCAACCCTCAAAGTCCCGGGCAGGGTAGTGATCTTGGAAAACTCTCCCGGAGCCTCTACTGGTCAAGCAAACGCCAATGAGCCTACTAGCAGTCTTGGTGTGCATCAGGCAGATGACCAAGCAGGTGAACAAGGAGAAGCAGCAGAAGAAATTCCTTCTCATCAGGTTGATGAACAAATAGAAACGGAAACAGACATTCCTCTTCATCAGCCAGGAGAAGCAACAGAAAAAATTCTTCTTCAAAACGTACCGGATTCAACACCTTCGGTAATTCAAGATATATCAACAAGTCATGACACCGCTATCCATGAAGCGGCAAGAATCGCATCGCTTACTCAAAGTCTTGATGCTACTCGGAGGCTATTGATCAAGCTTTTGCCGAAGAGGTATTATCTTGATCTTTCTCGCCATTCCCTACTTGAATTAAGTCATTCGGCTAATAAATTTTCTTCGTCATCGTGGCACTTGCTCTTCAACAGCCAGTTTTTCCCTCATTGCTTGAAGAATTTGCCGATGATGATGAAGTCTCCTCTAATCGGCAATTATCATCGAGAGTCGCTAACCGAAAGACATAATCTCATTCTTAGAGAAGGACATTGTTGATTTGACTCGAGAATCGACAAGATAAGGGAAATAGCGAGCCAATTGGCCAAGAGCTCCCTTCGATCTTAAGGATGCCATAAACGCCTTGTCCCATCTTGATGACCACTTTGCTGTTGTCAAGAGAGCATACAAAAATACATCTGACAAGGCTGTTTTGGAAACCGACAAGGCAACCGTGAGAACAGCAAGTTAAGGATCTCTACTCGAATTCAAGTCACCAAATAGTCTTGGGACACCTTGGAACCGAATGCGAGTATGAGAGATGAGAGGATCAAATTGGTAGCTCAGCTTGGCTCAATTGGATGCCAACATTCAATCTCATGAGGCCAAACTTGCTACTCGCCACCTCTTGATTCGGCTAAGTCCAAAATAAGCTCTCTTGTCGAGAGACCAAGCGAGATCAAGAGCAGTCGCTGTGATTCAAAATTCTGAAGTTGAAGACAAGAGAGCCCTTGACGAGGTCAACGAAAAGACCGACGCCCCGAATATCATTAACTCTTATTTGAATGTATAGATGCTTGGGTTGTACTTGAAGATGTAGACATTTAGGTCCGCCCTATCATTTTTGAAAACAATTCCCTTTCTCTCGAAAATAGATAATCTTCATTTTTTTCTTTTCTTTGCTGCTTCCGTTGTTATTCGGCTCTTCCAATCACGATCGTACTCATTGATGTGTGTATTAGCCGAACGTAATCCTGCCGCCGCCCCAAGTGTTTGCTTTAGCCGAATAGCCCTCATCGCTATTTAGCCGACCGAACGTATGGTAACCGAATCGCCGGTAGTGATGGGCTCGGCCCAACTCAACATCGGCCCATAGGTGCGGAAAACCCTATCTTGTCGCTTGGCTTTCCCGCCAGCCTCGCCATGGCTCCCATCGTTCATAAATAGGACCAGTTGGCTCCCACCATCATCACATCCAAGCACAAGCGGTTGCTATCATCTCTTCCACTTCCTCTTCCACCCCAATCTCAAAAACCCTCACCACCACCGATGGCAAGCGGCGGCGACCGTGGCAAGCGTCCTGCCCAGGATGAGGCGGAGGGAAGCAGCAACCGGCGCCGGCGGTGAGACCTTCAACCTTTTGAGTTGTGCTGCTTGATAGTTTTTACCCGATCTAAGTCTCTGCCCCCTTGCGGTTGTTTATCTTCTTGATCCGTTTCAGGGCCGTCGGGAACACCGGCGACTATGTCGCCAATTTCTGGAGGCACACCGCCCCGGCTCGCGCTCCGGCCTCGGCTTCTGCCTCCGCTCCCGCTCCCGCGGACGTGGCGGAGGGAAGCAACCGCGGCGGCCGTCGCCTGCAGTAAGGAGACAACTTCTCCATCTTGTTTGTGGTTTCTTCTTATTTAGCCAATCTTGATTGCACCTTGTTTGTAGAACGGTGAGAATCAGCACCGGCCGATGGCGTTTCCTGGCGCCGGCCGCAGCGTTCGACGCCTGCCCCTCACTGCTCCGGCTCCGGCCCGGCTCCTGCTCTGCTCCGGCCGGCGCGGCTGGCCTCGGCTGGGGTCCTCTTCTTCGTACCGCCCTATATGGGACGGGAACGACGAGGAGATCCCGGCGTACACCCGCTACGACGCCGCCGGTACCTCCATGAGAGGGACGAGGCGCGCGCTTCTTGGTGAAGAAACCAAGAAGTTCGGATCGCCACCGGAGTGGGAAGATACCTGCCGGCAGATGACCGAGACCATCACCAGTACTTGTCCTTCTACCATTGCGTGATTTCCATTATTCTTGATCTGTTTACTCACTGTCCTGTCTTGTTTTTCCTTTGCAGACCTCAACGCGGAGCTGGACCGCCTGAGGTTGGCGGCGACGGCGGCGGCCAATCACGTGAACGCCCAGGGGGCGACCGTGGCAGATCGCCTCGAGGCGGTGCCTGGTCAGATCGACCAGGTTGCCCTTCACGGCGTGCGCCTCGGCACCGCGCTCGGCCTGGCGGGGATGTCGTCCCCGGACCGGGACGACTACGCTCCGATGCCGACCGGCTTCCGGGCGGGCTTCCCATGAGGTCGACGGCATCGAGGGCCTCCCGGGCGGCGTATGATGACCACGCCGACGCCATGGCCAACGCCACCAACCCGGAGTCCGTCCTCAACAAGCTCTTCACCGAGGAAGAGGAGTAGCTTGTATTTGACCGGCGCGGGTTGTAATAAAATTTTTAATGAAGAATGTTGGTCTCCTCCTTGCTCTCGCTTGTCTTTAATTGTAATGGCGCTTTAGCAATCGTGTTTGTTCTTGCAAACTTCCTTCAACCCTTAGTTAGAATTCGACTGCAACATTCTTCCCGAACGAAATTTTCCCGAACGCATAACGTCGTCTTAGCCGATTAGATCTTGGCACTGCTCTATGATTTGACATTTTGTAGCATAGCTCTTCAATTCCCTTTATCTTCTCCCGATAAACCTACCAGCTGATAGATAAAACTGTTCATTTATATTCTAAAAAATTTGGCTAAAGGCGATACAACCGCATCGGCTATTTCGTTCAAGACGATACACACGATATCGGCTATTTTTGCACTAGAGGCGATACAATAATATCGGCTATTTTTTCTCCAACTTCTTTCCTTTGTTCTAAAGGCGATTTTATTCAATCGGCTATACCACGTTTACGTCATAGTCACAATTAAGATCCAACTTCGACACTTGGATAAAACTTCTTAAGGTATCCGCCATTGATGGCTCTAGTAAGTTCTTCTCCAAATAGCATTTTCAATATATACGCATTACCAGTGCACAAACCGACAACCCGAAAAGGTCCTTCCCAATTTGGTGACCATTTGCCAAATGTCTTGTCCTTTGTGCCAATTGGCAATATTGTTTTCCAAACCAATTCTCCTTCTGCAAATTGCTTAACTTTAACTTTCTTGTTGTAGTATTTGGCAACGTGCATTTTATTCTTCTCAATGTTTTCCAAAGCTTTAAGACGAATCAAATGCAAATCTTCCAATTCATCCATCATCAAATCCTTATAATCTTTACCCGTCAAATCCTTTTGCAATTCAACTCTCCTTGATCCCGATTGCAACTCCCAAGGCATCACAAAGATTATGTCCATAAACCAACTCATATGGAGATGCTTGTGTGGATCCATGGCAAGCCATTCGGTAAGCCCATAATGCTTCATTAAGGACCAAGTGCCACTTTCTTGGCTTCTCATTGATCTTCTTCTCGATGATTTTGATCATGATTTTATTTGATGCCTCTCGCTTGGCCATTGGCTTGTGCATAATAAGGAGAAGAATTATATAGCCTTATCCCCATGCTTTCGGCAAAGTCACAAAACTCGAAGAAGTGAACGAGTCCCCGATCGGTTGTAATGGTCTCTGTGGGATCCCAAACCTATGAATTATATGCTCTTTGACAAAACTGACCATATTTTCTGATGTGACTGTTTTCAAAGGAATAGCTTCAACCCACTTGGTAAAATAATCAGTAGCTAATAATACAAACTTGTGTCCTTTACTGGATGGAGGATTAATCTGTCAATTAAATCTATGCCCCATCCTCTAAACGGCCATGGTTTGACTATTGGGTTCGAGCGGATGCGGTGCTCTTTGAACATTACCAAATATCGACAATCTCGACACCCTTTGTAATATTCAAAGCAATCCTCCAACATAGTCGGCCAAAAGTACCCCGTCCTTCGATTATCCACTTCATTCGGTAAGCCGACCGATGCGCACCACAAACTCCTTCATGTACTTCAAACATAACCTTCTTAGCCTCCTCTTGACTCAAGCAATTGAGCAATACTCCATCTATAGACTTGTAATATAATTGGCTATCAAGAAGCACAAACTTGAGAGCTTTATACCGAGCTTTCGGAAACCTTCGAGATGGATCTTTCGTATAACCGACAATAACGCTTCTCCAGTCATTGTCTATCTCGATCACAATTGAAGGCACTTTGTTCTATTGCAAAAATCTCATGATTTTCCCGATATCCGAGGCCGCTTGAGCTAATTTATTTGCTTCTCCATTGTGCTCTCTCGGGTATATGATGCAAAGTAACTACGAAAAGCTTTTCGAAGTTCCCTACACCGTTCATGGTACCCTTGCAGTACATCATTTTTGCATTCATATTGTCCTCGTCAACCGATTGATTACCAATTCGGAATCACCAAATATCTCGATAGCAACAAACTTTCACTTCTATTAACAAATTAAGCCCTCTAAGCAAAGCCTCATACTCGCTTGATTGTTAGTGACAGGATATTCAATTGAAAAAGCAAACTCAAATGTCTTTCCTCGTGGGGATACCAAAAGAATACCAAAGACCACCACCTTTGTCACATGATGATCCATCAAAAAATAATGCCCATGGGGCAATGTTCACCATATCAACAGATAAATCACTATGTTGAGTAATAAAATCGGCAATTATCTGTCCTTTCACTGCTTTTGCCGACTCATACTTTAAATTAAATTCTGATAGTGCTAATACCCATTTGCCGATTCTTCCATTTAAAATCGGCATTGACAACATGTGTTTAATTACATCAAAACTAGATATTACCACACATTCGGCATTTAACAAATAGTGCTGAAATTTGGTGCATGAGTAATAAACATACAAACAGAGTTTTTCTATAGCCGAATACCTTGTTTCAGGATCTAGCAGTTTTCGGCTAAGGTAAGCTATTACCCTCTCTTTTCCATCAAACTCTTGCATAAGGGCCGATCCTATTGTTAGGCTATCGGCCGCCACATACAAATTTGAAAGGCTTCTCAAGTTGTGGAGGTACCATCACCGGTGGTGCCTTCATATATTGCTTGATCTCATCAAAAGCCTTTTGCCGTATGTCACCCCAGCAAATTTCGATCCTTCTTGAGCTTCAACAATGGAGAGAAAGGCAATACTCTTTCGATAAATTGGATATGAATCTTCTCACGAAATTGATCTTGCCCAAGAATGATTGCAACTCAGTAAGGTTAGTTGGGGGCACAATTTTGTCTATTGCTTCCATGCTCTTTTTCCCAACTTCTATCCCTCCTTTGTGGATCAAGAACCCCAAGAACTCACCAAATCGAGACTCCAAAAGCACACTTATTTGGATTCATCTTTAAACCATGTTTCCTTGTGCACTCCAAAGTCTTCCTTAAATCGGCTAAATGTTCTTCGTGGTTTCTGGATTTGACTACCACATCATCAATGTAAATTTCCACAATTTTGCCGATCAACTCATGAAAAATATAATTCATGGCTCTCTGATAAGTTGCACCAGCATTCTTCAATCCAAATGTCATTACTATCCACTCAAATAACCCAATGTGGCCAGACATCGAATGCGCTTTGCAATATCTTCGATCGCCATAAAAATCTGATTATAGCCAAGATTGCCATCCATAAAACGATAACTTCATACCCCGCCGCTGCATCCACTAGTAAATCAAGAACGGGCATTGGGTAACCATCCATGGGAGTAGCTTTGTTGAGATCTCTAAAATCTATGCATACTCTCATCTTTCCATTTTTCTTGTAGACAGTACTATGTTTGAAATCCAATCTTTGCATACCGCATGGCCGAATAAAATTTGCTTCAATCAGGTCTTTCAACTTCTTTCTTTACATCGGCCAATACCTCCTCTTTATAAATTTTTCGTGGAGGTTGTTTGAAGGACGAAACCCAGGTTTTATAGGCAACTTATGCTCAACAATTGATCGATCCAAACCAGGCATCTCTGTGTAATCCCAAGCAAAACAATCTTTAAACTCCAATGGGATAAAGAACACCATGTTAGTATCGTAGAAGGACCCCGTCCATCATCCTTTTTCTTAGGACGCCACACTGCTTGGTTTCTTTTCGGCTAATTCCTGCTTCAGCTCTTGATTCCTCAAACGCCGAACTCTTCTCTTTCCGGCTTTTTCGCATGAGACCGGAGGGCACCATTGTCCTCTTTGCCACCCGTATGAGCTTTCCTCTACATTATGAACATTGCCATGAGCCCAAGCTTGATCTGCAAATCTTTTCCTCTGATGTCCATCAAAATTATTCATTTTTATGCGCCTATCGTCCTCAGGAATCCTTATTCCAAGTCTATCATGGACGGGACGGCGGTTGACCCGAGATTGCCTATACTCTGAATATTGATCGCTGCATTCAGGGCAATTGTTTTTAGCAGCAACTTCAAGCCTTCATTCCAACAAGTCGAAGAAGGAACAGGTTCGAATGTGATGCTCTTGCTCCCTCATGTGCTCTTCCCCGTTCTCTTGGCGCACTTCGCTTCATATCTTCGACGCTCCGCCATGAATCTCGCGTTCCTCTTCAATGTACCGCTGCTCCTCATCATACTCCATCTTCTTTTCCCTTTGCCACTTATTCAACAAGTGTCGTGTTTGTAACTTTGTGCTTTGGCTCGCGTGTATTCGGCAATTTCCTTAGCTGCATCTCGAAGTTTGACCCTTCTACTGTCGGCTATTTCGAACCGTACTTGTTGCACTTCTTCCTTGGTAACTTGCCGATCGGGTCAACGACACCACTCTCCTTGGCTCTTTCGGAGGTCGAACCTTCATCTTTCCCTTTTCCTTGGATTCACCGGCATCAACCATGCCTATAGAGAAAGAGACCATGTTACGAGGGAACGGGTTTTTGTCTACTTTCATCTTGCCATCAAATCTCAAGTGTCCATCTTGAATAGCTTTCGAATCTTTACTCGAACACTCGGCAATCATTGATATGATGAGAACCTATATCATGAAACCCACGGTACTTCTTATCCTTTACCTCTTCAGGCGCGAAGATAGGATGTCCTTCGCGGCTTTGATGCGTCCCTCTTGAATCGATACAAAAAGAGCTTATTTGCCTCACCGACATCAAAATCATAAGATCCCTTTTGTCGCTTCACCCATCGATGACTGACCAAAGTAGGCTCTTTTGCCCAGTTCAACTCTGCCAGCACTACTTCATCTTCATCTTCATATTCAGATGCTTCTTCTAGAAATCCCGATACATGTCAATAGTTGCACTTTGTTCTTCCGAAAACGAGCATCTCTTCGAACCCTTGGGCTTGATTGCTCATTGCTTGTCAACTTTTGTGCAAGCCGTCCAAGGTCTACAAACTCCATGCCAAATAGCTTGTCTCGATATGTGGCGGCATGCTGCAATGACCAATTGTGCGAGTTGATCATCGGGAATAGTCGAGAGAATAGCACATGTTCTTCGCTTCTCGAATCTATGAAGATATTCCATTGGTGTCTCGGTAGTCTTCATCCTCATAGCCCAAAGATCAACCATCTTCTTCTCATTGGTTCTGTATAAAAGTATGCATGGAACTTTTGCTCCAATTCTGCCCATGTACCAATGGAATTAGCCGGTGCGATGCAAACCATGTGAAAGCCGGCCCTGTCGTGAGACATAGGAAAATATCTAATCCTCCAAGCTTCATCGCAGCGGCTTCTCCAAGTTGCATCGGATATCTCTTGATATGCTCAATGGTATGCGGTGTCATCGACCCGGAGAACTTGGTCAAATCCGTTGGTGGCTTAACTCTTGGTGGAAGAGCTACCCTATTGTACCACTCTGGGAAAGGAGATTTGTATGCATATGTCGATGCTTTGGTTTCGAGCCAAATTGATTACGCATCATATCGCCATTCTCGCTTTAGGAGGACATCATTTGCATCTTGCGCTCCCCGGTCTCCTAGAAGGTACTCCTGATGCACTCCCGTATCCCGGATTCGGCAAAGCACTCGAGCACCGTAATGTCGTAAATTCACCGTACCCATCTCCATAGATACTCTTACGCAATCTATTTGCCACTTTGGGGAGATCTTGTAAGCGGATGCGGGTATATCCGTTGTTGCACCAAAAGTTACTTGACCATGAGTTTGCTGCTCGGTCATGGGAGGCTTTTCCTTTTCATCATAAACAGCTCCGTCCTTGCTAGTGCCGATCATCTCTCCTCCTCCGTTGACTTCCCCGAAGATTGCTTGAGTGTTGAAGAACACTTGGTCCAGCAAGCTCTCCAAATCTTTCTTCAAAGCGCTTGTCAACTTCGCTGGACCAAAAGTATCAACCATGATTTTGCGGAAGGTGCCCGTAAAAAGCCGTGTTGTGATTCAACATAGTGTCTCCCACGCTTTGTAGATGACTCCAACTACCTTCTACATCTCTTCCTCGTCGGTAACATCGGGCCGACGACGAGAAGAACTCGTGGCGTGATTGCTTGACGATCACCCCGCCACTCTTGTTCTTGGAAAAAGACATCGACATTTCGCGTCTTGTTCCATTGCTTGCTCTACCATCCGGCGTTGCTCGCGGCAAAGAAGCCATCCATGGTCACGTTCAGAACGTGACTGTTGTCAATTTTCGATCCCATCCTAGACTGAGAAGTTGTCCCACCGGGCGTGCCAAAAAGTGTGTTGACACAAAATGCGACGCACTGTGTCTCACACACAGGAAGCCGGAAAGCCTAGCTTCAATCGGGTGCCCGGGTGTCTGAATCCGGTGGCGTGCCAGTCGATTTGACCTGAAAATCGACAAGGGATAAAACGGTAAGATCAAAACTGGAACATGCTGGGTGAGACCAGACAGTTCCATCTTTACTACCACCGAAGCCACTTACGACGACACATAGCTATAGAAGCTATCTCGCAACGATTGGTTCATTCGGCTAAAGTAACATAACGATGTAAATGAGAATGAACTTGCCGAATACGGTAAATGAAGACATGTTTGAACAAGATTAAATTATTAAAGCATATCAAACTATATCTCGGGTTTAAAGCATCATCAAGCACTAATAACTAAAGATAAGTAACTTATAAATGTAAATCTACTAAATAACACATGCATAGGCTATTCCAACTAGTCGCCGCACGTCTAGCCTTCATAAACCCGTCGAGCATAAACCCAAGCAAGCTAATCCACCGCATGATACCACTCACTATGAATTTACGCCACTCCTTACTACTAGATCAATCCACCGCATGATACAATCTAACAATAAAGAGCTAAAAGCACGTAATTACCTAATAGATCTATAAATACTCGCTACATGTGTGAGTATAACCGTATCGGCAGGATTGCCGAATCGGGGTCCATGAAGAAGGAACAAACAAGTAATATGTAAAAGAAACCTATCAGATTAAACCGATCTCTAGTCCACCGGATGACTAGCTCTAGAGTAACCCAAAGACCTGCATCTGCCGCACGATACCCGGTCCTGTCAAGGCTTATCTACATCTAACGTGAATGAACCCGCAACACGTAACAACCTAGATCGATCTAATTCGGCTATATGAGCTTGATCTACTCGATATTGAATAAGCATGAAAGGAACGATCAACAAGCCGAAAGAGTATCAATCTAGATTGGGCAAAAGAGTGTTGCAAATAATTAAACATTAAATAAAGCAAGCAACACGTGATAACTTAATGAATCTATTAGATCATGCCAAATCTAAAAGAGCCGATAACTATCTTTACTCATGTCTTAATCCGCCGCACGATACAAGGCACAAGCAAAAACTTCCCATCATTAAGCTTAAATCCGCCGCACGATACTAAGCAAAACGGATGAGACTACTTGCATCATAATCTAAATCCGCCGCACGATACTAGACATGATAGCAAGGTTGCCGGGACTTACGGAGGTCGACGGATCGATTGGCCCTCTCGAAGAACTCGACGACACGACTAAAAGGACTCGAAGGGTGGCACGTAGCCGGTTGTATTGAATTGGTTGTGAACCCTTATTACAATGGTCGAGGGCTTATATTTATACCCTGGACAAAACATGAGTCCTAAGTGTTTACGAACTATCTAAACAAAATTGGAAAGATACAAATACGCCAACTCTAACCATAATCGGAGTCCTTGACTATTACGACCCCTTCCCTTTCTGGTCAGCTCCCTCTCTCCTTTTTTCGCCTTCGAACGAAGCCTTCATAGCCGACCGCTTGATCATTTGCCGAACACATGGAAATTAGCCGACCGCATATGCATTTGCCGAATTGCTCTCTCTGCTCCCTGCGGGTCCACCTGTCATATTCCTGACCAAATTCTGGTGTTAACAGGCCCGTCTCGGCCTGCTCTCCCTCTTCCACCCGAGCCAACCTACTTCTCCTCCTTTTCCATTTTCTACCGGCCTGCGTACCGGCCTAGCCCAACAACCGAACGGGAGAAGCACACCATGTGCTCCTGCCCCTCTCCGCTGTGATGCCGACACCCAGGACCCGCCTGTCATATCCCGCCAGTCCCCTCCTCTGCTTTTCGCAAGAGAGAGCCGCTCGCGCTCGTGCTCGCCTTCACGGCCATGGCACCTATCTCCGCCGACCGATCTCACCCCTAGGCCATCCCATGGCACCATGTCCTCCACCTCAGCACTCGCGGCCCCGTGAGTTACGCAATTCGCGTGACTCTGCAATCGCTCGCAACCGCCATGGCAAAAGTCATCATGGTGCCGCGGCCATGTCCCCTTTGGCATCCCATTCACGCCCATGAAATTGGCCAAGCCCGCTACCAACCGGACCCTAGTTGCAGGTCGATAGCGACAGGTGAGCTTGCCCAAGCCGCCTGATCACGTTGATCTTCTCATCATCATCCACTGAGCCCTCCCGGATCGCGGTGCCTATAAGAAGGCCGCCCCGGTGCTCTAGGTTTTCCCAGCGCCCACGCCGCCGCACTACGGCACAAGCCATACCACATTGATCCCAGTTGAGTGTTGACACTAGATACGCACACGAAAGAATCAAGAGAAATAATCCGCAAGCGCACGGATATCGGTGAGCACTTCACCCGGAGATAAATCCCGAGTATCGTATTTGTTTTTATCCGCTAAGAGAAAACGTGCAATAGACTAACCCGATCTTTACTACTACCCCCGGGCTGCTAGTCAAGTGAGAATTAAGCGATATAGAGAGAACTCCTTCGTCGATCTTCTTTCAACCTATGGCAAGCTTTGAGACTATTGTTCTAAGGGGGTACCGAGGAATAGACACCACAGAGGATGCTAAACCGGGCACAAAGGACCCACCTTACCTACCAACGGGAAGTGGATTACAAAGGTAATAAAGGGATTGTCACTTCCCTCACTACTACCACGGTTTGGCCGAATAGGGAGCATCTACAAGTGAACCTAGCCTAAGCACCACGCTTATGCTAAAGAACGATTACTCTATTCCCAACGCGAAGCGAATAAAGTAAACTTGTAAACCAAAGAACAATAATAACAACGAACTTACTAGTATTAGAAGTTGAATTGCCGAATGATTCTCAAACCAAGCCTCGGGTTAGGAGACTTGATCCCGCAGTACACTTTGGAGAGGAGACACCGACAGCCGGCTTCCTCCAAATCTACCTCCACTCTATACTCTCTCAATCTCTCTTGATACTAATACCCTATAGAGATAGATCCATTCGAGGGACCCTTCTCTATCTAACTCTCTCTCTAGATTGAAGTCTTGAATGAATTGGAGAATGAATTAGGGTTTTACCCAGGGGCCAGGGGCTCTGCTTATATAGCCCCCTAGGATTAACCACAGCCCTCGGATCAAACCGACCTAAATGGACGATAATTATTGATCTTCAAAGTCGGTGGAGGCGGGATCCGCGAGACTCCACCGATTGGTGGAGATGGGGAGTCGGCCGACTCCCTCCCCCGCCGGCCGACCGGCCACGGTGCCGTGGGCCCCGTGTTTGACGCCTTCCGGAGTCTTCTAGATTATACTTTTTCACCCGTTCGGTCTTTCTCTCTATGTAAACCCGACATGTGGGCCATCTTGGGTAGTTTTCAGTTGTCACCCCGCCAAATAGATATTCACCAAAACTCGTGGAATTACGTCGGTGGTAACCCTATATCTATCAAGTATTTATGAATAGGTCCATTTGCATGCTAAGTTGACGGTTAATTTTATGAGTTAACGACCGTCAACAAACTCCCCCACACTTGTCTTTTACTCGTCTCGAGAAAAAGGATGGATTACTTTAAGCATAGCCTCAAACTAAGACATCAACATTAGATTATCCACGATCATACCACATCTGCGGGATTCAAAGTGTCTACCATTGAACTTTGGGGAGTTGAAAGATGGAACAGTCAGCGAAGTAGAGATCCTTCTTCTATCAATCCCGTCACTTGGAGTTTTTATAATATTTTTGCACAAAAAACTTAGCTTACCCTTCTCCATCATGTAGTACACTTTCGAATCACTCTTTATATGTGGTATTTGTGGATCTCACCATTAAGTATAGAGCACTCAAATCTCTCAATGTATGTAGTATTTTTGGAACTCACTTGAGGCATGTGAAAGGGTATGCCTCCTATTCTACTAAGGCTTATGTGGAGTTTTAAGGTATTTCAAGGAATAGCATTTTTACTGTGCATATTGATTAGTCAAAAACGGGAACCAAGGAGAGGGGGACCTTACTCTAGATCAAGTGTGTGCAAGTGTGTGGAATATTTGGTGGCTAAATTGATGATAATAATGCTCCTTCCCTCTCTTGCACACTCTTCTCTTGAACATTGCTTTGCTTGATCTTCTCTTGAATAGCTCCTTGAGCTTCTTTGAACCTTCTCTTGGGATCACAATACTTCGGAGCTCATGGGCTATCTCTTTTCTTTTCTTTCTTCTTCTTTTTTTTTATTTTTATTTTTTTTAGTATTATTTTTGCATAGCCCATGTCTCACTCTCGGACACAATAACTTTCTTGAATACGATGATGATGTTGACGATAATAATCTTTCGACAACCGGATGATGATAATAATTCTTGGAGCATATAGAAATCCTAGAAAGTGTATGTATCCTTCTCCCGGTGTAGGAGATGGATGAATGGCGGAAAGCATGTTTTTGCGTACTCCAGTGTAGGAGCAGCAGATATATATGTGGGTGTAAGTGCACTTGATCATATGAGTAAGAGACCCTTCTCTAAGGCTCTAATACCGCCAAGACTATTCTCAACACAAATAAAAGCTTATGTCTTGGTCTTCTGATTTTTGTCGACGAGGCTCTATAGGTATTTATTACTACGGAGGAGAAGTATAGCTAACATTTTAAGATTTTCGAAAAGAAATTCTCCAAGCAACCGAGACATCAAGAAATCGGGTTCTCATGGTTCTTGCTATATCACTGTCCTCAACAACTTAAGTAAAATGGGGTCCCTATAAAATACGTTCCCAACAGCAACAGGGATTCCCAGGAATTATCATGGTGTGAGTCTATCTTGGGGTCATGATTAAAATAATCTACCTTCTCAGTATATATATATCAGGTGATTTAATTCAAAGTGTTCCCCAAACGAATCGGAAAAACATGATCGGTATAAAATTTGGAACATAGGGAAGCAAACCTGACCGTGGACGAAAGCTGGAGCCAAACGGGCCCAGCCCATGGGCGGCCGACTCCATATATGGGTCGGCCGACTCTGGCAGGTGGCCCCTCGGGGTCCGCTTCGTCGTGCGTGATCTTTACATCATATACTCTCAAATATTTTTACTGGTTCGCTGATATCCGTTAATTTCGTCGTCGGTTGCCTCCCCCACACTAGATTCCCGTTATCTTCATTCACAACAAGGTGGAGACAAAAGAGGCAACACATATGCAATAATAAATATAACTAGAAAACTTTATTTCATCTTCATTAAGGCCTGGTTTACAAGTATTGAAAAGAACTAAGATCGAACTAAACTTTAACTAAGCACTCTTGCGAACTAAAACTTTTAATCTAAACACACTAGGCCTTTCGATGCTAAGATAAATCTTATCTAATCAACTCGCTTCTCCCGAGAGCGTCTAACCTCTTTTCTAACTTATCCGTCCTCTTCTCTTGCGCACGAAGTCTATCTATGAGAGTGACAATGCTACTTTCCGGATATGTTGGGCGTTTCGCAGATGCTATAACGTCGCGCGAGTTTCTAACTCCTTCTCTAAGTCTCGCAACGGTCTTGCGACGCTTCCTTGGAGCTTCGAGGCGGCGGGAGCGCTTTCGGGGCTTCCTTCGGAGGACGAACTTCACTTTGCTCGGGTGAGCACGAACTCCCTCGAAATACGAGCGCTCTCCGGTGCTATACTTAGCACGAGACGATTTCCCTTGCTTGTTGGTTTTCACTCCCATAAGCATCTCATTGTGCTTAGGAGGGAGGATCTTGGTGCCTTCCGGGAGCTTCACAATAGGACCCTTTGGTGGAGGTCCATCTAGGAGCAAAGGCTTGGGTGCAAACGATGAATGGTTGGGCGAGGTAGCTATGGTCAGAAACTTGAGGCTTTGGAGGAATAGAGGCTAGGGGTTTTGGCTTGGCAAGAACGATGGCCTTGCTCTCGAGCTCCTCTCTTGGGATGGTGTTGAGATCAATCCCGAAGCGGATCAATCTCCTATCTAAATTCTCGCTCGACTTCGCCATTGCCGCGTAGCAAGCTTGATGCTAGGAGGAGGAGGCTTTAGATGGAATGAGGTTGGCTTGAGGCTGGGCTTCTTTATATAGGGGGGATGGAGAGGCATCTAAAGGGCATCTCCGAAGGAATAACGCGTCAACGTGATCTCAAAAACACTAATCGGCAAAAATTCTGAAGGAAGAGTATGGAAGGATCACGAATGCAAAAGCCGGCGGTGAATGGGGAGTCCATGAGTCGGCCGACTCCCCTATGGGTCGGCGGACTCGGGCGGTGGACCCCCGCCGGGGCTTTTCGCAACCTAATTAGCATATTTTTGTCGTTCGGAAAAATACCCTGGACCCCGAAGAACGAAAAGTAAAAAGGTCGGGCCCAACTACCTAATTGAGAAAGAAGTTTAATTCATCTATTTCACCTATTTCCTCAATGGGCTCTAAAAATATTTTAAGGCGTTGACTATTTACCTTGAATATCGTACCTTCGTTGTTGCGAGCGTAACGGCTCCATGCGATGATGAGCTTACTACTTCGAACGGTCCTTCCCATTTGCTTCGAAGCTTTCCTTGCCCGAAGAGTTTGACCACGGAATTAAAAAGTAATACCTTGTCTCCGGGTGTGAACTCCTTGATCTTAATTCTCTTGTCGTGCCATCTTTTCACTCTTTCTTTGTATATCTTGGCGTTGTGATAGGCTTTCTCTCTCCATTCTTCTAATTCGAGATTTGCATCTTCCTCTTCTCTCCCCGCCGCTTCTAGGTCCATATTCCATTTCTTGATGGCCCAAAGAGCTTTGAATTCCAGCTCTTGGTAAGTGGCGAGTCTTTCCATAGACTAGTTGATATGGTGACATCCCAATAGGTGTCTTGTATGCTTTCGATATGCCCATAGTGCATCGGGAAGCTTGTCCTTCCATGCGGTTCCCATTTCATTTACTTGTCTTCTTCAAGAATATTCTTGATCTCGCTTATTTGATGTCTCGCTTGGCCACTTGTCTCGAGGTGATACGGAGTAGCAACATTATGGCGTACTCCATGCTTCAATAAGTATTGCTCAAAGCGTTTGTCGATGAAATGTGATCCTCCATCACTTATGACTATCCTTGGGACTCCAAATCTTGGGAATATTATTTCTTCGAACATCTTCTTAGAGCTTGAGCTATCTGCCTTTTTGCATGGCAGAGCTTCGACCCATTTGGACACATAGTCCACTTTGCTACGAGGATGTATTCACATTTCTTCGACGGTGGAAATGGTCCCATGAAATCAACTCCCCGAGACATCAAAGAGCTCGATCTGAAGGTTGTTGATAAGTGGCATGGCATCTCTTGAGTTGATGTTGCCATGTCTTTGACAAGGACCGCATCTCCGAATGAAATCTTTTGTGTCTTCATACATTGTTGGCCGAAAAATCCGCATTGCCAAATCTTCGCATGTGTACGGAACACCCCATAATGGCCTCCATATGGTGATGAGTGGCATCTTTCAATGATTTTGATTCCTTCTTCGGTGGGCACACATCTTCTCGAAAGCGAGGCCATCGAGCACACTCGGAAGAGGTAGGGCTCATCCCATATGTGAGTACGACTCTCCTGGATAAGTTTCCTTTTTGTTGCCTCATGGTGGTACGTAACTTTGTAACCATAAAATTAACAATATCTCGCATACCGGGGTCGATCTCGTTGATTCCGTAGAGCATGTCGTCCCGGAGTGCGTCGTCGATGGGTAGTTCCCGTGGTTTCTCAAACCGCATTCTAGACAAGTGATCGGCAACGAGTTTTCTACTCCCTTTTTATCTTTTATTTCTAAATCAAATTCTTGGAGTAATAAAATCCATCTTATCAAACGAGGTTTAGCATCTTTCTTAGTGAGCAAATATTTTAAAGCGGCATGATCGGTGTAAACAATCACTTTGGCACCCACTAAGTAGGATCTAAACTTATCAATAGCAAAGACAACAGCTAGGAGCTCTTTTTCGAGTGGTAGCATAATTAAGCGAGGTCCAGTCAAAGTTTTGCTAGCGTAAGCTATTGCATGATGCTTCTTATCCTTAGTCTGTCCTAACACTTGCTCCTACGGCGTAGTCACTTGCATCACACATAATTTCAAAAGGTAAAGTCCAATCGGGGGTTGAATGATTGGAGCGAGAGATGAGCGCTTTCTTAAGGATCTCAAATGATTGTAAGCGAGGCATCATCAAAGTCAAAAGGAACATCCTTAGCCAATAAGCGGGTAAGAGGTCTAGCGATGAAAGAGAAATCTTTTATGAATCTACGATAAAAACCAAGCATGACCAAGGAAACTTCTAATTCCTTTCACATTGATAGGAGGAGGCGGTTGTTCAATAACTTCTATTTTGGCTCTATCTACCTTGATGCCTCTTTCGGACACTAAGTGTCCTAGCACTATTCCTTCTCTAACCATGAAATGACACTTTTCCCAATTAAGGACTAAGTGTTTTTCCTCACATCTTTGCAATACTCGATCTATGTTTTCAAGGCACTCATCAAAAGTTTTTCCATAAACGAAAAATCATCCATGAAAACTTCCATAATCTTTTCAATCATATCGAAAAATATAGACATCATACATCTTTGAAAAGAAGCTGGTGCATTACATAACCCAAAAGACATCCTACGGTAAGCAAAGGTTCCATAAGGGCATGTAAAGGTCGTTTTGTTTTGATCATTAGGATGGATAGGGATTTGATGATATCCGAATATCCATCAAGGAAGCAAAAGTAAGAATGGTTGGCTAATCGCTCAAGCATCTCATCAATGAAAGGCAAAGGAAAGTGATCTTTTCTTGTTGCCTTATTAAGCTTTCGATAATCTATGCACATTCGCCATCTGTGACGGTTCTTTGTGGGATTAACTCATTCTTCTCATTTGGACAACAGTCATGCCTCCCTTTTTAGGCACAACTTGGACAGGGCTGACCCACTCACTTGTGGCACGGGGTAAATAATCCCGGCGTGCAACGGTTTTAAAACTTCTTTCTTAACAACTTCCCTCATCGCATTATTGAGCCTACGTTGGGGTTCTCTAGATGGTGGAATATCGGGATCTGTGGGAATGCGATGGGTACACGGGCGGACTAATTCCTTTGAGGTCCTGGAGTGAGTAGCCAAAAGCTTTTTTATGTTTTTCTAGGACAGCCATTAAGCGAAAAGTCTCGCTCCCGAGTGAGAGTGTCACTTATGATGACGGAGTGTCTGGATCATTTCCTAGAAAGGCATATCTAAGACCGGGCGGTAAAGGTTTGAACTCAATAGGAGGCCTAGGTGGTAGGGTAAACTCATCTAATGGTTCGTTCTCAGAAGGGTCAGCTTCTTCTTCTATGAAGAATCTAGCTTCATCTTCTAATTCTGGTTTTACTAGGAATTCTAGAGAGGCTGCTCTAAATTCCTCCAACAGATCATAATGTGGATGGGGCTCGGTCATAGTATTTAGAGAGTGTGAAATGGACATTGCAAACTAGAGTTTCTTGCCTAAACAAATGTTTAGTTTCCCAGGTTTGTCCTTCATAAAGAAGTCTTCTAAATGGTTGTCCTATCAACAAAAGTGGAAATCCCCTATGTCAAAGACATAGAAGCTTAAGTGAACAGGGGTTCCTTCTACCCGGAGTGGTAGGACATGTAGGATTCCTAAACAAGGAAGAATTTGTCTTGAAAGATTTCTTATGAACTTCACTTGTTGGGGTTAATGTCATGTTTCTTTGCAAATATTTTGCTAGTGTGGTAGACATGATATTTATACCCACAACTGAATTGTAGAGAGCGTCTATGCGATCATTGTTAATCATGCAATGAATGGGAAGAGAAGATGAATCCGACGAATTATTTCGGAGGAAAGCTCGACTCTTCTAACCACTCATTGCTCATGACGAGACACTAACTCTCCGAGGTCTTTCCGTTGGAATATCCTCATCAATATTGCATGGCTTTATTGGGTGATATTTGCCTTGTGGTTTCTTCACCTTGTGATAGTTGAAGATGTTTCCAAAATCGGAAAATAGATCGGGTTCAATATCTAGCATAAAATCGGGAAGTGGAATGTCTTCCTTTTCTTGCTCAAGACATGGGTTAGGCCGAGGTGGATGGTGTATCGGCAAATGTTTGTCTTCGGCTACTTGAGGTTCTACTTCTAGGAGGTAGTCTAATTCTTGGATAGGATTTGGTCTAGGATTGATCTTGCTTTCTCGGCGAGAGATATGCAAGAATGATCCTCCCGAAGTTGTGTCGAGCAATTTTCTACTTGTCTCTGCTCGAGACCTTTATAAAAGTGTTGTAAAAGAATGGGATCTCGGTAGACTAAGGTCCGGGCTGATGCTAAAAGTGTAGTAAAACGATTCCGGGATGAGGCCAAAGATTCTTCGGGTTCTTGCTTAATAGTCGAACCTTGACTCTAAGGTCGACGATTTGGGAGATGGGATAGAAATCTAGGCAAAAGTTGGAGCGTAAGGACCCCCAATCTCCTTGTTGCTTACCTACGGCTTTATCATACCATTGTTTAGCTTTTCCCTTTAATGAGAAAGGAAATAGCTTCCAACGGAGGTTTTGTCGGACATGCCCTCTATGCGAAGACAGTCACATGTTTGCTCAAAGTCTCTAATGTGAAGGTAAGGGTTTTCGTCTCCTTCTCCCGAAAAGGATAGGCTTTGGACCAATGCAATCAACCGCGGACTCGGCTATAGCTAGGTGTTTGGATAGGTTGTGATGACTCATGTGGCACTAGGCTTTGGTCTCCGTGGGTGCGAGAAAATTGAAAGATAGGAATGGAATTTGAATTATCCATAAGGATAGAAAAAGATAAAATGTACGAGAAAAGTAAAGTGCAAGAAAAAGATAAAAGTATAGGTACAAGGTAGAGCAAGATTTAGGTTATCTAAGCGGACCGTCTTTCTCCCCGACAACGGCGCCGGAAATGCTTGTTGACACTAGATACGCACACGAAAGAATCAAGAGAAATAATCCGCAAGCGCACGGATATCGGTGAGCACTTCACCCGGGAGATAAATCCACGAGTATCGTATTTGTTTTTATCTCGCTAAGAGAAAATGTGCAATAGACTAACCCGATCTTTACTACTACCCCGGGCTGCTAGTCAAGTGAGAATTAAGCGATATAGAGAGAACTCCTTCGTCGTCTTCTTTCAACCTATGGCAAGCTTTGAGACTATTGTTCTAAGGGGGTACCGAGGAATAGACACCACAGAGGATGCTAAACCGGGCACAAAGGACCTACCTTACCTACCAACGGGAAGTGGATTACAAAGGTAATAAAGGGATTGTCACTTCCCTCACTACTACCACGGTTCCGGCCGAATAGGGAGCATCTACAAGTGAACCTAGCCTAAGCACCACGCTTATGCTAAAGAACGATTACTCTATTCCCAACGCGAAGCGAATAAAGTAAACTTGTAAACCAAAGAACAATAATAACAACGAACTTACTAGTATTAGAAGTTGAATTGCCGAATGATTAAAACCAAGCCTCGGGTTAGGAGACTTGATCCCGTAGGTACACTCGAGAGGAGACACCGACGGGCCGGCTTCCTCCAAATCTACCTCCACTCTATACTCTCTCAATCTCTCTTGATACTAATACCCTATAGAGATAGATCCATTCGAGGGACCCTTCTCTATCTAACTCTCTCTCTAGATTGAAGTCTTGAATGAATTGGAGAATGAATTAGGGTTTTACCCAGGGGCCAGGGGCTCTGCTTATATAGCCCCCTAGGATTAACCATAGCCCTCGGATCAAACCGACCTAAATGGACGATAATTATTGATCTTCAAAGTCGGTGGAGGCGGGATCCGCGAGACTCCACGATTGGTGGAGATGGGGAGTCGGCCGACTCCCTCCTGGGCCGGCCGGCCGCCACACGGTGCGAGTGGGCCCTGTTTTCAGGTGACGCCTTCGGAGTCTTCTAGATTATACTTTTTCACCCGTTCGGTCTTTCTCTCTATGTAAACCTGACATGTGGGCCATCTTGGGTAGTTTTCAGCCGTCACCTATGAGAAATAGATATTCACCAAAACTCGTGGAATTACATCGGTGGTAACCCTATATCTATCAAGTATTTATGAATAGGTCCATTTGCATGCTAAGTTGACGGTTAATTTTATGAGTTAACGACCGTCAACATTGAGGAGGAAGAAAAGGAGGGACAGGAGAAGAAGAGAGTTGGGGAAGACGGAGTAGGAACCGGAGCTGCCGTGGAGCTCGCCGGAGGAGGAGAAGGACCACGCCGAGGACGCTGTTGTCGTCGGACCGCTACCTCGAACTCTACTTTGTCTACGCCGTCATCTTCGCCACCCCTTCGTCGAACCGCACAACCACACCGAGCCCTCTTCTTCCCCTACAGCGTAGGTGAGCGCCGCCATGCCTCTTTTCCAACCCCGATGCCTTGCTGAACCCGGCCATGGCACTCAAACCCTGAGCACGTAGGCTATGGCCATTGCCGGCCCTTGGATACACGTGCACACACATGCACATGACCTGCCTAGCCAAATGGGATACCGGCGTCTCAGATGCCGATGTGGGCTTGCCCGCCATGTCGTCATCGCGGACACGACATGCCGCGGTGACATGCTAATTTCAGCGAAGGAAGAGACCCTTGGGCGCTGCCGATGCTAGACCTGGACCCGCCCTGACTCAGCGCACGCTATGCGCGTGCTGGACATGGAAGATGACCACCGAGAGCCTCCTAGCCATAGACCATGTCGGTGCGGCGTGCGTGCAAAGCGCCGCCGTGTCGCGCCTTTCTCTCCCGTCTCTGGCCGCCTCGCTCGTCGAATTAGCGTCATTGAGCACCGCCTTGAACTGCCGCATCCAGCCATATGATAGATGGAGCTTTTGGACTTGACCTTGAAGCCTTGCCCTGACCGTCGCGCCGCCATTCCTGTCAGAGCTCCGCTGCGGGCTCGTTTCCCACACGGACTCCACCGTGTGTCTTGGTTGCCGCCGGCAAGCCGAATGGGACACCCGTGATGCCAATCGACCATTTAAGCCCTGATTGGATTTGGGATAGCTCGCTATCCTATTGCCGTCGTGTGCTATCGTGGCCATGCCACTGACGTCGCGGCCAGCCTTGCCGAGCACTCCCGTGCCACTATGATTCACCTCGCCTAGATCGCCTTGACCGCCCGAAGCTGATGCGCTTGTCCACGGAGACCAAGGATCACCACCACACCATAACGTGCGGTCATGCCACCGCCGGTCATGCCAGCCGCAAACAGAGAAAGAACGGGGCAAGAAGATGGAATCAGGATGGAGGAGATGGACTCTGTCCTGGTGGACCAAGTGGATGACAGTGGACCCCACGAACGCCTGACCACCGTGGACCAAGATTCCATGAGCCAAGTCCTTGCTGCCTCACCCCGACGAACCAGTCCACAATGGACCAAGACAGAGGGAAAGAGGGTGCACGCGGTGCCCCATGAACCAGAGGATGGTCCGTGGACTAAGATGCCCCTGTCCACGACGGACCGTATGCGTGAGCCAGAGCCCAATGGATACCTAGATGCCGATGTGGCACAACGAGAGACAGCCATGTGTTGGGCCTGATAGGCCCAAACCCAGCCCGTCCGGCCCATTTATCTGTTGACCTGGTCAATGATGACATCAGCGGTGACATCATCCCGGACCCACCTGTCGGTGGTGATGTCAGCAACCACGTCATCGCCTGTTGCCATCTCAGCTGGACCTACTATGCCACGTGGCCCAACCTATGCTGCCACGTGTCGGCCCCTTGTTAATCAGCCATTTATTATTTTTAGAAATAGATATAAACTTTAAAAATTCGTAACTAATTCATACAAACTCAGAAAAATATGAAACAAGCGCCCAAATTTTTTATATATCAAGCTCTACGTCATGAGCCTATGTTTGAGTGCATTTGGATCTTTTTGCTGTTCATTCATTCTTTGTGGATTCTATAGGAGTCACTAACACGACTATTATATCTCGATTACAGAGCCAACTTAGGAGGAGGAGACCCTCTGATTGACTACATCCGACGGAGGAAGACTTGTACCACTACTATCAGACTCGTACCACTAGTACCTCGACATCGCAGGTATCATGGCAGCACCTTCTTTTAGTGAATCCTATTAGACATTGCATGTTTAGAATTGCTAGCACTTTATATTTACTCCTTTGCTAGTGTATGATGCATGCTATTGCCTGAGCTATATTTACCCTGTTCGAAGCCCTTTTACCATGTCACCCAGCTTTGCGCTCACACATATATAATACCGCCTTTCTGCTTGCTTGCATTCATTATCACCATACTTACTATAACTCCACATCACATTGTATATGTGATGTGGGTGGTGAACCCTTGGGGATGGTTTCGCTTGGGATGCTGGACTTGGTGGACTTGACTATGAGCGGTGTGCTGCGTGCATCTTGGGTGCGTGGTGAGGGTTGAGTCGGCTAGACAGGGATGATGACGAGCTTTGGGCGAGTCTTGCCGAGGGGGTACGGCCTGGGTGCCTCTGCTTTGTGAGTACTTGTGGCGGGTAATATGTGGTGGCTGAGGTGGTCCCGGGGTGTGAGCCTCTGAGGGGTGGAGCCTCGAGAAAGGGGTACTGTGGTGGCACGTTAAATGGGAACCCATAAAGAGGAGATATCGTTGTTTGGCCAACACCTAAGGACCTATGTGCTAGTGACCGGATCATTGCATGCGTTGCTTTCCACTCGCTCTCCACTAGGGGGGAGACAGTCTAACCATAGGGTAGGACGAATGCCATTGCTGTCGGGTGTAAGCGGATGTGTCGAGAGGTACGGGCTGGTGCTCACATCCTCCTTAACCAAAATAGTGACCCCCTTGGCCTGGTACTATGTCTCACAGTCTCGGCGGCCATGGTCGAGTGGTAGGATGGTATTCGCTCTAGGCTTATGGCGATCGATATCTGCCTAGGTGAGTTGATGCACCTATGATGGCTATCTTGTGGAATAGTGAAACATCTGCAGAGTGTATGGTTGATCGATCGATACATAAGCTGACTCGTCGGCTATGGACCAGTCCCGTGTGATGCTTGCTAAACTAGGAGAGGAGTCTTCTGCCATTCTTGGGACATGTGTGGGATCTAGGTTATATCCGGCCGTGAGCCTTGGGAGACTGTGGGTCATTGAGGCATGACGAGCGGGGAGTTGTCTTGCCGGCTACATGGAAGCGTGGTGGGGTGTGGGGTGTAGTGATGTGTGGATGGGATGGATGGGATGGTGGATGGATGTGTGTGTGGGATTTGGAAATGACTAAAACTTGACATTGTTATTATTACTATACTTGATGCTACTTCACATGCGCTAAGGATGCAAACCACAACCAAATTATTGGATCACCAGATCCCTTTATTTCTCTTTTCCACTAAAGCCTATCGGTGCTGACCATGTCCTGCACACATCTGGCGGTGTGCACATTTCCTGTGATGTTAAGGTTGAAAGAACTAGAAGGTCTCGTGCCTGCGCTCAAGCTGGAGTTTGAAGCTGCTTCCACGTTATACTTCTGCCTTCTCAAACTGTTCTGAATGTTAGTGATACTTGAATCCGCCTTGTGGCGCTGTAATAAGTAATGTAAACCCTTCTATTTGTACTCTTTAGCTTTAGCATTCGATGTATGGAATTGATTATCGACTGTTGTATATCATTCTGTGGATTTTCCTTCGTGAAAAATTGAGGATGTTTCAGCCGTAATCTAATATTTTAATATGAGGTCCACCATAATTGTCCTTGGGTCCTTAAATCTGCTCGTTTGTACCGCCACATTGCCATCAGCTTGTGCAATTATTGATTGGTCATGTTGCTACCCCTAATCTTGACTGACTTCGGCATTTCTTGATGTTGAAAAAAAACTTATGTAAAACATCCTTTTGCGATTCTTTGAATTGAAGTACTTGTTTTCTTTCTTTCCTTTTCTAAGCACCAGATTTATGTTTTTTTGACAACATCTAACATGTTAAAAAATATAAAATTAGGAATCAAATCCCTAAACTAGCAAGCCCTATACCTATCCTGTAATAATCGATAAAGTTGCAGATTGCTTACCATGCGGTGTGGAGTGCCAACAAATCAACAATCAACCAATCATGGACAAGGAAGAGGACGTCCGTGCGTCACGTCGGTGGCCGGTCGTCGGACGGCCACACACTCGCGCCGCGTTCGCGCCCTGCTGCCACAGCACGTCGACGCGAGTGAGTCGCGAAGTAGAACAGAAGTTGAGTCGTGATCGGGAATACGAGCGTCCACCGCCAATCTGCCTACTAGCCTTGCCGTCTGATGGCCTGATAGCTAATACGTGATACGTGACATAAATCTAGGTACTATACACTATGGGGTCGCACAGGCTGCCCCACTCTGGGACGGGCCTAGCACTAGTACCACAAGCCGACGCCACAGTATGGCCACAGTATGGACAATGAAGCAGTGCGCGCGCAGACATACTGGTGCGGCAACGGAGATGTCATCGGACGGCGGACATGGGGACAGGCAACTAACAGTGCAGGGCATGGTCCTAGGATCTTTATATCTATCTTGCGTTGTGCTGTGCAATGCATTGAGTGCTCAGCTCTTTATATGTGCCTTGTGCTATGCAGTGCATACCAACAAAATGACCACCTAGATGAGCCGACACAGCACACGCTCGTCACAAAGATGAGCCTACAGGCCATGTAGGTGTACTGCTAGTTCCAAAACCAGCGCTCCATGAGGAAAACAAATTCGGTGCGGGAGGTCTGCATGCCGCACCATGAGCACCTCAAGTCTATGTATGACGCATGTCCTCTATAATCCCATGCGGTTGCTCCACTTCCATTCATGGCTCGGCTCGACATCACTCTGTGCTCATGGCTCATAACATAGCTCGCAAGACTGCCCATGACGGTGAGCATTGGAAGATGTGACGGACACGTGTAATACGCAGGCCAGAGGAGCTCACTGTGCGGCGTGCGAACCTCCTGCATTGAATTTTTTGCAGGTCGCAGCCACACACATACACATCTTGTTATCATTCCATACTTGCATGATCAAATGTACAACTAGTGGTGCAAAGCGCCAAAGAATCAATAGTTACATTGTCTTTCTTAAATTCCTGCTGGCGAAGGCCATGGTGTAGAACAGCAAGCTGGCTCAGTGGGAGAACACTGCACTGATGGCCGAGAATATGTCGCTCCGCCAGGCCATTCCAAAAAGTCCTTCTTTAGGTGTGGCGGTGCAATGGTCCAACTGAGCTATCGGCCAAGAATTGGCGCCTGCTGATGGAGAACGGGAGGCTCGGGGATGAGTACATACGCCCCACCACCTAAAACATAGTGAGGCGAGGCTTATGTGCGGTGCCATCCGGCGAGTGAGGATTGGATGAGGCATGGGGAAAGGCTACCAACCTAGGGATGATGCTGCTCTCGGCTGCGCTGGGAGGGATAAGGAAGAAGACCCTAGGCCGACCAGTTTTCAAGCGCTTTCCAGTCCTCCAGTCAAACCTATGGACATACGGAAGAAAACAATAGGCAGGGATATAAAGGGGAAACTGGGGTCAGCTTTCCTTCACATGAACTAAATGACTTCCAAACTACCCAAAATATATTCAATGGACAGGGGCCGCAGCATGGACAATTACGACAGACATGATGAGGTGAGGCTGGTTATTGTAGTGGGACGATGATGGACAGTATGTGGGGGTGGCGAAGAGGCGCGGCGCGGTGGGGTGGCTTGTGCAAGGAAAGAAAATTGAGTGATGAGGGGGAGATGACGAGGCGGTATATAAATGTTAGGGATCTTTAGTCTCTAGTAAAGCCTCGATGGAACCAATACTTAGGACTATATTTGTCTTGTCTTGTATTGGCCGCGTGAAGTGCTTTGAGTAGTCAGCTCTTTATATCTGTCTTGGGCAATGCAGTTCATTCCAAAAAGAATGACCTTTTGGAATGACCACTCAGATGAGCCGACATTGTATGCACTCAGCGCAAAGATGAGCATGGAAGCCATGGGATTTTTTTTTATTTTTAATCCTTTTTTAAACAAATAATCAAAAATATCCCCCCAGGAAAAGAATTTGCATGAAATAACCCCTCCCAGTCGCGCCAACCTTGTAGGCGCGACATAACACGGAGTCGCGCCACATGCAAAGGCGCGACGATGTGCCCGCGTGGCGGTGGCCGTTGACCCTGGGCCCACGCGTCGCGCCACATGCATTGGCGCGACGGGGGCGTGTACAGGCGGCGATGGGCCGGCCCATGTCCTGTTTTTGCGCGGGCCCCACTGACTCGTCGCGCCAACCACAATGGCGCGACTTGTCGACATAAATGCTCACACCAGCTCCTCTCTCTCCCTCTTCTCCCTCCCCACCCCATTTCTTCTCTGCCCGTTCTTCTCTGCCCGAGCTGGTCCTTCTTCCACTGTGTTCCTCACTTCTTTTTTCTATATTAGATTTCTTGATTTGAACTTGGTTTTGTGTGGGGATTTGGTGCAAATCTTCAAGTGCTTGAGGTATGGTTACCCGATCTACACTTTGGTTGCAAGATTTGTGGTGATTATGTGTACATTGCTTAGTTGGTGATTTGAGCTTGATTAGTTGGATTTAGTGATTGAAGCCAAGTGGTAGTTATGCAATGCTTTCTAATGATCTTGGATACATTTTGTCATCATGTAGTGGTTGCATTTGTTTTGGATGGAAGTGTTTTAGGGTTTCATGTAAAGGTATATGAAATGCTAGTGTTGTAGTGTCCTAGAGTTTGAGATGGATGAGTGAAAAATGATTTGTAGTGTTCATGTGGTTGTAATCTTTGCGGGTGCTTGGTTATAATGGATAGTGAAAAGGGATATCAAGTGTTTTGTGAAAAGGGATGGAGTTTGTTGGCGTTCATGTGTTCTATGGTTAGTTATATGGTTATGTCATTATAATTCAATTTTCTTATAGGTTTGTAATTTAGGGTATAATGTTAGAATTAGGGGTAATTTGTTTTGAACACTAGTTATAATAATTGACTATAATTTTGTCATTTGGATTGAGGCCGTATCTATTTCACTCTATTTTAGATTTCATGGAGGATCCTTATGTGCACCATCCCCCCAATCACGGTGATCACGATTTGCACCCTCCGGATGAACCGCCACCAAAATGTTATTGCGGTGTGCCGGCATGGGTGAAGCGGTCAAGACACCTTCATTCCTCCGGTCGTGCCTTTTCTGCTGTTTATATCGGCGTGGCCCGGCACCGGATGCGACTTCTACCGTTGGATCGATGGTTCGACAAGTGGGATCGTCGTATCATGTTCTTTCCATACGACCCATGGAAGAGTGTTCCCCTATCCGATTATGTTCCATGGGTTGCTCCACGCAAGTTTCATGAGATGAACAACGTTGAGAAGATGTTGGCTGCATCGGAGCGGGTAAAAATCCTCCTAGATGCTACTTGTGGCGAGGTTGCGCGACTCCAAGAACCTAGCGAACCGAATCGGTTTGTTCCTTTCTTCCGTTGTGATCAAATTGGTCGTGTAAGTATTCGTTTGAGTTATATATTGCGATATCATGTACGTTGATTACATTTTTGCAATTTCATTTGAACATGGTCTTTTGTAGGGTGGGTTTCCCCGTTGTGAATTTGATGAGTTCATCTATGGACCAAAAGACACGTGGCCATCCGGAGAAGAGATTAAAAAGTTCTGCTTAGGCGAGCTTCCATATCCATGCTTGTCGAAGCCGCCCCAAAAGTGCAAGTGTGGCATCGTTGCTAATGAAGGAGTGGTTCCTTCAGAGCTAGGTTTTGGCTTATATTGTGGCAATGCTTATGGAGGGCCCAATGAGTTCCATGTTAGTGGTCAAGCATTAGTTTTGATGATGTCACCAACTTGTTTTGTTTGCTCACTGTCTTCTGTATGTTTTCAGGCGGGGAAGACATGCAGTTGGGAGTCTTTCAAAGATTGTCAAGAGATAAAGAGGTTCCTAAAGCTAGATAAATCCATTAAACGGACACCAGAGGAGATGCGGCAGTTCAAGGAGAAACTGCATGCCTTTAAGGCCAGAACCCGTCAGTTGTACCGTGTTCGCCTCCTAGGTCCCGATACATGGAACCATGTTCTAGGTGACTATGAGCGGATTTTGAAGGAGGAGATGGGCGAGTTGGAGTTCAGGAGGGCACGCTATTCTCTTGTGACGGAAGAGAACATCATCCGTTTTTGGCGCCAAAACAAGGAACGCTACGATCATTGGGACGAGGTTAGGCGAGCCGGCAAAGGCATGCCGCAAGGCGAAGGCAAAGGCGAGACATTAAGAAGATAGAGGGCGAGAACAAATGGCGTGAGAAGAATGGGAAGGCCATAAAGGAGATCCCGGATTACTTATATCGCATGGCCCGTAAGTACTTGCATTGTCAAAACTTCTATTTGTAGTTGTTTGTTCGTCTTGCAGTGATTTGAAATAACAGTTGCTATATTTTTGTAGTACCTCCTTCACCACCAAACGACGGTCATCTCCCAGCTCCTATGGAGGAGGAGGAGGAGGAGGAGGAGGAGGAGGAGGAGGAAGGCGAGTACGAGTGCAACTCGACCACGACAAACCTCAAGATCCCGACTTTGATGGGCCTTACGACGATTGGACGGAGCGTGGCCCGCCGAGCCCACCCGTGTGGGAGAGGTTGCCCTCTCGCCCGGATGGCCCGGGGCGGGGCCGGTAGGCGTGGTGGTATGATTTGTTGTGGTGTTGGTTGTCCGCTTTTGCAAGTAATCTCGATGGCGATGACTTCTATGTTGTTTTAGGAATGGAGCTTTCGAACCCTTAGTTGTTTGTGCTTGTAAGACTAAATTCATGATCGATGTTGTTTGTTGTAAGACTAATCGAGAACGGTTGTTTGTTGTAAGATGTAATGGGGAAGAAGACCTTGGAGATGCTCAATTTTATGTTTGCATGTATGCTTGGTTGTCACTTTGCATTTGTGTTGGAATGGCGAAGCTACCGGCGCGATCGGGCCTCGTCGAAAGCCCCTCTGGAAAAATTCGGCCAAAATATTGAGTTTTAGCCGCCGCATAATTGTGGTTGTAAGACTTTCTTGTGAAGACTTCTTTGTGTGATCGACTCTACGATGAGGATGAGTACCTTAACCATGGTTGTAAAATGATTATGAGGCCCTTATCCATGTTTATAAAATATACCTACAAGTCCAGTGGTTTCCCAATTCATTTTTCCAGCCATTTTTTGCCAAAGACATTTGCCCTCGACTTCCCCGTCGCGCCATACCAGCAGGCGCGACGACCGTCGCGCCATAAGCCTTGGCGCGACGGGCGTCGCGCCAGCTGGTATGGCGCGACCGGGTAGTCGAGGCCAAGCCTTCGCCAAAAAAATGGCTGGGAAAATGAATTATAGCGCGTCGCGCCATTGTCGTTGGCGCGACGCGGCAGTGAATAATGTAAGCCAATTTCCATCTTTGTCTACAATGACAGCTTGGCCACAATTTATAACACTCAAATGGACAAACCATAAGCATACCACAGTTACATGAGCCATGACAGTACAAAACATCGAATTGACACATTTATATAGTGACATACATGACTCAAATCCATGGATCCATGGTTTGTACACAAACCATGGTGATAGTAGTCCATAAGAGTCCACATAATTCATACATAACATAGGAGTCCATGACACTGAGATAGTTCATACATAACATTGTAGTCTCCCACATAGGTTACATCAAACACACCACATGAGGCCTTCACTTAGTTGGGTGAGAAGGCTTGACGAGGACGACGCTCATGGCCCGGATTTGTGTCCATGACGTTTGGAGTGTAGCCGACGCGGTGTTACGGTCACGTTGGTTCCTTCGGCGTCGTCTAGTTGGTCCTTGTGTTGGAGAATCCTACACAACACATGTATGTACACAAGTCCAATGAGGCTATAATTTATCTAGGAACTTATGCCGAGTCATGTCTCGTTGAACTTGTATTTTTTGTTACATGGAGAGACTCACCGAGTGGGAGTTGGAGCATCATGAAGCCGTGAAGCACCAAGCTCGAACGGAGGATCGTTAGGGTCTTCCTCACTTGGGGGCTTTCTCCATCGCCTTGGCCACCTCCACGTCTTCCACGAGAGCTGCTTGGTCCACGGCCTTGCCCCCCTAGTAGGTCTCCGACGGGAGGAGCTACCTCCCGGCCTCAAACACCGGGGCCCCGGTCGAAGTAGGAGGCCTAGCACTTGACCCTCGGGCCGTGTGAAGGTACCGGCGCTGCACGTCATCCGCTCTCATGCAGCTCACCTTCCGTGCTATACGTCGACGTATTTCATCACTTTACGCAAACATTTGAAGGCACAAGGCAAGCAAGGTAAGTCGATATTACAATTGAAGTTGTGTAAAAAACAAGGGCTCGGCATGCTTGTACTGTGCAAATTCAGCTAGGAGTGATCCTTCACGAGCATTTCCAAGATAATATCCAGGCCTCATTGGATAGGAGAGCTAGCCGAGTGGCCTATTAATGGGGAGATATCATTCCAATGTTGTAACTTGTATTATGGTGAAAGGGTACACAACGGGGCTAAGGATTGCTTACCACGTAGTTCTCGACCGGAGCTCTTTCCGGCTGGACGCCCTCCTCGTGATGATATCATAGGGGTCTTCTTCATCGTCGTCGGTGTCTTCCGATCGAGTGGTATGATAGACAACGGGGTCCGACATGGACTCTTGTCGCTCCGTGAGGGTAGATGAGGTACTCCTTGTACTCCCTCTCCGTACATCTTGCCCCGTCATCCGGATCCACCGTCTCTTTGTGCATCCATTCATTGACATAGCTTGCGTGTATCACGAGCCGTCTCCACTCCCACCAAACGTTTTCTTCCCCGGAGGTGCTGCAACGAGGTAGAAAGCAAGTATGAAGAGGTTTGCTTGAAACAAAAATCAGCTACGATGCTGCAATTGATGAAGATCCTTACTTGTGCAATCTTTTTGAGGATGTATGGTCCAAGGGCGGCGGGGAAAATCTGTTTCCTTCCAAACCGCCTACAACATCGACGGGGCTGATGGTGTTCCACCACATAGTAGAAGATGAGGGGTGCATTTGCTCTCCAAATAAGCCGGTCTGCTTGAACTATTTGTGGAAGGCCCAAGTCATCAACTTCTGCCCTTTCATATGGTAGCCATTCAACCTAGAATAGTAGAGTAGTTATTAAATGCATAGTAATGAGGCGAAAAACAAGCAATTTGGAGATATTTACCGCCCTAGGACGAAGCACATCCAAATCATTGGAGTACACCTTGTAGCGGCGTTCAAGCTCACCCTTCACCAACTTTGTCTTGCTCCAAAGATAGCACACAGGAGGACGAGAATCTCCCCATTCCCATGCCTGCACATCAACCAAGCAAGAGAAACAATGGAGTTAAAAGACGCAAATAAGACATAGAGAAATAGAGCATCAATGAAGCAAAGAAACAAATAAGAGGAAATCACTTACTTGGACAGATTTTCTAAGTGGTTTCCCAATTGGAATGCGCTCCCAAATCCATATCTGAAGCAAATAGCTGCAACCACCTAGGTTTGATGATTTTTCTGACCTCCTGCAAGCCTCACACATCTGGCGATACAACCAGGCAAGTGTAGCAGATCCCCAGCTATAGTTGCCGATCTGTTCCCAACACTGACTCAGAATTGGGAGTGTCATCCAGGAGAGTGTATTTCCACTTGAGTCTGGCATCAGGAAGGAACCAACCAAGTGCCACAGCCACACCTTAGCGTACCTTTCGATGACTTCTGGATAAGCATTTTCGGGGCATTCTTTGAAGTTGTTTCTCACCCAAGATAATGGAACACCGGAGGTCATCCTGTCCTTTACGCCTTCTGGTGGTGGGGGTGGTGGCGGTACGCCACAAAACTCGGCCACTAAATCCCTCCAGCCTTCGGTGTTGATGGTGCCCGACACAGGTACACCGCTCACACGAAGTGCTAATATGTAGCTCACATCTTGCAGCAATGGTGCCATCTCCCCACAAGTCAGGTGGAAGGTGTGGGTCTCCGGCCGCCAGTGGTCCACTAAGGCCGTGAGGAGAGCGCCGTCCATCTCCGGCAGGCCAGCATTAATTGCCCTTGCCAGATGCAGAAAGCCCGCCCTTTGAAGAAAGGTTTCATAGCGAGGATCCCATGGGAGGGGTTTGTGAGTGCGGATACGCAAAGGTTTCAAGTCCTGCAACCACAGTGATAAAAGAACAATGTTAGATGTAAACAAATATAAAAAACAAGTAATAAGAAACCTTAGTGTCCCTCACTTACCTTGCCCTCGTCAAACCTCAAGTGCGCGCGGTGTTCTTTATCCACCGCGGGGTCAAGTAGCTCCCGACGGGGCCGCCATCCCGAAAATAAGGATCATGTCAACATTGTTAGATATACATTTAAAAAGAAGCACATGTAAAGTAAACAACTAGTGTAGATATAAGTTGAACAACAAGAAAGACATGTAAAGTAAACAACATAACCAGAACAATAAGTACCTTTCTACGTTTCAACCACTAGGACCCGCTTTCTCTACCTACTTTGGTTGCTTTCATGGCTCTATCATGAGTGGTCACGGTATGACCGGTTCTGTGGCATTTGGAGCAACGGACCTGTCCAGGAGCCTCATTGAAGTCTCCATAGCCATACTTATCGCGACCATAGCCATTTGATTCGTCCATGTCTCCTCGGAGTCGCTTTTTCTTCCTCCTACCCTTCTTTGTCCTTACAAGTTCGGGTCCGGAATATAATCAAGCCCTAGATACGGTGGCCGGTGACGGATCTAGGTAAGGCTCGGCTAGACTTGCCACACTTTGAGAGTGTTCGACATGAGATAAAGTGGAGACATGTACTTCTCGCTTCATGATCTAGTCCCCTATATGTGCAAGCCGTGATGACATGAGAGCAGGGGGCATGATACAGCTGAGGAATGTTACAGCTGCATTCAACTTTCTCAAGGTCCACCTTGTAATTCCCCCCCGTACTTTTATCGCCACCCGGAGTAGTGCCTCCAGGCTGAGTATATGTTGTATACCATTCTTGATGGCCCATATGTATCACCCACTTGGTTGTTAGATATCATCTCTGCAATCGCCAAGTGCTTCCTACCCGCTTTGCCCCATGTTTCTTTGGATTGATTGGCTTTGTTCCATCGATTCACAAAGTACTCGTTGCACTTCCTGAAAGAGTACTCCACAATGCCGGACACAGGGACTGCACGGATGCCTTTAAACACTTTGTTGAAGGATTCCGAAGAGTTCATGGTCATGATGCCGTACCTAAGGCCACCTCGTCGAATGCTAGCGCCCACTTCTTCCTCTGCGACATATGATTCTTCATCCACTCATGGGCATCTCTATTGAGGACCTTATCCAACTCGCCAAGTTTCTTGTCAAACTTCTCCTTTGTTCGACAACAACATAGGGACTTCAACTTCTCGCACGATTTCCTTTTTCTTCTCGCCGCTTCCATATGTTGGAAGCAAAGTGCCTCATGCACCAACGATGCTCAAGTGGAGGCCGTCCATCTACCTCCTCTTCGGCAGCTTTAAGCAATCCGTGGTGTCGGTCAGAGATCATGCAAATCCGGCGAGAGGTCCGAATGACATTCCGCCGCACATGCTTCAAAAACCAAGACCAGCTATCATCATTCTCACCCTCTGCCAAACCAAACGCTAATGGGACAATCTGATTCTCCGGGTCCACTCCCACCGCAATCATCAACACACCACGGTATTTGCCTGTAAGAAATGTGCCATCTACCATGAGTACGGGACGACAATGCTTGAAAGCCTCAATTGACCGAGGAAAACACCAAAACACCCTCTCGCGAATAGGCCGGGGAATCCCGTTGTCATCATCCACTATGCGCCCTTGATGAACATGCCATCTAAGCCCAGATTAAAGTGTTTCATGGCACTTAGAATCCTAGGCACTTGGTTGTAAGCCTCCTTCCGTCACCCCACAACAACTCTATAGCATGTTGCTTTGCACGCCATGCCTTTGAGTAACTTACTCTATAGCTGGTGAAGCCACGTATGGTCTCCACGAGCGACGAAACTGATGCGTCGCTGTCGGCCCTAACAACAGCAACAACACGACGCCCGAGGTAACGTGCTGTGTTCTGTCCATGCACTTTCGTACCTTCAAAGACCGACATCTATGAGGTTGCTTAACATTTCGAATCACCCATTTGTCGTTGCTCATCTTTCGAACCCAAACTCCCCAACCACAACTAGACTTACACAGACCGTGTACCGCTTCGCCTTGTCGGAGTGGGACACACGGTAAGGCCTATGCACCCTCACGGCGTAGTCCCGCAGAAAATACTTGACATGCTCCAAATGTCAAAGACCGTGCCCACTGGATCTCCATATCCTCATTCTCGGCACCTCATCTTCCAACATCGACAACCCATGGTCGCACACCGCCTCGTCCACCATACTAAGGTCCATGTAGTTTGGAACCAAAGGTACCTCAACATGGACGGCCCTCGCATCCTTCGTTCGGCGTCATTCAACTCCATCCTCAATGACCCGTCCGCTGGGCTCGTAAGGACTCCCCGAAACCCTGCTTGACGGCATTCGGTTTCATCCTCACTAGTATGGTCCGACCCATTGTCGGCACCCATCAACAAATCATCGGACAAATCATCCGACAAATCATCGTATGAAGTGCCATCACCTTCCAACTCACCGCCGACGACCAAACCTTCATCCTCCGATCCTTCCGATATCGTGTCATACATATCATCCTCATCATAGTACCCTACTTCATCGAAGTCATCAGCGATGGCACCATCTTCACTCACAGCATCCACTTCTCTATCTGGACTTGGTTCCAAACCTTCCACTTGGGTAAGGTTGTCAACAACCTCCACATCAACACAATCCTCATCCTCAACCGCCACCGCAACCCTACTTCCCTTCTCCACCACAACTTCGAGGCATCTAACGTTGGTACTCTTCACAACGTCTACGTAGTCCTTCCATTCTTTCTCACAAGAGAGGGGCATCATGAAATAATGTGAACGCTCCTTGCCACAATCAAACCTCCCTCTAAAACTTAGTGGCCAACCAAATTTCTCACGACACTTGCTAACCAATGCAACAAACGTTGGAGGTCCACTAAAGAACTCCACTTCTTTTCTCATGCATTCAAACTCCCCATCTTCTTTCACTATGCCACCATAGTACAAACACACTAACCGATCCATCTACAAAATACAAAGCAATCCAAATCTATTATTATTCATATACAACGAACTATCATACCCTAAAATTAGACCAAATTCATATGCAACACATACATAATATCAATAAAAAATATCAACCTATCTAAAACCTCCATGCATCAACTACCTAGGCACATGCTGCACATAGTTTCGGGCAAATCCACAACCACACCACATCCTCTACCGACTACATGAATCAAATCAAATCAATAAACGAGCCAATCGTCCAAAGATTGTCCCAATTTCATCCTAACCCTAAAAGGCAAAGAAAATGCAAAAAAAAAAAGAACTGCAAGGGAGGAGGAAGACTACCTTGCCGAGTTGGTTGTAGTCGTGGAAGAAGAGGAGATCGACGAGCCGCGCCGCGGAGCCCCCGGCCGGCGCGCGCCGCCGCCCGGCGTCCGCGGCGAGCGGCGGATTCCGGCCGACCTCGCCAAGGAATGGCGCCGCAAACTCGGGAGGAGAGAAGGAGGGTGGGGCGGGCGGCGGCGGCGCAGCCCAAGGCCGGCCAACCCCTCTGGCGGCGGCGGCGGGGGGAGCAAGGAGGCGGCGGCGGTGCGCGCGGCGCCGGGTCGGGTGCGGGAACGGCGCTGGAGGAAGAGAAGGAAAGGAGAGAGAGAAAGGAAAGAAATGGGCCGGGCCGGCCTATCCTCCGACTCGTCGCGCCAAGGGCACTGGCGCGACGCAGCGGGGGCCCGCAGCCACGTCAACCCTAGATCCCAGGTCGCGCCAAGTCCGTAGGCGCGACGAGCCAATGCCTGTGGCGGGACCAAACAGTACATGGGCCGGCCCATCACCGCCTGTACACGCCCCCGTCGGGCCAATTCCTGTGGCGCGACGCGCGGGCCCAGGGTCAACGGCCTCCGCCACGCTGGCAAACTGTCGCGCCTTTGCATGTGGCGCGACGCCTTGTTATGTCGCGCCTACAAGGTTGGCGCGACTGGGAGGGGTTACTTCCTACAAATACTTTCCCTGGGGGATATTTTTGATTATTTGATTAAATAAGGATTAAAAATAAAAAAAAATCCGGAAGCCATGTGGGTGCAGTACTTGTAACAAAACCAGCACTCCCAGAGGGAAAAATTCGGTGCGGGTGGTCCGTACACCGGACCGTGAGTGTCTGAAGTCTACGTACAACACGTGTCCTCTATAACCCCATCTGGTGGCTCATCATCCATTCCTGGCGTCTTGGCTCGACATCACCCTGTGCTCTAACGGCTTCGTAATACGATGCACACATCTGCCCATGACGCTGAGCACTTAGCAAGATGGGACATACACGTGTGACAAGCAGGCTAGAGGTGCTCATGCATGCTGTGGTGTGCGGACCTCCCGCACTAATTTTGTTTAGGCAACTGTCACACACACATCTTGTTTTTGTTACATCACACACATCTTGTTTTTGTTACATACATGCACGATCTAATGTATAACTAGTGGCGCAAAGAGCCAAAGTATCGACAATTACAATTTCTTTTTAAATTCCTCCGGGTGAAGGCCATGGTGTAGAACAGCAAGGCAGCTCAGTAGGAGAATGCGGCATTAATGGCTGAGAATGTGTCACTCCGCAAGGCCATATTGAAAATGTCATGCCTCATGTGCGGCGGTGTGAATGTGCCGCCAAGCTACCAACCGAGAATCGGTGCCTGCTGATGGAGAACGGGACAGGGACATGTACATGCGCTCCATCGCCCTGTGCGGGAGAGGGCATGCCTTGCGGGCAGTGCCACCCGCAAGTGGTGGGAGGATGAAGCATGGGGGAAGGCTACGGTGCTAGGGATTAGGCTGCTCTCTGCTGTACTGGGAGGGACAAGGAAGAAGGAACTAAACCTGAGGACACATGGTTTTTACTATAACCATAGTGTGGACTTTTTGTGATGAGTGATTGTCAATGTGCCAATATAATGGCGTGTGTGCGTGTGTTTCTGCTAAACGATGGCACGGGGTTCGTGTCAAACAATGGTGTCTCTTGGCTTGTGTTGTTTGCAGGTGTCGAGCTCGGAGACGGTGGTCAATGGTTGGTGAAGATCAAGTAGGGCGTGCCGTGCTGACGGACCGGGTGCGGTGAAGGGCGGACGTGAGGCTTGGATCGAGGGACCTGAGAACCGGACGGCCAGCCGTGGTGGCTGACAGCTGGGACATCGACGAGCGCAAGTGTACACGGCGGGGGATGCGTACGGGCTACGCTACTCGCGGAGGGTTTGGTGGTTTTGCCTCAAAACCATCGATGGCGGGTTTTCCTGGTTTGAGCCTCAAAACCGGGGTGGTCCAGCGTGGACGGACGACACGTGGCGGCATTGGGGAGATTGCTTGGAAGCAAGGCTACCGGTGAGGAGGCGCGGTGGCCGTCGGATCAAGAGAAGCCTGAGTTGGACGCTTATGCCCCTGGCTAAGTGGTTTGGCTCTTCATGTATCCAAGGGCAAAGAAGGAATGTAAAATAGACTTGCCCCTATAAATAAAGGATGAGGGTCTCCTTCCCTCACCTCTTCCATTTTTCATTTCTCCTTTTAGGATTTCCCTTCCTCTAGCTGCTGTGTGAGAGAGAGGTCTGCAAGTCTGTGACTTGTACTCGAATCAGTGTGCGTGGCAAGCTGAGCGCCTAGTCTCAGCTGTTTCCTCCGGGTTTAATCATGTATCTGTGATTCTTGAGTTGTTTTTGTAGTTTTTGAGATCTCATACAGTCAGCAGGTGTATACAGCAGACTGTTCGAGCTCACTTTTGCCTCTTGTTTTCAATCCTGGTGTCTTGATTTTAGATCTTGAGTTCCAGTTCTTCACTATTTTTCTTGGAATTTTTCCTTGATTTTGTTGAGTTGTTTTTGTGTTTTTCGAGATCTCGTACAGTTAGCAGGTGTATACAGCAGACTGTTCAAGCTCTCTTTTGCCTCTTGTGTTCAATCATGGTGTCTTGATTTTGGATCTTGAGTTCCTGTTCTTCTTCACTATTTTTCTTGGATTTTTTCCTTGATTTTTGTGGTCAGCTATTCCCTGTGTTTGCTTGCTGGACAGATAGTCAAGCACTATACTGTGCTGATGGATGAATGAATTTTCTGCTGTTTTCAGTGAATTTTCACTAGCTCTGATTTTCTGTTTTGCGTGTAACTTGGTTTTCTGGACTCCGATTTCAATTCCGTCTGTTGCGTTGGGTTTCTATCGCTCTAAAGAATTTATCTAGATGCTCACATCACCGGTTGGTGCTAGTATCTTAGATTTGAGGATTTTATTTGTTTGGTGGTGATTTTGGGACATAGGCCAAATATTTCAAAAGAAATTTGAGGCTCCCATTCACCCCCCTTTGGTCGTCGTTTCCGGTCCTTCAATTGGTATCAGAGCCGGTTAAGGATCACTCCACCTTAATCGGTCCGTGATCCCCGAAGGTGACAGTATGGAGAACCGTGGGCTTGGCAAGCCACCGCACTTCGATGGCACAAACTATCCCTATTGGAAGATACGCATGTCGGCGCATCTCCAAGGGATTGATTCGCGTGTTTGGGAGATCTGTGAGAATGCGGACTACGTGGTACTTGCTGCCCGTGTTGACCAAGCACAGATGGACCAACACAAGGCGAACAATACTGCCAGAACTGTCTTGTTCTCTACTCTCTCTTTGCAAGAATTTGAGCGTGTTTCTGATTGTGCAACTGCTCGAGAGATCTGGTCTAGACTGCAGAGCTATCATGAGGGTACTGCCCATGTCAAGACCAGACTCTATGAGACACACAAGCGAGAGTATGAGAAATTTGTTCAAATCGATGGTGAATCTGTTGATTCTTTGTTCACTCGCTTCCAAACCATCGTGAACAAGATGAGGACAAACTACCCTCAGATGCCCTATGACGATCATTAGAGAGCCCTTAAGCTTCTATATGCTCTTGATCGGAGGGTTTGGGAAGTGATGGTCTCGGCGATCATCGAATCGCCCAGCTACGAGACTCTCACTGTGGATGAGCTGCTCAGCAAGCTCAAGTCCACCGAGATTGATCACCGTGACGCGCGAGGATCGAAATCCGTCCGCCCCTACCATGGCTTTGGTCTCGTGTACGTAAGGTTCAAGTTCTTCTCGCTAACCCTTCACACAGCCTATCTCTTGCCTTGTCGTCTTTGGTTTCAGCTACGGAGGAGTAGATGGAGGCTCTTAGGGACGACGAGCTCGCTTTAGTGATCAGCCGGTTCTCACGGTTTCACAACAACCGTTTGAATCGCCGGCGTGGCATCACCAAGCAAGGCTGCTTTGGGTGTGGAGATCCCGACCACTACATCGCCAGCGCCCCAAGGCCAACAAGAACTCCTACAACAAGAACGACTACGGCAAGTGCAATGACAAGCACGAGTCTTCTTCCCACAAGTACAAGTACAAGTACAAGGGAGGATTCGACAAGGAGGCTATCAAGAAGAAGTACCTGGAGAAGCATGAGGCGAAGCAGCGAGCCTTCCTCGCATCGCTCAGCGACCTCGACGACGACTCCGACAGCGGCTCACCCCCAAGTGATGATGAGGCCGAGCGGAAGGTCGAGAACAGGTTCAACGGGCTGTGCTTCTTCGCCAACTCCAAGCTTGGAGGCTACTACACCATGGCACTCGACGAGTCTACCACAAGCACTGAGAAGAACGTCGACCCCGAGCCTGAGGTAGAACAAAATCTTGAGTCTCTTACTGCTGAGCTAGAGTCCATGGGTGATGCTTTGCTTAGTCAAGATAGACTCGCTTAGACTTGCCGCTCGTGAGAGAAAAGAGTTTAAGGCTAAGTGGGAGCTTGCAACAAAAGAGCTTGAGTTTGTTAAGGGGTCTCGTAGCTATCTCGATGAGTCCGAGTGTGATGCTTGTGCTATTCATATGGCTAATCTTGCTGACCTGCAGTCCAAGTATGTTGCTTTGGTAGATGAACTTGATGAGGTTAGAGCTAAGCCTATCATTTTGAGTCCCTGCAAGTCTTGTGATGAGTTGAAGTCTGAGCTAGGTAAGAAAATGACTAGGATTGCCATGCTAGAGAAAACTAGTCAAGTGTCTAGATGTGCTTGTTGTGAGGCTTTGGAGCTAGAATTGAACTCTTGTAGGCATGACAAGAAAAGGGCCGAAGAAGAAATCACAAATCTTCGGTCCATGCTCAGTTGGTTGTCTTGTAGTGAGCCGCAGCTTGGCATGATGATGAGTCAGTTCAAGAGGGGAACTGACACAACGGGATTAGGCTTTGCTACAGGTGGGAAGGGTGAAAATGTTTTTGGCAAGGTTGGTGATCATAGTGGTATGAGTGCATCTGAGAAATCTACCAAGCCTTCCACTACCCCCAAGTTGATCAAAATCACTCCACCTCAACCTAACAAGCCCGATGTGAGAAATGGTGTGTTTGAGGAACCTCCCAAAGCTCCACCTCCAAAGCAAGTGTGGACTCCAAAACCAAACCACCTAAAGAACCCACTTGACACACTTCCCGACATCTCTATTAAACCCCCTCCAAAGAACAAGCAAACCCAAAGAGTGAACCATACCCATGAGAGAGTGAGTCAACCACTACCAAGAGAGAGGTGTATCACTGTGATTATTGTCACCATGATGGTCACTTGTTTGAGTTTTGCTTTCGAAGGAAGAGAGATGAGCGGCATGAGTATGAGCTTTTCCATAACTCTACTCATGGTGTGTTTGCTCCACGTTTCCGGGGCACAAGCTAGGCCAAGAGGTGCAACACCTCAAGGACCTAGGCCTCAAGGTGTGAGACCATGAGGTGGTCGTGCACGCGGGGTTCGGTCCCCGCTATGACCTTGGATCTCATGACCGTGGCTTTTAGTCTTACAGTTTGAGCGGACCACGTTTTCCTCGTCGTGGTGATCGCTCCACTCAAATGGGACATGGCATGCATGGTGCTTTTGCTAACACTTCTCATGGGCGAATGAGCCAACACTGGTTTTCTCCTCAGTTTACTAACCCCAGTGTTGGATCATTTGCTCATCCCATGTCTTACTATTGATGCAGGACGAAGGTCTGGAGAACACGTGGCTCGTGGATTCCGGTTGCTCTCAACACATGACCGGAAACTCAAAATGGTTCTCCAGCCTCACCCAAATGAAGTGTAGTGAGTATATTACATTTGGGGATAACAGCAAGGGTAAAGTGCTTTCACGTGGGTCCATTCGCCTGAATGAGAACTTTGTGCTTAAGGATGTGGCTTTGGTATCAAATTTGCACTTCAATTTGCTTTCCGTTTCTCAGCTACTTGATGATGGTTTTGAGGTTCGTTTTAAGCCAAGACTTTGTCGTGTTCTTGATGCCCAGGAAAACCTCGTTTGCAAGATTGTGCCTTTTGGGAAAGTGTTTTGAGCTGATTTTTCTCGCTCATTTGGTCTTTCTCGCTGTTTGGTGGCAAGTTCCTCCTTTGAGCTCTGGAAGTGGCATCGCAGACTTGGTCACTTGAGTTTCGACTTGCTTGCAAGATTGAGCTCACTTGATCTAATCCGAGGATTGCCCAAGCTCAAGTTTGAGAAGGATCTTGTTTGTCACCCGTGCCGTCATGGGAAGATGATTGCGCTTCTCATCCTCCCGTGAACCAGGTGATGACCAAGGGGCCCGACGAGCTTTTACATGTGGACACTATAGGTCCAGCTCGGGTTCGGTCAGATGGTGGCAAGTGGTACGTGTTGGTTGTGGTTGATGACTTTTCTCGCTATTCGTGGGTGGGCGGCCATGGACGCGGCGATGACGAGGAACAGAGAGGGGAGCAGGGGATTGATGACGTCAGCAACAGTAGCAGCAAGTGAATTTTGCAAATTACTCCAAAAATTTGAACTGTGCTCAAAATTTTCCAAAAAGCAACCCTAGCTAAAATTTCATGCTCTACAACTTTCTCAACTGGGCCATTTTCAAATTTTGAAAGGAAAATTGAATTTGAATCAAATTTTTAAAATGGGACAAAAACCCTAGAAACAAATATTTGAAATTACTTTTGATTTTTCTAAATAACTTGAAAAACTCCAAAACTATGGAATACTCAACTTTTCAAACTGCACATTTTCTCCAAAAAGAGTTTTTCCAAAACATGCATAGTTTTTGAATTATGATTTGAAATTCAAAAGGGGACAACCGTCGAAAAACCGTATTTTCAAAATAATTTGAAATTCTTTTTGGAAACTTGAAAAACTTTGTTCACCAACATTGTAGCTCTCATCAAGACCCACAATATTGCTTTTTGGACCAACCCCAAATTCTTTGTAGATTTTGAAATAGAGAAAAGGGGGTAAATCAGGGTTTTCGGGAAAACGGGGTTTTGAAACGAATTGTAGCTCGATTTAATTTCTACACTAACTAATCGGGCGTTAGCAATCACAAGCATCATTTCATATGTAAAACAAAGGATCACATCAAAAATAATATTAAAACATGAATGCATTAATGCCATGATGCTCGATGATTAGGTTTTAATAAAGTACTAAATCAAGTTTTAGTTGTAATTAACATCTAGGATGTTACATCCTTTCCCCCTTAAAGAAATCTCGTCCCGAGATTTTGGAGCAACAAAATCCCGTGGGGTAAGTAATGGAAAAGGAAATGTGTCAAGCAAATCAACTTGACAGAAGTTCATAGAAGAACAAGGTTTGATCCGAGAGTTATAACCATGTTTTGACAGAGGTTGTAACTAACAAGGCATTTGGAAGTGCAAGGGAATTTCAGCAATAATTCCCAAGATAAGTTCGAAGAGTAGGGTACATTGTCGTGAGACTATAATGGCTCATGCCCGCAAACATTGATACCTGCGCGCACCCAGCGGCAACTTGTGTGCCCGGGTCACACAAGAGACCCTAGGTTCCGTCGCGGCACCAGGGTTACGGAACACGGCACCACTATAGGGCACAACAACAGTAACCCACATTTTGAAACATTGATACAGTAACCGAGATCAGAAGTCGGTCACAACCACAAGGTTTCTTTAGGATTCAAAGAACAACTTTGAATCCCTATGGAGTGTCGAATGATCGATAGCACATTAAATGTGAACCCTAATGGTTCAGGAGCACCGACTATGATACCAGTGCACGACTTGGCGAAAACTCAAGTGGTCGCGAATCACGGGAGATTCTAGGTTGACACGGCACCATAGTTACGGTCGAGACACCACTACAGAATACAATCAATATGACCCTTGGCCAACAAAGTCGGATATCAAGGTCAAGAAATTAGAATGTGCAAACAAGGACTGCACCCAAGAGGAGCATGATCATTGACCCGGATAACGACGAACACTCGGGTTCGGCGATGTTTCCAAGTCATAAGTCATGATACCCTAGAAGACATATTCATAGTAGTATACAAGTGAGATATATGTCGTCAAACGACATCAAGGAGATAGCATGTGTCGGAGTTGAAAGAAATCAAGGTAGGACACATACTCAATAAAAGAATCAAGAATTCGTACCAGGTTTCATCTTTAAGATAATGATGTATATCAAGGTATATTCCACAAATTCCCAAAGATCGAGAATTTATGAAATAAAAGATTCAATTGATAAACAATCCTGGTACATGGCGAGATTTAACAATAGAACAATCATAAAGGAATATAACCATTCCAACCTTAAGGGGATCTTTTAACTTCCAAAAGATTTTCATATGATACGCTCGTCCTATACGTCCTCACAATGTTAGAAAACTTCAACTTCACTAAGTTAGTGAATTAGAGGGCTTGTTAGACGAACTGTTTAAAGACACTCCAAATGAAGCTTTGGTTGAGGAAGTTGACTTCCATGTTGACCATTTGAAGAAGTACCGAGAAACTTCTCAAAGTCTTTCAAATAGAAAGAAAATAGATAAGGATCCATTTTTAATTTGTTAACTTCAAAAACTTTTATATAGTAAAATCATTTTGAAGTTTTCAAATGTAATATTGTAGCGATCCAAAGTATGAGCTCGATACCAAGCGTGGCGTAACCTCCTAAGTAATGTGGCCCACATGCACTAATCCTCGTCTTAACAGACCTCAGTTACTATGCATGTGTTCCACACGACTTATGAAGCCCATCGATGTTCTTAACGAACACCGATTGAACCACTTTTTACACTCATACCCGGGATCAACAATGGAGTAACTCCAACATTACAACATTTGTTACAAAAATATATATATCGAGTGCGGAAGAATGATAACATTAAAAAGTTTACAATAATGAATAAGTTAACATTTTACAAACTTAACTTTATATTGCGGAAGTAGAGTAGAGATACTGAGAAGACAACTTAGGTAGGACACCTAAGTCGCAAGAGGAGACCAAATCATGTCGAGCCCGGCGACACAACATGGTTCGAAGCAACATCGGCACACGCAACGGGGTAGAACAAACCCCGAGTACATGAAGGTACTCCGCAAGACTTACCCGACTAAAAGAAAAGACTCTCAAGGATATGCTTGGCTTTTGAGTAGTTGAGCTAGAAAAGGGAAGTTTTGCGAAATAGCATTACTAAAAGTGGATCCTTACTTTCAATGTTTTAAACGGGATAAAAGCGACAACTTCTATTGTATCTATTAAAGCTAGATTTGCACCTGTTCTATTTCCAAAGCAATCATTTAAGCATCACACTTGAGATTATTTTGCCAACCGCCTCCTTCTTGAAACCAAGAGTCTCCAAGAACCAATTTTTTTATATTTCACTTGATTGCTACGATGTATGGTCGGAGGATCAAGTCTCCATAACCGAGGAGCACGACGATTCGAACCGATTTACTCGACCGAGGATCCCTAAACACACGATATAAGTGGGACTCTAACCCACAATTATATCAACAATACCGTCGGACATTCTAGAACTAGGCCCGGCTTCCGCGCCACCCGAGAGTACACTTACACCTCCAATCCGGGGGACACGGCCCACGAGGGTATTGTACTCCCGCCATCTCGCCACTCCCTGCACGGGCTCACCGTACTAGTCCTTAGATTATCCTAGGGTAAAGCTTTTCCGTAGATATGTGAGTAGTTGCAAAGTCTTGTCCAAATTGGCCAAACAACGGCCGGTCCTTAATCGACAAGTCGGAAACACTACATCAAGACTCCATTCCCGATGCAAGTTACCCGACCGGTCTCAATTTAATATAACCATATTCTTATGCCCTCGTGACCCATCTTTAGGTCTAGAGAAGCAAGGATAAAATGGTAAATCATGATCAAAGATTAACACCTACAACTTCTACCGAAGTCTAAGCATGGCTAAGCATAAGAAATCGACCTACACATACTAGTGGGATATCATGATGTAGAAGTAGATCAAGGTAGACATGCGGCAACGGTATCAACCAACTCCTATTAACTTAATGCACAATACACTAGACTTATAGTGTAAAATATTTGCAGAAATAGAAATGGGTTGCATGCTCCGGGGCTTGCCTGTGTTGCAGCGGAGTTAGATTTCAATGGTCAGACTTGACACCAACACCATGGATGGATAACACCAACATCAAGAGAGATGACTCGACATCATTGGTGGATGACCTTCTCGAATACCCTTGTCGGATGACACCTCTCCAAACTTTGATCAACACGATCCACCCCACTCTCGTATCATCTACACGTAATTAATGAAGCGTGATTTAGCACGATGAGCTCATGGCATGATGCATGAAGATACATGATGAAAGCATAACAACTAGATTAACTTGAGTACAACTTTCCTTCGCGATAAAGTTGCAAGCCAACAAAGCTAACTTAACGAAAATCCCTAGGGTTACACAGTGAAGCTACTCTAGATAAAATAACCAATGAGATCAAGATAATTCATACAAGTCATCAAAGTGCCCAAGGTCACTAAAGTTAATGACCTAAGGTCTCCAATCAATCCCAAAGTCACTCAAGAAAATCTTAAGTCATGAAGAACTAAATAAGCAATTAAAGATCTATTAAAAACTAAATATAAAAAAATAAAGACAAAATAAAATATTGTCAAATAAATCTCAAGAGTTAAACTTAAGCTTCTCATGGCCTGAGAAGGCTACAAAATAATTTTCAAGATTTTTGGAACAATAAATAAATAACTAAAAATAAAAGAAGGAGCATTTTTCAATTAAAAGGGCTAATTTTAAAACATATAAAACATAATCAAAATAGACATCTAATATTTTTATAAAATCAAGCACATGACAGAGAGCATACACAAAAATTTTCAGAATTTTTGGAGCTATAAATATTTTTATATGAAAATAACAAAATGCATTACTATTCACTAAAACAAGAAAAGAATAAAACTAAAATAAAAAGAAAAAGCCACACAGGCCGAAACCGCCCAACCGGCCCAACCAGCCGGCTCGGCCGCGCGCGCGCGCGAAGCCGACGCGGCAACGCGAGCAGGCCGGCCCAACTCGGCCGCGCGAGGCCCGCGTGGCAACTTTGCGAAAAGGCCCTCGCGGTTTACCAAAACACAAATAGGTCCAATCACTATTCACTGAGTCACGTATTTTTGCACCAAGCACCCCAAGCTTCTACTAATTCTTGAAACGCGGTCCTTGCGAGTTTCATCAGGGGATCGGTGTTCCGATCGGCTCGGTCTTGCCGACGGCGAGGTCCTGGGCGGCGCTGCTGACCCCTACGCGGCCCAAGCGATGAGGCGGAGCTGCTAGGCTAGCCTATGCGGCGGCGGACACGACTGCGCCGGCATGGCGGCAGTGATGGTGGAGCGACGGCACGCGGACGCGACGTCGAGGACGACCGGACACGACTCGAGCGACGGGGACGCAAGCTCTACATCCTACGTGATGCCGCGAACACGATGCGCACCCTAGGAAAACCAGCGCATGGCTAAACGGGCCTGGCTACGCGGGCGGCGGCTGGCATGGCCGTGGCGACGGCGGCACGCGCAAGACGGCGACAACCGCGGCGCAAAGACTTGACGGGCGGCAGCACAAGCTCCAGGAGATCATGATGAACCCGATGCTCACCTTGGTTGAGACGGAGACATGACGAAAGGGCGAGGTCGACGACTGCAGAGGTGGTGTTGACGAACCGGCGGCTCGGATAGAGTGGCGAGGCGGCGTTCCGGCGTGTCCGAGGATGCGCTGCACAAATGGTCGAGCCGACCAAGTCTACGGTGTCAAGGCGAGCTCAAATATGCAGAACATGCGCGACGGGGCTCACCGGACGCGGCTAACGGCGGCAACGTACCCGCGGCGGCCCGGGTGCCGGCCGTGGAGAAGATAACGGCGCGCGGGCGCTCTGGGCGATGCGGGGCGGCGATTGAGGGCTCTATGGACGCGCAAGAACAAGGCGGAGACATGGGCGGTGAAGATGGAGGCGAGCAGTGAGTGGAGACGGCGAATTTGGCCGGACGATGGAGCTCGGGCTCGGCAATGGCGGGCGGCGAGAGAACATGGGAGGAAGAAGAGAAACGGCGCTTGGCCGGCCGTTTTATAGCTCAAGGACGATGCACGGCGGACGACACGCGGCCGAGGAAGCTTCGGCGACGGCGTGCGTGCGGCGCGACGGCCGGCAAGCCGGCATGGGCGGCCATGGACGCGGCGATGACGAGGAACGAGAGGGGGAGCGGGGATTGATGACGTCGCAACAGTAGCAGCAAGTGAATTTTGCAAATTACTCCAAAAATTTGAACTGTGCTCAAAATTTTCCAAAAAGCAACCCTAGCTAAAATTTCATGCTCTACAACTTTCTCAACTGGGCCATTTTCAAATTTTGAAAGGAAAATTGAATTTGAATCAAATTTTGAAAATGGGACAAAAACCCTAGAAACAAATATTTGAAATTACTTTTGATTTTTCTAAATAACTTGAAAAACTCCAAAACTATGGAATACTCAACTTTTCAAACTGCACATTTTCTCCAAAAAGAGTTTTTCCAAAACATGCATAGTTTTTGAATTATGATTTGAAATTCAAAAGGGGACAACTGTCGAAAAACCGTATTTTCAAAATAATTTGAAATTCTTTTTGGAAACTTGAAAAACTTTGTTCACCAACATTGTAGCTCTCATCAAGACCCACAATATTGCTTTTTGGACCAACCCCAAATTCTTTGTAGATTTTGAAATAGAGAAAAGGGGGTAAATCGGGGTTTTCGGAAAACAGGGTTTTTGAAACACTGTAGCTCGATTTAATTTCTACACTAACTAATCGGGCGTTAGCAATCACAAGCATCATTTCATATGTAAAACAAAGGATCACATCAAAAATAATATTAAAACATGAATGCATTAATGCCATGATGCTCGATGATTAGGTTTTAATAAAGTACTAAATCAAGTTTTAGTTGTAATTAACATCTAGGATGTTACATCCTTTCCCCCTTAAAGAAATCTCGTCCCGAGATTTTGGAGCAACAAAATCCCGTGGGGTAAGTAATGGAAAAGGAAATGTGTCAAGCAAATCAACTTGACAAGTTCATAGAAGAACAAGGTTTGATCCGAGAGTTATAACCATGTTTTGACAGAGGTTGTAACTAACAAGGCATTTGGAAGTGCAAGGGAATTTCAGCAATAATTCCCAAGATAAGTTCGAAGAGTAGGGTACATTGTCGTGAGACTATAATGGCTCATGCCCGCAAACATTGATACCGCGCGCACCCAAGGCAACTTGTGTGCCCGGTCACACAAGAGACCCTAGGTTCCGTCGCGGCACCGGGGTTACGGAACACGGCACCACTATAGGGCACAACAACAAGTAACCCACATTTTGAAACATTGATACAGTAACCGAGATCAGAAGTCGGTCACAACCACAAGGTTTCTTTAGGATTCAAAGAACAACTTTGAATCCCTATGGAGTGTCGAATGATCGATAGCACATTAAATGTGAACCCTAATGGTTCAGGAGCACCGACTATGATACCAGTGCACGACTTGGTGAAAACTCAAGTGGTCGCGAATCACGGGAGATTCTAGGTTGACACGGCACCATAGTTACGGTCGAGACACCACTACGTATCACAATCAATATGACCCTTGGCCAACAAAGTCGGATATCAAGGTCAAGAAATTAGAATGTGCAAACAAGGATCGCACCCAAGAGGAGCATGATCATTGACCCGGATAACGACGAACACTCGGGTTCGGCGATGTTTCCAAGTCATAAGTCATGATACCCTAGAAGACATATTCATAGTAGTATACAAGTGAGATATATGTCGTCAAACGACATCAAGGAGATAGCATGTGTCGGAGTTGAAAGAAATCAAGGTAGGACACATACTCAATAAAAGAATCAAGAATTCGTACCAGGTTTCATCTTTAAGATAATGATGTATATCAAGGTATATTCCACAAATTCCCAAAGATCAGAAATTTATGAAATAAAAGATTCAATTGATAAACAATCCTGGTACATGGCGAGATTTAACAATAGAACAATCATAAAGGAATATAACCATTCCAACCTTAAGGGGATCTTTTAACTTCCAAAAGATTTTCATATGATACGCTCGTCCTATACGTCCTCACAATGTTAGAAAACTTCAACTTCACTAAGTTAGTGAATTAGAGGGCTTGTTAGACGAACCGTTTAAAGACACTCCAAATAAGCTTTGGTTGAGGAAGTTGACTTCCATGTTGACCATTTGAAGAAGTACCGAGAAACTTCTCAAAGTCTTTCAGCAGAAAGAAAATAGATAAGGATCCATTTTTAATTTGTTAACTTCAAAAACTTTTATATAGTAAAATCATTTTGAAGTTTTCAAATGTAATATTGTAGCCGATCCAAAGTATGAGCTCGATACCAACCGTGGCGTAGAACCTCCTAAGTAATGTGGCCCACATGCACTAATCCTCGTCTTAACAGACCTCGAGATTACTATGCATGTGTTCCACACGACTTATGAAGCCCCGTCGATGTTCTTAACGAACACCGATTGAACCACTTTTTACACTCATACCCGGGATCAACAATGGAGTAACTCCAACATTACAACATTTGTTACAAAAATATATATATCGAGTGCGGAAGAATGATAACATTAAAAAGTTTACAATAATGAATAAGTTAACATTTTACAAACTTAACTTTATATTGCGGAAGTAGAGTAGAGATACGAAGACAACTTAGGTAGGACACCTAAGTCGCAAGAGAGACCAAATCATGTCGAGCCCAACGACACAACATGGTTCGAAGCAACAGTCAGCACCTGCAACAGGGGTAGAACAAACCCTGAGTACATGAAGGTACTCCGCAAGACTTACCCGACTAAAAGAAAAGACTCTCAAGGATATGCTGGCTTTTGAGTAGTTGAGCTAGAAAAGGGAAGTTTTGCAGAATAGCATTACTAAAAGTGGATCCTTACTTTCAATGTTTTAAACAGGATAAAAGCGACAACTTCTATTGTATCTATTAAAGCTAGATTTGCACCTGTTCTATTTCCAGCAATCATTTAAGCATCACACTTGAGATTATTTTGCCAACTGCCTCCTTCTTGAAACCAAGAGTCTCCAAGAACCAATTTTTTTTATATTTCACTTGATTGCTACGATGTATGGTCGGAGGATCAAGTCTCCATAACCGAGGAGCACGACGATTCGAACCGATTTACTCAGCTGAGGATCCCTAAACACACGATATAAGTGGGACTCTAAGCCACAATTATATCAACAATACCGTCGGACATTCTAGAACTAGGCCCAGCTTCCGCGCCACCCGAGAGTACACTTACACCTCCAATCCGGGGGACACGGCCCACGAGGGTATTGTACTCCCGCCATCTCGCCACTCCCAAAGTGCACGGGCTCACCGTACTAGTCCTTAGATTATCCTAGGGTAAAGCTTTTCCGTAGATATGTGAGTAGTTGCAAAGTCTTGTCCAAATGGCCAAACAACGGCCGGTCCTTAATCGACAAGTCGGAAACACTACATCAAGACTCCATTCCCGATGCAAGTTACCCGACCGGTCTCAATTTAATATAACCATATTCTTATGCCCTCGTGACCCATCTTTAGGTCTAGAGAAGCAAGGATAAAATGGTAAATCATGATCAAAGATTAACAGCCTACAACTTCTACCGAAGTCTAAGCATGGCTAAGCATAAGAAATCGACCTACACATACTAGTGGGATATCATGATGTAGAAGTAGATCAAGGTAGACATGCGGCAACGGTATCAACCAACTCCTATTAACTTAATGCACAATACACTAGACTTATAGTGTAAAATATTTGCAGAAATAGAAATGGGTTGCATGCTCCGGGGCTTGCCTGTGTTGCAGCGGAGTTAGATTTCAATGGTCAGACTTGACACCAACACCATGGATGGATAACACCAACATCAAGAGAGATGACTCGACATCATTGGTGGATGACCTTCTCGAATACCCTTGTCGGATGACACCTCTCCAAACTTTGATCAACACGATCCACCCCACTCTCGTATCATCTACACGTAATTAATGAAGCGTGATTTAGCACGATGAGCTCATGGCATGATGCATGAAGATACATGATGAAAGCATAACAACTAGATTAACTTGAGTACAACTTTCCTTCGCGATAAAGTTGCAAGCCAACAAAGCTAACTTAACGAAAATCCCTAGGGTTACACAGGTGAAGCTACTCTAGATAAAATAACCAGCAGATCAAGATAATTCATACAAGTCATCAAAGTGCCCAAGGTCACTAAAGTTAATGACCTAAGGTCTCCAATCAATCCCAAAGTCACTCAAGAAAATCTTAAGTCATGAAGAACTAAATAAGCAATTAAAGATCTATTAAAAACTAAATATAAAAAAATAAAGACAAAATAAAATATTGTCAAATAAATCTCAAGAGTTAAACTTAAGCTTCTCATAGCCTGAGAAGGCTACAAAATAATTTTCAAGATTTTTGGAACAATAAATAAATAACTAAAAATAAAAGAAGGAGCATTTTTCAATTAAAAGGGCTAATTTTAAAACATATAAAACATAATCAAAATAGACATCTAATATTTTTATAAAATCAAGCACATGACAGAGAGCATACACAAAAATTTTTAGAATTTTTGGAGCTATAAATATTTTTATATGAAAATAACAAAATGCATTACTATTCACTAAAACAAGAAAAGAATAAAACTAAAATAAAAAGAAAAAGCCACCTGGGCCGAAACCGGCCCAACTGGCCCAGCCAGCCCGGCTCGGCCGCGCGCGCGCAGAAGCAGGCCGACGCGGCAACGCGAGCAGGCCGGCCCAACTCGGCCTGCCAGAGGCCTGGCGTGGCAACTTTGCGAAAAGGCCCTCGCGGTTTTACCAAAACACAAATAGGTCCAATCACTATTCACTGAGTCACGTATTTTTGCACCAAGCACCCCAAGCTTCTACTAATTCTCGAAACGCGGTCCTTGCGAGTTTCAACAGGGGATCGGTGTTCCGATCGGCTCGGTCTTGCCGACGGCGAGGTCCTGGGCGGCGCTGCTGACCCCTACGCGGCCCAAGCGATGAGGCGGAGCTGCTAGGCTAGCCTATGCGGCGGCGGACACGACTGCGCCGGCATGGCGGCAGTGATGGTGGAGCGACGGCACGCGGACGCGACGTCGAGGACGACCGAACACGACTCGAGCGACGGGGACGCAAGCTCTACATCCTACGTGATGCCGCGAACACGATGCGCACCCTAGGAAAACCAGCGCATGGCTAAACGGGCCTGGCTACGCGGGCGGCGGCTGGCATGGCCGTGGCGACGGCGGCACGCGCAAGACGGCGACAACCGCGGCGCAAAGACTTGACGGGCGGCAGCACAAGCTCCAGGAGATCATGATGAACCCGATGCTCACCTTGGTTGAGACGGAGACATGACGAAAGGGCGAGGTCGACGACTGCAGAGGTGGTGTTGACGAACCGACGGCTCGGATAGAGTGGCGAGGCGGCGTTCCGGCGTGTCCGAGGATGCGCTGCACAAATGGTCGAGCCGACCAAGTCTACGGTGTCAAGGCAAGCTCAAATATGCAGAACATGCGCGACGGGGCTCACCGGACGCGGCTGACGGCGGCAACGTACCCGCGGCGGCCCGGGTGCCGGCCGTGGAGAAGATAACGGCGCGCGGGCGCTCTGGGCGATGCGGGGCGGCGATTGAGGGCTCTATGGACGCGCAAGAACAAGGCGGAGACATGGGCGGTGAAGATGGAGGCGAGCAGTGAGTGGAGACGGCGAATTTGGCCGGACGATGGAGCTCGGGCTCGGCAATGGCGGGCGGCGAGAGAGAACAGGGGAGGAAGAAGAGAAACGGCGCTTGGCCGGCCGTTTTATAGCTCAAGGACGATGCACGGGCAGACGACACGCGGCCGAGGAAGCTTCAGGCGACGGGCGTGCGCTGGCGACGGCCGGCAAGCCGGCATGGGCGGCCATGGACGCGGCGATGACGAGGAACAGAGAGGGGAGCAGGGGATTGATGACGTCAGCAACAGTACCAGCAGAGGAAATTTGCAAATTACTCCAGATTTTTGAACTGCACTCAAAAATTTCCAAAAAGCAACCCTAGCTAAAATTTCATGCTCTACAACTTTCTCAACTGGGCCATTTTCAAATTTTGAAAGGAAAATTGAATTTGAATCAAATTTTTAAAATGGGACAAAAACCCTAGAAACAAATATTTGAAATTACTTTTGATTTTTCTAAATAACTTGAAAAACTCCAAAACTATGGAATACTCAACTTTTCAAACTGCACATTTTCTCCAAAAAGAGTTTTTCCAAAACATGCATAGTTTTTGAATTATGATTTGAAATTCAAAAGGGGACAACTCTTTCGGAAAACCGTATTTTCAAAATAATTTGAAATTCTTTTTGGAAACTTGAAAAACTTTGTTCACCAACATTGTAGCTCTCATCAAGACCCACAATATTGCTTTTTGGACCAACACCAAATTCTTTGTAGATTTTGAAATAGAGAAAAGGGGGTAAATCGGGTTTTCGGGAAAACAGGGGTTTTGAAACGAGAATTGGAGCTCGATTTAATTTCTACACTAACTAATCGGGCGTTAGCAATCACAAGCATCATTTCATATGTAAAACAAAGCATCACATCAAAAATAATATTAAAACATGAATGCATTAATGCCATGATGCTCGATGATTAGGTTTTAATAAAGTACTAAATCAAGTTTTAGTTGTAATTAACATCTAGGATGTTACGGTTTGGTCCAGAGCCTTCTCGAACCTTCCAGATTACAGAATTTTCACCGGTTCCCGATTATCTCTATGTAAACCTGACATGTGGGCCTTCCTTGGGTATTTTCACCGACACCCTCGCAGAAACAGGACATTCACCAAAACTCGTGGGAATTGGTCGGTATAACCCCTATATCTAGTTGGTGAACATATTTTAGTCCTTTCTCATGTTTAGTTGACGGTAAAAATTGGCACTTAACGACCGCCAACAACTCCCCCAAGCTTTCCTTTTGCTCGTCACCGAGCAAAGATAAACTCGTGTGGATCGGAGTTGCTACAATGCTTTCACGCCTCAAAAGTACACATGCGTTCAAACAAGAACTCTCCTCCGGATTAGAATGAACTATTCGACTCAAAACTTACTCATATTACCTTTCACCATGGGGCTTGTAACCGTCACTTGGGTCTTGAGCAGGTTGAAAGACAGAACGGTCAAGTCAAGCGCTATGTTTCTCGCTCTTTGATCAACTATTATTCCGAGTTTTTGCAAGATTTTCAAATAAAACTCGAGTTCCTTGTATGAACCTTTCAGTCTCTCATTTGTGGTATTTTTGGATCCTCTCCAAGGCATGAGTAGTGTATGCCTTCTCTCTTCTCTCGAATATGTGGTATTTGTGGAACTAAGGCATAGTGAAAAGAGCCTTCTCTCTCTCACCCTACTTTCTAATAGGCTTATGTGGAGCTCATAGGTGGGGAGACACTCAAACTCACTTGCATATATTGCACGCTTAAGACATGGATCCAATAGGAACAAAAATAATAATAAAGTCATATGTGCATGTGAATGAGGAAATGGATGATAAGATGATGATAGGATGATGATGAGATGATGATAATAAGGAAATGATTATAAGGGGTGATCACTTGGTGAACATCTACTTCTACACTTGCTCCTTTGGGGATAACATACCTCCTTTTATTTGGAAACTTTGAAGACCCTTGAAGAGGAGGACTTGGTTGCTTTTTTTTTTTCTCTCTCTTTTTTTTTCTCTTCTTTTTTTTTTCTTTTTTTCTTCTTTTCTTTTATTTAGAGCAACCAATCCTCTCGAAAACGAAACTTTAGCAACGGGGAGTGTATAACTTGAAATGATAATGACTAGCTTTTATGTAGACAAATGGAATGGCGATGATTATTTCTAGATGTTCACTCCCAGGATAGGAGTAAAATTTTTTCTGGATGAAGTGAAATGAATGGTGTATGTATATGTGGATGGATGGATGGATGGATGGATGCGTACTCCCAGGGTAGGAGCAGCATATGTGCGTATCTCCAGGGTAGAGACAGCACAATAAATGGGGAAATGCATACTCCCTGGGTAGGAGCAGCATAGGTGCGTATCTCCAGGGTAGAGATAGCACAATATGTGGTGGATGTGGATCTATATGTGGGTGGTACTTCTAGGGACAGAAGTAGCACAGAATGAATGTAGTATTTATAAAATGGGTGCGTGCTTCTGAGGACAGAAGTAGCATAGATCAATGGATGGAGAGCACATAGTATTGACTTTAACTGCATGACTGATTCCTTATGGGTCCACAGCATAACCACACTCAATGCCTATAAAGACTACACTCAATGCCTACAAAAATGATCTATATAAATAGATGGGTTTTCCTGATCTAGTAAGCATGAATATATGGTTATGGTAGGAATTTAAACTCTCATCATAAAGGAACTCATCATGCAGGAATTTAATATTTTCAAAGATAAATTCTCCAGAACTCTAGTATCTCTAGGAACAAGATGGACAAAAGTAGCTCAAAACCTTCCCATATCATATCCACCAACTACCTAGACTTAGATCAAGCATTCGCTACCCACAAGTTTCGGGTTCGAGCAAATCTCAAATCTAAACAAATTGTGTCTAAAACTCGGAGAGTGCAAGGTTGAAAACTAGGTACTTGAAAGAAATTACGGCAGAGCAACTATTCATCATCTCCATGTAGAGTTTATTCTAGGGATTACTTAAAGACAGATTAATAAGAGCTCTCCAAAAGTAGAAAAGATAAATAAGGAAATCTTTCTCGGGTTTCTAAGGTTATGCATCTTTTTTTAGTTGTTTAGCAAGCTCTATAAATAAATAGAAAAGTTGGAACACTTAGCTTGATACACGGGGATGCTCTCCCCCAAGCCGGATGTTGACATAGTCTCATGGATATTGCTGACAGGCGGTGAAGGAGTTCTAGTCTTCCGAGTTTCGTGGATAGTTGGGCCGTTGGAGACAATCAACCTGAGAGGCAAAGACTTCGACAGAGACTGACATCCTTCTCGTCTGTTAGCTTTTCTTGATCCTTTATGTTCTCGTGAAGCTCAAATAGACAACAAAGCTTGTGGAACCGATTAAGCGTTAGTGATAAAACCTCTAAGCCTTGGTTGTCTAGAACAAATTTAACTCAAATGTCTTATAACAGATCACAAGAAATATTTTTATCTTTTTTATAATAAAGGAATGCGGACGAGAGAAAATAGATATGCTAAAAAGTTATTTTTATGCCACCACAATGAATGATTATTCACATGGGGCTTAGTAGTTTTCTCGGATGCAAATGCACAACATCTTTATTTTCTTTTTCTAGTGCAAAGATAGTAAAGCGAAGATGCAATTAAGATGCATGTAGTGAAAATAAATATTCTTAAAGGAAAATGCAATGCTGTGAAAGAAAATGCTGATAAATACCAAGTTACCTCCTTGGCGAGGGTTCAATGATTTAAGTCCTCTGAACAGGACTTCTTGTCATGTTCACTCCTTCAGTGCATCATTTGATCCCAAAGGTAGAGACCTTGAGAACGCACCTCTTGAGATGGTAACTCTAGGAAAGGGGTCACCCATGTTCTTTTATTATCCAGCAGTCTTTATCACCGGAGTACCTTGTGATGAAGAGTAGATGCTTCTAGTGGTCCTTTACTTCTTCTTGGAGTTTGTCTTACTTGATTAACCTCTCTCCTTGACTTGTTCATGAGCATCTTGTCTTCTAATTGCACTCCTTTTTCCTTCCTAGACCTTGTGCTCCACTCATTGTTTCTTCTCGGCGTGCCGAGTGACGGGGCTTGAAAAGAGGAAGAGCATTGTCGGATCATTGTTTGAAGAGTCATCGGCCTTCCTCCCCCAAGCTTGACCTTGTTGTTACTCGCCACGTGAAACCAAATATGAGTGTTGAGTCGTCCTCGAGTGTGTTGTACTTCTATGTCCTTAGACACCGCTTGTCCTCTCGTTCTTAAGCCTTCATTTGTCTAAGAGGGACTTTTGATTATAGGTCCATTGAGCAAGGATCTCTCTTTAGCATTCTCGCTTTTGATTGTACTTGTCCAATCCAGGATGAGCGTACGACAGCTTGCATGATCTTCTTTCATCAACCATTCTTGATTTTCATTGAGTCTTGGTTGATGCATTGATGTTCATTGGAGATGTAGACTCGAGTTCTTCCTTGATGGTCTTTGTCTTCTAGCGGCATGGCGAAGAGTTGTACGCCATCCATCTTGATGATCAAGGAAGGAGCTTCTTTAGAATTTGTATGCATGCTTCATCTCCAATGGCTTAGGGATATTATCTTGCAACCATGGTCATGGTCCTTCAAGGCTTGGTCGATGGTCAACCCTTGATTGGTGATTGGTTGACACAAGGATGCATGCTTATCATGCCATCCTTGTCCTTGCTGCCAATGTGCAAGATGGTGTCTTCACTCTTCAGGAACAATGAGAGCAGGTCTTTAATTGGCTAAAATGAGATGTGTTGCACCCTGCTCCTCATTGGCATCCTAGCTCGAGTGTTGGGCTCAATGCTATGATGTCTTCAAAGTTGCTCATAGCTTGTCGCCTTGATCCACTTCTTTTAGTGAGTTCAAGATGTTGATCCTTCTTGTGGCACTCTTGTCTTCTCCTTTCTTCTATCACTGAAGTGGCAATTTCACAGGTGATGCCAATCCACGAACAGGCACATCATAAATTCTTTCCTGCAAAATGTTAGTGGACACATACCCGAAGGATTGCAACAATTTCAAACTATGGGCTATTATCCACCTTCTATTTGAAAGTTCATCTATGCTAACAAGGAGATGGATTTTGAGTTACTTTAGCATAGACTTTATTTATCATGTTTTCTAACAGCTCTTTTTATGGCACGTTAACATGGTTCAAGGCAAAGGTAAGTTGCAACAAAAGACAATGTGAATGATATTTGTTACTTACAATTCTTCCTTGGACGATGAATGAGTTGTGTCTTTTGTGCGAAGTTGTTGCAGTTCATCGTACGCCTTGCTTCATCTCTCGAAGTGTGTTCATCTCTTGACTTACCCAAATTGGATTTGAGAGTTTTTTCATAGGGGTTAGTCCAACAAAATAACCAATATCTACTAAAACATAATTTTAGCTCAATAACCAAACTAGACTCCATGTCTAATTTAATTAAGGAAGGCTATTTAACCTAAGCACCACGCTTAATTTAAAAGCCAATGGGAGTATTTCGAGTACTTCCAAACCAAAGCATGCTTTAGCAAACAAAGGTAGCATGAAAGCATTATAGAGAGTTACCTTAACGAGAGATGACAGAGCATGATCATGGTGAGGATTTTTTTTTTTTTTAGATGCAAATGGCATGGATGAATGCAAGAAACAAAACATGCAATGGATTGAGCAAATATCAAAGAATAGAGTGGATGCATGAATTCTTAAAAGTAAACATGTAGTGAGATGCAAGAAGTTAAAAAGATAACTACTCATCAATTTTAAAGTCCATGAGCAAGACTATCTCATCTTTCTTGATCATATTTACCATGACTCACATGATGAAATTTGTGAGCGGTGCAGCGTCTATGTTCGTCACTTGTGAAGTGATTTGAAATTCTTGTGACGACGACCTTTTCTACATTCCGTGAGGTGGCGGGGTTCCAATGTTGATGAATGTTGAATGTTGGGGGACCCCGGGCTCTTCATTGTCTTGTGGAAACTTGTCGGAAGGTCGAACGACATCTTTTGTCCCGTCTATTCCACACTTAACAGAACAAGGGGTAATCCTACTAAAGCTAGTGGTACACTAAATTAGCAGATATCAAGATCATTATCAAAATCTTAACACCGATTGCTTTCCTCGGGTAACGGCGCCAAAAATGCTTGTTGGTATTTGTTAAGTGCAACTAAAATAAGAAGGATTCCGCAAGTGCACGTAACATACCATTGTAGCATTTTACCGGAGTAAACCAGGTATCGTTATTTATATTTTACCACAGGAAGCAAGGGTTAAAGAATCGGATAACTCACCATCATGTATCTACTAACTTAGTAAACCAACTAGACTAAAGCAGGGGTAAATGATATATATATATGTAAGGTAGTATAATAAAGCACACATGAGAATTCTATGATAAATGAGTAGCTAGCTAGAGTGAGAGGACAACGGGAGAGATCAAGATTCCTATATACTTCTCTATTACTTTGGTTCTATGATAACAGGGGAATGGTTAGATATAGCGATCACACAATAGCACTTTGGAGCAGCAGGTCCTTTCCAACTCTCGAAGAAGACTGGGTAAAGAGTAGTTGGGAGAAGGCCGCCGAGAGCTCTACGAGACACCAATCCGAACGTGGTGGAATACAAAGGCCCGACACAGTAGCCGTCACCTCCGGGCTACCACAACTATCCGTGGATTGGGCGCAACCTCGGAAAACCTATAGTCTAGACACCATGCCTACACTATCGATTACTACTCTAATTACATATGATAACTAGAGCACTCAATACGAGCGAAGATCCATGCTAGAATGTAACAACTATACTAAGCATACATATGAAAGGCATAAAGTAGATAGAGAAGATAAATATATTAAAGCATAAGTCTTACAAAGAGTAGATACAAGACATACCAAATCTCCGAAGACTTCTCCCGTAACCGGAGCGTAGCTCCGCTCTCCTAACTCTCATCTAGATCTAATCTACTACATTGGAATGTCTAGCTCTAATTCTCTAGAGAAGAGAAGTCATCCATTCAAGGGACGCCTACAACTCGATCCCGCCGAGAGATAATGAATTAGGGTTTAAGGGATGCCTCCTCCGGGGGCCGGGGCCCCGTTTATATAGCCCTCTAGGATGCACCACGGCCCTCGGATCAAACCGACCTAAACGGACGATTATTATTCATCCTCAAAGGCGGTGGAACAGGGATCCGCGAGGCCGATGCCGATTGGTCCAGTCATGAGTCGGCCGACCAAGGGTGGGAGTCGGCCGACTCTCCACCGAGCCCGTTCGGGCCCGTTTGGTCCGAGCCTTCTCGAACCTTCCAGACATGAATTTTCACCGGTTCCCGATTATCTCTATGTAAACCCGACATGTGGGCCTTCCTTGGGTATTTTCAGCGACACCCCCGCAAACGTACATTCACCAAAACTCGTGGAATTACGTCGGTATAACCCCTATATCTAGTTGGTGAACATATTTTAGTCCTTTCTCATGTTTAGTTGACGGTAAAAATTGGCACTTAACGACCGCCAACAGCGTGTCACGTTTCAAATCGCATTTTCCTTCGAGCTTTCACGAAGAAGACTTCTTATGAGTTGCGGTTTGGCCGTTTGCCTAAAGTGAGCCATTTTCGGGTGTTTGGTTGCAAGTGCTTTATCTTGAAGAAGAGAAACTTAGACAAATTTGAATCGAGATCTTCAGACGGGATTTTTCTTGGTTATGCATCTCATTCGCATGCTTATCGAGTACTTAACCTTGAAACTAACCGTGTCATGGAGACTTGTGAAGTCACCTTCGACGAGATCGCACCTTGTTCCTCTCCTGTTTTTGAGCATGCAGGTGATGAGGAGATGAATGAGAGCATTTTTATGGAGGAGGAGCAGGACGATGCCGATTGGGGTGATCCCGAGCTAACTCCACTAGCTGCCCCAGTTGACCCTGCGACGACGACTTCGGTTGACGGCCCCACTCCCACTCCTTCTACCACTTGGGGGCCGTACGACTGAGCTCCTCGCCTTGCACCGCCGCACCCGAGGGAGCTCCGGCTACATTGAGAGGGAGGCGACTTCAACAAGGGAAGCACCTCGGCACATTCAAGCATTGCCATCCTCCTTCAACCATGATCGGTAACATAAATGAGCGTGTCACTCGCAACAAGTCTTATGAGATTTCACACTTTGCACATTCTGCTTTTGTTGCCGATTTTGAGCCCAAAGAAGTGGTTGAGGCATTAACTAATCCAGATTGGGTCAATGCTATGCATGAGGAGCTTGAGAACTTTGAGAGAAACCAAGTGTGGGTTTTAGTGCCACCTCCACCTCAGTGTCATCCCATAGGAACCAAGTGGGTGTTCAAGAACAAGCAGAGTGAGGATGGGGTTGTGGTGAGAAACAAGGCTAGGTTGGTTGCTCAGGGGTATTGCCAAAAAGAGGGGATAGATTATGAAGGAAACCTTTGCTCCTGTTGCCCGTTTAGAAGCCATTAGGATCTTTCTAGCCTTTGCAGCTTCGAAAGGGTTCAAGCTGTATCAAATGGATGTAAAGAGTGCATTTCTAAATGGGTTCATAGATGAGGAGGTGTATGTGAGGCAACCCCCAGGTTTTGAAAATCCCAAGCATCCCGACTATGTCTATAAACTCCATAAAGCCCCGTATGGTCTCAAACAAGCCCCGAGAGCGTGGTATGAGCGACAAGTCCTTTTGTTGGGCAAGGGTTTTACCATGGGGTCGGTCGACAAAACCTTGTTTCTCCTCAAGCATGGAAATGACACTCTCTTGGTGCAGATTTATATCGACGACATCATTTTTGGTGGCTCTTCACATGCTCTTGTTGCAAAGTTTTCAGATATGATGAGCAGGGAGTTCGAGATGAGCATGATGGGCGAGCTGACGTTCTTTCTTGGGTTGCAAATCAAGCAAACCCGGGACGGGACATTTGTACACCAAGGCAAGTACACGAAGGATCTGCTGAAGCGCTTCGACATGGGTGATGCCAAGCCACTTCAAACCCCCATGTCGACCACGACGGCATTGGACGCTGACTCAGAAGGTGAAGTCGTGGACCAGAAAGAGTACCGCAGCATGATCGGGTCGTTGTTGTACCTGACGGCGATGAGGCCCGACATCCAGTTTGCGGTCTGCCTCTGCGCACGCTTCCAGTCTTCGCCGCGCACTTCACATCGGCAGGCCATCAAACGCATCTTACGATACCTACGCTTCACACCTGAGCTTGGTCTTTGGTACTCGACCTCTTCGACTCTCTTTCTTTCGAGTTATTCTAATGCTGATTATACGGGTGATCGAGTCAAGAGGAAGTCTACTTCGGGTACTTGTGAGTTTTTGGGTTCGTCTTTGATCTCTTGGTCTTCTCGCAAGCAGTCTTCTATTTCTCAATCCACTTGTGAGGCCGAGTATGTCGCCGCCGCCGCTTGTTGCTCTTAGGCCGCTGGATAGTTGCTACCTTGAGGGATTATGGGTTAAACTTTAGCAGAGTGCCTCTTTTACGTGACACTAGTGCCATAAGCATTTCCAAAAACCCAAGACTCCACTCAAAAACCAAGCACATTGAGATCCGCTATCATTTCCGAGAGACCATCAAGAGAAAGGAGACATAGACCTTCACCCCATTCGAACCCATGACCGGCTCGCAGATATTTTCACAAAGCCCTCGACCAAACCTAGTTTGCCCACTTGAGAGCGGAGTTGGGCGTTTGCTACCCTTTTAGAGTAGGGCAGTCAGTATCTTGATGTACAGCTTTTCTTCGGCTTTCTCTTTTTGCTTTTGGTTCTTTGGCTTTCTTTTTGTTCTTTTGTATCATATTGCATTTCATCATGTATCATAGTACTTTTGTTGAGCTTCATGACTATAGCAAGCTTTGATTACATCTATGCTCCCGCTAGTATGCCTTGTTTATACATAATGGTGCTTGCGGCTTAGCTCTTTTTAATCACTTGTTACATGTTATGAGCTAAGCCTGCTTTTACGAATGTGAACATGATTAATACATGTTGAAACTTGAAATTGTTCACCATCCAGCTTTGGTCCTTAGCATGCATAGGGTTGTGAAGTCCTTTGTTCTACTCACGTTTACGCTAAGCGACTATGGCTCATACTTTGTTTACTTGATCGGTTAAGCACCTACGTGACCTTGTGGCAATAATAGAAAGACTCTTTTTATGGTCATTAAAATAAAACAAATAAAAAAACTAAAACAAGGGGAAAGAAATGACTGAAAGTGCATAAGGGATCGGCAAGTGCCTACGTGACCTTGTGGCAAAAGACCGAGCATAAGGGACTCAAAGTGGGCCTTTGACAAGGCAAATGCATGAGATAGTCCCTTGGGGTGCACAAAGTTAGAACCGGGTTGGCTTTCGGCTTATGCTTGCTAGGCGCTAAACTTGATGGTGAACCCCCTGTTTTTATGAAAATGCTTAAAACGATCCAAAAATTGCTTATGTATCATATTTCGTTTCACTTGATCGGTTGAGCAATGGCTTTGACATGTGCTTGTTGCTATACACTTGCCATACTTGCTAGATCATCTATGTACTCGGATTGCTATACTTTTGAAGCTCTACATTTTGCATTTCTTTCATGGCATGTTTTAAGGGGGAGTTGCAAAAGCTTTTGCTTCAATCTTGATAAGTGCATATGCCAACAAGGCGGAGAAATATCCACAAATTCGAGAGTTCATTTGTGAGGATGCATTTGTCAAGGAGGAGTTGCACTCGAGTGGTTTTGAATTGCTTTTGCTAGATGTGTTGAGCCGTTGCCTCTTCTTGAGGGTCTAGCCGTTTTCGGTGTTCTGCTTTGCTAGTGGTGTTGAGCCTTTTGCCTCTTCTTGAGGGCTAGCTTTGGTTTTCTTGGTCGCGTCGAGCCGTTGCCCATGTCTTTGGGGACCAAGTTGTGATCTTGCTTTGCTCATTACAAATGACCCGTTTTCTGCTTCTCTTTGGCTCTTGGTCATTTGGATGAGTTGTCTCTGGTTTGTGCTGGTGTTGACAATGCACTCATCAAGGGGGAGATTGAGGACACATGGTTTTTACCATAACCATAGTGTGGACTTTTTGTGATGAGTGATTGTCAACGTGCCAACACAATGGCGTGTGTGCGTGTGTTTCTGCTAACCCATGGCACGCGGTTCATGTCAAACAATGGTGTCTCTTGGCTTGTGTTGTTTGCAGGTGTCGAGCTCGGAGACGGTGGTCGACGGTTGGTGAAGATCAAGTAGGGCGTGCCGTGCTGACGGACCGGGTGCGGTGAAGGGCGGACGTGAGGCTTGTTGGCATTTCTTAGCGCAATTACTAGAAATAGACATAAAGTCTATCCCCGGCAACGGCGCTAGAAAGCTTGTTGGTATTTCTTAACATATGCAGAGAATCCGCAAGCGTACGGAATGTACCGTTGTAGCCTTCACCCGGAAGTATTCAGGGTATCATATTTTCCACAGGGAATGGAGGTATTTCTCCTAGCTAGTTAGCCCAAGGAGCAGCACAAGGGTAGAGATAGAAAGGTGTAGAGATGGATTCCCATAGCTTTTAGGTCTCAAGGATAGCGTCGCCCTACTTCTACTTGCTTACTTCGGGCACCGGATAACACAGTCGTCAGCGTTGCCGGCCTACGGCTCTACGTCGAACCCGAACATGGGGGATTACGAGGGACGGACAGGGCTGTCACCACCTGCCACCTACCACCTCAACCGTGGGGCACGAGGCAAACGAAGGTAGCATCAGCTTAGACACCACGTCTACAGCGACAACTACTACTCTAGCGTTGATCAAGGGTTGCTCGACTAGGAGGCCCTTCTACTAGAGCATCCGCCACAACGACGACGACGAACCCGCAAACAAGAGAAGGTCAAGCTTAACTATACGAAAGACATGTAAAAGACTATAAGAACCATGAACACTTACTTAGCCAAGATCCCGTAAAGGTGCCAAGTAGATGTACGTGAGGTACAAGGTTGGGGAGCGCCGACAAGCCGCAACTCCCGCTCGTACAAGATTGGGGAGGCACCAGGCAAACCGGCAACTCCCCGCTCTCACCCTCACATCTCTCTTTCTAACTCAAGATATTAGGGCATAGCCCTTTGGAATGGAGCTCTAGTGGTAGTGGTGCTCTTTCTCCCTTGTAGTGCTGCGAATGAGGAGGAGGAGACCTAATTTTATAGGTGGAGAGGAGGGGCTCTTTGGAAAAGTGTCCTCCCCACTTGGAAGGTTCAAAATCGACCTCAAGGGCGGTTTCCCACCTTCCATTCATAGTATACCACCGCCATTTGCATTGGGCTATCGTTATGGGCCACCTGGACGAATTTGGGCCCGATCATAGCCCGCGCAGGCGCGCCCGCGCCCGGGGCGCGCGCGCCCGTTTTGGCTCGGCTGGGGCCCATCTTTTGCAGGTGCGTGGGCCTCGTCGTCAGCTTCGCGTGGCCGGGTGGATTACTGAAAACGGACTTCGGATGAGGGATTTATGGCCAAAATACTCAACCCTGCTCCTGCAGCCCACAATGGAGTTGGACCGAGTTTTGGGCTTTCACTTCTTGGGTCCATGCTTGGCTTTGTAGACTATGTTTGAGACCCGGATTATCTGGTAAGTGGGCCAACTTCTTATATCATAGTTTTCTTGTATTTATTGGCCCATTTTAGGTGTATTCCAGTGTTGACCTGCAAAACAAGTGAAACACCAAAACTTGTGGAAATTGTTAGCATAAAGCCCTATTCACTAAGTTATGCATGGATTTTATATAATTATTGGCGGTATAAAAAGTGAGTTAAGGACCGCCAACAAGATCCCCCACACTTAGCCTTTGCTCGTCCTCGAGTAAAGTTTTAAGACTAAGATGGGTCATCTCCTTGATGTATAATGCGCATACAAGATATTCCAAGCTTCACCGCACTTGTGAACTTTGGAGTGTCTACCAAGGTATCTTGGGTAATTGAATAATGGAATAACATGGATTCAAATCCCCTTGCATCGGTCATATCGAAACTTGGGTTTTTGAACGGTTTTGTAAAAGAAAAGATAGCGTTGCTCCTCATATGATACTCTCAAGTCACTCATATTTGTGGTTTCCTCACCAAGGCATTTTGAAGGTGCCTCCCTTTCACAACCTATCACTAAAGCCGAGTGGAGTTTTGGGTAGGTATAAAGGTAGGCATACTTGTATCACATATATTGCGAAGTCAAAAACCGAACCATATGAAGACACAAGTCATACACCTTGATGAGATGTGCAAGTGTGTGGAATATTTGGTTGTTCCTAATCTTTGTAGTATTTTTGGCTACTCCATGCATCATGATTCTCTCTTTATTGAGGGATGGAATTTTTGGGAGAGCATGGACTATGAGAGGTATGCTAAAAATCTATTCCCTTTCTTCTTCTTCTTCTTCTCTCTTTTTTTTTTTTTTTTTTTGAACGGGATCTTTGATTTCCCGTTGTCATATTTCTTGGACCCTAGTCTAACTTATGCCCCTTGGCTTCTTTTTTTTTTGAATAAGCATAGCCCATAGCTCTCTATGAAGAATTTTGGAATGGAGAGAGGTATCATGATGGAATGCGGGGAGTAGATTTTTGGTAGCTAAGGAATGCGCAGCCCTCGGGGTGAGAGTCGGCATTTTTATTTGGTGGATCGGTGCGCAACTCTTAGTGTAAGAGTTGGCATTTTTTGGTGGATGGGGTGCATGTTTGTGCGTAGCTCTCGGGTGAGAGCCGGCGGTTTATTTGGTGGGTGCAAGTGAATCTCAATCGTGGGTGCATGACTATAGTCTCACATCGGTCACAAACAATTTGACTAAGCTCAATGATCGGACAAGTAGCATATGACAAAAGGTTTTGCAAACATGAATCATGTCGTATGGCTTTGGTAGGAAATTCTTTATCATTGAGGAGCATGCTATTGCATTTTTCTTTTGTAAAAATAAATCCCAAGTTCTTCATAAACAGAGCAAGGGTCAAATCGTCCATCTATATCACATACTCCAATTACCTAGATAACAAGGGGTCCCTATGATAGTTGTTCACAAGTTATAGGAATGTTGGCAAGGAATAAAGAGTATGCAAACTTTTTATCAAAGGATAGCATGGAGATGTTGTGTCAAAAAGTTTTGTCTTTTTAATTAAAACAATTTAAACTTCAAAACTTTAGGAGATGCGAGGTAGAGTTGCACAAACCACCGTTGAAGGTGAAGGAGCTGATGAAAGTCGTTTGCTTTGTCCTTCGCATGATGAGTTGCTTGATGTTGTGCATTGTGTTTGGGGAGGTCTCGAATGTGAGAGTTAGTTATGCTTGAGAGATCTCCCCACACTTCTTCTTCTTTTTTTAATTTTATTATGTCTCCCTTCTCTTTTTTTGAATCTTTTTTTTCTCTTTCCCCTTTTTTCATTTTTTTTAAAGTCTAGGGACCGTCATGTGTCTCTCTCTTTTTTTCCTTTTTTTTTAAGTCTAGGGACCTTCATGTGTCCCTCTTTTTTTCAAAGTTCGGGGACCTTCATGTGTCCCCAATTTTTTTCAAAATCCGGGGACCTTCATGTGTCCCTCTTTTTTTTCTTTTTCTTTGTTTTGTAGCAAGGCGAGGCTAGCATCAACCTTCTCTCTCTCTCTCTCTCTCTCTCTCTCTCTCTCTTTTTCTTTTTGACGCCTCTTGGTGTGAGTGGAACTCGGGATTCTTGCCGTCCTCCCCACACTTGGACTTTTATATAAAAGTCAAGTGTGTTGGGTCGAGTCTCCTTTCCTTTCTTGGAGTGTGTCCTATCACCCAAGGGCACCAAAATTTATAGTTGATATAGCTTCCATGTTCTCAAGTGTCATATGACCCGTGCCACAATAACGGTTAGCAACAAAAATACCCGAAGGTGCATACGAACTTGACAACATGTCCTTGCTTTTATTAAAAGAGAGAAGTTTTCTTTTAAGATAATCCGGGGTATCTCCCGGCGGTGCTTAAGTTATGGTCTTAAGCTTGACCAGTGAACTTCATCTTGTAGCTATCAATGGTGGTGTAGTCCCCATCTACTCCACCAAACATTTGCAATATAGTTCAAGCTATAAGGTTCACGCCACCAAGCTACTATGGGATTTGGTATGATAAGCATCACAACCATTCTCTTAAAGAGTTTGACGACTAAAACCAAGAGATGGTTTCGATCCTCGTAGAAGTAGGTGGTCCGAGCGAAACAAACTCTAGAGACCCTAAAATTGAGCTCAAAATATTAGAGGTTGCAACATGCTCATTTAGGGGCCCTCGCTTGCTCTCTAGAGTTGTTGCTTCGGGCATGTCCATGGCATAGAAGTTTTGGTTCTCAAAAGATATATCATGGAGGATGAACATTGAATCTCGGCCCTTATCGAGAACAATGTTTTGATGGCCGAAGAGACATGTCTCTTGTTCGAGCAAGAGTGAAGTGAGCATTCCATTTCATAAGGATGAAAAGATAGCTTAGGTGAAACGAGCGAGAATATAAACTTCACCTACTCAAACAAGTAGCTTTGCTTTGCCATTGAGTTTCAGGGCAAGAGATAGGGCTTGGCAAAAGCAAAACTTCCAAACTTCTCATCTAGGCTCCCTTGTGATGGCTCTTTTTTTTATTAGATTTTCAAGAGGGTGGCCTATGAGAAGATCAAAATCAAGGATGGCATAGATATGGAAGTCTAAGAAAACCTTGGTTTCATGAATTTCGATTAGCACAGCCCTAGCAATCTCCTGATACTCAAAAATGAGCCGTGACGAACTCTTGAAGAGTTTGTCGGTAGGGACTTAAGCGGCGTTTTGCCCCAAAAGGGTTTCCGCAAGGGAAATGTGACATGATAATAGTCCCGATTGTGAGGATGTGTAGGGCTTCTATGAGTCCATCTAATGAACAAAATATAGTCGTGGAAGGTGAAAGTATCTAAATTGCTTCGGAAGAACGTTTCACTTCCAACAACCACTCTTTTGAAGGTTACGTATTAGAGGAGACTTCCATAGAAAGAAATGTTGTATTCTCATGCCAAGAAAACGTTCAAGGTTACGCCATAATCCTTGAATTTTGATGGCCGAACTTGAAGGATAAAGCATTCCTTCCTTCAATGTTTGTGGTTCGGGTGAGGGCTCCAATAAGAGACGAATCTAAGGATGGCAAGGGTAAGGATTCGGCTTGATGAGGGCTCCTCAAAGCTTGACATGCCCTTTTTATGGAGGGTTCTATGACGGGAGAAGTGTGCTTCTCTAGGACATGAACAAAGACTTTTCTTTATTACTTTGTCATGGTTTTATAAAAGCGACCTTCCATCGGTCATGTCAAGTCATAGGGCGGCATCTATGTCTAGACCCAAAAAGATGCAATTGCATGCTATTCGGAAAAGACAAGTCTAGGCCAACATGTATTGGCATTGTGAAAAAGGCCTAGAGGCTGCACCTATGGATTCCTTCTCATCTTGCTTGAAATTGAGGATTGCCCTTGGTAATGTGGCGATGAGAAATGGGGATGAATGCAAGATGAAACTTGTTCTTAAGTTCATCCCATTCTCCATTCGCACACTCTACGGCATTAGCGTAACATTATTTCACTTCCCCCTTGGGGAGAATGAAAACAACTTTCACTTAAGAATTTGTGGTGCCATGCTAGGAATGCTCAAGCATGGACACATTTCCTCAAAAAATCTTGCAAGATGGCTAAAAGGGTCTTCGTGATCAATGGCCCAGAAGGTTTGCCGAACTATAGCTTTCAAACTAGGGTGGAGTTCATAGCTAGATGAAAATTTTGGTTTTTAAAAGATTTTGGCTCAAAGAACTCTCCTTTTAAGCGAGAAGAATTTTGAATTGAGGTACGGGCTTCATTATGGAGCAATTGAGAAGAATATTTTGTTTTGTAAAAAAAGTGAATTATAAAACAATATTTTTTAAAATAGATACGAGGATGAACTAGGTTCGAAGAAAATAGCAACCGTTCCCCGGCAACGGCGCCAGAAAGCTTGTTGGCATTTCTTAGCGCAATTACTAGAAACAGACATAAAGTCTATCCCCGACAACGGCGCAGAAAGCTTGTTGGTATTTCTTAACGTATGCGAGAGAATCCGCAAGCGTACGGAAATCTTGTTGTAGCCTTCACCGGAAGTATTCGGGTATCGTATTTTCACACGGGGAACGGAGGTATTTCTCCTAGCTAGTTAGCCCAAGGAGTAGCACAAGGGTAGAGATAGAAAGGTGTAGAGATGGATTCCCATAGCTTTTAGGTCTCAAGGATAGCGTCGCCCTACTTCTACTTGCCGCCCGGGCACCGGATAACACACACAGTGTCAGCGTTGCCGGCCTACGGCTCTATCAAACCCGAACGTGGGGGATTACGAGGGACGGACGGGGCATCACCACTGCCCGCCTACCTCAGGCCGTGGGGCACGAGGCAAAGCGAAGGTAGCGTCGGCCTAGACACCCCGTCTGCACGACAACTACTACTCTAGCGTTGATCAAAGGGTTGCGACTAGGAGGCCCTTCTACTAGAGCATCGCCACAACGACGGACGAACCCCGCAAACAAGAGAAGGTCAAGCTTAACTATACGAAAGACATGTAAAAGACTATAAGAACCACGAACACTTACTTAGCCAAGATCCCATAAAGGTGCCAAGTAGATGTACGTCGAGGTACAAAGGTTGGGAAGCGCCGACAAGCGGCAACTCCCCACTCGTACAAGATTGGGGAGGCAGACAAGCCGGCAACTCCCCGCTCTCACCCTCCATCTCTCTTTCTAACTCAAGCTATTAGGGCATAGCCCTTTGGAATGGAGCTCTAGTGGTAGTGGTGCTCTTTCTCCCTTGCTTAGTCTTTGAATGAGGAGGAGGAGACCTTCTTTTAGGTGGAGAGGAGGGGGCTCTTTGGAAAAGTGCCCTCCCGGCTTGGAAGGTTCAAGCCGACCTCAAGGGCGGTTTCCACCTTCCATTCACGAAGCACCACCGCCA